>JAHZTW010000002.1:96843495-97164955 GCA_020283515.1 Alliaria petiolata
TCACACGCCTTGGTCCCAAAACCTTCTTCTGCTTCAACTTTAGCAGGAGGGTCAATAAGGTCACTGGTCTCACGCTTCCTGGTGGGTTTCCTCTTCTTCCTCTTAACCATGGTACTAATATGGAAATCAAGCCCTATGTTGAGCTCATGACCTCCTTCACAACCCTCACCAACAACATCAGAATGCTCGACTTTGGAACCAGAATCCACACCATTGCCTTCATTCCTACTATTATTGTCAGATTCAACTGTAGCAATTTCAGATGCGTTGTCCTCATCAGATCCGTGCAAATATAGAGCTGATGAAACCACACCATCTGATTCAGAGTGACCTGACCTTCGGATCCTCTTTCTCCTTCTTATAGCTCCATCATCTATATCATCGACAATGTGGCCACCATCACTGTATTGAAGCATGGACCTTTGAAGCTTATCCAATTCCAACCTTGGCGAGATTTTAGAGTGCTGAACAGGTACTACTATTTTCTGTGGAGCACAGGACTGCGCCCTTTCATTTCTTATCCTTGAAGAATATGTAGCTATCTCGCATAGATCTTTAGCTGCTGCACTATCACAGGTTCCATTACGAGCTAGACTGTTATGACGCAGAGCTAGCATTTGTTCGGCAGCTGAAGCATCCTCGCTGAGAAGAGCCGATTCATCTATACCATGACTAGAATTTGACTCTACTTGAGTGTCAAGTCTTGTACCAATAAGATTTTCACAGGCCTGAGGCAGCTCTATAGTATTCCCAGAACTTCCAACAGTTGTTTCTTCAGCAGATTTAGGATCATTAGCTTCGATCTGCTGCTTCAGATTCTCGTAACTCTCGGTGATCTCTTTAACCGCACGGACAAAATCTGAACCTTTGGCATGCCGTTTTGTCAAAAGGGATTGCTTCTTCTCTTCCGTAAATGATTCAACATCAGCAGGATTGCAGAAAGCTCTGCACATACACCAAAAAAGTATTACTAGCTGCATACGAGGGGATAAAGAACATTTAACTGATCTAGCGGGAAGAGAAGAAAGTGAACACAGCTTACAACCTTAAATTTATTAATCAATTTAATTTGATAAGTGGGCAGCTGTGCTAAAATGCTCGCTTCATAATAATTGCACATCAGAAATCACATAAACGTGGGAATGAATGATGCAGCAAAAAGAATATTCACAAATGTTGATGCTAATCTGCAAAGTAGATGATAAGACAGTGTATTTCAACATACAAAAGGTTTTAAGTAAGATAAATGATAACAAAAACCACCATCCAATAGATGTGGAAGCTCAACAAGAAGCACTGTTGCCAACTATCTGGAAAGAAGTAACTCCACTCAATTAACATTAACTCGAGTCGAGTGAACCCAGAATTCCGCACAAAAGGATGATTCTGAATTTCTGATTCTAAACCAACTAAAATTATAGCGAAGTGGTGTCTGTTAGAGAAAATACATCACATCAAGTATATCCTGCCTTAACAAGACAAGTTAAAATTGAATGGCCATAAACAAGATACCAGCTTCTAGGTCCTCATCTAGCGAGACAAGAACCAAAGTTGATGTCCTCGAATGAGAACCGTGATAGAATGAACAAATCAAAGGGAAAGCAAACAATTACAGGATGGCAAATAGGAACTCGAACGGAAAATGTAAAGGGCATGAGAACTCACATCTGTTGTGTGCCAAAAAAGTGAACCAATACTTTCTTCCAATCGGCTGAGTAACCCCACTTTTCTGGTTCGCTAACCTGAAATTGCTTCCGCAAGTAAGCAGATGGGCAAGTGGTCATAAATCAAACAGAAAGTGGAAAGTAGCAAACGGGATAACTATCAATCTATGACCACAATTTCAGAAGATGTATAGCCTAAAAACTTGCTAAATGAAAATCATTTTCTCTACTAACAAATACAATAATTGCTCGCCGGTATTCTGCTAAAAAACTAGATATCCATATCCCTTGGGCAGTCGATAATCGACATAAACATCAAACTAAAAAATAATGATCTTTCATCTTAATTTATACGCAGACATGCAACTCATGAGCAATTCGTGCAGAGCCAAACACACACAGAAACAAAAAAAAAAAAGGAAGGGAAGAAGAAGTAACAAGAGAAAATGCAATAAGGCGAAAGGAAGACAGAGATAAAGCACATACCGCGGCAGGCCAAGCAGGGAATCCTTTGACTTTGGCAAGCACGAGATCGCCGACCTTCCACTGTCGCCGAGCCGATGCTGCGGCCGCAGCCTTACAACCGCCTTTCTTGCGGCTCGGAGCCATCAGGAAAAACGAAAAATAATGTCGATTCTAACTGTCCAAGTTAAGCCAGAATCGCAGGCGAAAATTAGCAGCTTGGAGGGTTTTCGGTGATAGATTCCGCTAAAGAATCTGCAGGCATTGAAAATTCCCAACCCAATCGACGCAAGTACGCGAGCTTTTGTGGTCCCGCAAACCCTAATCGAAACGAGGGGGGGAGAGAGGGAAGAGACGATTGTTGTGGATTGATTAGCTTTTGTGGAAGAAGAAGAAGATTCACACACGAAACTAGGAAACCAAAAGGGTGAAAGAAGCTGTTCGATAGGAGAGAGGCCTCCCTTCGTAAATTGTTAATGGTTCGGTCGGTGTAGGGTTTGCAATTTTCAAAGGAGTTGTATAACGTGCGCCATACATGCGTAGATTAACTTTAATCTCTCTGTTTTCGCAAAAGTGGTGCAAAAGTTTTAAAAGATGGAAACTCTCTCTGTTTGTACGTCGATCACGGAAAACAAATCCACGTGATCCAACTACTCATTTTAAGCCCGTTTTATTATTCGACACGGAATGTCTTGAGCTTCTTAAGGCCCATTCACAGCCCATTATTAGCTCAGCCGTAATATACTGTTATTTGTTAATATATTTTCGTACTTTATAATTTTATATATTTATATTATTATTATGTTTATTTTTAATTTTTTATATTGCTTTAAAGTTATTTTTAATTTTTAATTAATTTTTTATTATTTTTATCTTAAAATATATAGATATATCATGAAATTATTAACATGTGCTAATTGTTTAAAAAATTTATCCATATTTGTATATTGTCATAAGTATTTTAGTTTTCCACTATATACATGTCTATTCAATTAGTTTCTATCTTTTTTATATTGCTTATTTCCGGCGAGATTAACAATCTCAATGCTTTCAATTAAATAACTTTTTCATTTTTCATAAATTTTAGAAAATTCTAACTCATTCTCAAGCACAAATAGTCAAAATATTATTATTATTTTTCCTTCGTATAGATCAAGTTCATTTCATTCTATATGATTAAACACTTTAGTCTTATTTATTCATATAAAACCTTTATTTATTTTGACAATAATATAGATATGAATGATTTTACTTTACTTTTATACATATATCTTTCCTGTTTTTCTTTTTAAGTTTGATAACTTCGCAAGTTCTTCCGTCATCTTTCGTATTTGTTTGCATTCCAACTTCTTTTCCATATTCTCTTTGTTTGTATTTGAAATAACATTTTGAATTTTTTTTATTTTGTAGAGAATTTGTAGTTTTTATGATTTATAAAATAAGTATTTATTATATATATATAATTCTACTTTAGTTTATATATATATTATATATATATATATATTCTCAAGATTTTTTAAAAAAGAAAGTTTGATAACTATCTTTCGCAAGTTTTTATGTCATGTTTTGTATTTGTTCGCCTTCCAATTTTTTTTTCTACATTCTTTTGTCTTCTATTATAAATAATATTCTCACTTAATTATTTCATAATTTGTTTTTAGTTTTATGATTTGTAAAATAAGTATTTTTTTTTCATTTTTAAATTTATTTTGTATGAAGGCCTAAAAAATACAAACTTAAAATATGTAGAAGCTCATAAAAAAAAGATCACAATGTGTAGAAGTCCATACAGAAAAGAATTACTTGCCGAGTTGTATAGCTTCATTGGAGAGAAACTTTTTATAACTCATTCTCAATCACAACAGTCCTAAATTTTTATTTTTTTCCTTTTCTGTAGTTTTCTTTTTTTATCGTCACCTATTCTATAGATCAAGTTTATTTTTATGCTACATGATTTTAAACTTTAGTCTTTTTTCACAGCAAAACTTTAGTTTTTTTATATAAAAAATCCTCCATTCATTCTACAACGTAAAGTATGAATTTTTTTTTTCTGCATACATTTTTCTAAATATTTTTTTTTAAGATTCAACAACTATTCTGTGTAAGTTCTTTCATTGTTCGATTTTAACCTCTATTTTCACATCCTGTTCTGCTTTTGTGTTTTGTAAAATTGGTATTTTATTTTTTAAGTTAATATCTTAAAAGGCTCAAAAATCTGCATAAAAATAAACTTACATTAGTTAATATTATGTGAAAACCCAAAATACTTAAAAGCCCAAAAAATAAAAATGCTGATGTGGATAGCTTAGATGGAGAGAGGTTTGCCTAATTATATATATGTTTTGTACGTTTTTCTGTCACAATTAGATTAGCTTATTACATTAAGAAATTGAGCGCGATAATAAACAAAATTTGTTACTCGCGTTCAGCATGGAGTTCATTATTTGGATTTGGGTATGTTTTTTGTTCTCAGATGAACGCGAATCAACAGCTCAGATTTAAGCAACCAAGTCGATTACCAAACTTGAGTGACTCGGAGATAGAAAACAAGTGAGTTTTGGCTCTTGTCTTTGAGTCTATTAGTTGGGACATTCGCATTTTATGTGCAATTATATCCGTGAGCCACAGATTCAACGCAATCTTTATGGCGGTTGCTCTGTGTTCACTGTGCACCTAGCAACCGGCTAAAGCTATTTCCGATATATTTGTTGGTCTAGTTTAGTTTTTATTGTAGTCAATCTCATATTGAACATTAACAGTAAATACCTAATTAACTGCTGAAAAAATTGGGTTCGATTGACTACATTTTACCAGATTAAGCTTTCTATGTGATTACTATAAACAAATTGGGTTTATTTTGATATTATAAAAAGGTCTAGGGGTTTGATTTACAATATCCCTAGTAAAATCATATTGAATGAATGAAGTGAAAAGAAAAAACTTTGTTTACGGCGAAGGATCAATTTTTTATAATAATCACTAGGTATTTTATCCGCGCTACGCGCGGATCATTGTCAATAATTTAGTTTAATGTTAGAAAATTACCGAATGCATAATAGGTTTACAGATTTTTTTTAATAAACATTTATTAAACACTCAATGTATCATTTTCTCTTACTTGTATTTATTTATAAGAATGCAAATTTTGGTAAAATAATAATAAGTTAATTGATTTTTACTTGTTTAAATAATTAATTTGATTTTTAACACGTTTAATGATATGTCGCTTTTTGTAGAAATAATAATTGAAGAAGAATAATTTGACATTTTATAAACATGAAAAAATATTTCTTTAATATATATACTTATATCGTATCTTTCAACATATTTTCCTATTTTTTGTTAAAAGCCATGTAACTCTGATAACATATAGATGACATATAGTTTAATTGTTAATATGCATACTAAGATTCGTACAAATGCATTTGAGACAAACAAAGAAGAGGATCGAGATATCGCAAACAAAAAGCTGCTTATAGCTTTGTTGGGAAGTTTCAATGATTATGCAAGGCAGCTTATTGCTTCTTCGTCGGGTTTTTAATATGTTTTATCTTATATCTTTCTTTTTTTTTATCTTTCAGATCAGTTTTATTTGCAGCCTCCTATTAGATAATATTTTTTCATCTTTTTAGGTTGTTGTGGAGTCTTTGAACCATTTATCAATGTATTAACTTATGTGTGTTTTCTCAATGTTATGTTTTGAATAGCATGTCTAAGTTTGACAATTTGCGTTTGATTCATAACATTGTCACACTTTATTATTATTTAAATATAATTTTATGAGTTGTTACTGATGTGTTATGTTATTGGTAGTAGCTATGTATATGAAATTAGACTTTAATTATTGTCGTGTTTTAAGTGAATAGTAATTTGTGTAGTATTTTTAAATATTATTTATATGTTTTTGGTTGCATATAAACTGTTAATACACTATTGTGAATGTTTTTACTATAATATTTAACTATTTCTTTGCTTGAATGACGCGAAAAATTAATTTGTTTACGTAGTATTCAATTTTTTTTGTATTAAGTAATGAATCACTATAAGTGTATGGTTTTATATTTTTTATTTTTTATATTATGTGTCTGATACACTGTTTTTTATCGTTTTAAAATGTTTATCTGATAGTTTAATACTCGGATTATGAATTTACCGCAAGTTAATATTGAATTTATTAATTTTTATGTTAGCCTCATAACATAATAACCTATTACTATAAAGACTTGGATTGTAGATGACTGAAAAAATTATGTTAAAAATATAAGTATTGATTAAATAGGTAATGAGTAAAGAGATTAGCTAGTACATTTAATCGATAATAAACAGTTCGAAATCCATCTGTAAACCATTTTTTTTTGGTTTCGTGTCTCTTAATAATTTTTTTTGTAAGTTTGTTGAAACCCAAAAATGAAAGTACATGAATAAGGGAAAAAAATGGAAGCAACCATTATTTTATTAAGCTCTTTGTATTTTTTTAAGAATATGTTTGGCTTATATACTTGTGTAACCTATAGCAACTTTATATTGTTATTTCTAGTCGATACCAATACTTTTTACTGACATATACTATTATGTGAATGTATTGACATCTGTGTAAGACATAGNTATTGACATTTAAAATTTTTATTTTTCGTGTTTTAATTTAATTAAAATGTTATTCATATTTAAAAATTTTGTATCTTTAAGTTAGTTACTTTTATGTTGATTTTATAAAAAAATAGTCAACAGATCAAGTTAATTTCCATTTTTAATATTTTTGGTATTGATTTCTATTTATTTGGACATATGTTATTGACATTTAAAATTTTTATTTTTCGTGTTTTAATTTAATTAAAATGTTATTCATATTTAAAAATTTTGTATCTTTAAGTTAGTTACTTTTATGTTGATTTTATAAAAAAATAGTCAACAGATCAAGTTAATTTCCATTTTTAATATTTTTGGTATTGATTTCTATTTATTTGGACATATGTTATTGACATTTAAAATTTTTATTTTTCGTGTTTTAATTTAATTAAAATGTTATTCATATTTAAAAATTTTGTATCTTTAAGTTAGTTACTTTTATGTTGATTTTATAAAAAAATAGTCAACAGATCAAGTTAATTTCCATTTTTAATATTTTTGGTATTGATTTCTATTTATTTGGACATATGTTATTGACATTTAAAATTTTTATTTTTCGTGTTTTAATTTAATTAAAATGTTATTCATATTTAAAAATTTTGTATCTTTAAGTTAGTTACTTTTATGTTGATTTTATAAAAAAATAGTCAACAGATCAAGTTAATTTCCATTTTTAATATTTTTGGTATTGATTTCTATTTATTTGGACATATGTTATTGACATTTAAAATTTTTATTTTTCGTGTTTTAATTTAATTAAAATGTTATTCATATTTAAAAATTTTGTATCTTTAAGTTAGTTACTTTTATGTTGATTTTATAAAAAAATAGTCAACAGATCAAGTTAATTTCCATTTTTAATATTTTTGGTATTGATTTCTATTTATTTGGACATATGTTATTGACATTTAAAATTTTTATTTTTCGTGTTTTAATTTAATTAAAATGTTATTCATATTTAAAAATTTTGTATCTTTAAGTTAGTTACTTTTATGTTGATTTTATAAAAAAATAGTCAACAGATCAAGTTAATTTCCATTTTTAATATTTTTGGTATTGATTTCTATTTATTTGGACATATGTTATTGACATTTAAAATTTTTATTTTTCGTGTTTTAATTTAATTAAAATGTTATTCATATTTAAAAATTTTGTATCTTTAAGTTAGTTACTTTTATGTTGATTTTATAAAAAAATAGTCAACAGATCAAGTTAATTTCCATTTTTAATATTTTTGGTATTGATTTCTATTTATTTGGACATATGTTATTGACATTTAAAATTTTTATTTTTCGTGTTTTAATTTAATTAAAATGTTATTCATATTTAAAAATTTTGTATCTTTAAGTTAGTTACTTTTATGTTGATTTTATAAAAAAATAGTCAACAGATCAAGTTAATTTCGATTTTTAATATTTTTAGTATTGATTTCTATTTATTTGGACATATGCTATTTTATGGAGTTATTGACATTTTGTATTAGATCTAGTTTCCTTATTTTTTGTTATTTAACTTTTCTATGTTAATTTTCCAAAAACAATGTTTATATATCAAGTTTTTTTGTGTTTTAAATGTCAAATCATATTTAACATTTTAGTGTTTAATGAAAACGCTGATTTGGACCAATCAAATCGAGTTTCTTCGTCCTATGTGAACGTTCTCAATGGCATATGACATCAACTTTTATATAGTATATATTTTTGTTAATTTAGATTTTGTATGTTGATTTTACAAAAACAAATTGTTTAAATATCAAGTTAACATTTTTTTGTTTTAATTTAATGAAAATGTTATCCATATTTAAATTTTTTGTATTTTTTTAGTTAGTTACTTTTTATGTTGATTTTATAAAAAAATAGTCAACACATCAAGTTAATTTATATATTTAATATTTTTAGTATTGATTTATATTTTATTTTGACATATACCACTCTATAGAGTTATTGATATTTTGTATTAGATATAATTTCCTTATTTTTTGTTATTTAGCTTTTCTATGTTAATTTTCCACAAAAAATGTTTATATATCAAGTTTTTTGTGTTTTAATTTAATTAAATTGTTAAATCATATTTAACATTTTTGTGTTTAATGAAAACGCTGATTTGGACCAATCAGATCGAGTTTCTTCGTCCCATGTGGACGCCCTCAATGGCATAATGCATCAACTTTTATATAGTATAGATTCCCCCTTTCCGCTTTGATCGGTTTCTGCTTTCTGGGCAAACAGGCAAGTGCCGTCGTCTGATTCTCCTGACGGGGTTTTGCGTAAAGAGAGAGAGAATCAGAAGAAGAAGATGGCACATTGGGGTGGGTTATGTTGCCTAGGCGCCGCCGCTCTTTATCTTCTCAGCCGGAGAACAGGCAGGTTAGGTTTTTTTTTCTTTTACTAGCGAACCTATTTGTGCTTTTTGTTCGGTGAAAGTGTGTAATGTTCGTTTTCTCTCTCCTGCGCCAGAGATGCTGAATTTCTCAAATCGGTCACTAGGGTTTACCAGCTCAAGGATTTAGGTATGTTTCGCTGATCTCTGTCCCCTACTTCAGTGTTTTACTTTGATGGGCTCTGCTCACGTCCTCAGGATCCCTCGTTTCTTATTTGTTTTCTAGCAGAGAGCACGGTGTTGCCTTCGATCATGGCAGTATCAGGAAGTGTTGGCTCTGAGACACCCATCAAGTGTGGGCATAGTGGCATTCTCGGTGTCATTGTCGAGGAAACGGTATGGGCTGATTGGATTGCCACATTTAGGGATTATATGATATGCCTTTTTCTCTCGTTTCAGTGATTTCGAGTATGTATTCTTCAGGCAGAGCAACATTTTCTGAGACGTAATTGGAAGTTTTCTTGGGTTCAAGACAGTGCATTGATGCTGCCTATGAGTAAGGAAGTCCCGTGGTATCTGGTAAGCCTGCTGGATTTGCGTTTGAACCTCTTCAAAGTCATTTGCAAAATCTGATATCAGTATGCGACAGGACGACGGGACAGGCCGCGTGAATGTATCCGGAGCTCAAGGTGCAATAGGCTTCGCGTTGACGGTTGGAAGCGAAGTATTTGAAAAGCATGAGCCGTCTTCCCTTGTTCGAAGAACATTCGATTATCTCCGAGGCCTCAAGGTCTTTACTTTCTTCCCCAAGTTTCTTTGCTCTGCTTAGCTTTTATATTGTGTGTCGTGTTTCTTTAAATTATTGTCTTTCAGATGCTTGGAACAAGACGTGCTGAGCGTCTTCTCCCAATCGGTACACGGCTTACCGTTGTTGGTCAGGTGTGCCTTTATCTCTCTCAGCTGTCTAAAATCTTCCTATATACTGTACCACCAAAACACGTTTTAGATGCTTGCTATGTACAACAGGCTATTAAGGATGGTATCGGGGATGTCAGGATTCAAAAACCCGACCAAGGGCCTTTCTACGTCTCACCTATACCGCTCGACCAGCTCATCTCTAAACTGGGGAAGTGGTCAAGGTCGTCTTATTTTTGCAGTGTGTGTGTGTGTATTCTCTCTTCCATGAAAATTGTATTTTGAAACAGTCTAAAAGACCATCATTTTTTGGCAGGAGGTTCAAGAATGCCTCCATGGCTTTAACTCTTGTTGGTGTGATTCTGATTTTAAAGCCTCTGATTGGAGATTTTCTAGAGAGAAGGCGGCTGCGACTATTACAGAAAAGGTATGTCGTAGCTTAAACCAAAGGCAGAACGTACTTGCAAATGAAATGTCATTCCAAAATAAGCGGTCAGCTATTTGTCGCAGAGTTGTTGATGCAGCCGCTAGGAGAGAGGAACGAGTGACTCAAGGTTTGGAGTTTGCATTTCTTTTTCTAAATATGCTTGGAATTTGCTCTGACTAGAGAATATCTCTCACCAGGATTGGGAAGGCAGCATGAGAAGAGCTCATCGGATAGTACAAGCAGAGATGGCGATGCACCGGATCTCTGTGTGATCTGCCTTGAGCGCAAGTATAACGCCGCTTTTGTCCCGTAAGAGCACTGCTTTTCTTGTAAAACTCATCTCCCTGATCAGGCATCTCAGATTTTGATTCCTCTTTGGTTTTGTAGGTGTGGTCATTTGTGCTGCTGCATAACATGCTGCTCTAAGTTGCAGGCGAAGACTTGTCCTCTTTGCCGGAAACCAGTATGTGATATTTTGAAGGTTTACCGCCATTGAAGACATTGGACTAAACCTATCCGATCTAATAAAGCCAAGTAACCAGCAAACAATCCTCGAGTCTCTTCGTCTGTAAAGCCTCCTTGTGTCTGACTTTGACCAGAACCATCGTAACTGATAAAGAGGGAAACAAAAGCCAGTAGAATATTTGCCTAATTACATTTTTTCCCAGGAGAAATTTTTTTGCACCCTACCTCTTATTGATAGCATAATCTTGAGTTAACAAAATATACTGTATATTTGTTTTTTTAGATTCCCAAAGTTTTGCATTATATAAACCCAACAAATATAAATCCTGCTCTGTGCACATTGATCTCACTGAGCTTCAATTATCATCACCAGCTCAATGGGAAACGTCGAACAAAGACAAAAGTATAAAAGACATTCAGCGGAGTTGAAATCGTTGTGATTAACTGTTCGTCTTTGGAATAGGGTGTTTGTTTGTTTAAGCTTCAAAGTAGCGTAAGACTTGGCTAAGAGGTTTTTTTTTTTTTTATCCCACATCGCTTATAAGCGAAACATTGGTCATTTTCTTGCTAGTATAAATAAGAGGCCGAGCCACAGTTTCAATTCATACCTTTCTCGGCCTTTTGGCTAAGATCAAGTGTAGTATCTGTTCTTATCAGTTTAATATCTGATATGTGGGCCATCGGTCCACACGATATTAACTCTATTTTTTAAGGGGGAAAGCCCACTAAGATAGCTTGCTATCTGGGCTCTCGTGAGTCGCCCATGCGTTGCACTATAGCACGGGCCTGGCTCACCCCATCAAATAAATAGTTCAATGTTTAAAGATAAATCCTCCCATCAAACCGAAAGGACCATGGACGTGTTTTTCATATACGAAGGAAGTTTTTAAAGGTTGTGTTCTAAGTTTCCAAAATATCCCACACATATGGCCTTTATCCGCAGAGATGCGGCCTCCTCGGTAACGGGGGAAAATCTTGCGGTGGAGAGACACAATCTTTTTAGCTGAGACGCGTGTGTGGAGCTTCCGTGGTCTCTCCTTGGATGATGTCATGGCCGTTGGTAACACCGACAGTAATTCACTTTGGTCCTCCTTGTGACAGGATTAACAGAGCGGGTCTTACGTTTTCCAATGACAACGACTCTTTTTGTTTCTACGCTCTTCTTTTCGGTCAAGTCGTCTTGAATTCAATCCAAGTAACACACGTACGTGATTCACGCGAAATGAAACGTGACTATAACAAAAGTTGGAAGCATGGTGAAAAGTAGAGATCAACAAAGTCCAAATTTCTAAGAATCTTTTCTAGTTTTCGTCCACTCAACCAAATTTCATATTTTTTCAATGACAAGGGAGTTTCATCTTTCAATAAAGAAGCGAATCTCCACCTCCAATGGAAGAAAAACTCGCACAAAGCAATTTGCTTTTTAGTTAAAGCAAACCAAAGAAAGAAAGAAAAAACAGTATGAAGAAAAAAACTAGATAGAAATTCTGTAATCTATTGATAGGAAAGATATTAAAAAAAAAAAAAAAAAAAAAAAAAAGACAAATCACATTTCCTCTCCAAAGCGTAGAATCAAAGCAAAGCCAATGGGAAAAAAAGTCTATAATCCCACTTAATTTTTTTTCTTATAAACCAACACCCCCAAAGAACGTATATTGCTGCAAACAAGAGAAGATATGCAGAGAAGCGAGAATGATGAAAACAGAAGCATTTGTCGCAGGCTGATTAGGTTCGTGGTGGTTAAACTCATGGCCGGTCAGAAGGAAGATAAGTCCGTGAGGAAGAAGCTGATCAAGAAAGAATCAAAGTCTGACATCACAATTCATTTCAAGCAAAGAGAAGACTCGGAGGATAACAACGCAGCTAGACCAGCTGAGAGAGAGAGGGTGATCATGCTGGTTAATGGTAGTAACGGCTCAAAGAAGATGATACACGGGAAGAGCATGGTGAGCGAAGCTAGCTTTATGCGACCTGTCGCTAAGCTTGAAGATGGGAAGTCACATCCGAAACCGCTTTTGAATGATATAAACAAGAAGTCTGATGCTTTTATCCAGAGTAGACTCGAGAAGATGAGAAAAAGCCTATAGCCCCAGACACACTGGTGGTATCATAATATGTTTGTTATTCGTAAATTCTTTTTTTTCCCGAAACAAATACTATCTACTCATACTTGTATTTTATTTTATTTTTTTATCATATCTACTCATCAGAACTTTTTTCAAATTGGTGTAGCCCACCTTTTAGCTGTAAAGTGTTTTCGAGGTTCGTTTCCCTTAAACCAATTTACCTCAACTCACTAACAGAGAAGCAGATTGGGGAATCAAATTCAAATCATTTTAAGGAAGTCAAAACACACACACAGTGCCGGTCCAACGATTTTCCATGCCCTACACAAATCTAAAAAAATGTATATTTGTATATTATATTTATTATAAAAAAATATAGTTAAAACTTCATAAAACAATCTAAAACAAAACAAGCTCAATTTATAAACAGTTTATAAAAAAAACAGTAAAAATTAATAATTATATTTTTTAAAAATAACTCTCTTTGCATTTTTTCTTGCAAAATCATATATTAAATTCATCAGAGAAGAAGAAATCAAATACACTTAGAGACACCTCAAAGCTCAAAGATAATTAAGAAAATAATTTTTTTTTTGGTGAAATTCTCATAAACTAGAGTTTTTAATTGATTGTTAATAAAAAAAATTATAAAATTGCTAATAATAAAACCCTATAAACTACTATAAACACTACTATTATAAGATTTTTTTATTTGTATATAAACATATTAAT
This sequence comes from Alliaria petiolata, assembly GCA_020283515.1. Taxonomy (NCBI): domain Eukaryota; kingdom Viridiplantae; phylum Streptophyta; class Magnoliopsida; order Brassicales; family Brassicaceae; genus Alliaria; species Alliaria petiolata. The sequence continues at coordinate 96,857,172 of JAHZTW010000002.1, forward strand.
AAAGAACTAATCAGACAAATATTTAAGAAAAATGTCTTTAAATAACTAATTCTATTAAAGAAAATATTTTAAAATAATGCCCCTAAAATTTTGCTGCTCTAATCCTTTGATTGGGTGGCTTGCCCTATGGGCCGGCCCTGCACACACAGAAATATCTTAATATTCTATCACTAAGCTAATTAATTTAGATGGCCAAAGAAAACAAAGAAATAAATTTTTCAAAATAAAGAAAACAAAGAAATATATATATTGAAATATCCATGGTTGGAATTTCCAGCTCTCTTTTGTTATTTCCCTTTTTGTTCTGGTTGGATTTGTAGACAGGGCAAGCATGATGTAGAACAAGTGTGGATGGTAAGAAACAAGTGTAGAGAAACATTGCTTCTCGCATGTCTATTGAAGCTTAGCAAAACAGAACTGCTGGGACCAAGATCAATGAATTGGTATTGCTATACCCTGCATGGGTTGAATCTTTCTTGAGATATAAAATCTGTGTGACATTTTTAATGAAATTAAATAAAGTTTTATGTTTTAAAAAAAGGATGCATGAACCAAGCTAGAGTAGAGTGATCTCGCGTAAAAGAGAATATCGTAAATAAGACAAAACTCAAAAAGAGATTTGCAAATTTTGACTGTGGCCATTTATAACTCTTGTCAAGTGTGCATTTTATTTAAAGCCATTTATTTATTTGTTTTCACAAAACACCATTTTTGGTTTTGTTGTTGCATGAACTGAAACCCAATTTGGTTATTAATCAATGATTCGAAAAAAAAATCCTTTATATACTTGTTCGAGAAGATGCCAAAAAAGCATATAGGCATAGAACCAAATACATGAAAGCATCATTCTTCTCTCTGTTTTGCACAAGATGCCACAAAGAGACTCTTCTTTCTTTAATTCACCTCATATTATCTGTCTCTCGTATTTAATTATTTGGGTTTTTCTTAAGTTGGATTTGGACACGGGAATGCATAGGGGTGAAGCATGACGTACAAGTGGATGGTAAAGAGAGTCTTCATATACACACGTACCTACAACACCCGTAGAAATCTTGCATGTTGTAGACTCTCCTCTATATAGTATTAACACAACGATTTATCACCATAACCTTGTAACCATTAGACCATTAGTAGAGGCATGAGAGCAACACAAGCACAGTTAGTAGTCAGCTTGCTGATTTGGTGTATTCTGGTGTTGTCAAGTGCAACAGAAGATCTGGAGGTGGTACAGTGTAAGAACCAATGCAAACATGATCTCCACAACAAGAAAGAGTGCGAAGATAGGTGCGACCGAAAGATGATGAAACAAGATCCCTTCTGCGAGGCAATTTGCAAGCCCTTTTTAGAAAACGGAGAAGGAATCTATAAACGCTGCATGGCCGTTTGCCCTCGCACTACACAAGAGATGATGGCCATAGAGCAGCAAGAAGTAGAGGGAGGTTTTGATGGTGTTGCTAAAGGGGATTTGCAGGCAAAACGCAACAGAAAATGCACTTCTTACAGACCCCATAACAGATGCATGTCCCAATGCCTTGGAAAGAGGATGGACAACGAGGCAGTCTGCGAGTCATCGTGCAGTATTCTTCAAGAGAGGCCGCTCATCATAAGGTGCACCAGGGTTTGCCACGAGAGAATTCCCGGAGCAGTTGACATGCTTCTACTTAAGAAATAGTAGAATCTCTTCCTACTAGTGAATAAAAGTGTGTTTTGTGTAAGAATCCAAATAAAACTAATATTAAAACATTTTGACTTGGAAAACGAGTTCGTTATTAGAAAGAGAGGTCAGAGGCGGCTAAGCTTCTTCACAAGAAAGCCCCTTTACAATTAAAAGTATCCAGCTTAGTGAGTTTTCATAGGAGTCTATGAGAAAATCAAATCTACACAAACTCGTAATGCATTAGATTAGAGAGCAGAAGAAACGTTTGGGAAACCGGAAGAGAGTGTCTCTTCAATCATACTATCCTTTGAATTGCTTGGAGGAGCTGCTCTTCTCTGAAGTAGAAGTAGCAATAGGAGGAGAGGCAACCTTGGCATCAGGAGGGAAAGTGTCTTCCATAACCTTTGGGACAGTGAAAGTGAAGTCCCCAAGCGGAGCATTCTTGAATTCAGGATTGGCTTCAACGTAGGATGCGACTTCATTGCGACTCCTAAGCTTTTTACCGGTTGGAGTAATGTAGTAAGTATCCATCTTAGAGTAGTCTTTTCTGAGAACAAGGCTCCTCTTGAAACCTTTGGGGGTCTTGGGGAGACCAGGCTTGTCGATGACCCAGGTACGAGAGGAATCATAGTCAAGATCTGCAGGGTCTTCACAGGAGACCTGTTTCTTGTCGCAGCTAAAAGGGTCATCGAGCACTCGACTTCTGATATCCTCGTACTCGTCCTGGCTACCAATCACCCTCCACTTGTGACACTTTTCGCATTGTGCCGCATAGGTATCGATCAACCTCCCTGGAGCAACGTCTTTCTGCAATTTAGCCTCAAGAAGAGTGAGAGAGTAGAAGAGGTAATCCAGTTTAGACATGTAAGGCAAAAGAATAAAGGGGAGAGACACACAGCAAGTGTCAAAGTAGACAAGACAGCTGAAAACGCTTAAAACACAGCACTTAAAAGGGTCAAAGAGAATGAGAATCATCCGAAAACAAGAACCAGAGGACAAGAAATTCTGCAAAACCCAAGACTAAACGACCTCCGTAATTAGTTCCCAGCTTTCAAGACTCAAAAACTCTGAAAAGCCCTCTACTTTGCCCCCACAACCTAAAATTGAAAACCTAGAATCCCCCCCATGATTTCTCCATTCGTTACTAAAACTACAAGTAAGAGATCTGAGATCCCAGAGATGATCAAAACATGCAAAATGCATGCACTTGGCCCAAATCATAAGTTTGGGCATCTGTTTGACGAAGAGAAGAAAAACAAAAACGAAACCAGCAGATGCTTTTTGAGACGTATTTGGTTTGGGTTCACTGCTACCTTCGCTCTTGGTTTGGCTGCTTTCCCGATCTCTTCCTCCTCCATCTCCACACAAACTAAAAAGGAAAGTCTGATTTCGTTTTAGCAAGACGAACAAGTTATCAATTCTTTTTTTCTTTCTTTCTGAAACTGTGTACTTTACTTGTCCCAAAGACCAAAAAAATATCAAAAAGCTTTCTCCGACTCTCAGATACCCCCAAACCTGTGAACACTGATAATCGCACGGCCTGTGCGAAGGGTTTCCCTGTGACAGACAAATCTACACTTGACACGTCAGCTTACTGTGTTGAGCATAAAGCGAATGATTTTGGGCTTCCGGCCCAGTTTGTTTGTCTAGCAAACCAACAAAAAAAACAAAAAAAAAAGGGTAGTACATATGGATGGGCCTTTATCAATTCTGTTTGCAAACGAAATCATAAACCCGGAAAATTAGCAGACAAAATCAGTGATTGATTCTCACTGTTCCGATTCTGAGCCCTTCTCTTCCACGAACACTAACGATCTCCGGTAAATCGACTGCCACGCTGGCGATCTCTAGCCGTCCCTCGCTTCTCACCCTCCTGTGATGGAATCTCGGCCGTCCGTTACAATCCAGTGTCGTAAGATATGGTGGGAGATCTTGCTTCCTCGCCACGCTCCTTCCTCTCGTCTGCCTCCTCGGCGTCGGCGCAATCGATCTCGAATCCGTGAGTAGCGCCGGTGGTCCCGACGGCGATATCTCCCCTCCTAGATAGAAACTGTAACTATTATCCGACGAGCACGAGAAAAATTCGTGAAGATTAACTCCTCCATGTTCCCTGCACTCGTGATCGGTGTTTATATCATGCATAGATCCGCCGCCGGAATCAATCGGAGTGCTCCAGCGCCGTCGATGAGAATGCGTAGGTGTAGCACCGTCCTGTGATGGCCGGCGTTCTTCTTCTTCGTCATCTTCTTCTCCGGTGAGAATCGTAGAGGATGTCGTCATAATTAACATAACCGCTCTTCCTTGTGCTTCTTCTCTCTACGATCGCGACTCTGGATGCCAAAACATTTGTTTCCCCGAGTTTAAGCCAAGATTGGGCTTCAATATCTCTAATAACTAAAGATATATAGTATTTGGTGGGCCCGCTGCGAGAGGTTTTGCCAGCGTGGCAAACAGAGATCGTTTGTTAATTGACGCCGCTCTAACGGTGCTACAGCTTTAGATAATTTTCTATTTACAATATTGCAGTGGAACAGTTGAAAATTGTGATCTGAACAAATCTTTTACATATGAATTCGCTGGGAAATGCGCATATATAGCACATCGAATGATTTTGCATGAGATTTTTCTACAAATTTTTCAAACTAGCTTTTCCAGTTGATGAAAAACATTGAATTTGGGTCCCTTCGCCATCGTGTTTAAAGAAGATATCTTTCTATGGACTGGGTCCAAATTGCATACTATGGGCCTTATAAACCGATATTCAAAACCCCGTCTATACGGCCCACAGTGATTCATCCATCGATCTCCCATATTGGCTCTTCTTTTCTTGGCACACTAGTTCGTGATTATCATTCCGCTTACTCCTGAGGACGCTGTGTCATTTGTGAGAAAAACACGTAATACACATTGTCTTCGTTTACACCATTAGACGGCATGCAGTCTAGCACTCAGTGAGACAAATTGTCTTCGTTTACACCAATACATTTCTGTTAACTCGAGAGACCTTATAAGTTATCTGGGTTTAAGAATCTTTCAAGTTTGCAAGATGAGTCCAATAAATTATCCCCGTCTGTACAAATAACTAATATGCATGTCAAGTATATCTGTGTATGTGAAATTGCAATATTTTTGCTCCACCATCAACTTTCTCAGAGTTTTCTTTTTATTGGAGTTGTGACCAACAAGAGACAAAAAAAAAAAAAAAAAAAAGAGAGATAAAAATAGGTATGACGAGTTGATTGATGAATGCAAGTGATAAGAGAGACGGGACGTTTAATGGTAATTTGTGGGGTTAAGAGTTTGAGAATTTCGAGATGAAAGTTTCGTGTCTTCTTCTTTGAATCTCTAGGGTTTAGGTTTAGGCTAATAAAGACAAAGGCATCGTTGTTCAATGCTTTTGTCTTTTCTCTCTCTCTCTCTCTCTCTCTCTTTTTTTTTTGTTAATTTTTGTTACTATTTTTCTTCCATTTCTATGAAGTCTCTGCATATCTATAACACTCTCCATACAGAGCATGTATATAGCTCTCTACTCTACACTATTTCATCTCAAATTATAATCTCATTATTTCCATACAGAGCATGTATATAGTTTTCAAGTGCGAATTGGATTAATTGTTTTTTTCTCCATTCGATTTGGTAAGGTTAGAGTTTTAATTCAATTCCTGGTAAGATAATCGAAATGCCCACTACCGAATGTATATCACTCTTAATGTGAACTAGAGAAAAGAAAAGTAATTCCCAAAAGCCATTGATGCTCTTTTGAAGGAAATTAAAGATTCCTCAAACCAAACTTTTAAAAGCCCAAAGTTAGCTAGATGATGATTGACGAAATACTAGTATAATAATTTTGTGATTTTGGATCCAAAGCATTGAATATAGTCCACAAACGACAAAGCTAATCCATTGACAAAAGAAAAAATCTTAGTGTAAACGACAAAATAATGAATTATAGAGAAATCAGAAGATGTTGATAAATCACCAAACAAATTTAAGTTATAGTATTTGTCAGAATTAAAGACAACAAAAACTAAACGAGAGCGATCCCTTTGTTACATAATTGAAAAATCAAAAAACTATTTTCCGAAACACGAAACATTAATTGTTTGAGCAAACAGAAATTAATTGATTTATCATTAGTAAATATTCACACTAAAATCGTTTAAAATAGAGACACTCTCCCCAAGTAATTGCCAAGACAATTTCATTACAAGACAAACGAGAGTCTTTGTCACGCACGCATAAATAAGCCAAAAGTTTGGTCATAAATACTTTGACAAAAAAACAAAACAAAACAAAATAGTAGCACTAGAAAATTAATTTTTGAAAGATGCTGGCAAGGGCTAAAAGTCAATGTTAATCGGGAAAATGAAACTTTTATGTTCAAAGTAAGAAGTTGCCTGCAAGATGTTAGTATTTATTTCTTGTATCATTTACTATATAGAAAAGAAGAAGAAAAAAAAAAAAGAAGTACCAACTAGCGATTCTTTTTCTTGGAGCCTCGATCGATGTCCCTACCACTTGGCATCCAAAAGAAAAAGTGAATAATAAAAACAATCACACATAAGCCATGGTTATAAATGGTATATTATAAAGACATGTAGAAATACATAGAAACAAACATATGTAGACAAAAGAGATTGTTTTCTCTAAGAGGGGGTCCATGTTTATCCTCCCAAAGTTCATAACCACTACAAGGAAACACCAAAAATTCCAAATCAAATACATGCACATAGAAGAGGCAATAACCAAAAGATGCCAAAGAAAACTAACACTATTAAAAAGAGGAATACAAAAGAGAAAAAGAAAAAAACCATTGTTGCTGATTTTGACATTTTTGTCCAATCATTATTTATATATTAATTTTGGTTGTGTAAGCTTTTTTTTTTCTCATTTGGGTGGATGGGGTTTGGTTTTGGCATTGTGAAGCTTTTTGCCTCAAATGCACACACAACACTTGTCTTTTTTCTTCCCTCACATTTATTTCCTCTTCTTTTTTCTTTATACTTGCACTCAAACACCATTGCCACATGTCTCCCTAGGGTTTTCATTTAGACCTTTGGATCTTTTTCTTTGTTTGTTTTGTTTGTGTTTTTATCCCTCTTTTTATATATTCATAATCGTAGCAAAGGTATAGAGCAAATGCTTGGAGGGTTCGAAATTGGAAAACTAAAGAGGAAAAAAATACTAGGGTTTTAAAAAAGATTTTTTGTCTTTTTTCGTTCGTAAGCCAAAAACCAAAATAAATGCATGAACTAAAACAAGAAGAAGGTGAGAAACTACAAACACAAAGGCATGCTCTTGCTACTAAAAGCATGAGAATATAAACACACACAAATCCACACCAAGGATTATAGAAGTTTTTTTTTCACAACATGCTGAAGACAAATTACTTGTCTTGTATTTTACCCTCTGTACTGATCTAGAGCCAACTAAAGACTACTCTCCTATACTAATTACTACCAAACAAAGTACCATCTTAGCCCTAAACCGATAGATGCCGATAACAGAATTGGTCTTTGCTTCCGGCGCAACCAAGACCTCACAATAAGCCGGACTTATGATGCCTTCGGGAGACTAAGGAAGACACAAAAACCACTACACAATACTACTTGTGGAAACTGTACAAAAACCCATCATAGCTAAGTCAAAACAAACCGATCCTCTAATCTTCTTCTCTTGTTGTTGTTGTTGTTGCTATGGAGTCTGAAGAATAGGACTTGACTTGCTTTGACTATCATCCTCAATCGAGTGCACAAACTTGTTCAACTCGTCCATTAGACAATAAAAGTGATCATTGTTAGGGAGGAAGTAAAACCCAATGGTAGCCTGCTTCAAGTACAAAAGGTTAACATGGTGACCAGTCTTGTTAAGCCCATCCACATAAGCCAATTGCCAATCCTGAACAAGATCTAAACCAGCCACAACGACAAGACTCTTGGGAAATTTGAGTCCTTCAAGGCATTGACCTCGGGGGCCAAAGGGATTACAAGCTGGGTGATCTCTATCTTCACCTTGAGGCAGATAAGCCCTCCAATACCAATCTCGATCTTGAATAGTCACAAAGTATTTACCATCAAGGCGCTTCTCGGAGTGAGTCCTCTCTAGTCCACCAAACATAGGATGGAGAAGAATGTTCCCCAACACTCGAAGCCCTTCCTTGGTTGCCCTCACAGCAACATTGTGAGCAATGTTACCTCCAGAGCTATCTCCAGCCAAATAAACATAAACATCAGAGTGTTTGCCACTCTGAAGCCAGGCTCTGGATTTGACCCATTTGAGAGCATTCCATCCATCGTCGTAAGCGCAAGGGTAACGATGCTCCGGGGATCTCCGGTAGTCAACAGAGACAACAACGACACCGCAAATGCTGACAAGACGCCTGCAGAAAGTGTCGTAGATGGCGCTATTGGCGGAGGAATGGGTGAAGCTACCTCCATGGAAGAAAATCAGAACAGGGACGATCTCTGTTGTGCTGAGAGGTTTCGTTAGGTCGACGGTGCCGTAACGGGTGTGATCGAGGGGAGCTGGTTGGTAGATTCTGGTGAGAAGGTTGGTGGTCGTGTCGACGTGGTCGAAGGAGAAGACGCCGTCGACGGGGAAAGTGTTGGCGGGAACTTTCCGGTCAAGAAACTCGGCGAGGTCACGGTTGAAGGAGCCGTCGGGACGACGGAGGATGTTGTAAGCGAGCTTGAAATTGGAAATGAGGACCCATGTGTTGAGTGGGACAATTCTCTACAGGAAAAACAGAAAAAAAAAAACAGAACAAGTTTTATTTTTTCATTAGATGGGACGTCTTAGATTTTAATTATTTATCTATATAATCATCATCCGTACGATGATGAATCTATGATGATGATCTTCATCGGCATAAGAATTTAATTCGCAGTTTAAGACGCCAAAAAGGAGAAGAAGAAGAAGACAAAACGGAATCGTTTCTTGGTAGCAAAGGGAAAGAGTGGAACAAATCCTAAGAATATGGATCAACCAAATTGTAAAAGGGAGGAAAGTACCTTGCATTCGTTTAGGTTCACTTCGTTTCCACCAGCCATAGTCGCCAGAACAAATTATATCCTGGAAATAAAAATCTCGAGATTTTCCCCCACAATAAATCTATGTGTCTTTGTCTCTCAGAAGAAATAAGAAAGAAGAAGAAGAAGATTTAAAGGACCTGGAGAAAAGGGAGCCAGGGATAGACAAGTACAGAGTTCTTCAAGGGCGAGTCAAAGGTGTGAGAGAGAGAGAGAGAGAGAGAGAGAGGTTGAAGAAGAAATAATAATAACCCATCGGACGGTGACGAATGGACCGGACGACCGAGTATTACTGTTTCGATATGTGGGTCCCACCTTTTCCCACTTTTCTACTCTTTTTTTTATTTTTATTTTTTCCTTTCTCGACGATACGAGATAATTCACTGATTAGCAATTAAATTCAGTCGGCTGATTAATTAGAAAATAAACTATAGTCCAATAAATATTATAAAAAGATTGGCCACCGTGTCATGTGAAGACCGAGAGGATTGGCTAAGCCCTGACACTCTCTCATAATTGCTCCTTTTGACCACCACATTTTCTTTTTTTCTTTCTCTCCTATAATGATATTATGGATATATGATAATAAGCATATGTATATATACCAATATAAACACTCTTCCGACAATTCGTTTTTATTATTTCTCGTTTAATTGTGAAATACTTCATTTGTTGAATATTATCATTAATAATCCCTCCCCTGTATGGCTGAGAGATTATGTGTCTAGCTATATAATTTTTTATATATCTTAACTATAAAATTACAAGAAGAATATCTGAACTGTTTTTTTTTTGTAAAGATGGGTGTTTTTTGTTCACTTAATTGGTATTCTTTCTATTACATTCCACGATTTCTTAAATTTTGGTATATTGTTCATTTTCATCAATAAGTGGAGCAAAAAAAGAAAGATACTCCGATATGCTAAGTTTTGTCGTTTGGTTCCACGTAGGTGATGGAAACGAATTTATCACTTATATAAGGACAGTTTGTAGGCTATATTTGAGTTGAGAGATACAACAAGAAAAAAGGCGAGAAAATAAAATTTCCATCAGAAAGATCATTCATCATCTAATGATATATATAAACTTAAAACTATTGTTATGCAGCTTTAAACTATTTAAAGATAAATAGGGAAATTTCATAAAATTGTGGATCTTGTTATAAAAATGATGGTTGTGTTTGTGTTGTGACTTATGATAGGCTGAAAGACAGAGAGAGGTTGTTTTGGTTTTTGGTACTTTTTTTTTTTTTTTTGGTCAAGGGTTTTTTTATTATTAAACGTGAATGCAAATTGAAAATAAAATAAAATTAGTTAAAGGAAGGTGACAAAAAAAAAAAAAGCTATCCAGCGTGCGACCAACGCCATGGCATGTGGCGACAAAAGGGTTGTGTTGTTTTCTTTTGGTTATTATAAACCAGATATGCATTCCCGAGAATGCCCTCGTCCGATCTGCAAGATTACGAAATTGCCACTACTGGCGAAACGTGTTCTATTTTGGGCAAATGACATCATGCCTTCAGTCAAGGGACCCTCTTCCTTTCAACGTTGGATTTTCACCTATATATTGCGCATTTCGATTTCCTTTATTTTCTTTTAAGATATTTTCTCATAAAATTCATATTTACGAGTTTTTTTTTTTAATAAAAGTGGAAACCAGTAACATAAGGGAATAATTGGCAAACTACCTTAGTTAAGATTTATAATTTAAATAATACACTGATTTTTTAATTTTTTTAATAATTACGTTTATTGTCATGTATAAAAATTATTTTGACAAGGTTTTTAATTAAAAAAAAAATTTAGTAAATAGAAATTAACACCGAAAATTATTAATATTATGGTTTTATTGAAGATAAAAATATCAAATTATTTAATATTTAAAAATTTATAATTAGATAAATTTTAGTATTTGAGAATTGATTAAATGGATATCATTCGTTTAATATTTATTTTTATTTCTATTAGATTACTTAAAAATTACTATAAACTCAAAATGAAGTTAATTTGGTCATTTCATATATAACTAAATATAATTTTCTAAAAAATTTAATAATGGTATAGTTTTAAAATTGTAATCTAGTTTTGAAATATTTTTACAAATTTTCTTTAACGTAATTAAACGTAGGACTAACTTATCATGTGCCTCTTTTTAATTTCTGAAAACATTAATTGGAATATCTATGTAGAAAATTAATTTGAGCTATTATTACTTATATTTAATATATTTTATAGCCTGCATCAATTTAAACTTAAATTTTTTTTTCTCAAAATATTTTAAACTTAATTGTTAGGGGGTGATTTTTGTAGATGGCTAAATATATGAATGTGATCATGATAATTGGAAAACAAAAGTCATGCAGTATCATTTTGTTAATAATTGTAGTATGTTTTATGTAACATCTCGACCGTTCTTACCGGCGAGTTACCTTTCTCTCTGTCGGATTTGTAGGCCCCGCTTTTGTCCGATGGTCGGTGCTTTATTTTTTTCGGTGGCCCGACCAACTGATTTACTTGGCCCTACAATCACCGCGTGACCTTTTCCCACGTTTTGCCTTCACTCACACGGTTCCGCAGAGGACTTCCCGGAAGGTCATCCATCCTAGTGCTACTCCAGGATAAACACGCTTGACTTTGGAGTTCTTTTAGGATAAGTGACCGGAAAAGGTAAGTGCACTTTGATGATATAGGTAGCCAAATTAATCCATTTAAACTTATTCAAATGGACTGAGCCAGGATCGTTACATTTTAGGTGTGTAATTTTTTAAAATAAAAAATTGTATCATCGATTAGAATATTATGATGTATTTGAAAACTATACATGGAATTCTACAGTATTAAAAATAAAATAAAACAAGCGTAGTAAATAAACCACGACTTTTAGCGAAAATGACAATTCGACAAGTTTAAAAAGAAAGAAAAAATTTAACCAAAGCGATCTAGTGGTATTACCTTTTTTCGTTTTCTGTAATTTACTCATCCTCTTTAACAAAAAACAAAAAAACAAAATGTAATTTGCGATTCTATTAACACAACATGTTGCGTCGTCACTCTGTTGTTTTCTTAATCATTCGCCGAGCAAAAAAAAGTATATTATTAGCTTTCTTGTTTGTATATTTCCATTTGTAATTTGTATTTTGTCATGTTTTGTTTGAAAAGTCATTTTAAACTCTCTATATTATATTGGGAGAAAATATCGCTTGGAAAAATAAATGTATCGGCCACTCCAAATTTTTTACTTGTTCTTTTTCTCAAACGGGCCCATTAGGTAGAATGTGGGAATGGGCTTAGGATTCTGTCGTGTTGTGAAAGAAGCGCGTGGCCAGCACACGTCTATATCTCACTCTCTGATTAATAAATTTTCCAAAATTGCATTTAGGATTCATTGCATTTAGGCGTTCCCATTAGATTGGTTCATTCATTGAACACGTGAAACCGCAATATTGAAAAATAAAACAAATTGATTACATATAATTTTGATGGGGGTGTTGATTATTTAACGGGTTCGACGAGTGTTTTTCTGGTGTTTAATTAAAATAAAATCAAGGTTGTGTTTTTACAAATTAAACTTAACCAGAGACTTGCAAGTTTTTCTTTTTACTCTTCCCAAACGTTGATTTACAAGTGAAGTCCTATAAATTTGCTTTTTGGTGTATCTTTCGGATTTGACAAAGCAAGAACCATGAATCTCTCGATGATGGGACCAAAACAGTAGATCTCAGCCGTTGTTTTATCCCGATACAAATACAAACATATGTTGATAATAATACCTAAAGCGTGTACTAAAACAACTTGGACCGTCGATGTTCAAGAAACATATAACGAATTGTATTTGTCGTGATGTGAATATAAATAATATCCACAGGACCAATCTCTTCAACGGAGCGATAAATTGATATGTAATCGATTTTATTTTTCTTTTCTTTTTTCTTTTTACATATTTCTTCTTTTTTTTTGTGGTTTGTTCTCGGGATAAATTTAACAATCACTATTGCTGATATTCGTAAATAAAACGAATTTAGAATCTGGTATCTACTAGTGTTTGCTTCGTAACTGTAACAGACGAAATTTCATAGACCTGGCAGTTTTATCATTATATGGTTATAAAAGAACCAAAATATTTTAATAGAAAATCAAAATAAACAAAGAATAAAACGAAAAGGAGAATAAAAGGAGAACACGCTAAGGAATATGATTCGCGTGTCTATATGAGGCTTTCTTAATTTTGTCGTCATCTAATTTGTCTTTTTGGTACGTGTGCTTCCCATTTTCCACTCCTTACTTTTGAGTTTTTTTTTGTTTTTTGTTTTTCCCATATTGATTCTAAATAAATAAACGTACTAATTAGATTCGATTACAAATACATATATATGTAAATATTTGATGTAATTTTATTGACTGATATGTTAATGAATAAAAAGAAAAAGAAATGAAATTATCACTTAAATTTTATTTATTTATCCAGTACTACCGATTTTTGTAAGCATATGGACAGACTAATGTGTTTTAAACGAGCTTTAAACAAAGTCTCCCCCACTATTATTTTTTTAATATATATATTGGGATAAATTTCTAAAGTGGAAGAAGACGACAAAAAGTAATTTGTTTGCTGGCCGCGCTTAATTTGTCGTTTTTGTCTTCAAAAGCAACCGTCCAACGATTAAACTTTGGCTTTTTTTTTTTTTTCGAGTCCAATTTATAATCTTATTACATAACATAACGCAACGTAAATTATAAACTACAACTTGATGAAACTAGCAATTGGGGATGTAGCTCAAATGGTAGAGCGCTCGCTTTGCATGCGAGAGGCACGGGGTTCGATCCCCCGCATCTCCATTTTCTATTTTAATTTTTGGCAATATCTAAAAAAAAATTATATACTGTATGTAGTACTCCCTCCGTTTTGATTGAAGTGTCGTTTTAGACTTGTTTTTTTGTTTACAAATAATTGTCGTTTTCAGATTTCAATGCAGATTTATGATAAATTTTCTTGTTTTATCCCTACTTTTTCAGCTTATTAATTATTCCTATCAAACAAAATAATGTTTTAATGAAGGGCAAAACAGAAAAATTTAATGTTTTCTTAATCTGTGTGAAATATCCTAAAATGACACTTAATTAAAAACAGAAAGAGTAATAAAGATCACGAGTTCGAAAGATGAAGTAAAGCAACAAATGTGATGAAACACCAGAGTTTTGCCTGATCGTATTTCATGGAACTTGATCGAGTTCCAAATGTAAAAGAAGGAGATACTTAAATCACTTCCTCTGCTCAAAGTTTTTGTCGACGGGCTCACCAAAACACATGAGATATTAGTTCAATGCAATATTAGTTCTCTCTTCTCTTACCGATCCTTTAACGTCATATCTTCGCTAGTGATCCTTCAATGCAATAACAGTTCTCTCTTCAATGACCCTGAGATAACTCGATCGTCTTCAACCTTCCTCTACTTACACGAGTGGGCTCTCTTTTTGAGGCTATCTTTAGTTGTAACTTTTGTTCAGTTTGGTCTTTTGAGTTTATATTCTAGGTTGAGCTAGTAAAACAATGAACTATCTTGCCACTTTTTATAATTAATGCATCAAATTTTATCAAAACTCAAACAAAAGAAGTAAATACATCCAAAAGAAGCTACCATTAATATTATTTTTCTCTGTCAGTCTGTATCATTTCTTTTTATTCGTCTTCTAACAGATAATTAAAACAAGAACTACAAATATGAATAGATCATCCAAACTCAGATTTTCCCACCAAATCCTATAATTTTTTGTTAAGTATTTCCCATTAACCGCAAATAAAAAAAATCACAATTTGTTCAAGAATTCGTCTTTCTCAAATCGGTTTATTCTTTATTCCTTCAACTCAAAGATGAAAAGCTTTTACCAGAATCCATGACCTCTGACATTTTTATATTTTGGCTTTTGGCATTTTGCCATGACTTCAACAATACTTTGTGATAAACCTGTTAAAAAAAAAAAAACAATACTTTGTGATATTTTGGTAAACTATTTTCATCAATGACTATGTTGAAACTTGGAATTTTGCATTTCATAAGTTTTAAATTTCTACGTTTCTAATATAAAAATAATAAAACTTGTTTAACAAAAAAATAAAATAATAATGAAATTTAAATTTTATTTATTTAGAAAACAAAATTTCGTACTACTAGAATTATTATAGGTCTCGGCTAAAATTTTTCAAATGGGGATGTAGCTCAAATGGTAGAGCTCTCGCTTTGCATGCGAGAGGCACGGGGTTCCATCCCCCGCATCTCCAATTTTGTTTTCAAATCAATATTATATTTTCAAAAGATAACAGCTTCTCGGGTAGTGGTGGAACAATAACTTTGCTGATCGTGAGTTTCATGGAACTTGAACAGAAAGACGCTACCATTAAAACCCTCAATTTTTTGTCTTGCTACTTTTTTTTCACATTCTGAATCAAACACGATAATTAATTCAGAGAAAGAAGAACTAAAAAGTTGTACATAAAAACAGCTGAAGGAAAGAATATAAACAGAGAATGTTTAAGAAGTATTGGCCATCGAGTCGATGAGTAACTCATAGCCCTCGGGGACATGAGACTGAAGACGCACGCACTCAGCCAATGCAGGAACATCTGACGCAACGTCTAGAAACTGAGCCACAAAGAGAAGCAGGTGAAAATCAGAGATCCTCTTCACGAACGAGAGGCTCCTTGCACGATCCATATGGGTTTTCAAAGCCCGCATTGTTGTTCGAATGTTTCGATTCTCTATCGGGAAGGTACACGACAGCGTTCCCTGTCAATTGAGCAAGCAAAATTATAGCAATCATGAATGTTCTAATTCCACAACATCTAAAGTAGATAACACTTTGTTCTTCCTGCTTAAATAAAACTCTTCTGAAACAAACCTGGTGATCCAAGATCTTGACGACAACGAGGAAGAAATCATTGTCCACTTCTTTAACATCCTTGACTCCAACAACCACCTCTTTCTTCATCTTGGAGAGCTTCGGATCATCCTCGGATCCGATCTCCGTCTCGAACCATCCTTCCCTGAACAACCTTACGCACATATCACTCATCTGAAACGCCTCGAAATGAACATCTGCGCCACCGTCCTCATTGATCTCGAGCTTCACAACGGCCGTGACCCACTCTTTCAAATCGCTCTCTGCGTGGAGCTGCGTCGCTAGCAACACCTCAGTGTTGGATAAAGTGTACTCCTTCTTGTCCTGCGTCACTGTCTGGCTGAATATAAACCCAACTTTCCTCATCCCTAACCCTAAAGCGATTGCATCCACGCGTCTCTCTTCCTCCGCGTCTCTCATCAGAATCAGGTTATCCTCCATCCCTTGCTGCGGCGGCTCGTAGATGAAATTCACCTCAACCTGGCCTTCCTCCGAGACGTTTCCGTACATGAATCCGCCGCGTTTGACAGCGAACGCCAGCGACTCGTTGACGTAGTGCTGAAACGCATTGGCGCAGTCGCGGTCGAAGGAGACGGAGTCGCAGTGAGATTTCTCCTGGCGAGTCACGCGCATCTGGCGCGCGATTAGATCATCGACGGTCATCTTCCTCCCGAATGAACCGGCAGGGGTTACGGCGGGACCACCACGAATCGTGCGCTCGCCTTCGTAGGCCAGGTAGACCATAGAGCCGTGGCCGAGATTGAGCGACGAGATTCGGAGGTTTGGGTCGGTCATGTCGCTGAACCCTAAGAAATCAGCGGGAGTCTTTGCAAGGAGAAGGTTCCGATTGGTGGATAAGGTTTGGCTATGGATGGGGATCTGGAGCTGATCCTGGATTAGGGTTTTGAGTTGGGAGACTGTAATATGAGATCCGTCTGCGCTCACTCGCTCCAATCCATCTCTGCTTCGGATTCTGAGCATCATCATCTTCGTTCACACGAAATAATCAAAACCAGAAAGCTTTTAATTCTCGCGAGAAACTAAAGAAAAAAAAACAGATTCGATATTTGTATAATTAAATAAGGGAAGCGAGATAGAACAAATACTTGAAGTCGGACTAGTATTTTGAAGGTATTTAATGATTTCCTTCTTCCGATGGGAGTCTGAAAAGCTCTGAGATTCGATTCGAATAAGAAGCTTGTTCCAGTTATTAAGCAAAAGAGGATTCGCCAAATGTTGTTCCACAAGTTAAAAGAGACAAACAAAACGGTGGCGTTTTCATAAGTGAACCCGATAATTTCCCTTTTTTCGCTTCCTATTAACTTTTAATGGGCTTTACTAGCCAGCCCAATATGGTCAACTGTATATGAAGATAAAATTGCAATATGCTAAATCACATATGTATCAAAGCATTACATTCGAACAACAATTACTTCATGTATACTATTACTAACTAACACACCAAATATCATATGCTGTTCCCAAATAGAAAGAAACAAACAAAAAAATCATACTAAGAAGCAAAACAAGATTCCCAAAACATTCGATTTTTTTCAATCTCCCTCATCAACCTCTCATCATTTCCCGTCGAAGAGGAATCAGCGGCCCGATTTTCACGTTCGCTCCTCTCCGGCCACCTCCGGTAACTATTCACCTCTTTGCCTGATCCGTCATCTTCGTTATATTTCTCTCCCGCGACGACCTCTTCTTTTTCAACCATCTCGACCGAGTCGGAACCAGTTGACCCACTTTTCATCTGACTCATTGACTCAGCATCAGTCCCATAATCTTCACCAAATTTACCATCGTCTCCGTCGTGGCTACGTGCTTTATGGGTCTCGGATTCTGCAGATGCTTCGAAGAGCAAGAATAGTGACACGTCCACAATGTTGTTCTTCGTGTTCATAGTTTGATTTTCTTGTTCTTGGAAAATGACAAAAGCACAAAACGTAATAAGTTGTAGTAATTAACATATAAACCCCACTTTATATCTATCTATATATACGAGCACAGACTGAAAGAAGATAACGTTGCTCAATCAGATTTCTTGGGCACTTTAATAAAGGTTATTTATATTTATAATATAAAAGACAAGAGATTGTATGCAGCTTATGTTGGGGTTTGACTCGAAGGCTTCTAGAAGGACTGTGTATGCTATTAATGCTTTATATATGCTTGATATAGTCAAAATATAATAATGTAAAATGAAAGTAATAAATAAAGTTAGTAATGTTTGGAAAAGCCAAATTAATCTAATTCATATTAAATCGAAAATCAATTTTTTTTTTGTCAACAGCTTCAGTAAATCAATCTAAAATTAAATTAATTTTTATATGTTTTAATGTATTTATTATTAGATATACAAAAAACTATATTTTATAATAAAAAAATTGTCGGCATAATCATATATATACTCTCTCTGTTTCTTAAAGAAGGTAGTTTTGAGTTTTTCACATATATTAAAAAAATTTACAAAAGATTTTTCTAACATTGTTTTTATTAATTATTACTTAAATTATTTTTTAAATCTTAAATATTATAAATACAAATTAAGTAAAAATAGACAATAATTACACTTAGAAAATTAAAAACTTTTTTTTTTAACAATTTTTTTTTTAAATTACCTTCTTTAAAGAAGGAATATATATTAGCAGGTCGAAGTTTTTCAAGAAATTCCATTCATATTTTAACTATATTCGTATAAAATCAGAAATAAAAGAGATATAAAAAAACAAAACTAAAATATTGGAATTTGTAATTCTTCTAGAAAAAAAAATTGAAAGACCAAAGAGCGCGTATGTGAAACTCCCAAGTGTCGAATATATGGGAGTTAGCTTGTCTCAGGCTTGTTCATTTTGGCACGACTCATCAAATCTTTACAAGTCTTATAATATACTACTAGCCTACGGTTAACGTTTTTTTTTTAAAATAGATAGATCTTCACCGTACACATTTGCTACTAATTTCAGGATCCACTCACTGATAAATTATTGAAGCAAAGGCGGCAATGTATTTTGAATCGTTATAAACTCTGACTTAGAATTGTTACAAAAAAAAACAAAAAAACAAAAAAACTCTTGACTTAGGAGGCTCCTTAACCAGAATGGGCTTATACTTTACGCGCATAAGCTAATGGGCTTTCACGAGGCCCGTGTTTTTAAAACGTAAGAAAACTTGTACTGTGGATATTTTTTGTTTGTCGTTGGAAGCTATAAGATTTTGATTGTACAAGAAGATGACATGGATCAATTAACGCTATTATGTAATAAGTGAAGTGATATGATATTAGAATCGATGGGGGATATTAGGAGACGTGTGGTCCATTTTACATGAAATTAAATGGTCCAAAAAGGAAAGGCTGAGAAAATTAAATGGTGTGTCTCTTTAAGGACCACATTCCTCGATCACGCCATTTATTGAATCAAATCTATATAATTAGTTTATTTATTTCAAAATTAAATGCTTAAAGCTAAATATATTTGCCAAACGAAATCGATAGTTCAGTAGCAGCAAAAGGATTAAAAAGAAGAAGAAGAAAAACATTAATAAGTGGTCCCGTAAAACTTTACAATAATGGCAATTGGCAAATGTTATACTTGCTCACTGGCTCGTCGCCATTTTCTTAAGCATGCAAATAATACGCAATAGTTTAGTTCAAAAAATATATATATATATATATATATGTGCAATAGTAATATGGTATTCGTATGTCGAATCTTTTCCTTTACTCTTATAATAAACTATCCTAAATAGTAGAATAGTCGATATATATATATATATGGTCGTCCCTATATATACATGTGAATATGTGATACGTGTATTTAACATGCGAAGTATGGGAAGACTAACGAATTTATAAATTTTTATCGCAATGAATAAGCGATCTTCCAAGTAGTTCGATTGATATATATATATATATATATGGTCCCTATATATACATGTGAATATGTGATAGATTTAGACGTTCTCTACATCTGATATATCACAATAAATAAATCCTTTAACAAAAAAAAAGATATATGATATTAAATAATAGTATCCTATTCGTCGCTGGGAGGGACTTCTTGGCTTCGAGATCTAAAAATCCTTATATTAGGATTTGGATACTTTTATTTGTTTTATGTTGTCTTCTTGTTTCTGTAATTTATATTCCTTGTTAAACTAGCTTTGCTCGCTTTCCAATCGCAATAAACCCAGACGTTAAAAAAACAAAAAAGAGGCTGTGATCATGCATGTTAGTAGTCAATCAATATTAATAGTAGACGATGAGAGGAGAGTACTCTTTTTTTTTTCTTTTTTTTCTTTTTTAATCTTACAACCAGATCGTATTTTTGCTCGTTAATCACGATCAATAAAAGATTCAACGATTTTGTACTGTTTGAAACTTTTAATTTAAATTTTGTTATTCAAAAGAATTTGCGTGAGAGACTCGAATGGGAAATACCGAGATGCATATGCGAATGACCTTAATTTTTTTAAATGGTATATAATTACATGCGAGATTTATTATATACAATTTTAACTGTAGAATATTATAGAATAGAAATAGTAGTTAACATTAAATTGTTTGTGTTGTTCGTACAAGATAATAAGATACATATATATATATAGTAACTAACATTAACATATTGCTAATACCATATAATGTAAATTTTCCTAATCCAAATCTAACACATAAATGTAATATGTCTTGTTTTTCAAGTCTTTCCATTTAGTCTTTATGAGTTTTACGGGCTTCACAATCTTGGTCCGCAAGATACACATCTTGCTACCCAATTTATCTCCAATATTAACAGATTACAACTTTACATAACTATGCAACTATTAGATCTCTGCAATTGTGAACTGCCCACGTCCGCAAAAACGAGCAGTTCATTTTAAGCGTTATATATGTGTGATTGTGTGTAAGTTCAATTAGTAAATACTACTCCCTTGGTTTAAAAAAGTGTCACTTTGACATATTTCACATAAATTAAAAAAATTATTAAAATTTTTGTTTTATTCTTTGTTCATACATTAAATAAAATCATCTCTCTAATTATTACATTAAATTAGTAGGATCAAAACTGGATTTTTGTTTTCACTCTTTGTGAAATAAAAATAAAATCTTAAAACAATACTCTTTATGAAACGGAGGAAGTATACAATTAGTTGTAAGTTCATTGAACAACCAAAAAAAAAGTTTCCACCAAACTATATTTCTTCATTTAAATATTTTTTCTTTTATAATTTGGATTTCAATATTTGTTATTCATGTCTGTTTGTTTCTTTATATACCCGTGTTAAAAGAAAAACATGTAAAAAAGTAAAATGTTTTGTTGTAAATAAAATGTAAAAATACGAATTTGCCATTTGGTCGCCAAACCTAATAAATTTGTTATTTTGTGGAACCACCAAAACTTTGATGGAACTTACATCCCACCAGACCAATACCCTTTCCATTTTCATATTTTTTTCATTAGTTTACACTGTAAGGCGTGGACTAGTTTGATACTACTTTATCGAACTAGGTTATATCTCATGGCTTATTTTCACACTAGGTTAATTTTTTAGTTATGATATAAAGCCTATATGTTGACAGGAAAAAATGAAAAATAAGTAAGCAGATTTTCGAACAAAAAAAACTAAGTAGATTAAGCCTATAAGTATATTAGAAATTTGGAAGAAAAATAATCTTGTTGAACTGTGTAATGATCCATAGTTTTTATTCTGAATTATTGGATGCCTCGATGATTAACAAACCATTTGGCGCGATTCAGACATAAATGTTTTTGTTACACTTGATTCATCGCTCTTAATATGGACAGTTTCCAAGGAGTAGATTTTCATGATAGTGTATGAAAATGTGAAATCCATACCAAACAAATACTTAATGTCAAATTGAGGATGAAATTGTAGATGGTCGGTGCGATGATGACAATAATTTTTTTAAAATGGTAGTAGTAATTACTCTCTCCATTTCACAAAGAGTGTCGTTTTAAGATTTTGTTTCAATGCAAAATTGTAAACAAAAATCCAGTTTTTACCTTGTTATATTAGTGTATTAATTAGAAAGAGAAATTTGTTTTATGTATTAATAAGAGATATAATAGACTTTTTATTTTGTTTCTTAATATGTGTAAAAAAGAGTATGATGACACTCTTTATGAAATAGAGGAAGTAGTAAACTAACAAGCATATGCTACTTTTTTCGTCACGTGTAATCTAATCATTAGATATATTTTGAACATGTTTAATGTTAAGATACTTTGAAAGGTTTTCTTTTAAAATATATTTTTAAAAATATTAGTTTTTAAATCATAAAAAACTAAACCAATCAGAAAATGACACACATTAAATGGGTATTTTAAAAAGGTAAAAACGGTTCTTAAATAAGATACTTAAGAAACTATTCTTCTTCATGTCTCTTACTTTTTGTTATTTTATTACTTTCTCCGTTACGTAAAAAATGTCATTTGAGAATTTTTCATACATATTAAAAAATCTATTAAAATTTTTTTTTTCCCTTTATTTATATACCAAATACATATTTTTCTCTAATTAATACACTAAAATTACAGGGTTAAAATTAGATTTTTCTTCAAAACTTTGTATTAAAAATATAAAACAATATTTTTTATAAAACAAGAATTAAACCTTAAAATGATATTATTTGTGAAATAAAGAAAGTAATTTTTTGGGTTAAAAACATTTTGTTAAGAACCCGTCGAAGATGCTCTTATTAGTTTATAAAAGAGTTATAATTGCAAAAAGTGTCCATCAAAAACGTTAAGTGAACGACCAATGAGTTTCTAACACGCGCGCGTATGTTTACTCCACAAGAGAGAGACTGAAAGTGGGACGAAAAAAAAAAAAGAGAAACAAAAAATCATAAAGGAGATATGTGTAACTTTTCCTAACTTCAAATTTTCTATTTCTTTTTCAACTTCAGTTTTCATTTAATGATTTTCGTTCTTGATATCATCATTTGTCTTTTTCAGTAAAATGGATCAACTTTCATTACTCTGCTTATCGCCCAATGGCAACTTTACAACAACCGTTGATAGTACATGCTTATCTAAAAATGTTTTTTTTTACAGCAGGCTCAACAATTTTCCCAAGAAAATCTTTTTTTTTTTCACCGAGTAGTTACAACGATATCAGAGTTAGCAGCTATTTTCGTTTTTAGTATTAAAAACTAATATTTGTTTCCAACAACATGGAAATTCAATTTCAAAGTGATAACATATCAACAACGCTAATATAAATCAATAAGCTATATGTTTAGATCAAGTTATACTTTGCATCTTTTTAAAAAAAAAAAATTATACATTGCATCAAGTGCTAATGTTGTTGGAAAAACAAAACAAGCAATTGTGTATTATAAAAAAAAAAGCATTTTACATTCAAACACTAACCATATTATTAGACAATACACTATTTATATATGATTGAGAAAAATACGTGCCAGAATAATAATAATCCAGAAAAATATGTGACTGAACAAAACAGGAACGGACAATAGAAGACTCGACGTCCCACCCCACCCCGACCCTACCCTCCTACTTTATGGCCCCCACTAGCTCGGCCCATTGGGCTTTTATAGGTGGTAAGAACAAATAATAACCATATATGTTTTTTTCTTTATCCGTTGAGTTTTTTTTTTTTTTTTTTTTTAACATCTCATTTTATTAGTATTATATACTGTAAATGGAAAGTACAAATACTTTATAAACCAAACAGGTGGAAAATTTTAAAAATATTACATATATTTTGATATGTTAGTGCATGCTTTGCTAGTGTATCAGCTGCTTGATTTTTCTCCCTATGAACATGATATATAAGTCTTTCCATCCAATGTATAATAATAATATACAACATACAGTATTGCCAAGTTCTCTGTATTTTTCCTCTCTTCTGTTTATGACGTTTGTAAGGACTAGATTATCACTTTCAAACCACACCCTGTCTTTTTTTTTTTTTTTTTTTTGCTAAAGGAATAATATGTCTTCTTTCTTTTTTTCCCGTTAATAAACAAAAATCCATAATGATATTTATTGAAACGTCGGACGCATAATATTAACTCGAATGCGTTGACTAAAGTATTATCTGAAAGCCCTTTTCTTAAAAAAAAAAAGTACTATTATTTTCTCCTTGACATGTTGTGGTTTTCATGCGTAACCAATAACCATGAACCACCCCCATTGTTATTTAAAATAGCCAATAATAAAAAAAGTATAGTTGCGTGACGAATTTATGCAATATGGAACAAATTTTTTAAAAATATGGAGAAAAGGCAAAAATAAATGCGGAGAAAGGTTATAATAAAATCGCGATTCGGAGGAACACGAGTTTGAGAAACTTATAAAGCAAAGATATAATATTAGATAGTATTTAATTGGTCAGATTTTGACAAATTTTATAACCATATAGAGAAGAGAACAATAAAATAAAAATGAAAATGGAAAAGCGAAAAAGGATGGCTTCCACTAATGGGGAGGTCATTATAATCAACATAATCCAACTTAGCTTTTCCATCACGTGCCACTTTACTCTTACACCAGTCACCCACCCTCTTCATTAATCGCATTATCACTCTCACTCATCATCTATCTTGTATACTCTAAACATTACCATGTATGGTTCTTATACTCTAAACATGCGCACACATACACAAATACTGTTTTCTACTATGCCAGTTAAACAAATATTTTCTCATAATTATGATAATTTGTTCCCGCTTCCACATAGACACAGTAAACATTTTACAGCATGACAACTTCAAACGTTTCCCGTCGACAATACAACTATACATAATAAGCAATAAAAAAAGAAATAGAAGATGAACAAATGATTCATCAATGTTTTTGTTTAAATTAAATGAGTTTAATACTTTAAAAATATTTTTTTCCAATAAATTAAAAACAATTGCCAAAAATAACTTTAAAACTTAGCAAATATTTTTACTAAATTCTTAACACTTAAATTATATCAATAAGATTTGAGACGAATTGTTCGGACTTGATATAAATATTTTAAAATCCAGTGAATTGGTCTTTTTGTAAGACAAAATTAGATTATATCTCTAATCTTAGAAATTTTTGCGAGTGTTTTAATTTGTATTTAGTTCTTTATATTTAAAATATGTTTGTAATCTTAGAAGCAAACACAAGAATATTTATTTTTTATGTAAGTTAGTTTTTCTTTGCAAAAAATAAACTTTTAAACTATTTTTTCTTTGCAAAAAATCAACTTTTCAACCAAATTTTATTTAGTTTATGGTCGTTGAAAATAATACTTATATTTAACCCTGTTTTTTATTTGGAAAACTATGTAACAAAGAGAGATATAACAAGAGAAAATTTGGTGAATAACCATTAAAAAAACTATAATTTACCCTATAACCAATTTTTCTCTTTACCTCTTTCTATCTCTCTCTAAGAAATTAGTTACTTTTTTAATTATAATTTTTTTTGGTTATTCACCAAATCAACCCATATAATAATCAAAAAAAAAAACTAAAGAGGAGAAATGGGGAGCTGAGTTGTCTTGCACGTAATACGCGAATATTTTAATTTAATTAATGTTGTCAGAAAAA
This sequence comes from Alliaria petiolata, assembly GCA_020283515.1. Lineage (NCBI taxonomy): Eukaryota > Viridiplantae > Streptophyta > Magnoliopsida > Brassicales > Brassicaceae > Alliaria > Alliaria petiolata. The sequence goes on from JAHZTW010000002.1 coordinate 96,882,327, forward strand.
GGAAACTAATTTCTTAATTTAAATTAATTGGATATTAGAGGTCATTGATTCTTTAATAATCAATTGATTATTAATTTTAAGGATATGATTAGAATAATAATCCCACGCATGGCTCCCCCGCGAATCTCTCTTATTTCTCCTCGGGTTTCGTACTTAAACTAGCTTGCACTTTGCTGTATTAAGTAATAAATCCGATTGTGTACAAAAATTAATTTGTGTCAAGAGTCTCAAGATAAAAGTTACTTTTAGCGGATGGTGAAAATTTGAACATAGATTTCTGAATATACTTTTAATAAAACACACAATGAGAACTAAGATTTCCTGATATTTTTATTTCTGAATATACTTTCAAAAAAAATAATGAACTGTAAATTTTAAAATAAAATTAATAAAAAACGAAGGTGTGAAAAATAATATAGTAGTAAGTTAAAGTGGATTAACGGTCACGATCTTATCAAACATGAGATTCAATCAGGAGCAAATACACTGTTTGATCTGTGACATTTGTTTATTTAGAGAGGACAGACCTATCGAGTCCATGCAGAGACAGTGCAAAGCCCATCATACACTGTTCTTTTTAACTTGACAAATATACCCCTCCTTCTACTGCATATCGCAAGAAGAGAAGTTAGGGCATTATCGTCATATCAGTGAACCTATTTTTTTTCCTTTTCTAGCGATTAACCCAATGCACGTGCGACAAAGCCCGAGATAATTTTATTTACAGTATATCCTATTTTACACTCCCGACGAGGTAATTAAAATTCAAAAGCAATTTAGTCATTTTTTAGTTACCATTGTGTGTGTGTGTGTCCGTACACTGTAAAAGAGGGTCCCAGATCTGACGGTCGTGATTAAGATGCGACGCTGCACTTTCTTCGTACTTTATTCAATTTTTCAGTAACCACTTCTCTCTTTCTTTACCTTTATTTTTCTACTCCTTTACTCATAAAGCTAATATATACTATTATATACACTTTAAATTATTTGATAGGACTCTCACATACACATTGCATTTACTCACGCTACAGTTTTCAAATTTTTAATTAACACTAATCTTCTTTTTTTTCGAAACGGACCTTCTTCATATTTAAAGCCAAAACAAACAGTTTTGTGTTCTGCAATGTTTTACCAATCGCACGAATCATAATACAAAACGTATTGATTTATGTATGCTCTGATGTTTCTAATTTTTTATTTTTTTATCTATTGTTATTTCCTTTTCAGTCATAATTTCGGTTTTCTTCTTTTATCACATTTTTTTAAAAAAATGATTCCGTAGTCACACAAGAATGTTACAATCAGATTTCATTTCAAAATGTAGTCGTTTTTGATATTTGGATATGAAATTGGAAGTCTTATCAAAACAGTAAGAGAAAAAAAAAGAAGGTTATTACTGTTGATGGTTTATCAAGTGGTGGGTAAAATAAATAATCATGAAATTATTGTAATACCTAGGAGGTGGCCAGATTCCACATCGAAACATGATTGGACGGTTCTGATGTCATCATAAATTAACCCTGGGTTTCTTATTACCGTCAGATCATTCATCTCCATAATTATTTGTTGTGGTCCCCGCAATCTACGGGGCCTCGCCTCATATCCAGCCGTGCATCGCGTATCAAACCCTATCATTAGATTCCCTCTTCCCATACACCTAACCGCAGGCTATCCGTTCACCTCTTTCTCGCGATATATTGGAGCCGCGATAAGCGACTCTCCAATTTCTCGTCCCGTTTTCTGCGGCTGTCGCTTCTCTGCACAGTCGATAAGATAATCTCCCGCTTTCATTCAATCCAACGGCTGGTATTCGAATTTTGTAGGCCACGTGTCATGATCGGAATCGACAATCACAATCACCGAAAAGCCTCACATGGAGATGTTTGACCATGGTTTGCATTTAACCGAACCAGAGTTGCTTTTTTAACTTGACCTTCTCTCTCTCTCTCTCTCTCTCTCTCTCTCTCTCTCTCTGCTCCTTTTCCATCTTCCTCTAACCTTCACATCTGTTTCTGCATCTTCTTTGCTACTGACTAATTTCCGTTAATGGCGCCTCAGATCTAAACTTGGGGATATATAACGCGTTAGCTCTTGTACTAACGTCTCCCAGTTATTCGTATACGGTTCGATCATCGAGGTTTCTTCGCCGCAATGCACAAGCGATTGGCCTTGTCGTTTCCAGAAGAGGTGCTGGAGCACGTATTCTCGTTTATACAGGTGGACAAGGATAGGAACTCGGTCTCTCTGGTGTGCAAGTCATGGTACGAGATCGAGCGGTGGTGCAGGAGGAAAGTCTTCATCGGGAACTGTTACGCCGTGAGCCCCGCGACGGTGATCCGGAGGTTCCCGAAGGTGAGATCCGTGGAGCTGAAGGGAAAACCTCACTTTGCTGACTTTAATTTGGTGCCCGATGGATGGGGAGGTTACGTGTATCCTTGGATTGAGGCGATGTCGTCGTCGTACACGTGGCTCGAGGAGATAAGGCTGAAGCGGATGGTGGTGAGCGACGAGTGCTTGGAGCTCATCGCCAAGTCGTTTAAGAATTTCAAGGTTCTCGTGCTCTCTTCCTGCGAAGGCTTCTCCACCGATGGTCTCGCTGCTATCGCTGCCAGCTGCAGGTATTCTTTCTCGGCTTCTCTTTACTCTACCGATTGTCTCTGAGATGTTTGAAGATTTCCTTCTGTGTTACCTTTGCCTTTTAGTAACTAACTAATCTGTTCCGTGTGCTTTGGAAATCCCTAGCTATAGCTATAGCAGTAAATTTCATCCTCTGCGTATGCTCTGATCTGGGCAAAACTTCTGCTCTGTGCGAATTTTGTTGGTCAAGATCTTCCGTATTTTGCGGTCGTGAAGATTCTTTATTTGTTTTTGTTTTTGTTTTTGGGGTCTATTTACGGAAGTATTTCTCTTTATTCCTGGATTATTCGCTCAATGAATCTCCTGAGGTGGGAGATCTAGTCAATTTGGCGGTTTGTTCCTTTTCTTCTACCTTTTTTGTGGGCGACCTTTTTTCTTTCCTATCTTATTAGGCAACGTATTCTGTTTCCTGATTCCCCTGCTTTTAGCCCTGTTTTAACAACGTATTCTGTTTTGGTAAACTATCCGCATTGCATCAGATACAATTTTAAACATTTATGAGGTACTTCTGCACATGATTTTGATATATTTTCATTTACCGGGTCCCTCTTGTTTGCCATGTTTTTATGATGTGGGCAAATCCATTATTCGAATCGTTCGTTTCTAATCATATGATTCTTATGCAGGAATCTGAAAGAGCTTGATTTGCGTGAGAGTGATGTTGACGATGTTAGCGGGCACTGGCTTAGCCACTTCCCAGATACATACACATCTTTGGTGTCACTCAATATCTCTTGCTTAGCCTCTGAGGTCAGTTTCTCTGCGCTGGAAAGGCTGGTGAGTAGGTGTCCCAATCTCAAGTCTCTGAAGCTTAACCGAGCTGTTCCTCTTGAAAAATTGGCAACTTTACTTCTGCGAGCACCCCAATTGGAGGAATTGGGCACCGGTGGGTACACTGCTGAAATGAGGCCAGATGTGTTCTCTGGTTTATCTGTGGCTCTCTCTGGTTGCAAGAAGTTGAAGTGCTTATCTGGGTTTTGGGATGCTGTTCCTGCCTATCTTCCAGCAGTTTATTCTGCTTGCAGTCGGCTTACAACTTTGAACCTGAGTTATGCGACAGTCCAGAGCTATGATCTTGTCAAGCTTCTTAGTCAGTGTCCTAAATTGCAGCGCCTCTGGGTGAGTCCTTTTAAACATAGTTTTATTTTACCTGATGGAATGAGAAAGTAGGTATGTGCTCATAATTTGCCTAGAAAATACAGCAGCGAGTAGTTTACTGTAACAATATCCTTCAAGGCAAACCTTTTTTTTTTTTTTTTAATTGGTAGTATGACTTATTGAGACAGGTGCTGGACTATATCGAGGATGCTGGTCTTGAGGTGCTTGCTTCAACCTGCAAGGACCTTCGCGAGCTGAGAGTGTTTCCGTCTGAGCCTTTTGTCATGGAGCAAAACGTTGCATTGACAGAACAAGGGCTTGTATCCGTCTCCGTGGGCTGTCCAAAACTTGAGTCGGTTCTATACTTCTGCCGTCAAATGACCAATGCTGCGTTGGTTACCATTGCTAGGAACCGTCCCAACATGACTCGATTCCGTTTGTGCATCATTGAGCCAAAAGCGCCAGACTATCTGACTCTAGAGCCACTGGATGTGGGGTTTGGAGCCATAGTAGAGCACTGCAAAGATCTCCGCCGCCTCTCCCTATCAGGGCTATTGACGGACAAGGTTTTCGAGTACATTGGGACATATGCAAAGAAGATGGAAATGCTGTCAGTGGCATTTGCAGGAGACAGTGACCTAGGGATGCATCATGTATTGTCAGGGTGCGATAGCCTGAGGAAGCTAGAGATAAGGGACTGCCCGTTTGGAGACAAGGCGCTTTTGGCGAATGCTTCGAAGCTGGAGACAATGCGATCCCTTTGGATGTCTACTTGTTCCGTGAGTTTTGGAGCCTGCAAGTTGTTAGGACAGAAGATGCCAAAGCTAAATGTGGAAGTCATCGATGAACGGGGTCCACCTGACTCGAGACCCGAGAGCTGCCCTGTTGAAAAAGTGTTCATATACAGAACAGTGGCTGGTCCTCGGATTGACATGCCTGGCTTCGTCTGGAACATGGACCAACACTCAACCATGAGGTTTTCGAGGCAAATCATCACTACTAACGGATTATAAAAACAAATAAACGAGGTACATTTTTTCATTAATCCTTGTTCATCATCCCATATAAATCGTTCCAGTTCAGGAACACGGGAGAGAGAGAGAGAGAGAGAGAGAGAGTCGCCATTAAATTTAGTTCTGGGCTGCTTCATATAACCACCAAGCTCATGAGCAATGAATAAGTGAGGAAAGAGAGAGAGAGAGAGGGAGAGAGATCTTATTAAGAGCGGCCTTGCTTCTTCTTTTTTTTGTTAATGTAAGAATTTATATTGTTGTCTGTTTGTTTGTCTACTTAGTGAGGGATCCTGGTGGGGTATTATTTTCTTGAGAGGATAAGAGTTTTTTTTTCAAAAGACTGTCAAAAATGTAACTGCTCTCTACTTTGTTTCGACTCTTTGTATCCTTTACAAATGTTTAATCTCTGTCTTTGCCATTTCATTTGTCCAACTTGAGAATCGTGTGAAACCGAGATTTTCACGTTTACAAAGAGAGTGCCAATAGGTAGCCCAAACCAAAAACTCAAGCACGGAACTCAAACGGAACAAAGCCCATTGAGGAAATATACAAAAAATGATTAGCGAGAAAGCAACTGAAGCTCGGTTTACATCATCATCGTCACAATTGGTGTCTATTATCACTAGTTTTATTTACTATTGGTCATTCTGATTTGAACAATATATATAATCATGGGCTTTCAGTTTTCTTATAAAATTATACTAAAAATGTAAAATTGTTCTTGTGTAATTTTGAGTTCATTTGTTGTATAGATGCCTGAAGTTCCTCCTTTTTAACACTTAATAATAATAATCTCTGACTACAGATGAACCGTAATTGGTTTAACCGGTTTTAAAAACAACCAGACTATCACCAATTGCAAACATTGAGGTGAAAAGACCTGCAATCCAAACACAACAATGGTCGCTGTGCCGGATCACAAACAGAGCCGTATCACTCTGTCTCAGGCACAGGGTCTTGTGGAGTTGAGATCCTGCGAGTGTTGTACGAACCACAGTGCCCGCACTTGTGTCCCAAAATGTGGAACATAGTAGTGCTCCTCTTGTTGCAGTCATTACAAAGAATTGCAACCTGCAAACAGAAGATGGGTAAATGAAATCAAACCAAGTGACGGCAACAAAACTGTTGGATTTGTAGACAGTATTACCTCAAATTTATACTCAACAGGCATCTCTGTTGCGCTTATCTATGTAAAGAGACTCTCGGTTAGTCTTTACCTCTCGATCTAATGATTGCCATGAAGAAGTCATTTCCAGCATTGACTTGGAACAAATGGGGCAACGGAACCTGAAAGAGATAGAATATTGGCAAAAATTGATGCTGTAAGGGATGATAGAAGGAGAAGTTTTATTACTGTTGTTCGTTGATCATTTGTTCGAAGCAATCCATATGCATAGTATGCCCACAACTCATCACATGTCCAACTCCAGATTGAGAAAATCTCATAAAAGTTAGAAAACCAATATGAGACCACCTAGCATTAGTCATTTCCATTCAGACAAACCTCATAACAAACAGGACAAGAATTCTTGTCAATGCACGAGTGTCTATCGCGCAAGCCCGTTGCATAACAAGCTCCTACAATATTCACAGAGGAATTTTTATGACAACAATAATATGAGATAACTAAAACAGGTGTATAATTATATTATATCCCACCCACACAAGATTCTATAGTTAAAAAAAAAAAAAAAAGTTTGCAACAATTAGACACTAGTTATAGCCTGACTTATTGGCGGTTAGATATTCAAGAGACTTGGCTACAAGACAGCCCCATCCGGAATGTGCAAACAAATTCAAAGATGCAACTTTTCCAAGAAGTAATAACCCTACACTACAACCGTCACCTTCGAATAGATTCTTATGTTCCTAGAGCACATTTGATGGAGACAAGTCGCAATCTTACACACCACCAATGTATCTGGAACTTGCTTTAAAAAAAAGAGAATCAAACACACAAGCAAGTTGTTAAAGGTACATACCACAGCTCTGGCAATGAAAGAATTTGTCACGCCCACCAACTCTGAAAAAATAGTACCACGAGATTATTAAGTTGAGTTTTAAAAACAAGATGATTGTTTATTAATAGCACAATTTCTCTACACCTCCTCACCTACAAATTCCACAGTTATGACAATGAAATTGTTCTTTTGAGGTCTGAAAACATAATAATAAAAATAATGGCCAGATAAGTAAACAAAGAGAGTTATAGCATTTTTAAACTATCAAAGAAAAACAACATAAAAGGATGAAAAAGCTCTCACATCGTCGTCAAAGAATTTGCAGATATCACAAAAGTATTCCCCATATAGACGCCGCAATTGGAGCAGACTTGAGCAACCTGAAAGTTACCCAAACACGAGTTGAAGAAATAGAAGTTGTAGATGAAAAGAGTAAAAATCAAAACCCCCCCTATCTATGTACCTCTTGCTCAGTTTGACATATTGAACAAATAACCTGAAAAAACAGAAGACGGTGAAGCACATAGTATCCAGAATTACATAGATTCAAACACAAGACAGAAAGAAAGAAACCTGTTTGACGTTTTTTCGGACCAAATCATGCCGTTTTTGAGGATCAGACAAAGAATTCTGAAACAACAACAAGGAAGAAAGAAAGCATCTTCTCAGCAAAAGAAACAAGAGAGCAAGAGAGCAGGAACAAAGTCCATAGTTGTCGAACGAACCTCTGCCTCGTTATGGCAATGTCGGGGAAGATGAGATTGCAGCAAGGAGCTCTGATTTTGCACCGTCTCTTGTAGTGTTTGGCAGCTACAAAATCCAACCCGAATCAGAGATCAACAACATCAAATCACAATAATCAAGATCGATGCAATCAAAAAGAAAAATCAATAACCCGAATTGGAATCTTCCAAAGTCTTTGTCTCTGGGGAGCGAAGAATCTGAATCCATGATTGAGTGGAGGGAGACTAGCGTGAGCGAGAACCAGGTCTCACCACCACACCATTAAGCCAACCCAAAACGGAGTCGAGGTCTACTGTACACGTGTCAATGTCTCATTGGATACACACGTGTCAAAATAAACAAAATTCCTTTTCCTTTCCAAAATTTTATTATTTCTTAAGTTAGAGGTTCACTTTGGTGTTTAATGATCCCAATTAATCATTGATTTTTATGTTACATTTACTTAAAACAAAAATTGATCGAGAGTGTGAACCGAACCGATCGATGTATTGGATTGATAGAATTAGTCATCTTTCTAGGCGTGTGTAATCGTCGAATATGATGAATAAACATATGATTCAACTGTCTATCCGATTAATTACCGTCGAATTTTTTTTAAAAAAAGTTGGGATGCTTAATTAGAACAAAGGTGAAGGTAGTTGTTACACGTTCCTTACCGATTAGATTCTCCCAAATGCTTTTCTCACGCGCCGGTCCAAGAATCTTTGGATCCGACAAAGACAGCAAGTGAAGGTAGTTGTTCCACGTTCCTTACCGATTAGATTCTCCCAAGATCCCAAAGTACTCGGAAGTTTTGTAAAAGCTATTCCACATATCTCGCAAAGCCTTTCCTCTTTTTCCCTTTCCTTTTTTAATTTCTTTTTTTGTTTGTTTTGCCACCAATATATATCAATCATTCAAATGAAAACTACTTATGCATTTTATCTCGATCGAGAAGATATCAATTACTTCGCTATCGTGATATAAAGTGAGCATGGAGAATATGAATTGTATCTTCAAAATAACAATTACTTGCACATTCAATCGTTCTTTTCTCACGGGTTTTGTTATCTTGTATACGAGAAAGATGAAACAAACTAATCATTTCACATTAAATTAAGGATTTTGATATCGCATGCTTAATTAAGACCTTCTAGCGAGCCATTGTGTGGAATGAAAACGGTATATGGTGTCGCTAATTATATATTTCGATATCATAATTCATTAGACACATTTCGTCAGCTCAAAGATATAAAGTAACAATACTTATTATTATTTTTTGACAGCAGTAACAATACTTACAAAATCAAGAAAAACTTACATTCTATTCACAAACTTCTATAGAAAAATATCTTCGAACTGATCATTACATATGCTTCTGATATATACATATCTATTTATTTTGTTTTGGTAATTTTTTTTTATAAATATTTTCCTGTTTTTTTTTCATGTGATAAACTATCAGATTTAATCGATATAAAGTAACAATACTTACAAAAATCAAGAAAAACTTACATTATTTTCACAAACTTCTATAGAAAAAATATCTTCGAACTTATTACATGCTTCTGATATATACATATCTATTTTTTTTTTTTATATTTTCCTGTTTTTATTTTCATGTGATAAACTATCTGATATTATTTTAATCGACCATCAAATTAGTGTTCTCGTTAAAACCATCCAGAGAATGTGATAATAGTACTATACGATAGGCAAAAATTTAAACGAAAGGCAATATATATATATAACATATGATAAATAGTTCTTCTCCGTTATAACAGATAACACATCAGTACATCCACTGATTAATTAAGCTGGAAATACAAAGATATAGGTAATTAATTTCTTGGGCGTGAGCTAAACAAAATACAATCATTAGCTATATAAATATAAGAACATGATACACATTTACGTGTGATCTTTCCATCATTATTTACTATCTAATTAACATACCAAGTTTCTTTTGCTGTAGGGACCGATTAATTTTTCTAGTTATGAAATGACTGATACGGCTTGATCAAGGGAACGAGAGAGCCGCTTAGGTGAAGCGACATGACTTCGTTGGTCGAACCCACCAGCTTACCACTTACAAAAACAGCAGGAACAGCGTTGGCACAGCCAAGACGGACTAAGGCCTTCTCGATCTCGCGGCAGTCAGGATCGTTGTCGATCTCGTGGATTGTTGGTTGAACCCTAAGGTCACGGAAAAGGATCTGCACGGCGTAGCAAAGACAGCATGAGTTTTTTGTGAAGATCACAACTCCTTTCTCTGATGACATTCTCATCACCTTGTCCATGATCAGATTCTGATCTGACGCCTCCCGAACGATCGAGAAAGTATGTGTATCTTTAGCTTTAATGTATATATGTTTCTTTGTTCGTTTGAAAACTTATGGGTATGCTTGGGCTATTTATAGGGAGGCAAGTAAAGTAGTGCAACACTTTGTGGACTGGTCTTTTTTCCTTTAAATAAGAAATTATTTATTTTTTAAAACATGAAAAAATAAAAAAAAACATGATTCCTTCCGAAGAATTAAAGCGGCTTTGCGAGAAAAAGACCATTTTTTTAATGTTCCGGTGTACAAGTTGCAGAAAAAATAATTATGTAAATGAATTATTTTGCAGCTATAGTATTGAAGAAGGCAGCCATCATAATTATCTAAGCATACGATTCGAGAGGTTGTACATTGTAATGACTTGGGAATATTTATGTCTGATAGAAGTGAACAGTATCGTATTGGATCTCAAGGCAAGCGAGTGAGCGATACGCGCGTTGTATCATATGCGTCCAACGCTTTTTACGACGACGAATCTCATTGATAACGAGAGATTAAGATTAGCAGTTAATCAATCACGCATAAGGACCCAGCAGTTAAATTAGGTAAGTTTGTTTTGAACTTGTCGATTATAGAATTTCCAAAAGACCAAGGAAAAGCATATAGCAAATACGTGTATTTGTCCCCATTGCTTATGTCGACTTTCAATGAACGGATACAACAATATAAGAATGATATATTTTCAAATTTTCGCCAGATTATTATTATTCAACAAACACACTTCTCTGTTGATTGGGTGGTTAATATTTGTTGTTGCTAATGACAGTTACATTTACTATATTACCAACCAACTAATATGGTACAAAAATTATAAATTTTAAATACGTAAGTTATTAATTTGTGTAGCGATTTTAACTATCCGATCTTACTTTTACCTTAATGATATCCGATCTTAATGATATACGTAAGTTACCGGACTCTTATTTTACAGATATACATTGGATAGTATTTTTTGATATCCAAACTACCCTTACTTGATCCTTATTTTACGGATATATATTAGATATTATTTTGTATACCCAAAGTATAAAACTACTCTTACATGATCTTTATTTTTACGGATATACATTGGTAATATTTTTTGATACCCAAACTATCCTTACATGAACCTTACTCGCTATTATCCGAACCTGATAATGATCAGACCTAATCATATATACGAGATCCAATGAATCCGTTATAAAATTGAATCCAATGCATATGCATTGCTCAAATTATATATTATAACAAATTTATCACAAAGACCCCCCTTTTAAACTGTCAAGTCCTTCTCAAGCCACTTACATATGGGGTTGTCATTTTGTTTGTTTGTTATAGCCGGATCTTCTCCCGAGTTAGACCTCGTTATAGGTCGAATCCTTATAGGCTAAAAAGAAGTTTGTACAACGAAAACAGGATTCGAGCTTTCGGTGATAATATCAACTATATATTGTGATTATTCCCCTATTAACTGTCCCCTACTACCAACTTGCCTAAAGTCAAATATTCTTTGTCTATCTCACTCTTACATACTCATCATGTTTGATTCTGCATGCTCTCGCCCTCTCTCTTCCAGGACGTAACTAATATTATACATACGTGTACTTAAAACGGGCGGCAAACAATTCTTACAAAATGATCAGTCTTTGCCAAATATTTATTTAATTGAAATATTATATATGTATTACAACTAACCTTATATATGTACTCATGGAACAAATTTTAGTGAATATAGGGAGAGAAAAAAATTAGCGACAAAATGTATTGTGATAAATATACCATATCGTGACACATGTATATATTTATGAAATCGATCTTAGTCGATATTTAACAATAAAATAGATAAAAACTAAAAATAATATTCGGTAGTGCGACGTGAATTTTCGCACAGACCACATGTCTGTTTAGTGATGTTCTATGTTCCGGTGCCTTGTGGGTGAAGCTTTTCATGTGTATAAGATTCTCCGAAGATAAGGGATCCTATAGTACTCGTCTACGTGTATCATTCCTTCTTGATAATCGCCTCTTGTCTTGTCACTTATCTATCATATCACCATATTTCTCGATCATCTGTTGTTAAATCTATATTCATTCGTTTGTACAATAATAATAATATCAATTCAGTAGCATTTTAACAAATGACACATTAGTTCTATGATTTTAAGATTTGAGTTTACTCTTCATGTACGTGGAAATTTAACACCAGTGTTACACAGTTGCTTAGAGGTGCACTTGTCTTTTTCTTCCGTACAATGCAAGTCAAGATACATATATACATATATACATCTATACATGTATATATAACTTATTATAAACCACCTCCATGCGAAGGAAGCAAAGCATTTTAATACATCTATGCTTCCTCCCGATTATCTATATATGTATAATCAATATGCGTTTTTAAAACATTGATTATTGGTATCATATATATATATATATATATATATATATGTATATGCATGTATATATATATATACATACATGTACGATGGTTGGAACGCTATAACCATATGGCCTTAGCGTCTTTAAGCATCTGTTTGAGCGACCCGTCGACGTGGAACGAGATGATATCTTTGGCTGATCCGATGTACCTTCCTCCGACAAAAACAGCTGGAACCGCTGGGTTTGATGAGCCGAGCGCACGCAGGGCCCGCTCCATTTCACGGCCTTCGGGGTCTTTATCGAGCTCGTGGATCGCCGGACTAGCTCCTAGTTCGTAGAATAGCGTCTTGATGCTATGGCACATACAACATGAGCTCTTTGTGAATATTACTGCTGCTTTCTTCGACGACAAATCTCTTATTTTCTCCATTTGCAATTGATCAAGAGAAGTTAGTAATGAAGTGTTTGTTTTTGGAATGTGAAAGGCTTAGGTTGTGCTGTACATATATGCTTGGATCAGCTGTTATTTATAATGGTTATTGTGGAAGATTTTGGATTATTTTATTTTGGGCTTTTTTGTATAAAAATATACTGGATAAATATATAATTGATATATATATACCCCACTCGAAATATATAGCGTAATTGAAATACCCCCACGATGAATAAAATTTCTTAGAAAGAGGCCAAGTTCTTTGTGATATAATTTTGGATAAGACAAAAGGCTTACCCTTATGGTTTTGTCTGATGGAGACTCTTGTTTTATTTATTTAATTTTATTTCCGTTGATTTTTTGAAGTTTATGTTTGAAATAGACTTATATATTATAGGTGGGATTAGTTGTCAATTTGTCATATATTATAAAAATATGTATTATATTATTAAATAAAAATAATAGAGAGATGACTTATATCACTTTCGGTCCGTGGCTTGGCAGTAGCATCACATACCCAAAACATTTATTCATAATTATAGTTTATTCCCCTTTTTAAGTTATAGTGGAAACGTGGAAGGTTAATAATTTGCGGTAATGTGCCATGAATAAAAAGGGGATATTTGATGAGTTTTAGTGTTCAATAATATATGAATGATATAATTTAGTTAACTTTTTCATGATTATATTATAAAGCCTAGGTACCTGAAAAAATGACAAAGCCATTTCTAGACAAAATCATCTCGTATTGGCTCTATACGTGGACGACAAAATCTATCTACAATAATAATTGGTAGATAGATGTATGAATTTTGTAAAATGATTAGTTAAATGTATATGCATTACGCTTCTTGACCAAAATAATTAATTAAGGGTTTTATACACTGTCTCAAAGTGGTTACATTATAAATGTTCAAAAAAAAGTGGTTAGGTTACATTTTTTGTTTTGACAACTGTTAGTTAGGTTACATTATAAACAGGGATTTTTTTCAATAACCACAAAAAAAAAAACAAAATCTACAATCTAACTATTTTCTCTCTCTACTTTTTCCTATCTCTCTCTAATATTTGGTTACTCTATTAATTTTTTTTTTATAAACAAAAACATAATAGTTTTAAATTTCAGAAGTGTATATATGCAAAGAGAAAAAAAGAAAAGCAGAGATTTGGTGGTGACTGTTGCGTCATCTTTGACATGGAAAAAATATGAGATAAGAAGTTTATCCATATAAGTGACCCCCACATCCAATTGTATAATAAGTGTTCGTATAAAAGAATAGAAAATCTGTCAATGTATATGTAAATGATTCCATCTATGACTATCTGTAATGTGTCTGTGTGTGTGTAAATGAAGATACTATCCATGTGTTGCCTACTTGTCTTGTTTCTACTGTATTCCATTTAATATCTCAAAACTTTATTGTCTTTCTATTCCATTGTAAAAAGCCTAAAAAATCCCAACAAAATAGATAAATATGAAAACCTTTTTTAACCAAAAAAAAAATCTCAAAACTTTCTTTAATATATTCCTCATTTTTTCCCCTACGAATATTGAAATCTAGAAAACCACTAAAATGTATTGAAATTAAATTGGGTTGACATTTTTGAAAAGAAAAAGAAGAGGAGAGCCTTTTGATATGACTATAGACAGCCAAGTCATCTAGATACCGGTTTGTATATAGGTTTATAATATGCTTACCATGTAATGCTGCTGATAATTGCTATACCATAAATATGTGTTTCTCTTATTTATTCATTAATAACTAATTTTGTACGTTTATCTTTTTTTTACTATATTTAAATTAGAAACTATTCATTTATGTTAAAATCATAACAAGCTATAATCAAACTTAACCTATCTAATAAAATCAATTTTTAATGTATTTTTTTTTGTTTCTAAACCTTAATTCATAGTGATCAATCATAATTAGAATCGCAGTAGAAAATTCAAATTCTGTTATTCTAATTCTATTATGAATTAATGCCAAATATTTTTTTATACTTCTGTCATTATATAATTTTATTGTCCCACCATTTATTGGATTAATCGTTACCGTTATTATATACTTATATTATATCCAAGGTTTGTAGGTATGGATTTGATACGATTCATATTTACATAGGAGTACGAAATATTTAAAAACGATGTAGAATTTTGTTCGGTTTATTGGGACTTGCCCCTTTTTTTTGTTTTTGTTTTTGTTTTGTTCCATGAATTTTTGTTGTTAAAAAAATTTGATGTTAAAAAAAGCGTTTTCAAGTTTATTTCTCCAATTAACAACTTGAAATAGTAAAACATAAATTGCTATATTGAAAATACAAAAATGATTTTTTTTTTTTTTGGCAAAACAAAATGAAATGCTACAATGAGACTTTATGATGATGATGATAAGCTAGGTTTTGATATTTTTCATAGATCGCATCTCGACCATCCAAAGATTATAGATTGGATTCTCTTTCGGTCTTTCCCTTTTAATATAATCCTAATAATTGGTTTAAAAAAAGAAAAGAAAATCCAACCCAAGCGTTGACAGAATAAAATAGTGTACATACTACATAGCCTCCTCTACTTGTCAAAATCGAATCTACAAGACTTGTGAGTTTTGATTGATCTAAATGGGCCTTATGCCCCAATAACTTACATCTACATTGATTTGGTACTTGAAACAAGAGCCCATTAACGTTTCTTTTTTTTTTGGGTCGCTGTAAACCCTAAATCACAAACTTAGATTCTTCTCCTTCGATCAAAGAAAGGTACGAACTTTGGATCTTTCTCTCGCGTTTCTTCACTATTTGGTAGTCGAAACCGTAAATTCAAGCGGAACTATTGCGCCATAAGTTTCTATTTGGAGTGATTTAAAAGTTTGGTAATTTTATAGCTAAGGAAAATCCGCTTATGTTGTTTTCTTTTAGTGTTTGGTGGAATATTGAATTGGAAATGGGTTTTGATCTTGTTTGTGCTTGGAGAATCTCTACAGTTACTGGGTTTTTGGATTTACGTCAACTAGTATTATTGTCTGAAAAATTCACAAAACCAAACTGATACTAGAATGATGAGATCTTTGTTTTTTTTTTTTGTGTGTGGTTGTTTCCTCGCTAATTGTTGTCTTCTGCAGTTTCCCTTGCTCTTAAATTTCATTCGGCTTGACAATGTTTTTTTATTTTGGGTATTTTTAGGCTCCTTAAATGGCAGACACTAATGTATCCGAGGAAACCACCATGGATGCTTCTCAGGAGCAACATGAAACGGTTGATGAGATGCTTGCTAGGCACAGGTAACAGCACCATTCTGGTTTCTTTATTTTGGGAATGGAAGAATCAATTTTGTCCCCCTTTGGAGATTTGGCAACGCTTTTTCCTGGTTGGTTGCAAGCGTTGTTTTGATGATGATGATGTTTTATTGAAGGCAAGAGATAAAACAACTACAGAACAAGGAGACGGAGATGAAAAAGGCAGCGGCAAAAGGAAGCAAAGCTGAACAAAAAGCAAAGAAGAAGCAAGTCGAAGAGGACGTTTTGAAACTCTCCACAAAGCTCAAGGAGAAACAGTTGAAAGAACTCGCGTCACAAGGTTTCAGCAGCGGCATCTCCAAGGACGAAACGAATGAGAAGAAAGGAGATATCGACACTTTAGTGAGAGCCATCGCTGGAGTCTCAGTCACTGCTCAGCAAGAACACTCAAAGCCGAGCAAGAGCGTGAAGAGACGCGAGAAACGAGCCAAGGAAGAAGCGGATAGAGAGCAGAGAATCAAAGAGGAGCAAAGCAAAGTGACAAGTGATGGTATGGTCGAGAGCGAAAAGCTCAAGAAGAAGCTTAAACCGTTGGGATTAACCGTCAGTGAGATAAAACCAGACGGGCATTGCCTTTACCGAGCAGTAGAAAACCAGCTTGCCAATCGATCAGGCGGTGCATCTCCTTACACATACCAGAAGCTAAGAGAAATGGCTGCTGCGTACATGAGGGACCACAAAACTGATTTCATCCCGTTTTTCTCATCAGAAACCGAGTCTGAGGCCGAGGAGGGTGACTCCGATGGCGGATCTGCTGATGAGCGGTTTGAGAAATACTGCAGAGAAGTCGAGTCAACCGCGGCTTGGGGCGGTCAGTTGGAGCTAGGTGCGTTAACACACTGCTTGAGGAAACACATAATGGTGTTTTCGGGATCGTTTCCGGATGTTGAAATGGGCAAAGAGTATAAATCGGGCAATGACTCGAGCCTCATGTTATCGTATCACCGGCATGCTTTTGGGCTCGGTGAGCATTATAACTCCGTCGTGCTCGTCAACAACATCACCGGATGATGGATGTTGGACTTTCTCTCGAGCTTTAAGAAAACTACTTTTGTATCAAAATTTTCAAGATTTACCGAAACTCTATCCTTGTTTTAAATGTTTCTTGGCTTTGAAAGAACCTACATACTTTGTAACTTCAATTTTTACTTGGTACAACGCGATGCATTATTTGTTCTATACAGCTCCAGGTTTTTCATTACAGAACACGAATGTAGCAGTTCGGCGAAGAAACTTGTTTATGGCCTTTGGACAATTTTGCGAGCCGATTTGGTAGACAGTTCTAGAGATCTGGAAGAGAATATATCGTACACAAGTTGTTCCATCCGAATCTTGGGGATTTTTATCACCGGGTGAAGAAAAATGATGACGAATCTATGCTCTTCTTATTATTATTATTATTATTATTATTATTATTATCACCCATATGTTTGCTAAATCAATCATGGTGAAAAAAACGACACATGGCCTTATCACGAATCACGAATCTGCCCAAAGATTACTCATTTCTGTTGATTTCCAAATCTGGTGTCAGAATCATGCTTTCTTGTTAAATTCTACTACTGAATTTTGTATTTTCTCAAAGATAAAAAAAAAAAAAAAACGCAATGAACATAGATCCTTTCTTATCCTCATGAGTCAAGAAGACTCTTAAAACTTAAGACAAACTCTCAAAAATGGTTTTGACGATAGTGTAAAGCTAAAGGCAAGATTTTGTGTCTAATCACATACACTCACTTAGTCACTTGCTCTCTAGACTCCAGGTCACACAAGCAGAAAAGACAATCCTTTTTTTGTTCCCTTTCTTTCTTTCCGTTCCTTTTGGGCATGAAACTTGTGGGGAATCTATTGTTGCTTGAAAAGATAGGCATCCAACTGGATAAACCATAATCCAATCTCCACCTCAGTGGATGCATCAAAAGCAAAAGATATTGCACAAAAACAAAAAAGCAACATAGAGTATGCATAATCACACTGTTGCATACCTCCTTGGATCCGTGGATCGTTACTAAACCATATGGCAAGGATATTTCCGTATTTAGAAAAGAAATTCTCATGAACTGTATATGCCACTTGGTTCTGATATCGAAAACGAGAGAATCTAAGTTCATGCAGTTTTTAGTGAACGCCAAAGGGCACATCACTGGGGAAAGAAGAAAAGAAGTAAAGTAGTGACAAAGATCTGATTTATGCAATCTTACCATTCTCCAAACATCTAACCCTATAAATAGGCCACCAACTCTGCATAACATCAAAGCAAAAACAACCACAAAGACCCTTGAGTTCCCTCGCACACTAAGTCCCACTACATCTGTGTTACATTTCTCATACTATACACATCCGATGGAAAGCATTAGAAGTTTAGTTGAAGACAAACCAGTGGTGGTTTTCAGCAAAAGCTCTTGCTGCATGAGCCACTCAATTCAAACACTGATCTCAGGATTTGGGGCAAAGATGACAGTCTACGAGCTTGATCAGATGTCTAACGGTCAGGAGATCGAAAAGGCATTGGTACAGATGGGGTGTAAGCCCAGTGTACCAGCTGTGTTCATAGGGCAACAGTTAATCGGTGGTGCTAACCAGGTAATGACTCTCCAAGTCAAGAACCAACTAGCCACATTGCTACGAAGAGCCGGAGCCATATGGGTTTAAGTCCAAATGCAACTAGGATAGAATAAGATGAGAAGAATATATATATATATATATATATATATAATATACGGTTATGTTTTGCCTTTTTTCGGGTTTTGAGTTTCTACTATGCACGGTTATGTTTTCAACAAGTGCAAGTTGTATTCTCAATTACCATACTTGTTATATCGATCTATGCAACAAACTGAAAAAAAGAAACATTTGCTTTTCCATTGAGCTCCAAGGATTGTTCAACAAAATGAAAGGCCTTTGTTCATCAGCCTTGAAAATGAAGAAAGCAAAAGTGGAGATTTTGTCTCGTTCACCTATAGAGGTAATCATTTAAAACGCCATTAGCATGCTCTAGCTTAGAATGTCTCCGCCAGCTCTCTACTGCTCTACACACTGTAGCTTTTGCCTCGTGAATCTCTTGAGCCGTGAACTTGTGTTCTATGATTCCCAATGGGCCAGGTTGCAGAACATTGATCACGGTTTCGGCTTCTTGCTCGAGTTGCCTGTAATGATAATCTTAGTATTTCCACACAAAACGACGATGTGCTATTGTACAAATCTCGACCCTTTTCAATCGAGCATCAAAAGGAGGAGGTCTTTCCGCCGAGACGCAAGCATTAATCAAGTACTAACCAAAGCGTAAAAAACCCTAGATTTGATAGAAATTGAATATCCATATCCGTCAATTATACGAGATAAATCACAGTCACATCTTCAGAACTAAAACAAGAGGACAAATGAACAAACCTGAAGAGCCCCGAGAAGGGTAAGGCTCTAGCGATCCTGTAAACAGACATCGTCGCCGGAAGGAGATGAAACTGAGGAGCTGCTTAGTGTTCCCCAAAGAGATTTTTAATCCTTTCAACAACAACAAAAAAAAAACAAAACGCGTCTCGATTAAGAATTAAAAGCTTTTCAGATGGTTTTGAACTTTTGACCAGAGATGGAAAAAAAAAAAAAAAAACAAAACTTTACGACTTCACTGGGGATCGAACCCAGAATCTCTGGTTTCGTAGACCAGCGCCTTATCCATTGGGCCATGAAGTCATTCATGTCCTCGTAGTCATTATTTTAATAAAACTAAAAAGTAAGGCACTGTGTTACTGTTAATATCTCATCTCTCGTGATAAATGAGATGATATTGAAATTGTAAATCACTACGGGCCGGTAGAAGGTTTTTTGGCCCGTAATAATTTGTACGGCCCAACATAAAAGTCATAAATAGATAAAGGGGTTTGTAACTTTGTATGACGACGACGATAGAGAGATGTCTCCAGAGCCAAACACACGTCTCATCATCTAAACTCTCAAGGCTTCCTTATCCGCCAAAATCACGCGCCACTCTTGTTCCACCTCTCTGATTCTAAACAATGAATGGCTTGGTGACGACAGGTCCAACGGCTCGAGCTTTGTTGCATCTTCACTCTTCTTTACCGATTACTTTACGTTCGAGGCAGCCACCGTCAGGGGTATGTCCGCCTTTGCCGTCTCGCAGGACTCCACGACTCGTCTGTATGGCCGTAAGTGATTGTAACCCCAATGTTGGATTATTTCGAAAATTGTAGCTTTTGGGTCGAATCTTCAATCAAAACAAAAAAAAAAAAATTCATATTTATGTTGATGGCTGATGATTGATTTATCTCAGGAACCTTACCTCGTTACGAAAATGGAGTCTGTTGAGAAGACATGGAAGGAGTTATCGGTATGTTCTTGCATTGATTTTTTACTTAAGTCTGAGTGGAAACATCATACGAGTCTGGAATTAATTGTAGGTAAAACTAGCTGACCCAGATGTTGTCTCAAATCCTTCTGAATACCAAAAACTGGCACAGTCCATGTCGGAGCTTGACGAGGTAACGCTATTTCTTAGCGGGTGCAAAGTTTGAAACTTTTTTCTTAAAATTGACTTCAGTTTGGATTATCCTAGGTTGTATCCGTCTTCCGGAGATTCAAGGACTGTGAGAAGCAGTTACTAGAATCCAAAGGTCCCTTCAAGTCTCCTCCTTTCTTTACTTCTGCTTCATTTTTGTTCCTTGGAGTTGGTTTTGATTTGGTTTATTGCTTCAGTTTTGGCGAAAGAGGCTGGAGACGATGAAGATATGGCTGAAATGATAGGGAGTGAAATCAACTCGCTCTCTAAAGAAATCGAGGAGCTTGAAAAACAACTTAAGGTTTATTTCGCCATCTAACTCGGCAATGCCCTTGGACTTGATTGCTCATACTTTAGTCTAATGTTTGCTGAGTTTAAATATTTGAAGATCCCTCTTGTCCCTCTTGATTTGGATCCTCAAGTTGTAACATTATGTTTGCTTGTGTCAGATGTTACTTCTTCCGACCAATCCTCTTGATGCCAGAAACATATTGCTCGAAGGTAGCTGACTAACTGCAGTGTCGACAAGTAGTAACATTTGTCAAATTATATATCTACTTCTGGACGAGTATAAAGATTTCCTTCTTTCTACAGTTAGAGCAGGAACTGGTGGAGATGAAGCTGCAATTTGGACTGGTGACCTTGTAGGTACATGCTTTCCTTTATTTCTTCTGCTCCTCTATCTGCTTGGAATTTCCTAAATTAAAACGCAATCTGATGGTTATTCACCATTTTGTTTCAATCCTATTCATAAAAGTAAATAACCGTAAAGTGTGATTGATCCTATATTTCATGGCTAAGCAGAAAGCTTCATATCATACGCTGAATCAATCTGCTATGCATTATTCTTTTACTTGCAGGTGCGGATGTATCAGAGGTACAGCGAGCGCAGCTCTTGGAAGTTTTCTCTGGTTTCATGCTCTGAGGTAAGACGCTCAGTCATCTGTCCTTTTAAGGAATGAGTAAAAAAAATTGCAATAGAGTATAGCAACTTAGAGACATGTACTCACTTATATAGCTTCTAATCATCCTACATTATAAGGCTGAACATGGAGGTTACAAGACGTGTGTGATGGAGATAAAAGGAAATCGTGTCTATAGCAAGCTAAAATACGAATCTGGTGTTCATCGAGTCCAGCGTGTTCCTCAGACAGAAACACAGGGCCGTGTACACACTTCTACAGCAACTGTAGCCATCATGCCAGAGGTAAACTAGACTTCACATATTGCATTTTTTTACGATATTCTGAAAAATTAGTAACCAAACGAAACTGTCATCTTTGCTTTCTCCCTGTTGTTATAATAGGCTGATGAAGTGGAAGTTGTGATTGACCCGAAGGACATTGAACTTACAACTGCAAGATCTGGTGGCGCTGGAGGTCAGGCAAAAAACCGGGATGATATCAAAGAAATTCACTATATGTTTCTCTCATATTTCACTTGCTAATTAATATACTGAAAAGAGGTCTTCGTGCAGGGCAAAATGTGAACAAGGTGGAGACGGCTATAGATCTAGTCCACAAACCATCAGGTATACGCATTTTCTGTACAGAAGAAAGGACTCAGATACGAAACAAGGCTCGTGCTTTCCAGCTTCTGCGAGCAAAACTGTAAGCAACATTCAAGGAACGAACTCTCTGCTCTTGTTCTTCCTCTTCAGTCTTTTTTATTGATACGCTGAGATATTTCCATATATAGGTATGAAATTAAACTAAGGGAACAACAAGAGAAGATAAGGAATGAAAGAAAATCTCAGGTCCACTTTATATTACTATTCCCATCAACTTTTTTGATTCAAGCTAATCATCATTGAATGAATGTTCATCTTATATTGCTTTACGTTGATTCTTGCGGAAACAGGTTGGGACTGGAGCTCGTTCAGAAAAGATAAGAACATACAATTATAAGGTATTATACGAATTATTCAGAACCTTACTTTGAAAACAGGATGATTTCTGTAACTGTTATGATGTCTAAAAATTACAGGATAGTAGAGTGACTGATCATAGGCTAAAGATGAACTTTCCGCTTACATCATTTCTTGAAGGTGGCTTAGAGGATGCAGTGCAGGTAGAATTCCGACCTTGAACACTAAAACTAAATTACTTTTTTTCTTTCTTGCGTTGTTATTAATTGATTATGTGAATCTGAAAGAATGTTGCTCCGTTCTTATTGCAGGCTTGTGCTGCTTTGGAGCAAAAGGAACTCATGGAAGAACTGTCTGAGTCTGTAGCTGCTTCTTGATAAATACCGTACTCAAATGAAAATCTTTGAACAGACATCATAATTATAAAACCTCTATCTTTGTTTATGTATACATTTAAGCATATGAATAATTCTATGTACAATTTGGGTGAGCATTCCTAATTGGACCAAGCCCAGATTGAGCGTACCAAACTGAAAACTGAACAAACAATTTGAGGTCATTTGAAATTAAAATGTTGACATGAGAAACATTACATCAATCAATAACAACAGATTAAGAATGTCATATTTCACAGAAAACAAAAGAGAAGAAATCCTCTGTCAAGGGCATGATGGCTGGAGAGAAGGAACCTGCTGAAATTTCAGAACAAACTTAT
Source organism: Alliaria petiolata (assembly GCA_020283515.1). Taxonomy (NCBI): domain Eukaryota; kingdom Viridiplantae; phylum Streptophyta; class Magnoliopsida; order Brassicales; family Brassicaceae; genus Alliaria; species Alliaria petiolata. Next base: position 96,905,277 of record JAHZTW010000002.1, read on the forward strand.
CCACGAACACACATTCTTTAATCTTGAGGATCTGGAAATAGTTCAAATCTTGTTTCTTCACAAACCCTTTAGACAGAAGCTGAGAGATCACCGTGTTCCTTGGTTTGATTCTCTTGTCCAAACTCAGACCCAAGACAAAAGGCTGCATAGCAATGGCACGGGGCTGAATACCGGCAATGTTGACGAGGTAGTCCATGGTTCCCTTTATCTTGTCATCCGAAATTTTCACACAGTTTGGGAATCTCATGAACGCTGACACGGAATCCCCTCTGGACCAGCCAAATTGTTGGTACAGCTCAAACTTGCGTTCCACAGCGGATTCGCTGACATGAAATAAAACTAACATAGCGTGAATGAAGTACATCTTTTAGGGGTCAAAGCCGAAGCTGCCAACTCTGGATAGGACCTCGTTGAACTTTCTCTCGGAGCAGAAGAAGAGGAGTGGGCCATCTTGGACCAGTCTCCTGATGCTTTGGTCCCGGACTCCAACATCTCTACAAAGGGAAAGGCGTGTAGCCAAGTACTTGGCAGTGTCCAACGTGAAAATCCAATACCCGCGTCTCAAGCATTTGAGGATATTGTCATGGTGGACGAGTATGCTCTTGAGGGAATCATAGCAAGGGATCAGCCTGTTGTTCAAGCTAAGGGAGAGCGTCGTGGGACAATTGGAGATGAGCTTCGCGGTATCAGAGATGGTTAGCCCGATCGAACGGAAAAACATGAGCTTTGGTAAGAGCACTGCCTCTGGGTTCACTATGAGGATACTAGGGAACGATATGACGACCCTGGTGATTTGCTCATCGGTGAAGCCATTGTTCTTGAGCAGCGTGAGCACAGAGTCTGGTCTCTGGGAAGACGACAAGTTTAGGAATCTGGACTTTAGTTTAGCAGATTCCAAGGACAAGCCACATGAATTCACGAGGTATGATACTGTAAAGGATTTCAAAGATGGTCTCATCTCTCTGGCATCCTCTGTTTTCCTATCTGACACTGAACACAGTCTTCTTCCACTCAGCGGAAACCCTGGCTTACGGGTGAGAAATGGCGGCGAATTGTCTCCCAAATCAATCCAACCCGAACATCCGAAGAAGAAAAACCGTCGGCGGTATAACAAACTTGACATGATACATAAACCCTAAATCATATAGAGTCGCGGAGATGTTGCTGCTGCGCCAATTAGATTTGCTCCCACTAAACCCATCCCTGTTCTCTTCACAAACAGCTGCCTTAATAAATAAGTATGTCTTATCTCAAAATTCATGTGGAACATCATAACAAAATACTGTATCTCATCCAATTTGGATGGAGAAACCAGTCCAGGTGTATGTTATTTGAGCCGATAACACACTTTGACTCTGTTCATAAGTCCATTAAAGGCCCAATCATATTTCATCTGTCGAACGTTTCCCTGTAATATTACACCAAAAAAGAAAAATGACTTAACTCTATCTATTCTGATTTCACGTAATGTTTCTTTCGTGAAAACCCTCTTTAATTTTATTCGATTCACAAAAATGTTAGATTGAGAAAATAGTAAAAAATAAAAATAGAAAACACATGTGTGTTTGTATTAGCGAAGTTGGTGAGCAATAAAAAGAGATGTGTGTACTACCTTTCGAGAGTCACTCACGCATTTTAAACGTGTTTGACTCTTAAGGTATGATATCTTTTGACTTTTTCATAGTATGAGATTTGTTCGGTGTGAGGACGAAACTACCCATTTTCTTACCGAGGGAACTTTATACCTCTGTTTTTTGGTCCATCGCTATCCACGCGAATAGCGGGGGTAATTTCGTCAGCTAATGTTCTCAAGCTTGAGTCATCCACTTGTCGTTGTTTACCTCTGCTTTTTTCACCGTACGTACTTTTTCCGGTAGCGTTGGGAAGATGAAAGCTGTAAATACGAAAAACAAATTCTTGTTTTGAAGCCAGAACTGTTGTATACATTTTTTTATATATATCTAAAATATAACATAGTGTATAGTGATATTTTTTACTTGAAACATGTAAAAATGCATTCTTATTCTGTGGAATAATATGTCGTATTCCTAGCACGTGGCATTTCCAAATCGACCCAAGCTCTGCCGCAGAGCCGTGCGAGGTGCGACCGCCACTTTCTTACGCGTCAAAGGAGATATCAAGTACCTGTTTTAATTTGTAGATATATTTATTTTTGTCTCTTTACGATTCTTTTTGTTCTTGGCCACCGTCTCTTTACGTTTGATTTTTTTTTTTTAACTAAATTTTTCAATTACTTTACGTTTGATTTTCTCCCATCATATCTATATCTCTTAATTATTACTTATAAAATGAAGCTATCAGCTGCTTTCTTAAACACATATAGTTTTTTTTTTTTGGTATGAACATATGCTATAAAGTATTAGGAAGCCGGATGCAAAAAAACCTAATATTTGGTCTGATAACGTGTTTTAAGTTTGGTTTCAATTTAATTAAATTTAAAGCCGAGTGGCAAGTTTATCCATCCGATATTGGAATTTAGAAACAAAAAAACCTTATAAACATGCTTTCCATATCAACAGATAAAAATTACTGTTTACAATAAAATGTTCAAAAATAAAATTATATCTTACTACTATGATTCGCACGAAGGATCTTTAAAATACATCACACAATATTATATGCAATTTTTATCCTGTTTTTCGATGATACAATTATTTGCTACCTAGCTGTGGATTCTTCAAAAGTTATTAGAAACAACCGTTGGATATATACAGATATCAAACAAAATTTATACATGAAAATTATTTATTAGTTTTTATTTAAAACCATTAAAATTCAGTGTTCTACTTCTATTTGTTTTTAAAGATTATATTATTTTATAGAAAAGCTAATCAGAAATTTATTTTAATAAAATGTGGATAGCTCAGTTGGTTAAATCAAATTTATAGGAAATACAAATGTAAGATTTTTTTTTTTTTTAAAGTAATTACGATATAAAAACATATATTGCAACGGGTATTATTTTTTCTTAATTGTACTGTTTTCTTCAACACAACTTAACAGTTTTCTTATGGTTTTTTATTTATAATAAATTTTATTTTTTTGGCAAACAGTTATTCATAAACGCTGGTTTATTTATTTATTTACAACATTTATAATTTTCTATACAGACATGAATGTAGTTGTTGACACAAATTTTGTATCTTGAATACTCTGTAGTTATATGAAAATATATAAAGCTATATCTCATGAATTTATGTAGTAAATGGAATCAAGATATCAAATCAACGAAAATGTGGGTACCTTTACATTTACATTGTGAAATTTAATCACATAATAACAATTATACACCGTACATAAATACATAGGATTCGGTGTTTAAATGTGTTTCATAATCTTTCAGTTTTGAATACTTGTTTTCATTTTCATCAAGAATAAAAAAATATAAGTTAGTAACTGAACATCTAAATCGAGAAAACACCATCAAATCACAATCGTATAACTTGGTGAATGAAAAAACATCTTCGTGCCTGAGCTGGTTAGAAATATCATCATTAATTTCATCTCTTTATGACTTTATTACAGTTAATAGGAGAAGTGGAGATGCGTAAAAAAAATGAAAATACGAAGAGAGATCAAATGAGAAAGCGCGAGTTTAAAACACACGCCAGAACTTTCTCACGCGCCATGTATAGTTTACATTTCAGACCACCAGCACAGCTGACTAGCTAGCTAGCTGTGTAACTAGAGAGGAGGAGAGGAGTAACAAATAAAACAAAATAAAGGTAAAAGTCATTTTTTTTTTATCCGTCTTACATCATTTACATTTTATGTTTCCGACACGTATGAGAAGAAAAGATGGAAATAAATAAAATAAAAAAGGAAATAAAAAAAAACCGCGGCTGCCCTATACCAAAACCCGGGAGATTCTACGTTTTTTTTTTTTTTTTTTGGTTTTGTTTTGTTCGCTGAATTGATTTGTCCAGCGAAAGAGATCGAAACACATTTGATCCTTTGGGGGAAAACGGAAATCCCAATTCTGCTCTGATTCGATCGGATCGTTATCTTCGATTGAGTTTGTTGATGTCGTGGAATTGAACAAAAAAAATTCCACTTTCTGGGTTTGTACTTTGTCTGTTGTGTTCGCTTTGGGTCGTGATCGGATTTCTAATTCGATCAAGCGTAGGGCGAATCTTGAGGTGGATTTGGGTGGGGATTTACTGCTTCGTGGATCGGTAGCCAAGAATTTTGGGTTACGGTGTGGTTTTGGGCGCTCGAATTTTTTTTTTTTTTTTTGGGTTGCAATGTTAGAAAAGGGCTACTAGGGTTAAGGCTAGGGTTTGGTGGTTAAGATACAAGGAATAAAAATGGAGGAGTCTGAACTTGAAGAAGGAGAGGCTTGCTCTTACAATATTACTAACGATTATAGTGGAAGCATGGACCCCGATAACGATCTCTCTTACATTGTAAGACCACCTTCTCAGCTAATCTAATCTAGGACTAATCTTTTCCTTTTGCATCTTATTGAGAACTGGATTGTTAAGTGCTAATGTTGCAGTGTTGTTGTCTTACCTAGTCTCTTTAGTTTGCATCGGTTTGGTAGGGATATTACCTTGTATTGCTTTCTAAGGATGTGTATGCGGTTGATATGGTATGTGTTTTAAATGTTATGGATATTTTGTTTGGTAATCTCATTACGATTCTACTGCAACTAATCACCGCCTTAATTGCGCTTCGAGCAATTTCGCTGACTGTTAAACTATAGAAGGCAAGGTTTATCTACCTTCCATTTGCAAATCTTTAGTTTGCGGCACTGCCGTGTGTTTAGTTTTTATTCGAGTGGAACTTTTACAGAGTATACATGGACAATTTTCAACCATAGTTCTGATTCGCTTCAGTAGTATCGAAACTTAAAAGAATCCACACCTCAGAGTCTAGAATTCGTTATTTTGGGAAGTAATCAATGTTTTGGTTTTTGACTTTTGTTTTCTCTTGTTTATTTTGAAGGACGAGAAGCTTCAAAACATCCTTGGACACTTCCAGAAAGACTTCGAGGGCGATTTTTCTGCTGAGAATCTTGGTATGTTGATGTGTGGCAGCAACTGTTCTTCTTCGTTGGTCCACAAAGTGTGAAACTAGTCCTTTGAATTTGATTACAGGGGCGAAATTTGGTGGCTATGGCTCTTTCTTACCAACTTATCAACGTTCCCCTGTTTGGTCTTATCCAAAGACACCGGCAAAACCTCAGAGTTCTGCAGGGACTAGATCTCCCAACATTTTACTAGGGGAGGTATATTTTTCTTTTTGTCTGATATTTGATCTCTGTAAATACTATAATGCTTCTTAACCTCATCTTCTTCTCTCAGTCACAGAGTGGAAATGCAGCTTCGTCTAGTGTTCCTAAAAAGGCAAAATCAGAGCTTGCTTCCTCTAGAATCCCCAAAAAATCAATGAAATCCAAGAAACCCAATTCCAGTTCCAGACAGGAATCTGCAACCAAGAAACCAGGTGTCTTCAGTAAACAAAACTCTCTGAAACTTCGGATAAAGATGGGATCAGATAGTTTATCTACAGAAAAGAATGCTGCTGCGATATACAGTGGCCTCGGACTTGATGTGTCGCCTTCTTTGTCATTAGATAATAATAGTCTTTCAGGTAGTGAAGGGATGAATGGGGAACCTCCAGGTTATTCTCCGTTGGAGTCCCCCACCAGTATTCTTAATGTGAGAGTTTCCTTTCTTTTGTTTCGAAACACTTAAACAGTCTCCTTTATTTTAAGATGCTTATCGTGTTGATACATTCTTATATGCAGGTAATGACTTCCCTTCCTGTGGATCATAATCAGTTGCTATCTCCTCTCTCTGATGATATGATTCGATTCATGGAAAGGGAAAAACCCGAAAAGGGATATAAGTATACATCTCCGTCCAAACTTTTCATTGAGAGTACTTCTGCTATGGCGAACGGTTTGCAACCTCAGAAAGCTGGAGAGAAACCATCAGTAGAGAAGAAAAGAAAGATGTTGGAGAGGAACAATTTTTCTGCGGAGACAAATGTCCGCTGCAAGAAGGGCCTGTTAGATGGAACTGATGCCACCGAGAAGGAGCCAACGGAAACAAACACATCATATCCTACTGCTGCGGGGAAAGAAACAGCCAATAGTAAATTAATTGATGCATCCAAGGAAAACTACAATGGCGCTGTAAGGGGGGAAATTGTGGGTGATGTCGAGAGAAGATTGTGGGGTCTAACTCGTCATAAAGATCTTGGGCCGCATCATGAAAATCCAAAGACTAGTTCAGCTGGAAGTGTTCGGGAAGATAAAAAGACTAGACTTGGTGATGATGATGCTTCAGGATACTCGAGGAAAGTTGGCAAATACAAAGGAAGCAAAGATTCTGATTTAGTCAAAAAGGAATCGAGTGCGTCAAATGTAAAAAATGGTCATAAGGCAGAACCAGAACAATCTTCAAGAAAGCAGAAGTCTGATCAGATAGAACAGGAGCCACAGTCTTCATCAAAGTTTAAGGAACAGAAAAGCTCTGTTGTGTATGAGACAAAGATGAATGGTCAAGCTGAGAAGAAGGAAGTGGTAGCCTAGAAACCACAAAATGATGGCAAAAAAGCCGAGGAAACTTACAAAGACTTTTTTGGAGAAATAGAGGACTCTGAAGACGAAGAGGAACATAATCGTTCGTTGGAAGTAAAAGATTTCCCGAGGTCAGAAAAGGGACTTCCGAACTTGGAAGATATGCCTGAAAAGTCGAGCTTCCCACTGATAGAATCCCAGAATGTTGGTCCTGGACCCATATTGAGCAAACTCGGTTCTGAAACATCTCTTCCGAAATAAAATCCTGTGATCATACAAGAACATTGGGTTGCTTGTGACAAGTGTGGAAAGTGGCGGCTTCTACCTTTTGGCGTCTACCCAGAAGACCTTCCTGAGAAATGGATGTGCACAATGCTTAATTGGCTGTGAGTATTAATTATATTTTATTGGTCATATTATTTTATCGGCATGATATATTGGGTAATTGGCATAATGGGGTTGATTTTCTCTGTTTTTGGTCCTATTTTTTTCCGGCATGATGACTTAAGAGAACTTGAATCTCTTTGTGATAATGTGTGTTTTAGGCCTGGAGTGAACTATTGCAACGTTCCTGAAGATGAAACAACGAAAGCTCTGTATGCGATGTATCAGATCCCTGCACCTGACAGCCAAGCTCCAATGCAGAATAATATCAGTGGCAATAAACCTCGGTTTAATCAGGGAGATGATAACACAAAAAAGAAGAAAAAGGGTTTAAAAAAGATAGACAGTGGATTGGATAAAGAGGTTTCTCGAACTGGAGAAACTAACAAGAAGACCATCCTAACATCAGCAAGAAATGGAATCAATCACAATTCACATGGACTTAGAGACTTGGCCGACGAAGAGAGGCAAAAACATAAACAGAAAGAGAAAGGAAAAGCAGTGGATCACCACTCTGATGAGTCGAGGAGCTTGAAGATGAATAACAAACGGAATGCAGATCTGGAGAGTTCTATGCTGGCCAAGAAAATGAAGATTGAAAGTTTTCTGTTTCCTGATGAATCGGAGTACGGAAATGGACGTCCTACCTCGAGTAGTGGTGTCCCTGCCGAGTCAGCAGAGAAAAAGCCCAAGCCTCAAGTCTCCTCTAAAATGACAAAAGAGGAAGGAGGAGCTTCAGACACGGGAAATAGCAATAGCACAGGGGGCAGTAAAAAGAGGAAACTGAAAGAAAGCCATGGTTCTCGGGTGTACAGTGAGAATGGAAATCATGAACGAAAGAAACCTCGAGTTCTTAAAGAAGAAAAGGAGCCTAGTTTTTCTCATGGCAATGGGAAGTCGGAAAAGAAAAACAGAAGTCATTCGAAAAGAGAGTATGGACATGTTCAGAACTTAATTGCGGCCACTTCAAGTTCTTCTAAGATTTCAGATTCTCATAAACCCAGAAACAGCTCCCACGAAGCTAAATGTTCGCCTGTTGAGTCGGTGTCGTCCTCACCTCTGAGGATTTCCAACCCGGAGAAGAGTGCATCTGTGAGAAAGAAGAAAGAAGCATCTTATGATGCTAACGTCTTTGCAGCAGGTAGTTTGAGAAGATTCTCAGATGGAGAAGGTGAAGATGATGGTGGGAGTGATAGATCGCAAACACGGACAAAGGACAAACATGGATCCCATGAGTCTTCTGTGCTTGATGTTTGGGATAATAAAGAATCTTTGAAAACCAAAGAGCCCTGTGAACATTCTCTGGATGCGAATTTTGAGAATGGTGACTTCAAGGATTTACCGCAAAAACTGGATCATATTCATAGTGAAGGAAAGCAGTCCAGCGATCATCATCGACGTAGAAATGATTCGTTGGCGAAGAAATCAGGAAAAGGTTCATTTTCTCGGTCCAAAGACAAGAGCCAAAGCATTAGGTCTGATTCACGGGATGGTCCCAGACATATTGAAAAGAGGATAAACGATGGTAGTCCTGACAGTAGAGTAGATATGGTCGTGAGACCAAACATTCCAAAGCCTTATGACGTCGAAAGAATATCAGAAAGGAGTAATAAAGCAGATTTAGCTTCCCCATCACGACCACCGTCTAGAGGTGTCCAAGGGGATTCCTCTTTACTTTCTGTCCGTAAGAAAGTCGATAAATGCGACACATCAGCTGGGAATAATAGTATCCAAGCTGATGATGCGACAAAGGCAACAGCCCAAATAAGAAGGAAAAACGAGCCTTCTCCAAGCCCCTTGCGAAAGGAAGTAACATCTGCGCAAGCCGCCCATAATATTTTAAAAGAAGCTAAAGACTTGAAACATACAGCTGACCGTCTCAAGGTTTTTCTCATAATTAAGTTGCAGTCTAATCTCTTTTTCCATTATGTATTCTCTTCTCATGGTCTTGCTCTTTTTGTTGCTGCAGAATTCTGTATCAAACCTTGAGCACATTGAGCTTTACTTCCAAGCTTGCCTCAAGTTTCTTCATGGTGCTTTTCTCTTGGAGATGAGCAGCAACGAGAGTGCTAGACAAGGAGAGACAATGGTCCAATCTATGAAGATTTATAGTAGCACAGCGAACCTTTGCGGGTAATTTAGAATTGGGAAGAAAAAAAGAAAAATGTTGTTCATTCCTTCTTTCCCACTTTTAAGCATTGTAAACCCTCTTTTTTCATGATAGATTTTGTGCCCATGAGTATGAGAAGTCTAAAGATATGGGAGCTGCTGCTCTGGCTTACAAATGTATGGAGGCCGCGTATATGAGAGTGGTTAATTCTTCTTACACCAGTGCCAATAGATATCGAAATGAGTTGCAGACTTCTTTGCAAATGGTTCCTCCAGGTAAGCTAGTGAGAGATAGCCAAATTCCTGGCAATGTGTTGAAATTCTTTCACGTTGTAATCTTCCTGTCACTGCCGTTTAGGTGAGTCTCCTTCCTCTTCTGCCTCGGATGTTTATAACGTGAACCATTCAGCAGCAACAGAAAAAGTTGGCACCTCAAGGGGCATCAGTTCTCCTTTAGTTGCTGGGAACCACGTCATTTCTGCGCAAAACCGCTCTAATATTTTACGTCTACTTCAATTTGTAAGTGTATTGTTGTCTCTTGCAAAGTAACATTGCCACCAGCTATACTTAGATATCGAGTTTGTTAATATAATGGAAGATGAAGTGATATGCTTGGATACTCTTTAGACCTAGGACAAATTGTGATTAGCTACTCTCTAATGTTTGTAGGCACAGGACGTAAATCTGGCAATGGATGCCTCGAGGAAATCACGTGTGGCATTGGCAGCTTCTATTGAAAACTTGGAGGAGGCCCAACAACAAGGAGAGGGTATTGTATCCATTAAAAGCACCCTTGATTATAACTTCCAAGACTTGGAGGGGTTGCTACGTTTAATGAAACTTGCAATGAAGGCCAATAACCGATGAAAGAAAGCTAAAATGATTTGCGAAAACTGAGAAGTTAGAGGCAAAATTCTGATGGTGGAAAGAATCCTCTGTTGCATTGCGGCTCTGCGTCGATTTCCATTCACAAACGGCAATTTGAGCATTTGTTTTGGATCCCATGATCACTTGTACAATCCAAGAAGAGTTTCGCTGACAGAGTCTGGTATGAAGAAGTTTCTGGTAAACCAAGAAGGAACTTGACATTTGACTTCTTCAGATGCTTATCTTATTCTACCGGGGAACAATTCACAAAGGCAACATAATAACAAGCTTCTTTTCCTACTAATGATCCAAGAACCATGTATGGAATATATATATATATATATATATACAGAGCAACAAATGTGTAACTTCTGGTACTGGATTTTCTATTTCTCCATTTCAAGACAGAGAGAGTCATTCTCCCAGTATCAGGTCAGTATATCCTTTCTCATCATTGATACATCAACTATTATGTTTTTTTTTTTGGTTTTACAAGCTCTGGGCTAAACCTAATTCGAATGTTTTTTTCTGCAGATTGTAAACTGTTCTCATTCTTAATAAGCCATTTAGGGTATTACAAAGAAAGAAAATAAGAAAATTACAAGAGTTTGGAGTAGCTTTTCCTGTAGTGGTGATAGGCTTTCAGTTTTAGGAGGTAAGAAAGAGTTACTTCTATTCATTTACAGATTTTATTTAGCTATAATTTATATTTACTCGATCAAATACACAAATCTTATGTTCCTTTGTTGCTCTTTCTCTTGTGCAGTGTTTTTTTTTTTTTGTTGTAGATAAGAAAGTAAAAGTTACAAATAGAGTTTTGCCGTCTTGCTCTGCCGGAGGAGGTTTCCGAGGGTTACCGACAACTTCACGATCTGATTTTCAGGTGCAGTTTTCCGGCAAAGTTTTGAAACAGGCTTTGGTTCCTCTTCTCTTGTAGCTTTAACAAATATGTTTGTTTTTGACTGAAAATCAAACCCTCAACTCATGAGTGTATGTTTGCCTTCTCTGGTTTGAATGGCTTTATTGTATAAATTGTACATTGTTCATCGAAGACGATGAAAATGGTCTTAATACGAAAAACAAAAAACATATAAAAGTGAGAGAATCTTACTAGTTACTACCAAGATAAATTTGCTATTTTAATATTTTTCTTCCTTTAGTTTCGATACCTCCAAAATCCAGCGCGTGATAGTCTAAGAATTGAGAAAATAAGACCCAAAAAAAAAGAGGAGAGAAAAATTCTTTGCAATGTGTGTATTAAATCCGACACAAACATATTGGTGCAGCAATTATATCACCAATAATCTCTGCAAGAGCAAGATCCGTCTCTAAAATGGTGAAATCTGTTGCAATCTCTTACAACAATCTCTCGACTATATAGCTTCGAGATCATTTTCATCACAAGATGACAATCTCCACAGATTCTTAGGTTCTTGATGATCCTCACCGGAGTTCCAGGCCTCGTCTTCATCAAACAAAAGGCAATCGCCAGTTTCTCACTGTGGTAAGACAGAGCCATCATTTTACCTTTCTCATCAAGATCAAGTAAAACCTCCCTAGTGTCAGAAACATATCCAGCTTCTCTCAGCCTCTGCATAATCTCATCGAGCATAGCGTAAATCCTTTCGCTCTCCTCTTGAGACTCGTCTCCTACAACAAACTCGTGAATCACGCCATCTACTTCAACAGAGCTGCATCCCGGAACTTTCTTAATACCCTTGACCTGTAGAAAGAATCTGTAGTTACTTCAGAAACTATTCAACAGTTCGAGCAAAGAGTTTAATAGAGGGAATCGTTTTGTATTGCCTCCATTTCGTGTCTGATACGCTTAACTTCCATCCACCTCCCTGTTTTGGCATAGACGTTCGACAGAAGCACATAGGCTCCGCTATTCATGGGATCTAGCTCGATGAGTCGCTTGAGGGCAGCCTCACAAGTCTTGATATCCCCAAGCATTCTCGATCCGCTTAAGAGAGACCCCCAAATAAGAACATCAGGCTCCATAGGCATAGACGCTATAAAGCTCTCTGCTTCTTCGATTAAACCAGCTCTTCCGTAGAGATCAACCATACATCCATAGTGCTGGATTGATGGAGTGATACCGAATTTCTCAATCATCATTGCAAAGTATGACTTTCCTTGGTCTATTAGACCTCGATGTACACAAGCACCGAGAACGCCCACGAATGTCACCGAGTTTGGGTTTATGTTGTTACTCGTCGTCATCTCAGAGAACAATTCGAAGCACTCTTCTGTGAGGCCGTACATTGCTAAGCAACAAAACATTGCACTGTAGGCTTTGACGTCTTTCTTGGAACCCAAGGCATTGAAAACCCGTTTTGCTCTCCCGAGACTTCCACATATGGCATACATATCAATGAGAGCCGTGCCTAAGACAATGTCAAACTCGACTTTGTATTTGTCGATGTAAGCATGAACCCATTTCCCTTGCTCGAGGGCACCCAACCGCCCACAAGCCGAGAGCACAGTCGACATTGTAAACTCGTTGGGTCGGACGAAAGCTTCGTTTGTTTGAGGCGACTGCATCTCTCGGAACAAATCAAACGCTTCTCTGTTTCTCCCGCACATAACGTACCCGTTTATCAAGCAGCTCCACGAAATCACATTTCTTTCGGGCATTTCGTCGAACAGTCTCCGGGAAAAATCGATCAACCCGGCTTTCGCATAGGCGTTAACCACCGAGTTCCACGCCGGTAAATCCTTGGAGACGGAGTCGTCGAAAACTCGCTGAGCAGAGCCCAAGTCGCCACAAGAAGAATACATATTGAGCAGAGAAGTCCAGACAAAGGGGTCTGTGTCGAGCCCAAAAAGAAGAATCTGAGCATGGGTACGTTGTCCAAGAGGAAGATGAATGGGATGGTCAAAAGAAGGGAGAAGAAACGGAAAAGTATGAAAGTCGGGCCTGACGCAATGGTGGCGCATACGGAGGTAGACTGAGATCGGAGAATATCGTCGAGCAGGCGAGACATTCTCAACACTGGCACGAATGATGATGTTCCATACGAAAGACTCGAGCTTTAGATGCCGAATATGATATATCGGAGATATCCCCATTTCTCCCGAGTCTAACAACAACAAGTCTCAGAAATCGTATTACATTTGATTATATACCCTTTTACAATCAAAAAATAAAAATTCCAAACCAAACATGAACCAAATAAGACGGTCCCGGTCTGATTCAATAATATTGGTTTCTCAATTTTCGGAAATCAAAAGGGTTTCGTTTGGTTCAACTTATTTTCCAGAGAGGAGGAGGGAGCATCGAGAGATGGAGGAAGATTTGATCACCGCCGTGCCTTGCTCTTCCCTCGCCGTCGAATCAGTTATCCGCGTCGCGACGGTAATCACTTGTATCCAATATGTAGAAAACCTGCTGTCACGTTCCATGCCTGAGATATCCAGATTTTGTTCAAGCTCAGGCCGGTGGATTATATGGGTTTTGCGCCGGACCTCGTGACGCTCGTAGAATAGGTATTGAAATTCATAGCTCTTTTATCTATTCCCATTCAAAGTTTTCATTCGTTCATTAAGCTGCTGGTTTGCTTGGCCAGGTTTAAGCGGCGTATCTCAAGCTTCGTATGTGGTAAACGAATCTCGCTTGCTTGCTTTTTCCGGATGCTGAGAATTTGAGGTCTGAGCAATTGTCTCATGTTTTAATTGGATTCTCACTTTTGTAGGCAAAATCCATTGGCAGATTCGGGTTTCAATGCGGTAATTTGCCTCTCTTTTTTTATTGTTTTACATTAGCACATTAATCGTCAGCGACTATGGGATTTTGGTAAAAGATTGTAATTTTCGTTATGAAATTATATGGGGTTATATGCTTCTTGTTTTTGAAGATCATGGTGCTCTCAAATAATGCAGATACTTTAGTTCTAAGTTTTTGGATTAGTGGAGATATAACTTAGTTCTAAATTCTTAGATTAGCGATTGCTTCTCATATTTAGATTTGGGATAGGCATCAATGATCATATATAAACCCTTTGTTTTTTTTTTTTGTGGATTAGTGATTGCTTCTCATATTTAGATTTGGGATAGTAATCATCAGTGATCACATAAACCCATTGTCTTTTTTTTTGGTTTTCCTTTCAGGTATTGTAAGTGGTGTTTTTACTATGACCCACTGTGGGCTTCAACGATATCGAGGCAAGAATGATTGGGTTAGATCCAAAGATATGCTCTTTTGTATATGCTCTTGAATAGAGAGACTTGAGTCTCTTATCATCTGATTCGGCAGTAGATCTTGATTAGTTGGATGGACCTTTCAGGTGAATGCTTTGGTCGGAGGAGCTGTGGCTGGAGCAGCTGTTGCTATTGGGACAAGAAACTGGACCCACGTCGTTGGCACGGCTGGGCTCGTGTCTGCTTTTAGTGTTTTGGCTAATTGCACCAGGACTGATCTGAGACAACACTAAGGTGAATTTAAAACACTGTTTACACCAGTTAAACATCATCACTCTTTTTTACTCGAGTGTTTGCTCCGCGGACTCCTGATGATGCATCCACATTCACCGGACAAGAACGGAAACAATCTTATATGTCTGTTCACAGCTGTTGGTTTTGTTGCTTGCAGGTCTCAGACAAGACCATTCATCAAGACAGTGTCTTGGAATTGGAACGTGGCAGATCATACCTGACTCCTCTGGTTCACACTTCACACACAAGTTTAGTTGGGTGAACCAGTGGGATGGTCGGTTTTCTATAGACCACAATTTTGGTCGTCTTTGTATTGATTTGATATTCACTAAAATGAAAGTGAAACACAAAAAGTCCGTCCAACCCAAACCTCATTTTCATCAGCAGTGATTGCTAGTGGGAAAATGTATAATGTTTTTGCAAGTTAATCAATCATACAAATCAAATGATGGGTATTTTAAAAGATATGTTGTTTTCATTTTCAACCTATTTAAATTAGAATGCCATTTTTGAACTGAGTAGTCAATAGATTAAATAATCAAATGAAGTGTTTTTTTTTTTTTTTTGAACTCGGATTTTGAATTTGTTTTTGCGATAATCTGAAATTTTAAAACTTGAATTTTCGTTGTAAACAAAAATGAAAAAAAAAATATATATTGAATTTGTTTGAAACTTAAAGAGAACAAAAAAAACAATTCACAAAATAGAAGAATTACAGACCTATATGGTTGGTCGAGAAAATAATTTACATTTAGGTTGAGATTTATAAAAAAAGAGAAAAAACAAAAGGTGTAGGCGCATACGTGTCCAAAAATGTAAAATATCATTCGTTCCGTCTTTATATATAGTGATAACATAAAACCCTAATATCAGTCTTTGCCGCTCTTCCTGTCTCCGCCGTCTGCCTCCAGAATTCGATAACGATGGTATGTCGATCTACGCCTTTCGCAACTCTCATTACCACTTGTCTCCTTTTGGATATCTTATTCAGTTTCGTTTGTTTTGGATCTATTTGTTGTTTGTGTACTTTGGTCGAATACTCGATTAATCTTTGTTCTTAACCAAACTACAATCGTCTCTGAATCTGGAATAAGCCGCTTAGTTCCCTCGAAACTAGCATACATGTTTGATTTCGTTCTTTGTCTAGTGAATCCATCGAGTACGTTGTACTGATGGTGTTGAGCCTTGTTTCTGATGCTTGTCACCGTTTGATTGATCTGTTTCTGCGACATTTTTGATTCGTAGGCACCCAGAAAGGGAGTGAAAGTGGCTACCAAGAAGAAGCCGGTATGCTTTCTCATTTGTTTCCTTAAGCAGTAGCATCGTATTATCTTGTCAATGAATACATTTTCGTGCGAGGGGTTCTTATTAGATTTTGTGTTGACTTATAGGAGAAAGTTACGAATCCGTTGTTTGAGAGAAGGCCAAAGCAATTCGGTATCGGTGGAGCTTTGCCTCCTAAGAAGGATCTGACTCGGTATATCAAATGGCCGAAATCAATCCGTCTTCAAAGACAGAAGCGTATCCTTAAGCAGAGGTTGAAGGTCCCACCAGCCCTTAACCAGTTCACCAAGACTTTGGACAAGAATCTTGCAACCAACCTCTTCAAGATTCTTATGAAGTATAGGCCAGAGGACAAAGCCGCAAAGAAAGATCGCCTTTTGAAGAAGGCTCAAGCTGAGGCTGAGGGAAAGCCTTCGGAAAGCAAGAAGCCCATTGTTGTCAAGTATGGACTCAACCACGTGACCTACCTCATCGAGCAGAACAAGGCACAGCTTGTGGTGATTGCACACGATGTTGACCCAATCGAGTTGGTGGTCTGGTTACCTGCACTCTGTAGGAAAATGGAAGTCCCTTACTGCATTGTTAAAGGGAAATCTCGTCTTGGAACGGTATTATAATTCGGAAACTTCATTAGTGTTTTTCTCTTTTCGTCACTCTAGCCCGCCCTGTTATATCTTCGTTTCTTGCATCTACTTTCAGGTCGTTCACCAGAAGACTGCCGCTTGCTTGTGCTTGACCACTGTGAAGAACGAGGACAAGCTAGAGTTCAGCAAAATCCTCGAAGCCATCAAGGTAAAAAAAATAAGGCTGGCTCAACTAGATTGTGACAGTGGAAGAGCACTAGTGAGATGCTACAAGAACATATTCTCATAGAGACTTGACTATATAGCTTTAACGTGTTTGTGTGTGTTTGTTTGTTTGGGGTGAACAGGCCAACTTCAACGATAAGTACGACGAGTACAGGAAGAAGTGGGGAGGAGGAATAATGGGATCCAAGTCTCAAGCCAAGACCAAAGCCAAGGAGAGGGTTCTTGCTAAGGAGGCTGCCCAGAGAATGACATAAGCGGCTCTTATTGCTTCTCGTTTAAGAAACATAATGATGATGTTTTGGTTTAGCGATTTCCTGGAATATTTTAAATTTTATGCTCTTTATCGATGTTGCACACTTGAGAATACTATGCAGTTTTGCTATCCATTATACATTCGAGTTTTATTTACTGATCCCTTGTTTGCAAATTAAAACCATTTTATAATATGGCTTTGAATAGGTGTTATAATGTGTTGTTATCCTGAGAACATGTGGGTAATTTAGTTGCGACATTAGTAGTTCATCATGATCGTTAGCTGCTTCTACTTGGAGCTTGTTTTGCGGAAGTAACGTAAGCCAAATTTGGAGTTTTTGGATATTCGAGGATGAAAGGCTTTTTTGTAAGTTGAAAATTTAGGATGTAATTGGGTTGATTTGGTACCAATGATGGATGGGCTTTTCTGATTCACACGCCCAGCATGACGTCATGTTGAGAAAGATTTTCCTAACCTTTTTATTTTCCACTAAAATTTAAATGCTCCTTTATATATATATATTATTATTATATTAGAAAGAAAGAAAAACACTCTACAAATAAGATAACCGCTTTCAATCTTCCGTCTCGCTCTCTCTGCTCTCAAACGCAGGTAACTCGTTTGATCTCTCTACTAGCATCATCGACACGAGCATGACGAAGTTAAAGTTCGAATACGAGGAGGTCTCTCTCAATCTCTCTCTCTCTGTGCAGATCCATGTTTACTATTCTCGAGAATCTCTGTTTTTCGTTTTTGATAGATTCGTGAATTTACCACACAGGAATACATAAGAAACTCGAGAGGCGTTGAGTTGTTCGCTTGCAGATGGGTTCCGTCTTCTTCTTCTCCCAAGGCTCTGATCTTCCTCTGCCATGGTAACAACAGCTCTTTTTATTTTTATTTTAATCCAAGTATTTTGTTTAGTTAAATATCCCTAAATTCTAGGGGTTTTTTATTTATCGAAGTGATGATTCATATAAGAATTGGTCAAAATATTGTGCAGGATATGGAATGGAGTGCAGTGGCTTCATGAGAGGTATTTAATTATCCTTTCTCTTTTTTTTTAATGCTCCTCCTCTGTCTCGCTCTTTTTTTTTGTTTTAATGCTCCTCCTCTGTCTCACTCTATACACATACAAATTCAAACCAACCAAAAACAAAAACCTCAATGTTTAGTCAGTGCATTATTGGAATTAGAATGATGATAACGATCACAAACAGACGTACTGTTTTTATCGTATCAAGTGGATGATTACAATAAAAAGCTTTTTTAAGACATTTTTTAAGCAGCAAACAAAGAGGAGATGAAAAGAAATTTATAACAAAAGCTGTTGTTAGTTGAAGAGGTATATATATGCCCATATCTGAAATATTTCACTTTTGTCTGCTTCCTATCTTTTGATTTTAGATTTTTAGTCATCTGATCTACATTCTCCACGTGTTTCCTTGACCATCTTCATTTTTTTTTTTGGGTTTTCCACGTAATTTTGGGGAAACGTTAACACTATCCTTATCTTCAAAATATTCGTTTTTTCCTCTTGATTTGCTCTGAAATTTATCTAAATGCCGGTGTGACCGAGTTTTATCTACCCAACCCATGGCAAATAATCCGGAAAATGGTGATTAAAATCTACTAGTAACAGATTATGGATCTCTCTAGTTATTATCTCGAATAATTTTATCAACGTGATCGTGTACCTAACTATAAAAGTAATAAGTTGTTGACAAGAAACCTCTAGAGAGAGATAACATAGAGCCCCCACGGATATACATATTTAATTCTGTCTCTCTTTTCCTTTGCACGACGAGAAGCTCGTGACCGGCCTTAATTGATTGTCATCTTTCACAACTAATTCTGCCTTTTGAATATTAATAATTGTTTTCTGTTAAACGAATCTGCCAAATTAAATTTTGATAATACCGTTTGAGATAGAGACACATTAATCCTGCAATCACCATTGTTTATAATCTCTATTCACCAAGGGGGTCTGAAAAAAAGAGAGTAGTAGTTAGGCATGAATTCGAATAATCTATATTTTGCTGATTTCAAAATGTTGAAAAAGCTGGTCTGATAATAGTTTTGGTAATGTTTGAATTTAGAATGCGGGGCAAGGCTGGCATCAGCAGGATATGCAGTGTTTGGGATGGACTACGAAGGGCATGGTCGGTCCAAGGGAGCTCGTTGCTACATCAAAAAGTTCGCTTACTTAGTCAACGACTGCTACGACTACTACACCTCCATCTCTGGTACAAGCCCCTGAGGAACCCAAAAATAACTCTTTACCAATCTCCATACATAAAGAAACAATCACTACTTAGCTTAGCATCTTGTTTTTTTGGGTTTTTCAGCGCAGGAAGAGTACCGAGAGAAAGGTCGATTCTTGTATGGAGAATCAATGGGAGGTGCAGTTGCTTTGTTGCTTCACAAGAAAGATCCTTCTTTCTGGAACGGTGCCATCCTCGTCGCTCCTATGTGTAAGGTCACGTTTTTTCCTCTTTAATTACGTTCCATCAAACACCCACAACAAATCATTAATTGCTGTCGTAATCAAAGACACCAATATCCCTAATTACTTATATACACGAACGACACACCTTCATTAATGAGCATTTAATTTTACTTAGTGTGTGTGTTTGTGTAAGAACAGATATCAGAGAAGGTTAAACCACACCCGGTAGTCATAAACCTACTAACGAGAGTGGAAGAGATTATACCCAAATGGAAGATTGTTCCCACAAAAGATGTCATCGACGCAGCTTTCAAAGACCCGGTCAANTATCCTTATCTTCAAAATATTCGTTTTTCCTCTTGCTTTGCTCTAAAATTTATCTAAATGCCGGTGTGACCGAGTTTTATCAACCACCCATGGCAAATAATCCGGAAAATGGTGATTAAATCTACTAGTAACAGATTATGGATCTCTAGTTATTATCTCGAATAATTTATCAACGTGATCGTGTACCTAACTATAAAAGTAATAAGTTGTTGACAAGAAACCTTCTAGAGAGATAACATAGAGCCCCCACGGATATACATATTCAATTCTGTCTCTCTTTTCCTTTGCACGACGAGAAGCTCGTGACCGGCCTTAATTGATTTGTGATCTTTCACACCTAATTATGCCTTTTGAATATTACTTATTGTTTTCTGTTAAACGAATCTGCCAAATTAATTTTGATTTATAAAATATAATAATTGCTTCTCTCTACCAAAACCAGGGGTGAGAAGGTCATTTCTCACCAATTCAACTGTTTGAGATAGAGACGCACATTAATCCAGTAAATCACCATTGTTTTGTTTATGAAAAAGTAAAAAAAGTAGTTTAAGACATGAATTCAATTCTATATTCCCCATTTCAAAAAGCTGGTCTGATGATAATAATTTGGTAATGTTTGAATTAGAATGCGGGGTAAGGCTGGCATCAGCAGGATATGCAGTGTTTGGGATGGACTACGAAGGGCATGGCCGGTCCAAGGGAGCTCGTTGCTACATCAAAAAGTTCGCTTACTTAGTCAACGACTGCTACGACTGCTACACCTCCATCTCCGGTACAAACCCTTCGTTACCCGAGGAACAACAAAACTATTTACCAATCTCCCATACATAATGAAACAATCACTGCTTAGCTTAGCATCTGGTTTATGGGTTTTTCAGCGAAGGACGAATACAGAGAGAAAGGTCGATTCTTGTATGGAGAATCAATGGGAGGTGCAGTTGCTTTGTTGCTTCACAAGAAAGATCCTTCTTTCTGGAACGGTGCCATTCTCGTCGCTCCTATGTGTAAGGTCACGTTTTTTCCTCTTTAATTACGTTCCATCAAAACAAATCATTAATTGCTTTCGTAATCAAAGACACCAATATCCCTAATTATTATATACACGACACACTTCATTAATTAGCATTTAATTTTACTTAGTGTGTTGTTTGTGTACTAAGAACAGATATCAGAGAAGGTTAAACCACATCCGGTAGTCATAAACCTACTAACGAGAGTGGAAGAGATTATACCCAAATGGAAGATTGTTCCCACAAAAGATGTCATCGACGCAGCTTTCAAAGACCCGGTCAAGCGCGAAGAGGTAATTACAACCGAACCAAAACCCGATCAATCACTAATTAATCAAACAAAAAAAATGTCCTATATGATGATGATGACTTGGTTCCTAAAAATAATGTAGATAAGGAACAACAAGCTGATATATCAAGACAAGCCAAGACTCAAAACCGCACTTGAAATGCTTCGAACGAGCATGAACCTCGAAGACACTCTCCACGAGATCACATTACCCTTCTTCGTCCTCCACGGTGAAGCAGACACTGTGACCGACCCAGAGATTAGCAAGGCTCTGTTCGAGAGAGCAAGCACACAGGACAAAACCATCAAGCTTTATCCAGGCATGTGGCATGGGCTGACTTCTGGTGAGCCCGACGCAAACGTTGACCTCGTTTTTGCTGACATCATCACTTGGCTTGGCATCCGCACCCGCGACTCCGCTGCTCTCGCCATCACTCCGGTAAGGAATTTTAACGCCAGTGCTCAAGAGCTCGTTGACGGCGTTAGTAACGGTCAAGGGAAACCTAAACGGCAACATGCTAGTCTCCTTTGTGGGTTAAACGGTGGTGGACGCCGTCTGGTCCATCGATCCTCTATGTAATAATATAAAATTAAACAGAGAAGAATCTGTTTTGTTATGTTTATTCGTTTCGCAAAAGAAAACCATCACCGTGTGCCGTGCATTAACTTAAGATTTGTTGAACGTTTTAGTATCATCAACTGATTTTATTATTAATTTAAAAAATAATTTTTTACAAGGTTAATTACAACCACATCAACATGGGGGACAATAATAACATAAGATACTTATACAAATAATTCTTTGGGTCAAAAATCATAAGAGCGTATTATAAATACTTTTTCATTAATAATTGCTCATAGAAGGAGAAAAACAATGAAAACGGCAGAAGACCCGGTCCAAAAGATGCCACGCGCTGCTCTTTTATATTTTAGGAAAAAATCCAGGGAAATCAGGCGCGTCAGTAGTACTCGCCAACAGTTCGCGTGTGAATACATCATTATTATCCCAGGTTACTCTCGTGAATAGTCTAATGGGCTCTTATAGTTACAACTAAGTTATGGGCTTTAGTCCCATTAGTGTTATACTCTTTAAGGCCCAATAATTAGGTGGCCTTTACTTAATACAGCCATCTTTCGACCGCCATGGTAATCCTCATTCTTCTTCCTGCGAGAGATCTTTGGAAAACCGAAAGCGGGATTTAGCTGGTAAAACCCTAATTTCTTCGATCTGCTTTTCTATTGAAAAATCTCTCAATAGTTTCTTAATTCCTCCTTCTCCCACTTTAATACTTTGCAGGTTCCACCCTAATCTTGGGAGAATTTCGTCGAGCGGAGTTTATCTTCAAGTAAACAACATGAGGTATTCCTCTAGGGTTCTTCGCTTCGTCTGCTAATTTATATTTTTTATTCAAGATTTTCCTCTCACGCTCGTTTTTTGTTTCGTATTTCAGTATGGCAATGGAAGTGGATGCTAACAACGTAAGTAAATCTCTCTCTCGTTACTGATTTCTCTCGATCTAGTTCTTTATCTGACATGAGCATAAAACCCTAATTCGCTATTTGTGCTCTGTGACATCATAGCTCTATTCTTGATTTTTAGTGCTTGAGCTACTACTCAGTTACTTAGCTATTAATTGTTGACTCTTTTGTAGCCTGGTGGATTCTCAATTCCGAATTTGTTGATGATGAATCTTGTAGATATCATATGTCTCTGTATCTTCTAGAGGTTAGGCTATGTTAGCACTGTTTTGAGAATTGTCTTCTTGGTGGGATGTTCATCTAGAGTTTGGGCTATGTGAATGTTGCTGGTTTTGATTGATAGTCTTTTTAGTTTCCCATAGTCAGTCCTTGATGCTTTATAACTTCATTAGCAGGGAAAGACCGAAGAGGAGGAATTCAACACCGGACCGCTGTCCGTCCTGATGATGAGCGTGAAGAATAACACACAGGTGTTGATCAATTGCCGCAACAACAGGAAACTCCTTGGGCGAGTGAGGGCTTTTGACAGGCACTGCAACATGGTTCTGGAAAATGTCAGAGAAATGTGGACTGAGGTAAACTTTTGTTATCTGTTTTCTGTCTTTGGTTGTACACTTTTATAGAGAATTGCCATTTCTTACATGAGTTCTATTGTTTTGTAGGTCCCTAAAACTGGAAAAGGAAAGAAGAAAGCTCTTCCGGTCAACAGAGATCGGTTCATCAGCAAGATGTTTCTCCGTGGAGACTCTGTCATTATCGTCCTTAGGAATCCCAAGTGAGAGAGAGAGAGAGAGAGAGAGATTGAGCTGGCAGTTGCTCTTCATCTGATAAGTCGCACTTCTTCTTGTCAAATCAATCCTAATTGTTGCATCAACGGAGAAACATCTTTGATTATGAGTCTTAAATCTAGTGTTGCCGCCTTGTAATTTGCACTTTTGTTCTCTCCTATGACTAAATGCAGCGTTGAGTAGTGCCACTAAACTTTGTAATTGCAAAAGACAAGGCTTTTTATTAAGATCATATCAGATTTATGTTGATCATATCAGATTTATGTTGTGGAGGCATTTGTGATTGGGTGGGTGGGGTATGGATGATAACTCGATGTTGGTCGCTTATGAAGAAGAGTGGTTTCGAACATTTAATGATTATTGTTTCTCATTGGTGTGTCGTCGTCACTCCTGGGGTCGCCTTTGTGGGAATGATTATACTTCAAAAGAAGTGAAAAAGATATTTCCTCTTTATGGGTTTAATCCGCTTATAGCTTGCAGAATTATGAGGCTTTGACTGACGACAAGAGTTCCGCGGTCGTGCTTCTGTATTTTTTCACTTGAGTTCTGTGTCTTGCGACTAAAACGCAGCGTTGAGTAATGCCACTAAACCTTTGCAATTGCAAAAGACAAAAGGTTTAAACTGTAGTGAGGTCCATGAATATAGTAAAGGCACCAAACTCTTACTCTACGTTTACACGAATATAATATCAAAATAGAAATCAAAAACAAAATAAAATTTTAAGAAACCAAGCCCTGTCTTCTCTCCACATTGTAGCTGCAAGCAATGCCTTGTATTTTTTTGGTTATATAAACCATTGACCAACCGCAATGGCTGCGTTTGCTCAAGCTGAAGTTGTTTTGGTGGTGGTTGCAGCCATGGAGGAGCCTTCCTTCTGGTCACCAAAGACACGTTGACGGAAGTCTTTGACCATGAGAGGGAGTCCCTGACGAAGAGAGACCTTTGGTTCCCAACCAAGAAGCTCCTTGGCCTTTGTGATGTCAGGCTTTCTCTTGTGAGGGTCATCTTCTGTGTTTGGTCTAAACTCTATGTTTGCGTTTGGATCAATCGTCTCTTGAACCACCTGCAACAAAACCCAACCCAAATCAAAGACATCAGAATCCGAGGTTCAATGTTAGAAATCGAAAAGGGTATACATACATATATATATGTAGAAAGAGACCTTAGCGAGCTCGAGCATGGTGAATTCACCAGGGTTACCGAGGTTAAATGGCCCGACATGTTCTCCTTCCATCAATCTCATCAAACCTTCGACCTTTATGCATCACACAAACACAAAATCAGACTGATTACTACAAATTAAAAACACCTAAAAAAAATAACCAGTACAAAGGGGTAATAAAGTTCAGACCCCATTTGGTCCATTGTCACATGATATTGATACCCATCTTCATAAGATTGCTAAAGTGGGGACCGTTTTTGATGTCTCTTAAGAGATTTTTGGGTCTCATGTTTTTAAAGCCTTTGTTGTTAGATCCCACAACACATTCACTAGTCTCTTACACAATAACATGTGAGCTCACTTGACACAAATTAACTTCCCCTGTTTTTTTTTCTCTCTCTCCCTAAAGAACTCTTTCTACGCCAAAATTATGAAATAATGGAAGACGCAAGCTTTTCTTTGCTCCCCCTAGAAAGTAGTTTCTACTAAATAAAAAGAAGAACATAAACGTCTAATACTTCAAAAGCTTGAATTGACAAGTGATTTGACATAAAACTATCTACCAAATTTGTTTTGTTTTTGTTTTTCCTTTTCACACACGAAAGTAAGAATAAATAGTTGGATCAAAGAAACAACAGAAGAAAAAATATTGTGCCGGCAATTTGTAGTACTAAATTGCCGGCACAATGTTTTTTGAGGAGGAAAAAGCAAAGGCCTTACCAGATCAGAAACAAACTGGAAACTCCTTGTCTGCTTCCCATCACCATAAACAGTCAATGGTTCTTTCCTTAGTGCCTGCTCAATCATTACAAATTGAGACCATCATTACTCTAATTATCCACTAAATCATATTCTCTAATAATTTATTGTCTGTGCCAACTAGATTATTAACCAACCTGCGCAACGAAATTGCTGACCACGCGCCCATCGTCTATACACATTCTTGGACCGTAGGTGTTGAAGATCCTAGCAATCCTGACCTGTGACCAATCAGCAAGGCAGGCACAAACTCAGTAATTGAAAAATGCTCCTCTATCTCTTCTTTCTGAAGAGATTCCTAGTCATAAAGATAACTTGGCTTGAAATGGAGGGATATTGAAAAAGTAGCGAACCTCAACATTGGCACCTCTGTGATAGTCCATGGTCAGCGTCTCTGCCGTACGCTTTCCTTCGTCGTAGCAACTACGAACACCTGTTCCGACCATTACAACCACAATCAGTCAGCATTTCAAAGAAGCAGGACATTAAAGCAAACCCGGCTGAACAGTCACGTGTCGGTAAAATTACTGTGTCAGTAACTGTAAAAGCAAATCATTTAAAGCTCTAGATAGAAATGTTAGGCTAGCATTTAATGTGGGAGGCTGCGTCTAAGGCAGAGAGAGACACGTATCAGAGCCGCACGATCAGAAAGACCCGTTTTTCACGGTTCAATGGTTTGACCGTACAGGGATGGGGACCAGATCTGAAAGGAAAGCACATGAGGCGCATCATAAAACACCTGTTTTTCAACTCTCTCTCTCTCCCCTAACGTGCGCATTTTCCGACAAGGAGAAAGAAAGAAAAAATATCAAAAGCACAAAAGACAGAGCAGCTCGAAACGACGTCGTGTCACGTAGTGAAATGGGGTTTGGGAACAAAAGCGCTTCGTTTACAGATTCTGATTGGATGAGACAGCCAATGAAATGAAGAAGAAGAAGAAAACTTAATTCCCCTAAAAAAAAAAAACAGGGATGGATTAAGGAAGTTAATTGGGGGATTACCGATGGGATTAACGTTGCCCCAGTAAGTCTCGACCTGAGGATGCTGCAGAGGATCACCGTAAACCTCGCTGGTGCTCGTCAGGAGAAACCTGGCACCGACTCGCTTCGCCAAACCAAGCATGTTCAACGTTCCAACCACATTCGTCTTGTATAACCTTTCACTCGAGTTAAAGGAACAACAAACAAAGGACAATCCAATCCGCGAAATTGAAATCAGAGGAGCACAGAAAATCAAATCAAATCAAATTGAAAAGGATATGATCGTCTTGACGGGATTGAATTTGTAGTGGACAGGGGAGGCAGGGCATGCCAAATGATAGATCTGATCCACCTCCAGGAGGATCGGCTCGACGACGTCGTGGCGGATGAGCTCGAAATTAGGGTTACCGAAATGGTGCATCACGTTCTCTTTACGGCCCGTGAAGAAATTGTCGACGACGATCACGGTGTCTCCTCTTTCCATCAGGCGATCCACCAGATGCGATCCCACGAATCCGGCACCACCAGTCACCACCACTCGTAGCCCTTTCCGTTTCAACCCCAGTGGGATTTTCCCGCCTGTCGCTCCGATCCGGCTCAGGTACTCCNAAAAGACCATTCGTCCCGTCTTTATATATAGTGATAAACATAAAACCCTAATTTCAGTCTTTGCCGCTCTTCCTCTCTACCGCCGTCTGCCTCCAGAAATCGATAACGATGGTATGTCGATTCACGCCTTTCGCAACTCTCATTGCCACTTGTCTCTCCAGTTGGATATCTGATTCAGTTTCGTTTGTTTTGGATCTATTTGTTGTTTGTGTGCTTGGGCGAATAATCTTTGTTCTTAACCAAACTACAATCGTCTCCGAATCTCTGGAATAAGCCGCTTAATTCCCTCGAAACTAGCATACATGTTTGATTTCGCTCTTTGTCTAGTGAGTCCATCGAGTTCGTTGTACTGATGGTGTTGAGTCTTGTTTCTGATGCTTTTCACCGGTTTGATTAATCTGTTTCTGCGACATTTTGATTCGTAGGCACCCAGAAAGGGAGTGAAAGTGGCTACCAAGAAGAAGCCGGTATGCTCTCTCATTTATCTCCTTAAGCACTAGCATCGTATAATCTTGTACATTTTCGTGCGGGGGGGTTCTTATTAGATTTTTTGTTAACTTATAGGAGAAAGTTACGAATCCATTGTTTGAGAGAAGGCCAAAGCAATTCGGTATCGGTGGAGCTTTGCCTCCTAAGAAGGATCTGACTCGGTATATCAAATGGCCGAAATCAATCCGTCTTCAAAGACAGAAGCGTATCCTCAAGCAGAGGTTGAAGGTCCCACCAGCACTTAACCAGTTCACCAAGACTTTGGACAAGAATCTTGCAACCAACCTCTTCAAGATTCTTATGAAGTATAGGCCAGAGGACAAAGCCGCAAAGAAAGATCGCCTTTTGAAGAAGGCTCAAGCTGAGGCTGAGGGAAAGCCTGCGGAAAGCAAGAAGCCCATTGTTGTCAAGTATGGACTCAACCACGTGACTTACCTCATCGAGCAGAACAAGGCACAACTTGTGGTGATTGCACACGATGTTGACCCAATCGAGTTGGTCGTCTGGTTACCTGCACTATGTAGGAAAATGGAAGTCCCTTACTGCATTGTTAAAGGGAAATCTCGTCTTGGAACGGTATTGTAATTCGGAAACTCCATTAGCGTTTGTCTCTTTGCGTCACTCTAGCCCTGATATATCTTCATTTCTTGCATCTACTCTCAGGTCGTTCACCAGAAGACTGCCGCTTGCTTGTGCTTGACCACTGTGAAGAACGAGGACAAGCTCGAGTTCAGCAAAATCCTCGAAGCCATCAAGGTAAAAAAACTGGGTGCTAGAATTGTGACAGTGGAAGAGCAGTAGTGAAATGCCACAAAAAGCATAATCTCATAGAGACTTGACTATTAGCGTGCTTTAACATGTTTCGGACCCTTTTTTATTTTTTGTTTGGGGTGAATAGGCCAACTTCAACGATAAGTACGACGAGTACAGGAAGAAGTGGGGAGGAGGCATAATGGGATCCAAGTCTCAGGCCAAGACCAAAGCCAAGGAGAGGGTTCTTGCTAAGGAGGCTGCCCAGAGAATGACCTAAGCGTCTCTTATTGCTTCTCGTTTAAGAAACATAATGATCATGTTTTGGTTTAGCTATTTCCTGGAATATTTTAAATTTTATGCTCTTTGTCGATGTTGCACACTTGAGAATTCTATGCAGTTTTGCTATCCATTATACATTCGAGTTTTCCTTTTATTTACTGATCCTTGTTTGCAAATTAAAACCATTCAAATTATAGTATGGCTATGAATATATCACAAATGGATTCATGATCGTTAGCTGCTTCCAAAATATTGGATCACTCGGAGGAACAAAGAGAGATGGGCGTGTCTTGAAAAGACAATAGTGCTTGTTTGAGAGACATTTCAGAGAGAGAGAGAGATATTGCGTATAATTAAGACTTTTAAATTGAAAATGGATGATGAAAGGCTTTTTTGTAAGTTGAAAATTTAGGATCTATTGGGTTGATTTGGTACCAATGGAAGATGGGCTTTTCTGATACACACGCCCAGCATGACGTCATGTTGAGAAAGTTTTTCCTAACCTTTTATTTTCAACTAAAATTTAAAAGCTCCTTTATATTATTATTAGAAAGAAAGAATAAACACTCTACAAAATCTTCCGTCTCGCTCTCAAACGCAGGAAACTCGTTTTATCTCTCCTAGCATCATCGACACGAGCATGGCGAAGTTAAAGTTCGAATACGAGGAGGTCTCTCTCAATCTCTCTGCAGATCCATGTTTACTATTCTCGAGAATCTCTGTTTTTCGTTTTTGATAGATTCGTGATTTTTACCACACAGGAATACATAAGAAACTCGAGAGGCGTTGAGTTGTTCGCTTGCAGATGGGTTCCGTCTTCTTCTTCTCCTCCCGAGGCTCTGATCTTCCTCTGCCATGGTAACAGCTCTTTTTTTTTATTTTTATTTTTTAACCTTTTTTTAATCCAAGTATTTTGTTTTAGTTAAATCTCCCTAAATTCTAGGGGGTTTTATTTATTTATCGAAGTGATTCATATATACTAATAAATCGTGAAAGAATTGGTCAATATTGTGCAGGGTATGGAATGGAGTGCAGTGGCTTCATGAGAGGTATTTAATTATCCTTCCTCTCTTTTTAATGCTCTCCTCTGTCTCACTCTACACACATACATATAATATGCCTTAATTCAACCCAAACCAAAAAACATTAATTTTATTGGAATTAGAATGATGATAACGATCACAAACATACGTATTGTTTTTTATCGTATCAAAGTGGATGATTACAATAAAAAGATTTTTAAAGCAGCAAACAAGGAGGAGAAATTTATAACAAAAAAGCTGGTGTTGGTTGCAGATGTACAATATGCCCATATCTGAATATTTCACTTTTGTCTGCTTCCTAGCTTTTGATTTTAGATTTTTTTTTAGTCATCTGATCTACATTCTCCACGTGTTTCCTTGACCATCTTCATTTTTTTTTTTTTTGGTTTTGGGGAAACGTTAACAGTATCCTTATCTTCAACAAAATATTCGTTTTGCCTCTTGCTTTGCTCTAAATTTATCTAAATGCCGGTGTGACCGAGTTTTATATACCCAAATGGCAAATAATCCGGAAAATGGTGATTAAAATCTACTAGTAACAGAATATGGATCTCTAGTTATTATCTCGAAACGTGATCGTGTTACCTAACTATAAAAGTAACAAGTTGTTGACAAATAACATAGACCCCCACGGATATACATATTTAATTCTGTCTCTCTTTTCCTTTGCACAACGAGAAGCTCGTGACCTGCCTTAATTGATTGTGTGATCAATTTCACAAC
Organism: Alliaria petiolata; assembly: GCA_020283515.1. Taxonomy (NCBI): domain Eukaryota; kingdom Viridiplantae; phylum Streptophyta; class Magnoliopsida; order Brassicales; family Brassicaceae; genus Alliaria; species Alliaria petiolata. The sequence goes on from JAHZTW010000002.1 coordinate 96,935,110, forward strand.
TAATTCTGCCTTTTTTAATATTTACTAATTATTTTCTGTTAAACGAATCTGCCAAATTAAATTTTGATAATTGCTTCTCTCTACCAAAATCGGGGGTGAGCGGGTCATTTTCTCGCCATCTACTGTTTGAGACAGAGACACATTAATCCAGTAATCACCATTGTCTATTCACGGAAAAAGTAGTAGTTAGGCATGATTGAATTCAAATATACTATATTTTCCTGATTTCAAAACGTTGAAAAAGCTGGTCTGATAATAATAGTTTGGTAATGTTTGAATTTAGAATGCGGGGTAAGGCTGGCATCAGCAGGATATGCAGTGTTTGGGATGGACTACGAAGGGCATGGTCGGTCCAAGGGAGCTCGTTGCTACATCAAAAAGTTCGCTTACTTAGTCAACGACTGCTACGACTACTACACCTCCATCTCTGGTACAAGCCCCTGAGGAACCCAAAAATAACTCTTTACCAATCTCCATACATAAAGAAACAATCACTACTTAGCTTAGCATCTTGTTTTTTTGGGTTTTTCAGCGCAGGAAGAGTACCGAGAGAAAGGTCGATTCTTGTATGGAGAATCAATGGGAGGTGCAGTTGCTTTGTTGCTTCACAAGAAAGATCCTTCTTTCTGGAACGGTGCCATTCTCGTCGCTCCTATGTGTAAGGTCACGTTTTTTCCTCTTTAATTACGTTCCATCAAAACAAATCATTAATTGCTTTCGTAATCAAAGACACCAATATCCCTAATTATTATATACACGACACACTTCATTAATTAGCATTTAATTTTACTTAGTGTGTTGTTTGTGTACTAAGAACAGATATCAGAGAAGGTTAAACCACATCCGGTAGTCATAAACCTACTAACGAGAGTGGAAGAGATTATACCCAAATGGAAGATTGTTCCCACAAAAGATGTCATCGACGCAGCTTTCAAAGACCCGGTCAAGCGCGAAGAGGTAATTACAACCGAACCAAAACCCGATCAATCACTAATTAATCAAACAAAAAAAATGTCCTATATGATGATGATGACTTGGTTCCTAAAAATAATGTAGATAAGGAACAACAAGCTGATATATCAAGACAAGCCAAGACTCAAAACCGCACTTGAAATGCTTCGAACGAGCATGAACCTCGAAGACACTCTCCACGAGATCACATTACCCTTCTTCGTCCTCCACGGTGAAGCAGACACTGTGACCGACCCAGAGATTAGCAAGGCTCTGTTCGAGAGAGCAAGCACACAGGACAAAACCATCAAGCTTTATCCAGGCATGTGGCATGGGCTGACTTCTGGTGAGCCCGACGCAAACGTTGACCTCGTTTTTGCTGACATCATCACTTGGCTTGGCATCCGCACCCGCGACTCCGCTGCTCTCGCCATCACTCCGGTAAGGAATTTTAACGCCAGTGCTCAAGAGCTCGTTGACGGCGTTAGTAACGGTCAAGGGAAACCTAAACGGCAACATGCTAGTCTCCTTTGTGGGTTAAACGGTGGTGGACGCCGTCTGGTCCATCGATCCTCTATGTAATAATATAAAATTAAACAGAGAAGAATCTGTTTTGTTATGTTTATTCGTTTCGCAAAAGAAAACCATCACCGTGTGCCGTGCATTAACTTAAGATTTGTTGAACGTTTTAGTATCATCAACTGATTTTATTATTAATTTAAAAAATAATTTTTTACAAGGTTAATTACAACCACATCAACATGGGGGACAATAATAACATAAGATACTTATACAAATAATTCTTTGGGTCAAAAATCATAAGAGCGTATTATAAATACTTTTTCATTAATAATTGCTCATAGAAGGAGAAAAACAATGAAAACGGCAGAAGACCCGGTCCAAAAGATGCCACGCGCTGCTCTTTTATATTTTAGGAAAAAATCCAGGGAAATCAGGCGCGTCAGTAGTACTCGCCAACAGTTCGCGTGTGAATACATCATTATTATCCCAGGTTACTCTCGTGAATAGTCTAATGGGCTCTTATAGTTACAACTAAGTTATGGGCTTTAGTCCCATTAGTGTTATACTCTTTAAGGCCCAATAATTAGGTGGCCTTTACTTAATACAGCCATCTTTCGACCGCCATGGTAATCCTCATTCTTCTTCCTGCGAGAGATCTTTGGAAAACCGAAAGCGGGATTTAGCTGGTAAAACCCTAATTTCTTCGATCTGCTTTTCTATTGAAAAATCTCTCAATAGTTTCTTAATTCCTCCTTCTCCCACTTTAATACTTTGCAGGTTCCACCCTAATCTTGGGAGAATTTCGTCGAGCGGAGTTTATCTTCAAGTAAACAACATGAGGTATTCATCTAGGGTTCTTCGCTTCGTCTGCTAATTTATATTTTTTATTCAAGATTTTCCTCTCACGCTCGTTTTTTGTTTCGTATTTCAGTATGGCAATGGAAGTGGATGCTAACAACGTAAGTAAATCTCTCTCTCGTTACTGATTTCTCTCGATCTAGTTCTTTATCTGACATGAGCATAAAACCCTAATTCGCTATTTGTGCTCTGTGACATCATAGCTCTATTCTTGATTTTTAGTGCTTGAGCTACTACTCAGTTACTTAGCTATTAATTGTTGACTCTTTTGTAGCCTGGTGGATTCTCAATTCCGAATTTGTTGATGATGAATCTTGTAGATATCATATGTCTCTGTATCTTCTAGAGGTTAGGCTATGTTAGCACTGTTTTGAGAATTGTCTTCTTGGTGGGATGTTCATCTAGAGTTTGGGCTATGTGAATGTTGCTGGTTTTGATTGATAGTCTTTTTAGTTTCCCATAGTCAGTCCTTGATGCTTTATAACTTCATTAGCAGGGAAAGACCGAAGAGGAGGAATTCAACACCGGACCGCTGTCCGTCCTGATGATGAGCGTGAAGAATAACACACAGGTGTTGATCAATTGCCGCAACAACAGGAAACTCCTTGGGCGAGTGAGGGCTTTTGACAGGCACTGCAACATGGTTCTGGAAAATGTCAGAGAAATGTGGACTGAGGTAAACTTTTGTTATCTGTTTTCTGTCTTTGGTTGTACACTTTTATAGAGAATTGCCATTTCTTACATGAGTTCTATTGTTTTGTAGGTCCCTAAAACTGGAAAAGGAAAGAAGAAAGCTCTTCCGGTCAACAGAGATCGGTTCATCAGCAAGATGTTTCTCCGTGGAGACTCTGTCATTATCGTCCTTAGGAATCCCAAGTGAGAGAGAGAGAGAGAGAGAGAGATTGAGCTGGCAGTTGCTCTTCATCTGATAAGTCGCACTTCTTCTTGTCAAATCAATCCTAATTGTTGCATCAACGGAGAAACATCTTTGATTATGAGTCTTAAATCTAGTGTTGCCGCCTTGTAATTTGCACTTTTGTTCTCTCCTATGACTAAATGCAGCGTTGAGTAGTGCCACTAAACTTTGTAATTGCAAAAGACAAGGCTTTTTATTAAGATCATATCAGATTTATGTTGATCATATCAGATTTATGTTGTGGAGGCATTTGTGATTGGGTGGGTGGGGTATGGATGATAACTCGATGTTGGTCGCTTATGAAGAAGAGTGGTTTCGAACATTTAATGATTATTGTTTCTCATTGGTGTGTCGTCGTCACTCCTGGGGTCGCCTTTGTGGGAATGATTATACTTCAAAAGAAGTGAAAAAGATATTTCCTCTTTATGGGTTTAATCCGCTTATAGCTTGCAGAATTATGAGGCTTTGACTGACGACAAGAGTTCCGCGGTCGTGCTTCTGTATTTTTTCACTTGAGTTCTGTGTCTTGCGACTAAAACGCAGCGTTGAGTAATGCCACTAAACCTTTGCAATTGCAAAAGACAAAAGGTTTAAACTGTAGTGAGGTCCATGAATATAGTAAAGGCACCAAACTCTTACTCTACGTTTACACGAATATAATATCAAAATAGAAATCAAAAACAAAATAAAATTTTAAGAAACCAAGCCCTGTCTTCTCTCCACATTGTAGCTGCAAGCAATGCCTTGTATTTTTTTGGTTATATAAACCATTGACCAACCGCAATGGCTGCGTTTGCTCAAGCTGAAGTTGTTTTGGTGGTGGTTGCAGCCATGGAGGAGCCTTCCTTCTGGTCACCAAAGACACGTTGACGGAAGTCTTTGACCATGAGAGGGAGTCCCTGACGAAGAGAGACCTTTGGTTCCCAACCAAGAAGCTCCTTGGCCTTTGTGATGTCAGGCTTTCTCTTGTGAGGGTCATCTTCTGTGTTTGGTCTAAACTCTATGTTTGCGTTTGGATCAATCGTCTCTTGAACCACCTGCAACAAAACCCAACCCAAATCAAAGACATCAGAATCCAAGGTTCAATGTTAGAAATCGAAAAGGGTATACATACACATATATATATATATATATATATATAGAAAGAGACCTTAGCGAGCTCGAGCATGGTGAATTCACCAGGGTTACCGAGGTTAAATGGCCCGACATGTTCTCCTTCCATCAATCTCATCAAACCTTCGACCTTTATGCATCACACAAACACAAAATCAGACTGATTACTACAAATTAAAAACACCTAAAAAAAATAACCAGTACAAAGGGGTAATAAAGTTCAGACCCCATTTGGTCCATTGTCACATGATATTGATACCCATCTTCATAAGATTGCTAAAGTGGGGACCGTTTTTGATGTCTCTTAAGAGATTTTTGGGTCTCATATTTTAAAGCCTTTGTTGTTAGATCCCACAACACATTCACTAGTCTCTTACACAATAACATGTGAGCTCACTTGACACAAATTAACTTCCCCTGTTTTTTTTCTCTCTCTCCCTAAAGAACTCTTTGTACGCCAAAATTATGAAATAATGGAAGACACAAGTAAAAATCCCCTTTACTTTGCTCACCCTAGAAAGTAGTTTCTACTTCAAAAGCTTGAATTGACAAGTGATTTGACATAAAACTACCTACCAGATTTTTTTTGTTTTTGTTTTTCCTTTTCACACACGAAAGTAAGAATAAATCTTGAGTTGGATCAAAGAAACAACAGAAGAAAAAATATTGTGCCGGCAATTTGTAGTACTATATTGAATCGTTCTTTGAGGAGGAAAAAGCAAAGGCCTTACCAGATCAGAAACAAACTGGAAACTCCTTGTCTGCTTCCCATCACCATAAACAGTCAATGGTTCTTTCCTTAGTGCCTGCTCAATCATTACAAATTGAGACCATCATTACTCTAATTATCCACTAAATCATATTCTCTAATAATTTATTGTCTGTGCCAACTAGATTATTAACCAACCTGCGCAACGAAATTGCTGACCACGCGCCCATCGTCTATACACATTCTTGGACCGTAGGTGTTGAAGATCCTAGCAATCCTGACCTGTGACCAATCAGCAAGGCAGGCACAAACTCAGTAATTGAAAAATGCTCCTCTATCTCTTCTTTCTGAAGAGATTCCTAGTCATAAAGATAACTTGGCTTGAAATGGAGGGATATTGAAAAAGTAGCGAACCTCAACATTGGCACCTCTGTGATAGTCCATGGTCAGCGTCTCTGCCGTACGCTTTCCTTCGTCGTAGCAACTACGAACACCTGTTCCGACCATTACAACCACAATCAGTCAGCATTTCAAAGAAGCAGGACATTAAAGCAAACCCGGCTGAACAGTCACGTGTCGGTAAAATTACTGTGTCAGTAACTGTAAAAGCAAATCATTTAAAGCTCTAGAATTTGAAAGTTAAATGTTAGGCTAGCATTTAATGTGGGAGGCTGCGTCTAAGGCAGAGAGAGACACGTATCAGAGCCACACGATCAGAAAGACCCGTTTTTCACGGTTCAATGGTTTGACCGTACAGGGATGGGGACCAGATCTGAAAGGAAAGCACATGAGGCGCATCATAAAACACCTGTTTTTCAAACACTCTCTCTCTCCTAACGTGCGCATATTCCGACAAGGAGGAGAAAGAAAGAAAAAATATCAAAAGCACAAAAGACAGAGCAGCTCGAAACGACGTCGTGTCACGTTAAATTGGCTGATTGGATGAGACAGCCAATGAAATGAAGAAGAAGAAAACTTAATTCGCCTAAAAAAAACAGGGATGGATTAAGGAAGTTAATTGGGGGATTACCGATGGGATTAACGTTGCCCCAGTAAGTCTCGACCTGAGGATGCTGCAGAGGATCACCGTAAACCTCGCTGGTGCTCGTCAGGAGAAACCTGGCACCGACTCGCTTCGCCAAACCAAGCATGTTCAACGTTCCAACCACATTCGTCTTGTATAACCTTTCACTCGAGTTAAAGGAACAACAAACAAAGGACAGTCCCATCCGCGAAATCGAAATCACAGAAAATAAAATCAAATTTGAAAGGATATGATCGTCTTGACGGGGTTGAATTTGTAGTGGACAGGGGAGGCAGGGCATGCCAAATGGTAGATCTGATCCACCTCCAGGAGGATCGGCTCGACGACGTCGTGGCGGATGAGCTCGAAATTAGGGTTACCGAAATGGTGCATCACGTTCTCTTTACGGCCCGTGAAGAAGTTGTCGACGACGATCACGGTGTCTCCTCTTTCCATCAGGCGATCCACCAGATGCGATCCCACGAATCCGGCACCACCAGTCACCACCACTCGTAGCCCTTTCCGTTTCAATCCCAGTGGGATTTTCCCGCCTGTCGCCCCGATCCGGCTCAGGTACTCCAGGCTAGGTTTCCTCTGGGCCTGGAGCGCCGGAACGTACGACTCGTCGGGCCTCATCCCGTAACCGGAAAACGGATCCGAGTAGGCGATTGATTGGGTGGAGCGAGGGAAAACTGTGAAAACCAATGTCGCGATTGCAATGCCGACGAGAACAAAGAGAAGCCTCTGTTCTCGGAGCATGTAACGCATCGGGCGAGTCACGAAGAACCACGGTTTGATAGGTTTCGGGTAGTAAGCATCGGCGGCGGGTTGGTCCGCCTCGTGTCGCCGGTTGATCAGCTCGCTCGCCATCTCGCTTCCTTCTCGCTGTCTCCTACCTCAATTAAACAGCCAAATGATTTCTAGATCCAGAATCAAGGAAGGGAGAAAGAGAGAGAGGGAGAGAGAGAAATCAATCAATCAATTTTCAGGGCTCTTTTAATTTTCTAGGAAAAATTCTCCGAGTCGAACTCGCCGGAAACTGAGTCGACCTTGAACGAGAGTGAAAAACGAATCGGGTTTTTGTGTATTTAAGTAGCGAAGGCGTTACATGTCAAGGCTAGTTATTCACTCTTATTACGAGAACACCCTTTCGATTGGTAAACGAATCAGAATGGCAATTTATTTATTTTCTTGGACTTTCCTTCAAAATCGGACTTTAATACTGTTACTTGGTCCATTATTTCCAACAAGAAGGAAACACACATAATAGTATGATTTATAGTTGTTCAAAAAAAAAATAGTATGATTTATTAATTTTTCTAAAACTCAAATTTTAAATAAATGTAATCAATGATGTGATAGGTTCGTTAGGTATGCTAATGTCACGTAAACAAAGTCAATGCCAAACCCTAACACTCAAAGCCAAAATGGTGGGAGCTTTGAGTGATTTCGACGTTCGTTTTCTTTTCACTTTTTGTCCTTTAAATTATTTTCAATCAACATAACATAACATTTTATAATTAGTAATTTGCCCCCAAAAAGATTTTTTTAAAAAAAAAAACATAAGATTGTTTCAAACAAAAGCATGTCCTAAGTCCCAACAAACTAACTAACAGTTTTTACATAATCACATTCATAACGTTTTTGACCGTAAACGTGATACATAATGTCTACGACGTTCATAATGGTTTGGGAAACGTGATACATATTGTACAAAAAAAAAGTGTCTACGACGAGTTTTAAATGTGACTTGTTGTTGTTTTATTTGGTCATATTGTTTGTTAACTCAAATAATAACTCCAAAGCAATCAAAGACCAAAGGTAAATCCAATTTAGTGGTAGATCTCTATGTCTCCAGTCTGTAACATTTTTTTACCCTGCGATTAAGATTGCTAAGTCGTTTAGAAGAGTAATTGTATGGTAAAAAAATGTTTATGATGAGAAAAATAGGTTTGGTTGAAAGAACGATTGAATAAAGTTCTAAACTACCACTTTGCTAGTTTTAAAGCATATCTTTAATTACTATCTAGCTGATACGTTTTCTTAATTAAAACATTTATTTGATTAACAAGTCAATGAAAACTGTCTACTTTGAGAGATTTCCTTGGCTGTTTTGATTATATATGTGAAAAAAATGCGATATTGAATAGGTCCATAGAACAATATCAAATATTTGATTGAACAGTAGACTTGTGTTGGTGGTAATGAAAATATGGGAAAAGTGTACATTGAATAAAAACAACATCGTTTTTGGGTGCAATTTTAATTGGATTGATCATAGACCCGACGTGGATGGGAGGGTTAACAAAACATTAGTATCTAATTTTGTTTAACAGACAAAAAAAAACGTTATTGCGAAATTGCAACAGACATGGTTTGGATCTAATGCGTACGTTAACTATGTAAGAATTAAACATAATATTAATACAATCTTCCGTTGCATGTCTACAGCTTCGTATATTCTTCTTGTTCCTACCTAGCTAGTCTTATTATGATATACATGAACAAACGATTCGTATATCTTTTGTTTGTAAGAAATGACAATAGCAGATACATACATAATAATTAAATGATTGTAGTACAGTTTTGTTTATGTGTTAGTTAGTTGAGGCCATAAATTAATTTGTGTCAGAATCATTCACTTGGCCACACACATTAATATTATATAGTTAAAGACTATTACTTTAGTAGCTATTTATCTTTTTAAAAATATACATACAGTATATGGATGAAGATCTAACTCGTAGCACATACGAACCAAAACTACGTACAAAAATTTGTGAAAACCTGAACTATATATAACTAAGATTGTTGTATATGAATTTAAATTTTATACTACGGTGTAAAATATTTTAAACTTTGATCAATCATCGAACAAAAAAATCGCATAAAACTTTGGATCCGGAGGTGAATAATACCATTTTTTTTTTTAAAAGGAGCGTTTACGTTGACTTGTGATTCTAATTTGGCGGTTTATAACATCACCCCACATCTCCATCACTTTCTTGCATTTTTTTTGGATTCGCGATGGCTAACATGATTACTCTTATAAAATAACAATTGAAATTTGTGACCAATGGAATTGAATAAGACTAGCTAACAACAAGATTCTGTAAACTGGTTCAGTATAGATGATGGGTCTGATTGGTAATCAAAAACGATATATAATTTTTAGCGGTAAACTCTGGATCTTTTAGCGGTAAGCTGAAGTGATAAGTGTTTATAAAATAGTTGAAAACTGTAAGAAAAAAGCTATAAACAAAAGCTGTACAAAAAGCTGAATATAATAGTGTTAGTAATGCTTTCTGTACTGTTTTTATGATTGATAACTATTAAAACGATATAAGTTGTATCGCAGCTTTTTAGTAACATTTTACGTTACCAATCAAACCTGATATATAGAAGTATAAATATATATATCAAATGTTTAAATTAGATGGTATCAGTTAAAAATCTAAATATAGTTAGGTGGTGGATAATATAAGTATTTTAAAATCAAGCCAGAACATTTGAGTATAGGTTTAGTTTTTGAGAATTGAGCACTGAGCAGTATACGTGTCTGTTTCAAGATACTTTGTTAGAGAGTCCACTGGTCAGAGTCGAATGAACCATCATAAGTGGAATAACCCAATTTGGAGTCGAACTCCTATGCCAAGACCAGCCGAGGTGGCTTTTATGCCACTTGCCCAGAGGTTCTTGGCGGCATCGTAACTTACCATTTAGAAAAGAAAAAAAAAACGGTTTACGAAAAGAACAAAAGCGATTTAAAATGGTAGAAACAATCTTTAGAGTAAGTTTTCATAAAGCTGAGACCGACCGACTTCTTCTTCTCACGCTTGACTTTATGACAGGTTAGTTACAATAATGGACAACTAATACTGGCCCAATATATGACATTTAGGCCCACAATATTCTGGTAACTAATTGGGTTTGGCAGTTTTATGATAGCCTAAATAAAAGTTGTTAAAATTTCAAATAAAAGTCGTTAAAATTTTTGAAGATGTTTTAAACTCCTCGAATGGGTTATTCAAATATTTCGCGTGTTCCGTTGAAATAAATTTATTGTATAGTTTTTCTTGGCTGGGCTTTTGCATTTCTGTTTTGGACTTGTGTTTTTGGGGATTCAATTTCTTTCGCCGGTTTTTGTATTCCACCTTGATTAATATTAACATCAGGTAACATTAAAAAAAACGAGTCGCAAAATGGACAGGTCCATACTCTTTTTTTTTTTTGAAAAGGATAGGTCCACCATACTCTTACGTTTTTTATATGTTCGAATAATCATAATATTCAACCAGAAAGCAGCACATTGTTTATTAATAATGATCATACATATAAATGGAAGTTAAGTTTTTGCTTTATAAACTTCATTATTTATGAGATTACAAACCATCAGCCGCTAACTTGTTAAGGAGTGCGAGGGAATTGCTGGACAAATACATAGACGTCGTGACTCTATCTCGGATCATCCTGNGCGAGGGAATTGCTGGACAAATACATAGACGTCGTGACTCTATCTCGGATCATCCTGACCGCTGATGACTTTGTCCGCGTCATTTCAAACCCATCAAGACACGTGTCCTTATCCGTTAGGACAGTGCTAAGCCACGTGGCAAGATCGCTCATCTGCTGCTGAAAGTCACTGGCTCTAAGTCTCCGGAGCACGGCTAAGGACTTGTGGAGATTATCAAGAGAGTCTTGGAGCAGCTCTCGGCAATCTGACAAAGCGACGCGATCGCGTTTCCCAAACGCTGGACGCCGTGTTTTGAGAAGGTATCTAAGGACCTCTTTGTTGTCGGATATGGCCACGGAAACGCCGGCACGTGCCCATTTGCTGGGACTGTTCTTCGCGACAGATGAAAACGGCGAGAGCGTTTGAACGCAGAGATGTTGGTAGTGCGTAACGCTACATGCGTTCTGAACGTAACTGTTGCGTTTAGAAGGTAAAGACGAAGTTGGATTGAGTGAAAGGAGAAAGAAGAGAAGTGCAAATGTGATAGAAGAAGTCATGGGGTTTTTTTTTTTTTTTTTTTTTATGGGTGGGTTATGAGCAAAATGTAATCTTTATATGAAATGGGTGTAGACGAGAAAGAGAGTACCGAGTGAGAGATTGTATATATAGACACGTATAAATTTAATTTAGGTTAAAAATTGAAAGTCAAAAAAGCATGGCGGTCCATTTGTAGGTGTCGGAGTTATGATCGCATCGTTTTAATGGTATGTCGATCTTTGAATTTTGTTGTTTAGGCGATAGCAATCCGTGGGTTTAGTTAACTATTCGCAAAATTTGATTAATATTTTGTATAACTATTACTAGTTTTTTTTTTACCATTTTCAACAACTACTCCAACCTACTAAAACTCGAGATCGTTCTATTTTAATTAATTTATTTTGTGTTCGGTAATCATTGATCTATTTCTTACTCTCTTTCTTTTTTTTTCGTCGGCGATCTATACTTTTACCATTCGGACTTAACAAAGGTTGAAAACATGATAAGAAAAGTGAGTAGACCAAATGTTGGAAGGTTACTTTTTCACGAAATATTACGGGGCGTGTCACTTGTGAAAACAACGTATTGAACTTACCACTGCTCATTGATAGCTTATTGGACTCACTTCGTTTAAAATTTTGTAAAAAAACGTAATCAATGAGTTGTAGTCTCAAAATTTAATTGTTTATAAATGGAAGATCAGCTAGTTGCGTAGGTAATGAGATCGTAAGTATGTATATTTACATCGTAAAGAAAAGAAAAAGAAAAAGAAATTAAAAAGCTATATTTTATGGTTTTGTCATCGCCCCATGAGGCCCATGACCATATCTTCGTGAATCCTTTTTTTTTTTTTCACGACATAGCTACTTTCTTTAGGACGTGCGTGAGTTTCAGGCAATGCATGAGTATTAATTATGAATACAGCTAAGAAAATTGAATTAAACTCACATGCATCGAGAGAACGAAGTGTATATGGTTATGGCGATTCACATGATTGCTATGAAACAAAAAACAATGCTCCTCAACACAAGAATCTAAGGATTGCACACCAGAAAAGAACATGAATGAGACACCAATTAGAGAAAGCTACAACTCAAAGGACTTCTGAGCAAAACCATGGACACTCACGAAAGGGGAATTTGTGTGGTGGTTCTCTTTGGAAATTGAACCATACTTATGGGACCCCATATGGAAAAAGGGTTCTACTATTCCATTGGTTTGTGAACTAGAGTGACCATCATGGCTTCACTCTTCTCCATGATCCCATCAACTCTAAAACTTCCTATCAGACTCTGTGAAACTGCACAAGCGCATATATACTCGGTGACTAGGAACACTAGAGAGATGAACCCTAAGCTGATATAGGAAAGGATTCAATTCCAAACTAGCACGATGATACAAGAAATGAGTCTCTAAGACAAGACAAGGCAAGGCTTCTAAGATTATTGATTCAAGAAAAGTGAGGTGCTTATAGCTTAACTAATATGAGGCATGAATGTAAGTGAAATTTAGTAATTCTTGGACACATAATTTCATCCAAAAATGCATGTAAGGAGCTCCTTATTAATTCAAGCTGTGTTGATTTGGCTGTGAAGAGAGAACAAATCACAAAAAAAGGTTCCAACTTTTCCGATTAAACAAAACGAGTAAGGGAGAAGTCAATGTGGTCAATCACAAAGACTTGTTGTTACTCATACAGATTTTTTCCGAAGCATCTCCTCTGTTGGAAGCTCCAAAGTCGCTCCCGCGTGTTCCTGACTTGCTTTTACCTCTACGACACATCAATTTCCCCAAAAAAAAAGGAAGAGTTTTCACTAACAAACAGATGGTGTGCGCTAAAAGCGTAATGAGTCAAAAATGCCGTAAACGTACCGTATCCGCCGCGTTCGTTGAGTTTGGCCTGAACGATCATGGTGGAAATGAATTGAGTCGCCTCACGCGCTTCTTCGAGAAGGCGAGGGATGTCGGAATCGGAAACCACGTGGCGGTTCTCTTCGAATTTCTTACGGATCTCGGAGGCCGAGGCCTTCAGCATCTCGCAATCTCCGGCGAATGATTTCCTGGTAGCCCTGAGCAGAGCTCTGTATGCGATCAACGCTTCACCGGTCACCATTTCTCCTCTTTCCTCTTTAACCCCTTGGGTCGTGCGCCGTTTCCTCCTCCGCCGTCGTCTCCTTAACCAAAAACTGGGAGTAGAAATGGTTGCCGAGAACCTTCTTCTGATCGGATTCGAATTCCGAGATTCACTGGGCCCTTCGAACGTTCATATTTTATAAGCCCACTGTTGGCCCATTAATGCGTATTTCGGATCATCATTACCCGTTCCAACTGGATAAAACCCGAATCGTTCGGATCCTTCGGAATCAGTCGAAGAATTTATTTGTGGTTGTTGATCTCAAGTGTGTTGCATGTCTCTTTGCAGTTCTCCAGTCCGTCTTCCTCATCCCAAAGAGGTACGCATATTTTTTTTTTTTTTTTTGTTGGTTTTCTTTCAATTTGCCCGTGTGTTGTTTATATGTAATCGATCAATTCTCACCTTCATTGCTTGATTAGCTTCACTGGTTTGATGATTGGAATAACTCCTCCTAAATCCTATATCCTTTCAAGCAATTCTGAAACTTGTCTCTTCTTTTGCCAAATTAGGTTGTTCCTGTATAAAAAGTTACATAAGCTTTTTCGCTGGAAACTAAAACGTTTCATGGTTTGATGAATTTCAGTGAAATTTACGAATTCTAAAAGTATAAATGTCGATAGCCTTCACTCGTACAAGATTGGGTTTCTATAAACTGCTTCCCTTGTCTGGAATTTTTTGTATCGTGGTCTTATCTGAATTACTCAGCTGATCTGAAAATTTGTGTATTTCTCCAACTTAGATAGAGATGGATCATGTATACAAGAGCCAACTGCAATCATATGCCCTGAAACAAAATATGGATCCACCGGCCTATGCCGCTGAGCGGCAAGGGCCTGCTCATGCTCCCCAATTTCGATGCAAGGTTACGTTTTGTGGACAGACTTTCCAGGGCCAAGAATTCTTTCCGACATTAAAAGCGGCTGAAAATGCCGCTGCAAAAATAGCATTGGCTTCATTGACGCAGTCGAATCCAGAGGCTAGTTCCCACTCATTTTGGACCACAATTAATGTGCTTTTCCATGTTGTTTATATATAATCTTTCCTCTTTTTTTTGTTGGGTCATTTTTGGTTATCCAGGGAGTTGACGTTGCATACAAGAACCTGTTACAAGAAATTTCTCAGAAAGATAATTCTATTTTACCGGTTTATGCAACTGCTACGTCTGGTCCATCACATGCGCCTGTTTTCACCTCAACTGTTGAGTTTGCTGGCAAGTTTTTCAAAGGAGAAGAGGCAAAAACCAAAAAGTTGGCCGAAATGAGTGCTGCAAAAGTGGCATTCATGAGTTTCAAACATGGTATGTATCTATCCTTTAACATCCCTTGTTTTTCCTACTCCGTTTACTCCCTAGACTGTGATCAAATCTTTCAAAGTTAACAAGTTATGCTAGTTTGCAGTTGGTGCGTAATATGGAAGATAAAGAAAGATATTGGATTGTTTCTTGTTTCGGTTACCATTGTTCTTGTGAAATGCTTTTGAATTCCATTTAGCTATAGCCAGCTGACTACATATAATTTTGCCTTCCGTCAATTTTTTCATGGGGTTTCAAAACTAATAAATAATGAAACACCTTTTTGTTTTTTTTTGGGTTTCTATACCATTTGGTGCGACTCTCTTTGGTTTGGTCGATGCATATTTTTTCAAGGATTAAAAGTCAAACGAGACAGGTTGTAGTGAAGCAGATATTATGTGATGTGCAGGGCAGCCGAACCAGACCTCATCACCTTCTTTGCCTTGTGAGAGACAAGAAGCTGCAAATTCAAATGTGACGAGCAGTGTACAAGTGACCCCTTCCCAACCTTCCAAGATGGTGACCCCTGATGTCCCATCAAAGTGGATTGAAGTGTACGAAGATGGTTAGTGTTATATGAAACATATATTTCCTGAGTTGGATAGGAAACAGTTGTGGATAAGAAACCTCACCTTACTCTAACTGCATGAATCGGGTTCCACTGTCAGTTTTCTGGCTAAATGGTCAAAATGGTTGTTCATTGAAAACTCATGATCTACGGTCTTCATTTTCTGCAGAAGTTGTTAACGCACCAGCCAATAGTGTTAGGGAGATAAACATTGCTGCTTTGCCTGTGGCTACTCATCCTACAAACGCTGCTTCTCTTAATGCACCAGCTACTAAAGATATGGAGATGAACACTGTTGCTGCTTCTTCGGCTATGCCTCAGAATCCCGCAAAGGATGGTAATGATTCATCGTCATCATGTGTAGAAGATAGCGAGAAGAAGTTCATAATGGGAACTGGCCACCGGAGTATACCAACTGGGCAGCATGTAGTTTGTCGTCCATGGAACCCGGAGATGACTCTTCCTCGAGACGCAGAGATGCTCTTTAGGGATGATAGATTCATTGCTTATCGTCTCGTGAAGCCCTAAAGAGCTCGTGTCTCATACTAGTCTTGTATTTACCTGTGTGAGCTCTTTGAGTTTTGAGGTTAAGCCTGTTTTGGGTACTCTAGTGATGGTGAATGTTGAGTAGTAGCTCAAGACGACGTCACCTTTGATGTATGATAAAGTGTTGGATAAAACCAGATAATATTTGACTCCACTTATCTAACTTAGTTAAGCTAATAATCTATTTTGTTCTTTGTTTTTTACCCGAAGCTGCTAATATCTTTTCTGTTTGAGATACAAGTTTCTATCGGATTAATGGGCTTATCTCTGGGGATGATAAAGCCCAATAGTTTAAGGCCCTTTAAAGGATAATACGGGTTGTAATTGGATAAAACCCGAATCGTTCGGATGCTTTCCGAAATCAGGAGACGAAATTGTGCAGTTTCGTTTCATCGTCGGATTTTGGGATTGGGAGAAAATGGCGTCGGGGTGGGGGATAACGGGAAACAAAGGGAGATGTTACGATTTCTGGATGGATTTCAGCGAATGTATGTCTCATTGCAGAGAGCCCAAGGATTGTTCTCTTCTTCGTGAAGACTACCTCGAGTGTCTTCACCATTCCAAAGAGGTACGTACGCCTTTTTTTTTTTTCTCAATTAGTTCGTGTGCTGGATTCATCCTTGATTGCGTTGATCCATTTCGATGATCTCATGACTCGCCTTGTTGCTATCGGCCTATACGAAACCCTAGATCAATCAGTCTGATGGTGGTTTCTGGATCACCAGAATCCTAGATCGGTTGAAACGATATTGAAGACTAGTCTTGTCTTTTGCCATTTTTTTTTGTTGGAAACTAGAAATTTTTCATGGTTTCATTAATTGCAATCAAAGTTGACGAACTCACAAGTATAATGCCATTCACTCGTAGGGATTAGGTTTATATATAAAGCCGATTTAATTTCAAACTGATGACACCTGAATTCATTAGCTGTTAAGTTAGGATGGTTTCACATTTATCCTACCTTTCATCTCTTGTTTTGTCATCCTCTCCGTTTGTTCGTTTAGTGTGATAAGAGATTCTTCAATATAGATGGATTATTTGTTCTATGCTTAATGCAAGCTTGTACACTGACAAGGGAAGGGGAATTTGTGTAATTGTTCTAGTTCCAACGCAGAAACAGGATATACAAAGAGGAACAGCGTAAACTAAGAGCAGCTTCAAGGAAAGGCGAAGAAACCGGGGATGTCTCTCATACTCATCATTAAATTGACAATCATCCTCCTTCAAGTTGCATCTTTCGCTGCCCAGAAGAAGAATAAAAAGGTTCTTGATGATTCTGTATGTTGTGCCAAACTTCTTCATTTGATCGTTTTTAGTACCGTGCTTTTGTTATGAAAGCTCCTGCCCTTTTTTTTTCCCTGTCTATTACCTTTGACTGAGTTGTAATTTGCCTTTGGCTGTTTATCAAACACAGACTCCTTCCTTCATGGTGATAATAATTCTCTTACAGGTATATTAAAAATCTTAAAACTCAATAAAATTAACAAAAAAAAACGGATTAGTGGATGGAATAATGAAGAGGTCCTGTATAAAATACTTGTCATTGACTTTCTCTTAGTCGTCTCTGCAACTTCTATATGTAATGGGCGCAGAGAAAGTACGAGCTTTTGCATTTTATATCCTGCCAGTTTCAAAATGGACACGAGATCTCTAGAAATAACGGTGACGTCAGCAAAAGGGCTTGAGAAAGTCTCGAAGATGGATGTTTTCGTCGCCGTGAAGTTATCCGGCGATCCAAAATTCTCCGACCACCGCGAGCAGCGGACACAAGTGGCAAGAGACAGTGGAACAAGCCCCAGATGGATCAACGAAGTCATGAAATTCACCATCGACCAACCCTTAGCTCAGGCTAACCGGCTCGTGATCACTTTCAAGATCAAGTGCGAGCAACGTGGAGGAGGAGATAAAGACATGGGCGAGGTTCACGTTCCGGTGAAAGAGCTTTTGGATCATCTCGGAAACGACAAGGCCGGTCAAAAGATACGTCACGTATCAAATCAAGAAGCCTAACGGAAAACCAAGAGGCGATATCAGTTTCACTTATTCCTTCGCCGGTCCGGTGGTGGCTACGACCGGTGGCGGCTGCTCACGGTACCTAGCTCACGAGCCGGTGCGTCCTCCTGCAGCGACGTACACGCCTGTTTTGAACGGACCCGTGTTGAGTCAGTTGCTTCCAAGCGTCGGATCGTTTAGTTACAACCATGTTTCTTCTCAGCCACCGATTCATCCACCACTGGCTCAGCCGGAGATTCTCCCGCCGGTATGCTTCCCCGGCTTGTATCCGCCGCATAACTATCCGATGAGTTACATACCGGAAATTGCACCGACAATGTATCCACCTACATTCCCTGGCTTATCATGTCCGCCTGAAGGCTATCCTGAGGTTGCTCCGCCGCAGACACAACCGGTACTATATCCACCGATGAGTCCTTACAAATTTTAATTAACGGTCAACGTCTCGGAGCTAACTTTTGATTTTATTATATTCCCCCAACTTGTTTTTTTTTTGTTTTTCTCTTTTATGATGGTTAACAACCATAAATTGCTGTGTTTTTTTTTTAAAACAGAAAATGTTGATTGGATAAAAAATAAAATAAAAAACAGAAAATGTTGCGTTATTATTACAGTGTTACTCAAGGAAAATCTAAAATCTATCACGCATAGTAAATCAAAATTTAAAGATACTACTTCTCAAGACGTTAAATAAATTATTACATTCCAATACCATGGATTGCAAGATTTATCATTTATGTTACAAGTAATTATCCTGGTAACAAATCTCATCTAATAAAGCATCATCTACTATATTCTTCTAAAAAGAAAAATTTAATTCAAATGAAAATGAAAAATGTGAATTTAATTTAAAACTCTGATCTATTTTATTTTCAAGTCTATACAAGTTTTAACTTATTTTGCAACTTAACATTTTTGTGATGTCAGTAATATTGTTAGATAAGGTCTTATAGTTTTCAGAGGAGTTGATGTTAGAATTTAAATTGCTGTCAAAAACAAAGAATTAAAATTTAAAATTGGTATTATTCACAAATAAAAAATAATTTCTGAAGTGGACGACAAAAAAATAAAAAAATTATGAACTGTAAAATTGAAGCAAAGTAAAAAGATGCAGTTATAATTTTTCCGCAATATTTGATTTTATCCCAATTTAGGAAAACAAAAATTTTATCCCTTTTTTTTTTTGTTAATAAGAAGGGGAGTAGCCGCCTGAAAGATATGACGGCAACAAGCAAAGCACGAAGTCATCTTCCTATTCCTCCCTCTTCACGCTTCTTCTTCTTCTTTCTCTCTTAAGAATAATCCTTCAGATTCCTTCTTCTATGGCCACCGTCTCCTCCTCCCCCTCTTCTCCCTGGCCAAACCCCAACCCTAGTCCCGATTCTACGTCTGCCTCTGATTCCGACTCTACTTTTCCCTCGCACCGCGGTCGTGGAGACGACACCGAGTCTCTCGATTCCTTCTCCAACATGAGTCTCAACTCCGAAGATGTGAATCGGAATTCTGATCGGATTCCGGATTCCAACCGGGACGTTAATATTCAAACCCCTATTTCTCCCCCTACGCCAAATATACCGGCGACGCCTCTTCCGACCTTGCTCTACCTCTCATTTAACCAGGACCACGCTTGCTTCGCTGTCGGCACCGATCGCGGCTTCCGGATCCTTAACTGCGACCCATTTCGAGAGATATTCCGGCGTGATTTCGATCGTGGGGGTGGGGTTGCCGTCGTGGAGATGCTGTTCAGATGCAATATATTAGCCCTGGTAGGTGGTGGACCAGATCCCCAATATCCGCCAAATAAGGTAATGATTTGGGACGATCACCAGAGCCGATGCATCGGTGAACTCTCCTTCAGGTCCGATGTCCGATCGGTCCGGCTTAGGAGGGATCGGATTATTGTCGTTTTGGAGCAGAAGATTTTCGTATACAATTTCGCGGACCTCAAGCTGATGCATCAGATTGAGACCATCGCGAACCCTAAGGGACTGTGCGCCGTTTCTCAGGGTACTGGTTCAATGGTGTTGGTATGCCCAGGTTTGCAGAAAGGGCAAGTTCGGATCGAGCACTACGCCTCTAAACGGACCAAATTCATCATGGCTCACGATTCCAGGATAGCTTGCTTCGCTCTCACGCAGGATGGGCATTTGTTGGCCACGGCCAGCTCCAAGGGTACTCTTGTTCGGGTCTTCAATACTGTCGATGGCACCTTGCGGCAAGAGGTACCATTTAACGCTTTTTGAATGCCTTCCTCTCTATATTTCTATTGCTCAATAATCCTGGCAGAGGGAGTAGAGAGTAGACAATTTCATTTCATATATGATACCCAATGACTGTTTCGAGCTGATTTTCTTGCTGTTGTTGGATGGTAGAGGCCGGTAGCTTCATTTCTGTTTTTCTACTCTGGATTCAAACATGTTGATTGAAAAGGATGCATCTTTCGTTTACTGAGGTCGACATGAAAATAGTCTGCTCTGAACACATTATAAACTCTTAGGGTCGTTGATGAATCCATAATCAAGAGCAATTGTTATTACAAAACATGTGGTGATTTATTTTGCAGCTGATCTTGTTCCTTAAGCTGCAGAATCCTATTTCACTGGAGTTTCTGAATTAGGCTCATTTGCATCGGTTGCTTCATAGGAGAAACTCCCAGTATTTATCTTATCGTCTGTATTAGGATGTTGGATTTACTCATCATATACAAGCCTATGAAGTCTTGCGAGATTCTTATTTTCTTAGGGAATCTCAAATGTAGTTTTGATCCTTATAGTAATGCCGTATGAGTTTGCGAGTCCATGGTTCAATAATGCCAACATGATGTGACTGTACAGGTTAGGAGGGGTGCAGATAGAGCGGAGATCTATAGTTTGGCCTTCTCTTCAAGTGCTCAGTGGTTAGCTGTCTCAAGTGACAAAGGAACTGTCCATGTCTTTGGTCTCAAAGTCAACTCCGGCTCTCAAGTGAAAGACACACCCCGAATTGCATCTGATGTTACTCGCTCTGCCTCATCCCCATCTTCGTCTCTGTCATTATTCAAAGGTACATAAACACAAAATCAGTTACTTTCACGGCTTAGCAGCATCTTGGTTCAGTTAGCATAACTCTTTGGCTCTATTAGGAGTGTTGCCAAAGTATTTCAGCTCGGAGTGGTCGGTGGCTCAGTTCCGGTTGGTTGAAGGAACTCAGTACATAGTCGCCTTTGGTCATCAGAAAAACACTGTTGTTATTCTTGGCATGGATGGGAGGTAAGCCAAAATAAGAAGCTTAGAATTAATTCCATTGACAAAACTCTAATCATAAAGAAGTTGAATTCTTTCGGATTTGGTCATGTGTGTATTGCATATCTGATTTGACCGGAGTTGGTATTATCTTCTTTGGTTGTTTTTGACAGCTTCTACAGATGCCAGTTTGATCCGGTGAACGGTGGAGAAATGTCTCAGCTTGAGTATCACAACTGTCTAAAACCGCCTTCTGTTTTCTAGAAGCTTCCATTCTCTTTTAGTTCTTTGTCTCTCTTATCTTTCTCTGTCTGCTACTTAAGTGGTGAGATTTGGTGCAACCACGGTGTTAATGTATAGTTGTGTGTATAATAATGAATGGTTTGTATAATTTGTAAAACCTTTCATCTCTAACCAAAACTGATTCAAGGCTCTCCAGTTTGTGTCTTACCCAAACATTTCACTAAAACCACCACTTGTGCAACAACAACAATCTGCGTTTTGTTCGCCGGATCAGGCAACGTTGTTTCCGGTCAAATGATGAGAGACCACGTGGACTACTCTCGCTGATTGCCACGTGTGTATACTCACGGATCCTCCTCATACGCATACTAACCGAGTTTCGAGGCACGAGGAAAAGGAATCCTATTTCACAAACCATCAATTTCAACGACCAACTTCTGAAAAACCCTGGAAAGATTCGAGTGCGTACGTAACCTAATGTTAGATTCCTTATTTCTATATAATTGTTAAAAAGTCCGAGAAACGGGACCACGTTCATATTATTGGCTAGGTTATAGTACAAAATAGTTACGAAGCATATGTTATATATATATAGAAGCAATCAAGCAAATGAGTAACTCAGGTCTATCTCAGACTCGTTCTCTGTAATTCCGAGTTACGGAGTTAGTGTGACGAGAAATGGTGATGAAGGTATATGGAGACGAGATGTCAGCGTGCGTGGCACGTGTCCTTCTCTGCCTTCACGAGAAGAACGCTGAGTTCGAGCTTGTCCCCGTCAATCTCTTTGCTTGCCACCACAAGCTCCCTTCTTTCCTCTCTAAGAACGTACGCATGCATATTTATGAACACATTACTTAGTATCATGCGCATGTTGTATTTATTAATGTATCTGTTCTCGATGCAGCCCTTTGGCAAAGTTCCAGTTCTACAAGACGACGACCTTACCCTTTTCGGTTCGTATCAATAAAATAAATTTTTGTTTTTGTTTGTTCTCATATAATTGGTGATCCCTTTAAATTTTAACAACTAAATAAATAAAAAAAGAACAGAGTCGAGGGCAATCACGGCGTATGTAGCAGAGAAACACAAAGACAAAGGAACGGATTTGACAAGACACCAAGACTCTAAAGAAGCAGCGATTGTGAAGTTATGGTCGGAAGTGGAGGCCCACCACTTCAACCCGGCGATCTCCGCCGTCATCCACCAGCTCATCGTCGTCCCACTTCAAGGCGAGGAGTCTCCTGATGCAGCCATCGTGGAGGAGAATCTGGAGAAGCTAGAGAAAGTGCTCGACGTGTACGAAGAGAGACTTGGGAAGACAAAATACTTGGCCGGAGATTCTTACACGCTCGCTGATCTCCACCACGTTCCCTACACTTACTACTTCATGAAGACGAGTCATGCCGGTTTGGTCAACGACCGTCCTAAAGTCAAGGCTTGGTGGGACGACCTCTGTTCTCGCCCGGCTTTCCTTAAAGTCTCTCCTGCCTTGACCGTTGCTCCCACCTCCAACTGATCGAAAGAGAGTCTTCTAGTCTCTCTACGTCTTTTGTCTTTTAATTTTTCTCTGATTTGATGTTTCGTTTTGGGTCAAGATTGGTTTTTCTTTTTTTGCATTTACAACTTTCCTAAACGCAAAAATTTATTTGTGAATGTAAACACAAAACAGAAAGAAAATAAATTAATGTATGGTTTGCGTTTACATTCTACAAATTAATTTGGTGAAAAAAGAAATAATATGAGGTTTTTGATGAAATCGTTCCAAACAGAGAGAATGGGAAATTAAATTAACAAAGAGCAGAGAGCTTTGGAAACCTCTAACTGAATAGGCTTTGAGCAATCTCCAACGTAAAAAGCTTTTGATGGTCCCTAAACATTTAAAGGCTTCTTCAACATCATACAAGGCAAAGATTCATATTAGTCCAACCGGTAAGGAAACATTCCTAAGTTTTTCTAAATTTATTGTGAAAAGTAAAAAATTAAAGAAGTGGGAGGGTACTATGATACCACTACACCAGATGTGCTACTGTCTTTCAGTGACGTAAAATAATTATTTGATTATTATCACCAAATTTTGAGCCTTGTATGGTTGTGTTGGAGTGTTGTTATTTGTTTCACCATCTTCCAGAATCTATGCGACCCTTTTCGTCTTACGAATGCAATTTTGATTAAACCATTTGCCAAATCACTGAGTTTTTGTCATTGAATACACGAACTCAAACCAAACCAGGATCAAAACCGAACTAGAATATAACGACAAGTCTACATCAGAAAGAAGAAGAACCAGAGAAGTGGCTCTGCAGCTGAGTAATATCTTGAGAAGCAACATCAATTGTACCATTGAGAAAACCAGAGTACCAGGAAGCAGAGAGCTTTGGTGACCTTTTGAGATCAGGATCGCTGAAATTAACATAGTACAATCCAAAACTGTTCTTGTATCCAGCCAACAACTCGTACAGGTCAATCATCGACCAGAAAAAGTAACCCCTCGTGTCTGATCCATTCCTAATCAGTCAAAAAGATTTGTCAGAATCGGAGAGTAGAGTAAACCGGAATTATTCCGGAATGACTAAAAGATGGATGGATAAGGAGAATCATACTTGATGGCGTTGTGCATAGCACCAATGTAAGATTGGATGTATTCAACTCTTGGTGTGTCTTGTAGCGCCGAACCGTGTTCCATCGCTAAACCTATATATTTTTTTGGTTTTTTTTTTTAGCAAAACGGAAGAATCTTAAGAAGAAGAAAGTTTGCTTTCAAGCAGACAAAACAGAGAGCAAGAATTGACAAAAGAGAACGAAGTGGACCATTTTCAAGAATGTAGATTGGAGGATTGTTATAGCTCTGTTTCAGATACTCCAAGACACTTTCAAAACCCCATGGAATAGCATCCCACTTAAAAAAAAAAGCTATTAAATTAGGCAAATTTCTAGATTCAAGAAGATGGATCGATAGCTTTTTGCAGGTCTTACCTCGAAGAATGAAGAATTCCCAATGACTGTCCAAAGAGAAGAAGAATTATCAGCTAAAAGATTCGAGACGCCTTTTCTCGATTGATTGATAATGAAAAGAAAGTAAGCTTACAGATTGTCTCTACGCCCATGTCTGTGAAGAACTCTTGGTAGCTGGGAAGAGTAGAAGGTGTGGGTCTACTGCTTGAGATATAGACTGTCGTGTAGTGGATAATTCCAATAAAATCAGATGAGCCTTTAACTTGCTCTGATTCTTCCTCTGAGAAAACCGGTAACCTCGATCCCACGCTTCTCTTCATTACATCCGGATAGTCCCCAAACACCAAAGGCTTCAACATCCTGGTTTAGCAGATTCCAAGTCATCAGATTTTGTAAGTTACTGAAGCAAGGAAGCAAAAATTATTTTTCTCACCAGCCAAAGAAGAAATCTTTGGCTCTCTGAGTTGCGATTTCATCGTCCTTGGAGTTTGTATAAGGATATAACCCATATGCATATATGCTAAGGCCTACGGATCCTCTCTGCTTACTCTGCACCATCAAATTATGTTCATAAGGATTTAAGGTTTAGCGTTTTAAGATTGCAAAAATAGATTTTTATATACCTTGTACTTTAGCTTATACAATTTCGAAGCAGAGGCATGAGCTAGCAATAAGTTATGGCCTGCAAGATATGGTTCGGTAGAAGAATTTCCAGTGGAGCAATTGACGAATTTGGTAATAGAACAATGTCCTGGCGGCAAAAATCCTTCGCTGTAAGCACCAACGGCGAATATGTTAGCTTCGTTGATTGTAGTCCACAACTTCACATCCTCCCCAAACTCTCTGAAGCATACATCTGCAAAAGCAGTGAAGTCTTCTCTGCAACAACAATCTTTGTTACAATCCATCATAAAATGTTTATAATAAGACTTTTGCTAGATCAGAATATTTTTGATCCTCCTTTACATGATTTTACGGTTGATCCATCCTCCATACTCATCTTCAAGAGCCTGAGGAAGATCATAGTGGTAAAGTGTAACGTGTGGTTCGATTCCTGTTTGCCAAAATATTTTATATCAAAAACAAAGAATTAAGCTTTAATATTTGCGATTTAAGTTGAAGGGAAATAATCAATCTCACCATGGGTTCGTAGTTCTTTGATGAGGTTCTTGTAAAACAATAGACCTTTTGGGTTAATTGGTCCTCTTCCATCTGAGAAACCACAACAGATACCACAAAAAGGGTTTAGGGTTTAGGATTCACAGAAACAAGGTCGTTTTGTGTACTTGCAAGTTAAAAGAAAAAAACAGAAGAGGCGTTACTAGGTATGAGCCTTGTCCATGAGATGGAGAATCTGAATGCTTCTAAACCCATTTCTGCCATCAGCTTAACATCTTCCTGCAAAAGCCACAATAACAATAGAATTTAAGAAAACAACAACAGCAACAACAACAGAGCAAGGCAAAGAAGAAAGAGAGAGAGAGAGAAACCTTGTATTTGTGATACCCATCACATGCTATATCTCCATTGCCTCTGTTATCTGCAAAATAAAAAATTCAACCAAGATCTCAGATATTCTTAAAGTGAAATGCCAATTAAATGGAACCACACAGTAAGCTAAGATATGATTAATGACGTATTCTTTTTTTGGTCAACAACAACACAGTACGAACATCACTATGACAAAAATGAGATTTACTAACTCCCAGAACAGTACAGATGTAATACAAATTTAAATAACATTTTAAAAATGAAATCCAATAAAAAAGAAAAAAGCTTACCAGAGTGGGAGAAAGTATCCCAAACGCTTGGAGTCCGTCCGTCTTCATCAACAGCTCCTTCCCACTATTTTCCCCCAAAATTCCAAAAAATCACAAAACAAAAATCGATTTTTTTTAAGACTGAAGAACACAGAAAGCAGAGTCGAACCTGATAAGCTGAAGTGGCTGCTCCGAAGAGGAAATCCTCTGGAAAATCGTTTCTGGTGAAGGCATCGCTGTAGCTTGTTGCCAAAACGAAGATGATGACCACTGAAATGGAAAACAGAGAGAAAGGTTGCATTTTTTTGTTTTTGTTTCTCTGCCTCCTTTCTCGCTTGAGTTCCCGAGATATATATATAAATAAATAAATTGAATGGTCTTTATAGCGACTGACCGGATCTCTTATCCTTCTTCCACTTGTCAAAACGCACAATTCTATGTCAGGGAAGACTCAATAAATATCTCCAATAATCCTTGAGATGTTGTTGTGACTCACCAATACAACTCTTTTCGAGATTCTGTAATTATAAACGTAATTACTATTCCACTTTTATATTGCCAAACAACTCCACGATCCACATATGTATAAAGGGAAAATAATAAAACTGATGGTGGATTAAGATATATATATTTTTTTTGTAAATAGTAATCAGGTGTGTAAAAAAGAAGCGGGTATTTAATTTTTTTTTGAGAAATCAATTTGAACCGAATCCTTGGTTATATTAGAGGATGTTATTTGTTTATGTATTTTAATTCATTTAAATTTTTTAAAATAATAGGATTTACAAATTTTTGTAAAATTTACTAATTTTCAAATCTAACATACAAATAATTTTAATGAGTACTTGTAAATCTGTAAATTTTTCCTCGGATTTGAGTTTTTATATTTTAACATGAAAATCCTCACAAATACACTGTGAAATCAAATCAATAAATAAATTTGTAGGATTAAATAACAAGTTATTTAAATTATTATTTATAAATCATACAACCAATAACACAAAATTTAAACATAGATTTTAAAATCACGAAACCAATAGGATTTTAGTTTGGATTTTCAAATCTATTAAAATACACACCTACCAATATATAGCTCCTAGTACAAAGAAGAAGAACCAGAGACGTGGCTCTGCAGCGGAGAAATATCTTGAGAAGCAACATCAATTGTACCATTGAGAAAACCAGAGTACCAAGAAGCAGAGAGCTTTGGAGACCTTTTGAGATCAGGATCGCTGAAATTCACGTAGNGGAGAAATATCTTGAGAAGCAACATCAATTGTACCATTGAGAAAACCAGAGTACCAAGAAGCAGAGAGCTTTGGAGACCTTTTGAGATCAGGATCGCTGAAATTCACGTAGTACAATCCATAGCTGCTCTTGTAATCAGCCAACAACTCGTACACGTCAATCATCGACCATACAAAGTAACCTCTCGTGTCCGATCCATTCCTAATCAGTCCAAAAAGATTTGTCAGAATCAGAGAGTAGAGTAAACCGGGATAGACCAATCACACTTACATTAGACCAAATATATGAAAGACTAAAAGATGGATAAGGAGAATCATACTTGATGGCGTTGAGCATAGCACCAATGTAAGATCGAATGTATTCAACTCTTGGTGTGTCTTGTAGTGCCGAACCGTGTTCCATCGCTAAACCTATATTTTTTTTTTAAGAAGAAGAAAGTTTGCTTTCAAGCAGACAAAACAGAGAGCAAGAATTGACAAAAGAGAACGAAGTGGACCGTTTTCAAGAATGTAGATTGGAGAATCTGAATGCTTCTAAACCTATTTCTGCCATCAGCTTAACATCTTCCTACAAAAGCCACAATAACAATAGAATTTAAGAAAACAACAACAGCAACAGAGCAGGCAAAGAAGAGAGAGAGAGAGAGAGAGAGAGAGAAAAAATACCTTGTATTTGTGATACCCATCACATGCATTGCCTCCTTTATCTGCCAGAAAAATTGTTCAATTTTTTTTTGGATAGAAAACTCAGATAAGAAATGAGAATATTAAAAAAAAAACATCACTATACAAAAATGACCAAATGAGATTTACTAATTCCCAGAACAGATCTGTTACAGTCTTACAGATGTAATACAAATTTCTATATATTTTTAAATGAAAATTAAAAAAGCTTACCAGAGTGGGAGAAAATATCCCAAACGCTTGGAGTCCTTCCGTCTTCATCAGCAGCTCCTTCCCACTATTTCCCCCCAAATTTCCAAAAAATCACAGCAAAAAATAAAATAAAAACGAAGGACACAGAAGCAGAGTCGAACCTGATAAGCTGAAGTGGCTGCTCCGAAGAGAAAATCCTCTGGAAAATCGTTTCTGGTTAAGGCATCGCAGTAGCTTGTTGCCGAAACGAAGATGATGACCACAGAAATGGAAAACAGAGAGAAAGGTTGCATTTTTTTTTTGCTTTCGTTTAAGTTTTCGAAATATAAATAAATAAATTGAATGGTTTAGTCGTTATAAATGTTGCTACCGACCGATCTTTTATGTTCCTTCTTCCACTTGTATTTTTGCGTAAAGAAAAATGTGCTAATAGTTGAAATGTTTTTTCTGTTAATAGTAACATCTAATATTAAAATGTTACATGGAGAATCTTTTATTTTCCAGATATTTTTATGTATTACCTCGAGAAAAAAAGATTGGGTTAGGTAGACAACGTTTTTTTTTTTTTTTTAGGTAGACAACGTCTTTATTGTTTGACATGGATACTCACCAGTCACCAATACACATCTATATCTTTGCACTCACTATACAGCATACAGTGGACCATTCCCAATAAAGACAAGTAAAAATATCTGACAAAATTAATTACTCCTTCTGGTAAGCGAATATATTTACTAACAAAAATGTTCAAACTAATCTGGTCAAACCATTTGGCATTAGAAAATAAATGAACTTCCATTACCAAACTCAAACCAAATCAGATCATAACTGAACCAGAATTCTTATTTATATTATATATACAATGGGATTAAAATGAAGAGGAACCAGAGAAGTTGCTTTGCAACCGAGAAATAGCTTGAGGATCAACATCGATTGTACCATTGAGAAAACCAGAGTACCAAGAGGCAGAGAGCTTTGGAGACCTCTTGAGACCAGGATCGCTGAAATTCACGTAGTACATCCCATAGCTGTACATGTATCCACTCAACAACTCGTACAAATCAATCATCGACCATACAAAGTAACCTCTTGTGTCCGACCCGTTCCTAATCAGTCGAATCAAAAACAGAGAGTCAACTTAACCGAAACTAAACCGGGAAACACCATTCAAACTTAACAACAACAGACCATTAAAAAAGATAAAAAGAAGGAGAATCATACTTGATGGCGTTGAGCATAGCACCGATGTAAGCTTGAATGTATTCAATCCTTTCTGAGTCTTGTAGCGCCGAACCGTGTTTCATCGGTTTACCTGTTTTTTTTTTTTTTATATAGCAATTTGAAGAATCATAAGAACAAAAGTGTGAAGAAAAGAAAAGAGTAATGAGACAAAAGAGAATGAAGTGGACCGTTTTCAAGTATGTAGATTGAAGGATTGTTATAGTTCTGTTTCAGATACTCCAAGACACTTTCAAGACCCCGTGGATTAGCATCCCACTTCAAAAAAAAAAAAAAACAGTCAAATTAGGAAATTTATAGATTCAAAGAGAAGAGCAAATCAATAGTTTTTTTTTTCTTTGTAGGCCTTACCTCGAAGAATGTAGAATTCCCCATGACTATCCAAAAGAAGAAGCATGATCAGCTATAAGAGTTGAGAAGATTTTTCGATTGATTTAATGAAGAAAGTAAAGTAAGTTTACAGATAGTCTCTGCGCCCATGTCTGTATAGAAGTCTCGTCTGCTGGGAAGAAGAGAAGGTGTGGGTCTACTGTTTTTGACATAAACTGACATGTAGTGGATAATTCCTACAAAGTCAGATGATCCTTTAACTTGCTCTGACTCTTCCTCTGAGAAAACTGGTAACCTCGATCCCAAGCTTCTCTTCATTACATCAGGATAGTCCCCAAATACCAAAGGCTTCAACATCCTGGTTTATCAATTTAGTTTTCAGATTTTGACCTCAAAAAGTTACTGAAACAACAACAACAACAACAACTTTCCGTCCTCACCAGCCAAAGAGGAAATCTTTGGCTCTCTGAGTGGCGATTTCATCGTCCTTGGAGTTAGTATAAGGAGATAACCCAAATGCATATATGCTAAAGCCTACGGATCCTCTCTGCTTACTCTGCACCATCAAATTATGTTCATAAGGATTATAATGTTTAGCGTTTTACGATTGCAAAATAGATTTTTATATACCTTGTACTTTAGTTTATACAGTTTTGACGCAGAAGCATGAGCTAACAACATGTTATGGCCTGCAAGATATGGTTCAGTGGAAGAATTTCCAGTGGAGCAATTGACGAATGTGGTAGAAGAACAATGTCCCGGCGGCGCGAATCCTTCGCTATAAGCAGCAATGGCGAATATTGTAGCTTCGTTGATTGTAGTCCATAACTTCACATCATCCCCAAACTCCCTGAAGCATACATCTGCAAAAGCAGTGAAGTCTTCTCTGCAACAACAATTTTTATTTAATTTCAATTCATCTTTTAAAACTATATAATAAGACTTTGTTAGATCAGAATCTTTGTTATCATTTACATGATTTTGCGGTTGATCCATCCTCCGTACTCGTCTTCAAGAGTCTGAGGAAGATCATAGTGGTAAAGTGTAACGTGTGGTTCGATTCCTGTAGGTAGTTTTTGCCAAAACTTTTTATCAGAAGCTACGAATTAGCTTTAATATGTGGGATTAACGTTTAAGGATAAAATCTCACCATGGTCTCGTAGTTCTTTGATGAGGTTCTTGTAAAACAATAAACCTTTTGGGTTAGTGGGTCCTCTTCCATCTGAAAAAAAAAGCACAAAGACGAAAATGGGCTCAAGATCTAAGAAATAAGATGGTTACTTGCAAGGTAAGAAACCGGAAGAGGCAGTAGTACTAGGTATAAGCCTTGTCCATGAAATGGAGAATCTGAATGATTGTAAGCCCATTTCTGCCATCAGCTCAACATCTTCCTGCAAAAAGTGTCAATGAAAACAAAACAGAACCAAAGACTTAAGGTAACTTCTTGGTCGAGTAAAAAACAGAGCAATGCAAAAAAAAAAAAAGGAGAGAAACCTTGTATTTGTGATACCCATCACATGCTATATCTCCATTGCCTCTGGTATCTGCAAGTTTCTCAACCAAGAACTATGAATCCAATCAAACGAATTCTGAGATAGATAAAACCCTAAATACTTACTCAAAACTTCGTAAAATAAAATGGAAGCACACAATACATATAACCCTCATTAAGTAACACAAAAAGAGGAATAATTTATACTAAATGAAATCCCAGAATAAATGTACAATTTAAATAGTAAGAAAAAGACATTTATAGAATAAAGAGAAAAGCTTACAAGAGTGGGAGAAAGTATCCCAGACGCTTGGAGTCCTTCCGTCTCCGTCAACAGCTCCTTCCCACTAATTCCCCCAAATTCCAAAACATCACAAAATTACAAAAACAAAACAAAAAAAAAGAGATTTTTAAGACTTGAGAACAAAACGAAAAACCCAGAAGCAGAGTCGAACCTGATAAGCAGAAGTGGCAGCTCCAAAGAGGAAATCCTTTGGAAAATCGTTTCTGGTAAAAGCATCGATATGGCTTGTTGTTGCCAAAGCGAACACTAGAGATACGGAAAACAGAGATGAGGAAAGTTGCATTTTTTTGTTTTATTTGAGTTCTCCTTTCCATCTGAGTTCGAGAGAGAACAACAAATATATAATTGAAGGGTAACGTTAAGTCGTTCTCTTGGATTTTTTAAAAAAACAGTAGCGACCTTTACTTTTCCTTCTTCCACTCGTTAAAAAAGCCACAATTATATTCAGCAAAAAAAAAAAAAAAAAAGAGAAGACCAAAGAAATATCTCTTTGTCCTAAAGTGTAATACTCGTGATGTGGACCGCCGACACTTGCAAGTTTTCGAAAATTCTGTAACAATAAACGTATTTATATTTTTATTTTTGTCAACGTAATTAGTATTTCATTTTTGGATTTCCAAACAACTCCACGTAATTAGTATTTCATTTGTAAACTCGAAGTGTATATGTGGGGGAAAAAATAATGTTAAATTTCTTTTAAATGTTTACATGTGGAAATCTTTAATTTCTCAGATATTTTCTTCTTTTTGAATTAGGCAGGCGACATGTTAGAGTTGGTTAAGATACAAGATAGTGGACCGACCAACCATTCCCAACAAAGAGAAAACATTATTTATTTATTTTTTCAGCAAAAGTCCAATTCGATTTCTCTCCTTCTTGTCGACGAATAAAAAATGTCCAACAAAAGGCAGATATTATTTCTCCTTTGTTTTTTGATAACGCGAAGAAAGGGAAAAAAAAGATGCGCATCCAGGGAATCGAACCCTGGTCAGTACCGTGGGAGGGTACTATGATACCACTACACCAGATGCGCTTTGCTATGCTCTTGATAAAAAAAACGATGGCTATAAGAAGGTGGCCATTGAATGGAGAGCTTCAGAAGTAACATTCTTCAAATGAAGAGTACGAACGGTGGCTGTGAAACAACACAAATTCCACGCGTTACCCACCAAACAAACACCTGCCTGCCATTGCCAATGCTATGGGGAGGATCGGAACGAGTCTATTTTCTCTCGCTTCACCATCACAAATATCACCTAGATATCATCATTATATCATAGATGATGAATATGACAGTTAAAGATATCATTATATCATTCGCAACCACAATTTTGTCCGTAGAGAAATATATGATTTTGCGTTGAGTTAGTTAGAAACATAGATTGGTTGTTACAATTAACTAACACTCTTCATTTGACTTTCTTGGCCGGTGGTTATAAATTTCCTTGGTCTATTAAAGCTTCTAATGCAAATATCTCAACTCGCGAATTCAACCAAAAACACCTCTCTCGATCTTTTTTTTTTTTTTTTTTTTGTCTTTCATACACCAACTAAAATCGGTTGGGAGTAAAACAAATGAGCTTTAAATCCCAAGTTATTTTCAAGGTAGTGTGTGGGCTATCAAAAAATATAACTTCTTGTTTAGGGTAGTAAGAAATCTCAATTCATAAACCAACCACCACGATATAAATCGTCATCAATATATAACTAATGAACGTACGTGTGGTCTTAATTATATATTTCTCCCAGAAGCAGATAAATCCTACCCTGTTAATTAATTATCCCACGTAATGACGAATATTACAGCTAGCTAAGCGGTTTAGAAAAACTTGTCAAATATTCCGTTTATACCAAAATAAGCTATTAAACTTGGTATTCACGTATGGTCCTGAACAATACAATAACCACATATTAAGTACTATAATTAAGAAAAAAAAACATTACGACCCTGTATAAAAGCTACAAGTTCTTGCGTACATGCTTTGAACACAATAGTTATCAAAGGAACAAAAGGAAAAAATATGTATAAACTCTGTCTCGTTCTCGTCTTGGTTATTGGAATATCAAGAATAGATGCAACTCCGGTTATCTCTCTATATCGAAGCTGCTCGGGGAATAAATCAGCGACCGATGTTGATCTAGTTCAGTTAGCGATGAACGTGGAGTTCACGGAAGCCGAATTCTTCTTGAAAGCGTCTACCGGAAAAGGACTCGATGCGTTTAACGCAACACTTGCTAAAGGCGGACCAGCCCCGGTTGGGGCCAAAAAAGTCAATCTTGATCCTATAACTAATCGAATCATCGAGGAGTTTGGTTATCAAGAAATTGGTCATCTTAGGTAAACGATCAATCTTTCTGTTCAAAATTTCAACGACTTAATTAATGATCGATAAGTATTAGTTAAAATGTAAAGTAAATCCATTGAGAAGTTAATTATAATTTGGTTTTTGAAGGGCGATTGCGGATATGACGGGAGGGATTCGGCGTCCGCTGTTGAATCTGACGAGAGAGAATTTTGCCATGTTTATGGACAGAGCGGTTGGACGTAGATCAAACCCGCGGTTTGATCCTTATGCGAACCCACGCAACTATCTTTTAGCTTCATACTATATCCCTTATGTTGGCCTCACCGGTTACGTCGGAGCCATCCCTTACCTTGTCTACTTCGATTTCAAACGGGTAACCAATTATCATCATACATCATTTACCAAAACAAGAAGATATATCCATCATTTCATTACGGATTTTACAAAAGAAACATTGAAAAGTATGATCATGTTTATATATTAAATTATATAGTATATTTTGCAAATTAATTACATTCCCCTATTTTTTTTTTGAACTAAAATTTTCAATAAACCTAACAGGTTATAGAGTATATTTTGCAAATTAATTATGATTATTCCAAAACATAAAATTTCACTAAACTTTATGAAAAAATAGTCTAGTGCAACGATAATGTCATATTCAAAATCACATATGTACTATAATGCTATATTCATCACGTTATTGGATACAAATTAAATGTGAACTTCAAGTGACTAATGAAGATGAAGATATATTAATATATAATCAGCTTGTGGCGGGTCTTTTGGGGGTGGAATCGGGTCAAGACGGAGTGATAAGGACGCTCCTTTACGAGAGACAGGACGAGAAGGTGGAGGAATACGGCGGGGTCACGGTAGCTGAGCTGACCAACGAGATATCTAACCTCCGTAACGAGCTCGGTATGTGCGGGATCAAAGACGAAGGCTTGTGCGTGCCTCCGTGGCTTGGAGCGGAGAATCGCACCACCAGCAACATCCTCGCCGCTGATCCATACTCACTCTCTTATGACCGGACACCGCAAGAAATCCTTAGGGTTATGTACGGAACAGGCGATGAGCACCGGCCCGGCGGGTTTTGGCCGTGTGGTGCCAACGGGAGGATCGCGAGGATGTTTCTTGATAAGGGGTGCTATGGTAATTGCGGTGCATGTTCAGATGACAATTAAATACTTTTATTGATACACTAGAAAATAAATATGGGGTTAAGATTGAACTTGATACTGGTGTGGTGTGATTAAAATATTTCACTAGTGTGGTGTGCTGCCGTACATGTGTGGTGATTAACTTTGATACTAGTGTGGTACAAATATTATTCTCATTTAAATTTGATACCGGTGTGGTGATTAACTAGTCCTATTATTTTGTTACTGTGTGTTTAAGAAAAATAAAACAAACTCATGTTTCTATTTGTGTTATTTTTTGCCCCGCACAAATTTGATGATATAAAAACGCAATTTCCTGAATTGTTTGG
This sequence comes from Alliaria petiolata, assembly GCA_020283515.1. Taxonomy (NCBI): domain Eukaryota; kingdom Viridiplantae; phylum Streptophyta; class Magnoliopsida; order Brassicales; family Brassicaceae; genus Alliaria; species Alliaria petiolata. Next base: position 96,970,207 of record JAHZTW010000002.1, read on the forward strand.
TGAGATTAGCTAAATCGAGAAAAACAAAGAAAACAGCTACAAATGAACGTGGCAGTATAAAAAGGTATTTTTGTAGGAACAGATATTTTAACCAGACCGAATCAACTGAACTCAAATTGATCTATACCAAATCAGAATTTGTGGATAAATCAAACCGAACAAAACCAATAATAGAATCTATCTATTTTAACTAATGCGACATATCTATGTTTGTTACATAAATGATAAATGGCATTTTGTTTTGTTCGATTCGTGTTTCAAAGAGGTTATGTTTAGCGCACTACGATTTTGATTTCATCCGACTGAGGAGGAACTGATGATGTAGTTAGTACTCTATCCGCCTATCTGGATAAGAAGGCTCAGAGTCAATGTTAATTAACATAAATATGGGAACATATGTAAAAACTATAGAGTTATGGTTACATAACTAATATTCTTAAGTTTTGGGTAAAACTATAAATTTTAGAAAATATCAGGCACACAAGTTATAACCCAAAAGTCACGGGAGCAAAGGTAATAAACTATTGATGCATATATTTAATATTCTAAAACTACAAGGAGCATATGTAATAAATAAAAGTTTTGGCTAACCATTTCAAAAAGGGCTGATTATGAAATTATGTCTACAATAAATTGATTAGGAACAAATCATTAAAATACTCCTCCACCACCATCAATGGGAGATCAGAATCATACTAGGGAAGCTACAAACAAATAAAAAAAGGAATGAAACAATAACATTCTTTCTATCACGCCGTCGTCGTCGTCGTGAGCTTCGCCGCTTTAAACGACGGATGGAGCAGCCCAAACTCGTCCTTGGCATCGAGCGGCCTGTCCGTCTGGTTGCGCGTTGGTTTCACGCGCCGGCTCCCAAGCGACTTATGCGTGAACCCGTACATCTGAAGGATCTGGTTGTCTCCGAAATTGAACGCTCTGTCCATCTGCCGGAGGCACCTCTCCACCGGATAATCTCCGAATTTTCCGCACGGTTTGCAGCCGACGAAATGCGTGACGAGTGGCCACCGATGGTCTCCGAAACCCGGTTTATGATTCTGGATCATCTCCTCGTACCGGTCCACCAAAATCCCCCAATAACCGTGCAGGTAGTAGCCGCTCTCCAGGTAAACTTTGCCTCCCCATTTCCCTCTCTCCGTCGCCAGCAGATAGACCATCGCAGAATGATCGTCAGCTTCGAATGCGGGTCGGCCTTTGAGCTCCCGGGTCAAGATTTTACCCGCTTCTTCCCGGATCTTCCCTTTCGGACCCATCGGAGCCCAGGCGTCGAGGAGATCGAGCGCCCACTGCGAGTTCCTAAGCAAGAAGCTTCCCGTGTTGAGACCAATCCAATTCTTCTGGTCGTAAACCATCTCGTTCCAACCGTGCATCACGAGGTTGTGCTCCTTGTACCTCTCCCACGGGAGCTCGAACACCATGTCCGTAAACATCGCGTCGCTGTCCATCCACCATATAAACTCGACCTCAGGATGAGACAAGAGTAGTTTCCGGATCAACGGAAGCTTAGCCCAGAATCCAGCCATCTCGGCATCGAGCAACGCCATGTTGTAGAAGATCTCGATCCCGTGGATTCGGCAGTAGTCGTTCTTGTTCTTGATCGATTTCAAGAGGTAGTGGTCTCCCACTGGGTTCTCGCACGGCTTGGGAGCTGAACCTGTGACCAGAAGAACCCTAGGCTTGTTCGGCGCCACGAAATTCGGGAAACTGGGGTTTTGTTTGAGCCAATCAAGCCTCTGCTCATCCCAATCTGAGATCTTTGGACCGAGAGAATACGGTTCAGCCCGGTCTTGAGGTTTCTCTTCATCTCCTTCTTCTTCGTCAACGAATATCTTGTTGAAGTCGAAGGTCTCGTAGTTGTTGCTGCCGTTCCCGTCCCCGTCCCCGTCTTCAGAAGACGACGTCGTTTTGGTTGAGACCTCGACGAGGACACGGTGAGGCTCGGCGCGTTTGCGCGTGTAGAAGAAATGCTCGCGGATCTCCTCGATGTCTTGCTCCGGCGTTCCGAACTTACCGGCTCCGATTGTGCCACGTAGGACGACGACGGTGAGAACGAGGCAGAGAAGCGTCACCTTTCCTTGACGCCAGACTCGCTGTAATCTCCGAAACCGATGCGTTCCTATGCACCTCTCTATCATCTTCTCATTTCGACCCACAACAGATCTGGTCCCAAATCTGGGAAATTAAAAAAAAATAAAAAAAAATATGAAATTTGTAATTTGTAATCACGACAAAAGAGAAAGATATACGCGTTTTTGGAATTCTACCTCGTAAAGGGAAGGATCAACCAAGAGATTAAGAAGCCACAAAAGAAGAAATAAAGCATTCAATGAAGATTTAAATTTGGATTAAAGAAGTAAATAATCATAAAATAATATTTGAAATTTGTGAAATGTCAGACAGGACATGCCTGCCTGTCTGGACGCGTAAACTTGATGCGGGTCAGTAAGTCTGTCTACTAGTGGTAAGGTAAACACACACTCTTTGAGATATTCGCTTTCTCTTCTCTCATACTAATTGGGCCCTAATAATCTAAAGCCCATTTAGCCAAATTAATTTTTGTGGCCTAAATTACGGGTAATTTAGTTTCCGTAACAAAAAACGACAAGTCGTTGATGGAGATAAAACACAAATAGACGGTTTAGATTTACTTAACATTTAAGCCCACACAACTGTCGTGTTTTTTCGTTTTGTTCGTTTTAAATTTAGAGCGCCAACATGCTAAATTTAGAGCGCCATCAAATTTAGAGCACCAACAACGTAATTGAAAAAAAATTACTATAAAATTATCCATCCTTGTTTACTTTCAGTTCAGGATTTAGAAATATCACAATATTTTTTTAGAATAATATTCTGAATTCTCTCTGATTGCAAGAGGGTCTCCATCAATGGCGGCGACAATATACGGCGTCAGGAGCCTTTTCCTTTCGGTGGTGATTGTGATATTGTTCGCCGGTCGTTATGGAGACGCCACTGCAGCAACTAGAGGCTACATAAAGTATAAAGATCCACAGGCGGCCGTAGAAGAGAGAGTAGAGGATTTGTTAACACGAATGACATTACCGGAGAAACTTGGTCAAATGTGTCAAGTTGATCGATTTAACTACTCCTTCTTTCCCACGGGCCAAGAAATATTCACAAAGTACATGATCGGTATGTACAAACAACAATTTCTAATATATATTGTTATAATTCCGGAAAAAAAACATTTTGATGATGAATAATTTGTAATTGGATCGGTGCACGAATGTAGGAAGTGTTTTGAGCAATCCGTACGATACCGGGGCTAGTCCATCAAAGCGGGTGCTCGTAGCGAACACTATGCAGAATTTGAGTCTTTCGACGAGGCTCGGAATCCCTTTGCTTTACGCTATTGATGCGGTTCATGGCCACAACACTTTTATCAATGCCACCATTTTCCCTCACAATGTCGGTCTTGGTGCCACTAGGTATATTCTTAGATATGTAATGTAACTTATATATATAGAAGTTTGTATACTCTGGAAAAGTGGCGTTTTATAGTTTAATCGGATATGTACTGATAGATCATGCGTGTTGCTGTAGAGATCCTGAACTTGTTAAAAAGATCGGGGCCATAACCGCGCTTGAAGTTAGGGCTACAGGAATCGCGCAAGTTTTTGCACCTTGTGTTGCGGTAAATAAACTTAAATAATATCGTAGATATATATACGCGGAAATAGATTTATATAATTTTTCTAACTCCGGTCGAGAGATTGGATGGAACAGGTTTGCAGGGATCCAAGATGGGGAAGGTGTTATGAGAGCTATAGTGAAGATCCTAAAGTTGTGAATATGATGACCGAAAGTATCATGGATGGATTACAAGGAAATTCTCCTTACCTCGCTGATTCCAAGTAACCACAAAAACTAATGCTAACTAGTTTTGAATCTAAATATTTAATGATCTTGATCACTAGTTAACATTGAACTAACTAATGTGAAAATGTGTGTCTACGCGGTCAGGACGAAAGTGGCTGGTTGCGCCAAACATTTTGTTGGGGATGGAGGAACGATAGATGGAATCAATGAGAACAACACTGTGGCTGATAACGCTACTATCTTTGGTATCCATATGCCTCCGTTTGAGATAGCGGTCAAGAAAGGGATCGCATCAATCATGGCTTCTTATTCTAGTCTTAACGGTGTTAAAATGCACGCAAACCGCGCAATGATCACTGATTACCTCAAGAACACCCTCAAATTCCAAGGCTTTGTTATCTCTGATTGGCTTGGAATCGATAGGATCACAACTCCACCAAAAGCAAACTACACTTACTCTATCGAAGCTTCCATTAATGCCGGCATTGACATGGTTGGCTCTCTAACTTTTTTTTTCTTTTTCTCGCTTTCGAGAATCAAGAAACGGGTTCTTGATGTGTTTAGATTCTGAACTGAGGGATTTTAAAATGTATAGGTTATGGTTCCATTTGAGTACAAAGAGTTCTTGGAGGGATTGACAAAGCTAGTGAACGGTGGATACATCCCTATGAGCCGTATAGACGATGCTGTTCGAAGGGTCTTGAGAGTCAAATTCTCTCTCGGTCTCTTTGAGAACCCATTGGCAGAAGAAACTCTTATCGCCGAATTTGGATCTGAGGTAAATTCAAATCATAAAGACCAAGAATGTAAATTAAATTACCACAAAAAACTATCATGGAGATGCCAAAAATTATATAAAACATTATTAGTTAGTCTTATTAAATATAGCTTAGTGATGTGGGATTCTTAACACAACGTTGTAGGCGCATCGAGAAGTAGCGAGAGAGGCGGTGAGGAAATCAATGGTGCTTCTAAAGAACGGCGGGAAGACAAACGCCGACAAAGTTGTTCCACTCCCAAGAAAGGTGAAAAGGATTGTTGTCGCGGGCCGACACGCTAACGACATGGGTTGGCAATGTGGTGGCTTTACTCTAACCTGGCAAGGATTCAACGGAACAGGAGAAGATATCGGACGTAACAAAGCCATGAGACTCCCCACCGGTAAAACCAGAGGTAATATAAATGTCTAATAGATACAGAGAATATTAATGCTCCGTCCACACATGCATTATAATATCGTGGTTTCAAAACATGTATAGGAACTACAATATTGGAAGGAATCATGAAAACAGTGGATCCCACCACTGAAGTTGTCTACGTGGAGGAACCAAACCAAGATACACACAAGATTCACGCCGACGCAGCATACACAATTGTGGTCGTAGGTGAAGCTCCTTACGCAGAGACACTAGGGGACAGCAGGACGCTAAACATAGCCGATCCAGGTCCAGACACGATCAGCCACACGTGTGGTAGTGGCATGAAGTGTCTAGTGGTCCTAGTCACAGGGCGTCCTCTCACGATCGAGCCTTACATTGACTTCATCGACGCTCTTGCAGTCGCTTGGCTCCCAGGAACCGAAGGACAAGGAGTCGCTGATGTCTTGTTTGGGGATCATCCCTTCACCGGCACGTTGCCTCGCACGTGGATGAAGAGCGTGGTACAGCTTCCGATGAATGTTGGCGACGAGAACTACGATCCTCTCTTCCCATTCGGATACGGGATCAAAACCTAAACCATCTATCGTGTATGTAACTATGTGAAAAATGTTAAGTGTGGCGCTTTTTCAACGAATATTTGTCATATACTTTGTGAAGCAAAAAAAATAAACAATACTTTGTGTTACGGACAATGGCAACTTGTTCACGACTTGGTTGATGATCACGCCTATTCCATAATGGGCTTGAGCCTAATCCCTTTATATTTTCTTTGAATTGTGAAAAGAGTAGAACACAAAGATTCTCATATTAAGGAGAAAAACACAAGTCTTAAATGTTTTTTTTTTGTGGAATTGGAGAGAAGACAAGTTACTACGTGACGTGACGGCAAAACGGTCCTACCTACCACTATGCAGTGTCGGATACTGAGATGCGTTGATATTTTACGGGAAAAGGTCCTTTTTATAATTCTTTGGGAAATACCAATAGATGGTAACAAATAATGCCAAAATTAGTTCTCTCACATCGGGTACTATTCATCATGGTAAGTTTACTATTAAAAACCTCTTTTGCCCTTATATTTTCAATCTAATTACAATTTTCCTTTTCTCTCTTACAATAACAGTGTTAAACGATAATGACGAAAATATTAGTAACAATAACGACGATAACGACCATGATAACGACTATGCTATTGACGATAACGGTATTAACAAGGTAAGTTAGTTAATAACGAAGTTGTTTTAGTGATTATCAATATAATTTTACATAATTTTGTTATGTTAGCAAAGTTAGTTAACTAATTACAAATATTTTCTATTATACAATAATTGTATTAACACTGTAATTTTTAATTTTAAAATTTTGTATTTTTTATTTATTTGATAACTCTATTAATATGATAATTTATGATATGATAACTAGTGTAACATAACAATTTAGTAATTTTTATTATAGTATAACTAGATTAACTCGATATTTTTACAATATGCTAACTAATTTAACACGTTAATTGGATGAACAGTGTTGTCATAAGGCTGTAAACAGTGTTATCGGACTGAAGGTAAACAACGTTATCAAATTTTATATCACAAACAAAATTTTCTGTCAAATGGCATTTATGTAATTAAGTAAAATAAAAAGGATATTTTTGGATGAAAATTTATTTCTCTCTGCTAAATAACTTATTTTCAAACATTCATTACCTTTTACTTAATTATGAAGTTATTTATGTATATTTATTAAAATCACCCTAATTCTTTTAAGGGGTCTTCTTTTAAGGGGTAACTCTTTTAAATTTTGTGTCAATAAAACAAATAATTTTATTCTGCTAAAAATTCTATTAATTTTGGGCTGACCTTCATTGATAAGAATTTGTTTTTTTTAAAAAGAACATTTGTAGACTTGCGACGAAATAAATGATCAATTACGACCTAATATTAGTTAGGAGTCTAAACACGACAGCTCTCGAGTCTGAGAAAGTATTCGCACTCAGTCCAGATTTCCCACTCATTCAAGGAAAAAAGAAACGGAAAAAGAAACTAGATGTCCGCTTTACATGTATTGTGATTAATTAACGACGAATGATAATGATTGATGATAAGGGCTTTATGCAGAATTATATAAGTAAAAATTCTGAAACAATGTTAAGCAAATGGAAGCAATAATGCAATCCACGACCTATACGTTTATTATTTCAGTGTGAAAACATACTTTTTGGTCGATGATGGAGACGTGTAGTGTTTGTCGAGGAATTTTTTTTTTTTTTTCTTTTTACTGTAGTAAATTTCCTCAGGCAATTAGCTACACAGAAAAAAAATGCATGCACATTTTCAATTAGCCTAGACTAAAAAAAATGCATTACCATTTGTTCCATTAACAAATATAATCCTGTAAGGCTGTAACCTAACTGGAGTGTTATTTTATACACATAATGTAGAAAGAAAAGACAAATAGAGCACAAGAGAATCAATGTGCGTTTCCATGAGGGCCTAAGCATAGCTCCAAGATTAGGCGTTTGCCCCAAGGACAGATGTATCTATAATGAGGTCACGCATTACATACCATTAATTCTTTATAGGATTCGATTACATTTTATGGAACAATTACGTTATGTCCTTTTTTAGAGATCAAGCTTTGAATTTTTTTTTTTAAAAACAAAAAACACAAAATATATGCGCAAGTACTATGATGATGACTGGTCTAAATAATTTTATCATAAAGTTGTAGACATTGATATTAACAGTACAATTAAGATTTTTAGCAATTATTATACTGACCATACGATAATAGTTCCTGAACTTTTAGATAGTTTGAGAGCATGTTCATTGGAGACTTTAAAAGTGGTTGTCTAAAAATTATTTTTTTAATTAAATTTAAATAAGTTTAATGTTATAAGACACTTTAGTTATGAAAAGAAGTCTAAAGCCCAAAAATAAATCCTATATTAGACACTTTTTATCAGTTTTAGATCTTTAGTCTTAAGATTTATTATTTTAATAATGTTATTAAATCTTTTAAAGTCTCCAATGCACATGCACTGATAGCCGTTTGCTTCAAAACTTCAAGGCTTCTTCAAACATTCAGTATTTTCAGTTTTTTTTTCTTGGTTTCTCTATTTTCAATCTAATAACATTCCTCGCGTGACAAGAAAAACTTCAAAAATTCCTTAATCCTCGGCCTTTATTTCATTATACTGATTGTGTTTGCAATTTTTATTACATTATACTGGTGCTATTTTTTGGATTGTCAGTTTTCATAATAATGAAGAAATGTATATATGAAAAACAAAAAGAATGAAACTAACGTTTCCACACACTCTTTTTTTTAACTCACTCTCCACTTAAATCTCTGAAAGTGACCTCCATTTCTCCACAAAATAATTATGAGATTCGTTTTCCACAAATTTTTTAACTCATCTCTTCACACGTGTCCTGCACACAGGATACCACATTTTACAATTAATTTTGATATCATTAAAATATTATTTTAGCTACTGGTACTTTTGTCTTCTTTCTCTAGTCGGCTAAGTAGACTGAATCAGTAGTATAAAGTACTATAATAAACCATTAGCAGCCTTGATTAATCGGTTTATTTTCCGAGAAAAATGCGGTGGCTTTCTTCTTCCTGGCTCTCCGATCTCTCCTGCTCTTCGTCGGCGCTCATAGAACCGTCGTCATCTCTTCCGCCTCCAATCCAATGGCTGAGATTCGTTTTACTATCTCCCTGTCCACAGCGACTTCTCTCATCCGCCGTCGATCTCTTCTTCCTCCTTATCCTCACTTTATTCGCTCTCCACAAACTCTGCTCTTCTTCTTCTTCGTCTGCAGAAGCTGACGTCAGGAAACCTCTAATCGCAAGAAGAACCATAACCAGAATAACAGGATTGTTCAAAACGACAGTCGTAGTCACTATTCTCCTGTCGTTTTGCTCCGTCGTGCTCTGCGTTTTGGCCTTCACCACTCGGACGAAACTGAAGCTCGTCGACGCTCTGTTTTGGCTAATCCACGCCGTTACCAACGCCGTCATCGCCGTTTTGGTTCTACACCAGAAGAGATTCGCATCTTTGACTCATCCTTTAACGCTACGAAACTACTGGGTTTCCAACTTCATCGTCACTACTCTATTCACCGTCTCCGGGATTCTCCATCTTCTCTCCGGCGATTCCTCTGCCGCAAGCCTAAGAGCAGACGACATCGCTTCCTTCGTCTCCTTCCCTTTAGCGGCCGTTCTGCTTATCGTCTCCGCCAAAGGATCCACCGGGATAGTAATCACTAGCAGCGTCGCGATTCCGACGAAATCAAACGACATCGTTTTAGAAAAATCGGAGAACGTCTCCCTATACGCATCCGCATCGTTTGTGTCGAAAACTTTCTGGCTATGGATGAATCCGTTGCTGAGCAAAGGCTACAAATCTCCATTAAATCTCGAGCAAGTCCCGACTCTATCTCCGGAGCACAGAGCCGAGAAACTCGCGATTCTCTTCGAATCGAAATGGCCCAAACCGCAAGAGAAGTCGAGAAACCCAGTCCGAACCACACTCCTCCGATGCTTCTGGAAGGAAGTCGCCCTCACGGCGGTGCTAGCCATGCTCCGACTCAGCGTCATCTACGTCGGTCCGGTCCTCATCAAAAGCTTCGTGGATTTCACTTCCGGCAAAGGATCCTCGCCGTCGCAGGGCTACTACCTCGTTCTCATCCTCCTAGTCGCCAAATTCGTCGAAGTCTTATCGACTCACCAGTTCAATTTCAATTCCCAGAAGCTAGGGATGCTCATAAGATCCACTCTGATAACCGCTCTCTACAAGAAAGGCATGAAGCTAACCGGCTCGGCTCGACAGAATCACGGCGTTGGGCAAATCGTGAATTACATGGCCGTCGACGCACAGCAGCTCTCTGATATGATGCTTCAGCTACACGCAATCTGGCTCATGCCTTTGCAAGTAGCAGTGGCTCTCGTGCTTCTCTACGGTACCCTTGGCCCTTCTGTGGTGACTACCGTTATCGGTATAACCGGAATTTTCGTATTCGTTCTCTTGGGAACCAAACGAAACAACAGGTTTCAGTTCAGCCTGATGATGAATCGTGATTTTCGGATGAAAGCAACGAATGAGATGCTTAATTACATGAGGGTGATCAAGTTTCAAGCCTGGGAAGATCATTTCAACGAGAGGATTCTCAAGTTTAGAGACATGGAGTTCGGTTGGCTATCCAAGTTCCTCTTCTCGGTCGCTGGAAACATCATCGTGCTTTGGAGCACGCCGGTGTTGATCTCCGCGCTCACTTTCACAACCGCGGTTTTCTTGGGGGTCAAGCTAGATGCAGGAACAGTTTTCACCACAACGACCATCTTCAAGATTCTTCAAGAACCGATCAGGACGTTTCCGCAGTCCATGATCGCTCTTTCGCAGGCAATGATCTCTCTCGGTAGGCTCGACGCTTACATGACGAGCAGAGAGCTATCAGAAGAGACTGTGGAGAGGAGTCAAGGCTGTGATGGAAATGTCGCTGTCGAAATCAAAGATGGAAGCTTTAGCTGGGATGATGACGATGACGAGCCTGCAATTGAAAACATAAACTTCGAGGTTAAGAAAGGAGAGCTCGCTGCGATTGTAGGGACTGTTGGATCAGGGAAATCTTCGTTGCTAGCTTCGGTTCTTGGCGAAATGCACAAACTTTCAGGCAATGTTCGGGTCTGTGGGACGACGGCTTATGTAGCGCAGACATCGTGGATTCAGAATGGAACGGTTCAGGACAATATCTTGTTTGGTCTTCCTATGGATTCAAGCAAGTACAATGAAGTTCTCAAGGTCTGTTGTTTAGACAAAGATTTGCATATGATGGAGTTTGGAGATCAAACTGAGATCGGAGAACGCGGAATTAACCTTAGTGGAGGTCAGAAGCAGAGGATACAGCTTGCGCGAGCGGTTTATCAGGAAGCCGACGTGTATTTACTCGACGATGTCTTTAGCGCCGTGGATGCTCATACCGGTTCAGACATATTCAAGGTAAGCGCTAAATCTCTCTGTTGATTAATCAGTTTAACTCAAAAGCTATGAAGCTGATTATTGTTTCTGCAGAAATGTGTAAGAGGGGCATTGAAAGGAAAGACTGTCTTGCTAGTAACTCATCAAGTAGACTTCCTTCACAACGTTGATTGCATCTTGGTACGGTTCGATGTAATCAAAGATTTTAAAACTTGCTGAGTTTATATGATTTAGGATTTTGCTAAATGAGTGGTTCCATTTTACAGGTTATGCGAGATGGAATGATTGTGCAATCAGGAAGATACGACGAATTAGTGAGCTGCGGGTTAGATTTTGGGGCTTTGGTAGCGGCGCACGAGACATCAATGGAGCTAGTTGAAGCTGGCTCGGCATCAGCCGCTGCAGCAAATGTGCCAGTGGCGTCACCAAGAACACAGAGAGCTATTTCAATAGAGTCTCCCCGTCAACCTCTAACACCACGATCTCCAAAAGTACATAGGACTACTTCAATGGAGTCTCCAAGAATACTTAGAACCACTTCCATGGAATCTCCTCGTTTAGGCGAGCTAAACGATGAACACATCAAGTCATTTCTCGGCTCCAACATCCCAGAAGATGGATCAAGACTGATCAAAGACGAAGAAAGAGAAGTGGGACAAGTGAGCTTTCAAGTATACAAACTCTACTTAACCGAAGCTTACGGCTGGTGGGGAATAATACTTGTTCTCTTCTTCTCTGTGGCTTGGCAAGGCTCTATAATGGCTAGCGATTATTGGCTTGCCTATGAAACATCAGCCAAGAACGCGGTTTCATTCGACGCTTCAGTCTTCATCCGCATCTACCTCATTATCGCTGCTCTTTCCATAGTTCTTGTGTGCCTCCGGGCATTTTACATCACTCACTTAGGCCTCAAGACTGCTCAGATCTTCTTCAAACAGATTCTCAACAGTCTCGTGCACGCACCAATGTCATTTTTCGACACCACGCCATCGGGAAGAATTCTGAGTCGGGTGAGAGAAGTTTCTCCATTTAAAATCTAGAAAACGAGGGAGGTTTCCAATTAAAGACGGTCTCTTTTACATGTTTTATTTGCAGGCATCTACTGATCAGACAAATGTGGATATCTTCATCCCCTTCATGATAGGACTAGTGACCGCAATGTATACAACTCTTCTCAGCATCTTCATAGTAACCTGCCAATACGCTTGGCCAACTGTTTTCTTCATTATTCCGCTTGGATGGCTCAACATTTGGTACAGAGTAAGTGGCGAAAAGGGATGATATAATTTGTTTATGATGCTAGATTTGTCTGTAGCACTCTGATGTTTTAGCATAAAACATCTCACTGATTTTTGGATCCAACAGGGCTATTACCTTGCATCATCTCGGGAACTAACTCGCCTTGACTCGATCACCAAGGCCCCAGTAATCCACCATTTCTCAGAGAGCATAGCCGGAGTGATGACGATCCGATCTTTCAAGAAACAGCAAATTTTTAGGCAAGAAAATGTGAAGCGAGTCAACGCCAATCTCAGGATGGACTTCCACAACAATGGTTCAAACGAATGGCTCGGGTTTCGACTAGAGCTGATCGGGAGCTGGGTGCTCTGCATCTCGGCTCTGTTCATGGTCTTATTACCAAGCAACATCATCAAACCAGGTATTAAGACTGGCTAAGCGTGTTTAATAGCAAAATAAAATTAAAAAAAATGTTTTCCTTGTGATGATTGTCTTTTCGGTTCAATACAGAGAATGTTGGGCTTTCACTATCGTACGGACTATCGCTGAACTCGGTTCTGTTTTGGGCAATATACCTAAGCTGTTTCATTGAGAACAAGATGGTTTCTGTTGAGAGAATCAAACAGTTCACTGATATTCCCTCGGAAGCAAAATGGGAGATCAAAGAGAACCGCCCACCTCCAACTTGGCCTTACAAAGGTAACATACGTCTCGAAGATGTCAAGGTGCGTTATAGACCAAACACACCTCTTGTGCTCAAGGGACTCACGATAGACATCAAAGGAGGAGAGAAGGTTGGTGTGGTTGGGAGAACAGGAAGTGGTAAATCGACTTTGATTCAGGTCTTGTTCAGACTTGTGGAACCATCCGGTGGGAAGATAGTCATAGATGGAATCGATATCTGCAGTTTAGGACTTCATGATCTGAGGTCAAGATTCGGTATCATTCCTCAAGAACCTGTTCTCTTCGAAGGAACTGTGAGGAGTAATATTGATCCAACGGAGAAATACTCCGATGAAGAAATATGGAAGGTTAAGAGGTTAAAAAGTGTTAAAACTTAATTTTCCGATTCTTGATCCAACATTGCATAAAATTGCTCTGTCATTTTTTTATTGTTTACAGAGTCTGGAGCGATGCCAACTTAAGGAGGTTGTTTCTTCCAAGCCCGAGAAGCTCGATTCTCTGGGTGAGTTTAAAAGTTATTTGTTTTAGAAAGGTTTCGTTTGAGGAGATCATAAACTAACTAACGGTGGAGAATATTGCGACAGTGGCGGATAATGGTGAGAATTGGAGTGTTGGTCAAAGACAGTTACTCTGTTTGGGAAGGGTCATGCTGAAACGGTGTCGGATTCTGTTTTTGGATGAAGCAACTGCGTCCGTTGACTCTCAGACTGATGCTATGATCCAAAAGATCATAAGGGAGGATTTCTCGGCTTGTACCATTATCAGCATTGCTCACAGGATCCCAACTGTTATGGACTGTGATCGCGTTCTTGTCATAGACGCAGGTATGAACAAAACAGAAAACACAACTCGTCTCTTAAGTTGTTTTATTTTGGTAGATTAATGGAGTTTTAACGACTGAGAAATTGCGATTTGTGGGGAAAACAAAAAACAAAACTTGCAGGAAAAGCGAAAGAGTATGATAGTCCAGTTCGTTTGCTGGAGAGACGGTCGTTGTTTGCTGCATTGGTTCAAGAGTATGCTCTCCGATCTGCCGGAATATGAAACAACCACGTTTTTTTTTCCAGCTAATATGAATGTGAAAAGACGTTTGTCTTTATACTTTGATTCAGAATTTCTGACGGTTTATGTTGATTTTATTAATAAAATTTCCAATAGTCATAAGTTTTTTCCTTTGGCAACGCTTTTTTTTTTCCCTTTGGCAACGCTTTTCATGAAGCCATTCAAATCATCCAAGAGTTATGATCCAAATGTTTGTCTTTCCTTTTATCAATTTTTATACCCTAATTGATTAGTTCGGTATTGGTATTATGAAACTGAAATCATGCCTAAGAGAATGCAAAACTATTTTTTGTTAATTGATTTTGAAATAATTTAGAGTTTTTGTTGGGATTTTAACAAAATAACAGTAAAAATGAATTGATTATTTACATTTTTTCATTGAAATTCTATTAAATTCCTTTGAAATAGCAATACCATAAAAAAATTGCAGTAAAATTGAATAACACTAACATTTAATAGAATTCATAAATTATTAATAAATTTGATAACACTATAATTTAAAATAATTTAAATAACAAATATTTAATTCAGTAACACATGAATTTTTTTAAAAAATTATGAAATACATCATTGAATAACATCAGAATTTTATAGGATGTTTAATTCCTTCAAATTCAATGAAATTCTTTAACTGAAAGAGAAAACCGTAGACGAAGGAGATGGTTAAATAATTTCATGAGACTAAATACATCATATATATGAGACTTTTTTTTTTTTTTTTTTTTGTCAACCATCATATGAGACTATTAACTAGAGTTGATTCATCGGAATCTTGGGAGCTCAGAGAATCCTTTTGTTTATGGTAGACAGAGATTCCGTACGGAATCAGAGGTTTGAGCTAGACGAGAATATTCCGACGAAATAACATGATGTTAACAAGATTCCTTTGGCTTTTCAAAGCCTTTTTTTTTTTTTACCTTTTCTTCTGCACATTATCCAGTTTTGGATTAGACCAAATATCCTTCATAATTTATCTTTTTCGGTTTGCTTGATCCACATATAAAAAGTTACTCTTTCCTTTTTCCCCACGGCATTTTCGTTAGGTTACGGGTTTAAACTTGATCACTGCCGTTTCATAACTGTTTTGCTTTTTAATCTCCAATTTGAAACTAACACTGTATGAAAGTTAATCGAGTTTAAGACTAAATATAATTCGGTTGGGGCTGTGGAGAAAAAATCATGTTCTTCATATTCCCTCTTGGTATTGTCTTGTCTCTCTTTTTGGTTTTAAGCTGATAAGCGTTTTTTTTTTTCATTTTTGTCAACTGTTGTCATGTTTTTTTTTTTTATAAAATATATATATATATATATATATATATATATATATATATAAAGATATATAAATAAAAAAGAAAAAAAGTTGAGATTTGAAAGAAAAAAAAAAGTAATTTGAAAAGGGGAGATGAATGAGCTGGCCACTACTTCTCGCGAAGTGTAACTTCACTGGCTGTTACATCATTTATTCACAACTTTCACACGGTTCAGTTGATTGTAGAATATCAAAGCTTCTGAAAGTTGAACGTTTAGCCATTAGATGATGAAATATAAAAGTAAGATTGGAAATAGAAATCACACCAACTGTTATACATTTAGAAGACGATTGATCAGTTTACAGCTACACGCTAAACATCGTTCGAACACTTAATCTGCGCCTACCAGTATTTTAAACATTGTGAAATACTAACAACTCTTGTTTTTTTTTTTTTTTTCACTTATGAATGCATTATTACTTTTTCGGAATTATCCCTTTCTCGACATAACTCTTTTTCAAATATTTCTTTCTATTTTTTTATCTTTTTTCTTGACTATTAAGAAACCTGCCACCTTTATTCTAATTTTAGTGGATAAGTCTGTCAATGGCATTTCTTTTTATAAAAAAGTTGATAATCTGTATTGCATATTGATATTCGAATTGAATTTTAAGCTACTTTGTCATAATTTAAAAAGGATATATAATATAGTTTGTATATGAAATAAGAAAGTTGCAGTCTGCTAAATGAAAAGTAAAAGATGAGTAACTTTCATCGGTCGTATAAAGTAAGATATTTTCATGTTAGCCCGCACGCGCACGGCACATGGGGTTTGTGTAGCCTTTTAGAGTTTTCTCTCAAGTTGTAGAATGTTTTGACCAATAGCCCGACCTTATCCTGTTCATAATATCATATCTGCTTTTCTTTTTTCACTCATCAACAAAACGAAATAAAAGTAATTAACATGGAAACAAGTCCAATTACACACTCTCTTTCATAAACTAATAATACGTAACATGGAAACAACTCTAAACGTCAAATTATCATCGGTCCCGGACCGGGACCAAAACAAGTTGCGTTACTCGCTTCTTTTTCTGCTTTCGTCTTGTAAAATAAAAGGTGTTGCGATAGACAAGATATTTTATGTATTAGTTTGATGGGAGTCTTGTTTTGTTTTGATCTAGGTTAGTCCTATAAGAACATATGAAATTAATAATCGGTCTATATAGGATAACTAGGGTAAAATTTGGCGCACATTTTGTTAGCGAACTATAAACTGGTTTGCAAATTTATTTGGATAATAATCCAAATTGCGCCGTTAATGGCCTTGGAAGTTCTTAGAAAGATCTTAGATACTTTAAAATCAATTCTGGAGATAACATTTTAGTATTATTATATACTCCTATGTCATTTATAATAAATAAGGATAATGGTAATAGTGTTGAAAACGGAGGAAAGTGGAAATACGAATGAGAGAAAGAGAGAAGAATTCAAATGTTATTTAAAGTAGAAACAAGATACAAAAAAAAAAAAAGGAGAAGGCATCAAAGGTCGTTAGCAAGGAAGGGCCATTTAAAATCCTCTTCACGACAAAAATGTTAGTAGGTTTCTGATGTGTAAAAACGGTCTTAAAGACATTTCTGAAAAAGAGACCCCCAAATAAAAGTTATAGTATTTGACGGGAAATTTAAAAATTAGAAAAAGAAGAAAAAAATACAAAAATATTTACTTTTAAAAAGAGAGAAAAAGAAGAAAGAAAAAAAAAAGAACCGCCAGATTGGGACTATCTTTCTCTTAGCATTTAAGCAAAACTTTAAGAGACCACGCTTGAGTCCCCATGACTCATGGAAATCCAAAAGCTATGCCTTACTAGATTTTATGGTTCGTTTCTGTTTATTTAGTTATTTGTTTTTTTTTTTCAGTTTCGTTTCAATTGGATTGGACCATGCATTTTGTTTTATTTGCCCTAATAATAGTGTTTTCTATATCTACTCTTTTTTTTTTTTAATAGAATTCCAACATAGAATATTGCTGAATGTAAATAATGCGATTCCACAAATTTTGGTCTTTTAATTGCAATTCTTGTATAAAATAAAAATAAATAGTCTGAAAATCTTTGATTGTTGCAGCAGCATGTTATCATCTATTTGTAACACTTTTGAACTTAAATAGAACGACGATGCATGCGTTTACTAAGGAAAGTTTTCAATACATTTGATATTAGATCAATAATACCGACAATACTAAGAGCATCTCCGTGGAAAAAAATAATTCAATATCTCAAAAGTATTTGGCAAGCAATATGTTGAAAATCATAAAGCAAATTACGGTCAAAGAGTTGCTCAAAGCATGTCTCCTCGATTTTTATTAGAACTCCCATCTCTAAACAAGTGGGTTCAAATTCAAAGTTGAAAGAGTTCAAGAGCTAATAGACAAAAATAAATAATTATGTCTACTTTTTCTTTTTTTTTTGACAAAAAAGCAAGATATATACAATTCGTGTAATGTTACTTGAAAATCGAAATGAACCGAAAAAACAAACAAACATAGTATATACTGTAGAAAGGAGAAAAATAATAATAAGAAAATAAAGAGGACCCAATAATAAATTCATAGTTTTGTCTATAAATAAAGAGATTCAAAACCCACAGAATCAAATCACATTGGAAACTTCCCACTCTCGTTTTCTTCTTCTTCGTCTCACTTCATTCTCTCTCTAAAATCTTCTGTGTTCCCTTACTTATTTCTCTCTCTCTAGACAAATGGGCATCGTCAATGACAGTAGCAAGACACTATGGGGAAGCATGACCCATGGACCTTCACGTTACGCCCTTAACGGCAAAATCATGCTCGGTTCCGTAATCATCCTCTTCTTCGCCGTCATTCTAATCCTCTGTTTCCACAGCTACGCCAGATGGTTATTCCGGCGTCAAAACCGCCGTATTCGCCGCCGTATCAGTGCTCATCTCAGATCTCTCTCCGCCGCTCGAGATCCCACCCAATCCTCCGCCTCCCTCTCTCCTCTCGATCCGACGGTGCTCGAGAAGATCCCGATCTTCGTCTATTCCGTTAAAACCCATAAATCTCCGCCGGGGGAATGCTCCGTTTGCTTATCGGAGTTTGAAGAAGAAGACGAAGGACGTGTCCTTCCCAAATGCGGCCACGTGTTCCACGTTGATTGTATCGACACGTGGTTCCGGTCGAGATCTAGCTGTCCGCTTTGTAGAGCTCCGGTTCAACCCGAGCAGCCGATGACCNAAAAAACAAACAAACATAGTATATACTGTAGAAAGGAGAAAAATAATAATAAGAAAATAAAGAGGACCCAATAATAAATTCATAGTTTTGTCTATAAATAAAGAGATTCAAAACCCACAGAATCAAATCACATTGGAAACTTCCCACTCTCGTTTTCTTCTTCTTCGTCTCACTTCATTCTCTCTCTAAAATCTTCTGTGTTCCCTTACTTATTTCTCTCTCTCTAGACAAATGGGCATCGTCAATGACAGTAGCAAGACACTATGGGGAAGCATGACCCATGGACCTTCACGTTACGCCCTTAACGGCAAAATCATGCTCGGTTCCGTAATCATCCTCTTCTTCGCCGTCATTCTAATCCTCTGTTTCCACAGCTACGCCAGATGGTTATTCCGGCGTCAAAACCGCCGTATTCGCCGCCGTATCAGTGCTCATCTCAGATCTCTCTCCGCCGCTCGAGATCCCACCCAATCTTCCGCCTCCCTCTCTCCTCTCGATCCGACGGTGCTCGAGAAGATCCCGATCTTCGTCTATTCCGTTAAAACCCATAAATCTCCGCCGGGGGAATGCTCCGTTTGCTTATCGGAGTTTGAAGAAGAAGACGAAGGACGTGTCCTTCCCAAATGCGGCCACGTGTTCCACGTTGATTGTATCGACACGTGGTTCCGGTCGAGATCTAGCTGTCCGCTTTGTAGAGCTCCGGTTCAACCCGAGCAGCCGATGACCGAATCCGGTTTGAATATTTCAGAACCGGTTGCTCCCGTATTTCCATCGGTTAAGCCAACTGAGGATGCCGAAGCCGGAAGTTCGTCTGAATCCTCGACACCGTCTTCCTCCTCTGGTTCGCCGTTGAGGTTTCCGATGGAAGCTTGCGAGAGGGAACCGATTGATTTAGTCGGTATAGTTGTGGAGATTCCCAGGGAATTTGACGCTTCAAACTCGGGTCTAGCCGGAGATGACGGCTCGAATAATCGGGTTTTACTGAAGAGGCTCTGGGGTATTTGATTACTACTTCCCTCTGTTCAATTTGTGAATTGGGTTCTGAAGAACCGACCCGGTAAATTGGAAAACCGGGTGGGCAAGAGATCGAGTGGTATATAAATCGGATTCGGAAGAAACCGACCCGGTAATCTGGGGAAGCGGGCAGATTTGTATTACTGGCGTGAGATGAAGACACGTGGCGGTTTTGATGATCCACGCGGCAAATTAGTTCCAGATCCTTGGGCCGATTCCTTTACAAAGAGAGACGGCCAACAAACGGAAGTGATATAAAAATTAACGGAGCTACTCGGTCAATGTAAATATACGTGACGGTGTCTGTCGTTTAGGTAGAGAAGCAATCGCTAAGCGAAGCTCTCCCGTCAAAACGATCGATTCTCTTTGTTCTTTTTAGTCTCTTAAATGGTTGGTTTGAGAGTAATCGACGGTTCAACGAAGCCATTTGATCGAGATTTATCTTATTTCTGTAATTAAAATGTTTAAATATTTTTAACTGAATTTAGCCTTAAAATAGTTGAATCGATTTGTAAACATTCATTATATTTCATTTACCGTCTTTTTGTCATATGTTGTTTCACTCGTAAAACTGTGTCAATGCAAATACAAATGTATATTCAAGTCATTGCTGAGGATTCTGATGTCATGTCCTCGCATAGTTTCAAATTATGTGTTCCACGTAAAAGTATACTCTATTAGTGTTATTCAGTTATTAAATTAAATTTCACTCGGTTCTTTCGTTAATAGTGGTAACTTTGTAACTACTAGAGCTTTTTTAAAAAAAACTTTTTTAATAACACACTTTTTTTGTGTGGTAATCATCAAAACAAAAACAAAATTAAGAGAGTAACCAAAATGTTAGAGAAAATAGGAAAAGTTAAAGAGAAAAATTAATTAATTTGTAACTTTTTTTGTTTTTTTTTTTGTGGTTATTGAGCAAAAAATTCCTAACTAATAACACACATTATAACAAGTAACAACGATGCTCCTTTAAATTTAAAAAGCTATTTCTCGCGCACATGTCTCCGATTTTTAAATTGGTTTGTGGGGACGAATTACCAATTTTCTTATAACGGATATTGATATAACATGTCGACCAATTGTTTTGTTGTATAACGTATTTGACTCTCTTCTTCTTTCAAGTTTCAATAGCCTACACTATCGTTAAAAGGAAAAAGAGAAAAAATCATTCACATTTTTTTACAAAACTTTCACATCATTCACATTATTACACCTAAATCGATATTTAAGTTCGGTTTGAGTTCGGTTTAAGTTCAGCATGTAAAGAATGGATTCTGATAGATTTGGTTTTATAAATAAATAAAAAAATTGTTGGAAAAATAAAAATCGTTTTAGATCTTAGCCGTTGATTCTTATTACTACCGTACCGTTTATTGTATTTGAAGCCGACGATACGGCGGTCATTAGACACATATTTGAAGGGGAAAAGTCAAAACGTTGGCTACATTAACCTTTGAATAATCGTGTAGCAAGAGTCCCCTGTTGCACGATGGTTATTATACATTGACCAAACTATTAGTCGTTCCGCAACTTGACAAGGCAATATAAGAATACCAATGTTATATACTTTTTTTGTTAAAGTTCTATAATGTTGTATACAAGGGCGAGACATTAGTTATTTAATTATTTCGTACAATCAATCTATGGTTTTTTTTTTAAAGAGACAATCAATCTATGGTTGATGATGACTATAGAGCATTAGACTCGTAAACTATTGTTAAAGATAGACAAATCGTTTGTTTATGCATTCAGTATACACGCGTCAACACAAATCCACAATGGCAACAAAATTACAAATAATCTTTACCAAAGTAACTTTTATATATCATCATCAGGAACAAAAACTATTATTAAAATTAAATTTTCTCTTATATATAAGCAGTCGCATAACTCAAACAAAGATTTTCCTCTTACAATTTTATTATATGAAATTTTTTAAAAAGCATAACCAAAAAGATAGATTGCATTGGTAATGCAACGAATCAAATGAAATTGAAACAAAGAAACAAAAGAACGTTTTTAAGGGAAAAGTTTTCAAATAATAAATTGATTAAAGCGACCTCATATATAATGCATGCAAGATCATCACCATAATAACGTGATCATCATGATCAGTATTTGGGAGTGGTGGGAGCAGCCTTGGGACCGGTGAAGTAGAAAGGTCCGACGCTAAAGAGCTTTAAGTTCTTGTCGGAGTAGTAACGGTATCCGTACATCGACAAAGGAACTCCGGTGAGACCCTTGTTGACATTGGTCGGGTTCTTGCAAGTCTCGACCGGAGATGTGTAGAGTTGGACACGACAGTGAAATAGGTCCAGGATGCCGATCAACGCCACGTGGAAGTATCCTTTAGAATCAGTTGGATCGCTGTAGATCACAACCTCCTTCTTGCTGTTCCCGTATGATCCTGGTTCGGAGCACACAATCTTTGCCTTTGCTCCTACATAAATTTAATTAACCGAGTTTTCTGATTAGTAATTTTGTTGTTGTCACATATATTTAATCAAGACTTAGGAGGTTTAGTTAAGTATGTATTTATACCTTGAATTGGGTAGGTTTCGTAACCGTTTTTGCAGAGGATAATGCCATCGACGGCTTTAAGAATCTCTGGGACGTATGGCTTGGTGGGTGGAGTATAAGTTGGTTTTGGGACATATGGAGGTGGAGGAGAATAGCTCGGAGACTTTTTGTACACCGGAGGAGAGAGAGTTGGCTTGTAAACCGGTGGAGTGTAGACTGGAGGTGGGTGGGTTGGTTTTGTGTAAACCGGAGGAGAGAGGGTTGGCTTATAAACCGGTGGGGTGTAGACCGGAGGAGGAATAGTGGGTTTAGTGTAAACCGGAGGAGAGAGGGTAGGCTTGTAAACCGGTGGAATGTAAACTGGAGGTGGGAGGGTGGGTTTGTAGGTGGGTGGGGTGTAAACCGGGGGTGGGAGGGTGGGCTTGTGAACCGGTGGAGTGTAAACCGGAGGTGAGAGAGTTGGTTTGTAAGCCGGTGGAGTGTAAATCGGATGTGGGAGGGTGGGCTTGTGAACCGGTGGAGTGTAAACCGGAGGTGAGAGAGTTGGTTTGTAAGCCGGTGGAGTGTAAATCGGATGTGGGAGGGTGGGCTTGTGAATCGGTGGAGTGTAAACCGGAGGTGAGAGAGTTGGTTTGTAAGCCGGTGGAGTGTAAATCGGATGTGGGAGGGTGGGCTTGTGAACCGGTGGAGTGTAAACCGGAGGTGGGAGGGTTGGTTTGTATGCTGGTGGAGTGTAAACCGGAGGTGGGAGGGTTGGTTTGTATGCTGGTGGAGTGTAAACCGGAGGTGGGAGGGTGGGCTTGTGAACTGGTGGAGTGTATACGGGAGGTGGGAGGGTTGGTTTGTAAGCCGGTGGAGTGTAAACCGGAGGTGGGAGGGTGGGCTTGTGAACCGGTGGAGTGTAGACCGGAGGTGGGAGGGTTGGTTTGTAAGCCGGTGGAGTGTAAACCGGAGGAGATGAGGGAGAGTAGTATTCAGCGGTGGCTATGGTGACCAAAGAGAGGAGGAGGCAAATGGCAAAGGAGGCGCGTGTGATCGCCATTGCAGAGCAAGTTGGCTGTCTTTTGCCTTAAGCTAGTTCCTCTTTTTGTGTGCTATTGGTGTTTGAAGTGGGATGAGGAAAAATATTTCATCAAATGGGGTTTTATAGGAAAATGTTTGACGGGTATTGAAAATTTAAAAACGTTGTCATCAAAGGTGAATAATCGAAAATCATGTTTGGGATATATAATAGTGTGATGCACGATTTAAAACATGTTCGCCATTTACAACCATCATAATACACACGGCGCTGACCAAAGGTATGGGAGAACTGAAAATGACGTTAATTGGGCTCGGAGATTTCGATAGGCCCATTAACAAATACGGGCAGGCAATCATTAGGAAACAAAGATTCTGCCACTTTTCTTGTTTTGCGCTGTAGAACTAGAAAGAGAAGGAAATACATCATGCACTGTTTTTTTCCTTATGGATTTTAGACGAGGGAAAACAATTATTTTACTTTCACAATTTCTATTTTTGAAAAGAAATTCGTACCTACTATATCAGATTGTTGTCCATCCTAAAATTAGAATGGTCTTAGTTCGCAGCAAACGAATTAGTTCAGTCGCAGCAAAACCTGCAGCCCATCATAGCAGGCCTAATTAGTAATACACACGTTTATTGGGGGATTAAATCATCCATGTTTAGTCAGTTAGCTTTCCGACGAAATACGGGCCAAAGGCCCATTTATGTCAGCCCAAATCAGTGAAAACCGGAAACCCTAATGATGATAAAAAGAAAAAAAAATCCTATATATATATATATATTTGTCGTTGCCTCGATTTCAATCTCAAGCCGTAGCGGCGATTGATTCGTCGTGGATTTGCTATTTGTTCGGAGATCAATTTCTTTGATATTTTGTTGTTGTTGTTGTTCTATTACATCTGCTTCGTAGGGTTCTTATTCGTTGTTTCCTCATATTATGACGGCACATAGTTTGATTTATGGTTTTTAATTGTTAGTTTTTAAAAAAAGAGAAGAGAAATTAGAGATGATAGAAGGGGCCTTCATAATCCCAGCTAAGTTGATGAGTTGCTTATCTGATTCATGGGAGGCCTAAACCAAAGCTGCAAGTTTCGCTGATAATACCTTCTTCTTTTTCTTTAATCCCAGAAGGTGTTTTATTAGTAACTCTGCTTACATTTTATTCCCCACCCCCACATCAATCTCAATTTTGATTCGGCCGAGTAAAACTGTTTTTTTCTTTTTAAACTCTTTATTATCTTAGACCTGATTTCTTCACTTTTGTAATTGATTTGTTTTTGATAAATATGTTTCCTCTCAATGATCGTATTGTGCCATTTTGGGTTCGTCTTCAAACTAATTCCAATACCCTGCAGAGAGGCCAGGGTTATCTTATACAACACATTGAATAGCAGCTTGTTGTCTTCCATTTTTAACCCAAAATGTTAATATCTAATTGAATCAAACAGTAAAAGTTGCAATATCTTTGCAAATTGTTATGTCATCTCGAAATTGAATTTAAGAAAAAAAAAAACCAAATGGATCACTGCAAATCATTAAAGACAGACCATAGTTCAGAAGAGAGGAGAGATTATGAAACGGAGAATGTATAAGAACTCATATTTAAAGGCAATTTATTAAAGACAGGCCACGTAATACAGAAGAGTGCTCTTCAATCCATATTAGAGAGCACAAGCCCAAGATTATAATCAAGCCCATTAGCCCATGTATCTAGGGCTTTATGGGCTTGATTATAATCTTGGGCTTGTGCTCTCTAATAATGATCAGCTTCTTTTTCTTCTTCTCAATTGTCTAACTACTAAGAAAGACTCCCAATTTCACCTCCTTTGCTTGTGATACAATTCATTTGGTTAAGGCCGTAAACATTCATCCACTCGTTAACATTGACCAAGAAAGCTCAATTTCAAGCCCTTTTAGAACAAGAGGTTGTAAGAAGGATACTTCCATGGCTTTAATAATCAACCGATCAAGCTCTTCTACACTTCCAACATCGCATCATTCTCCAATCCGCTCTGTCTCAAATCTCTACTTCATCTCTCAGCTTCTCTACAACCATTTCAGTGGGGAACTTGTTGGTGAAACCTTCTGGGACAGTGGAGAGGATCCGTACGAGCCCCTGGTCTCGCTTACTTGGTAGAGTAACCATCATCAATCAAACTCAGCATCAGGAAACTGACTATAGTTAACTTTCTACCAAGAGATTTGCTGTTGACGTCTCTGAGCATTTCGACTTGAAAGAATTTTTCCAAATTGTTTAGCTCAGCCACTTCCTCGATTGTTTAGCCGCCACAAACGAATGTGTAGAACGACTCCGATCCTCTGTGACTACCATAATCTCATCTTCAAATCAACCATCATCATCAAGTTCTGGGTCTACTCTAGTGCTTGCCCATCTGAGAATAAACACAACTTTCAGTTTCAATTCGCAGGAAAGACTCTGAAAGGACAAAGATTCATCACATGCTCATCTCCTTGAAGACTATCACACAACACAAAGAAATCCCCAAAGATTATAAAAGATTCGATTTGATCAAACCAAACAAACAAAAAACAAAGAAGTGGCCTTTTTTCCTGTAAATTCTGCGGGCGAATTCGATTCACCCATTTACCAAACTTGCCGATTGTAATTGCTCGATGCGACCCCAAGGAGCGGCAAAGAAAGTGAACAAGAAGAGAATAAAAGTCACCTAAACACTTTTTTCAATTTATTATATATTTTTTCACTTTTTTAATTCCATTTATTACAATATATAGATAATTATTAAAAAAAAATGAAAGTCTATAAGCTAACAATTAATAACAGTATATTTACTTTCCAATATTCACTTTTTGGCACATGATCCACACCATATATATATACACACACCTTCTTTTTTTCGCACGCTCATTAAATTCTGTTTTAACCTTCTTCAATTCAATCCCTCTCTCGTCCTCCTTTCTTACTTACGCCCCAAGAACTCAAGATTAGACTTTTATCAATTCTAATGTCAGGCTTATCAAACCTACTCAAAGAGGATTCTCGCGACTTGTTGCGAGAAGAAGAACTTTGTGATGACGACGACATCTACGACGACTTCAAAGAGTTTCCGACGACGAATATTAGGGTTCTTTTGCTCGACTCAGATCCCAAATCTCTAAGCGTCACGAAGAATCTCATGACACAATTTTCCTACCAAGGTATCTAATTAGACTTGATTAGGGTTTATTTTGTTCTTTCTGTTGCAGATTAGGGTTAACTAGGGTTTAAGGTTTTAGATTAGGGTTTATGATTATGTATTAATTTGATGTTTCAGTGACGAATTTTGAAAACGGAGACGAAGCTATCGCCTTTTTAATGAAGAGTAAGCATGAGATCGATCTAGTGATTTGGGATTTTCATGTGCCCGATATTAATGGACTCGAAGCTCTCAATGCCATTGGTAAAGAGATGGATTTACCAGTAGTAAGTAAGTATGTATTTCATATTACGTTTCTTGATATATAACTTGATATATCATCTTTTATCCGAGACCTAATGTGAAATTATTCGTGTCAAGTCACGTCTCATGACCACAAGAAGGAAACGGTGATGAAATCGACCAAGTACGGCGCGTGTGACTTTCTTGTGAAGCCGGTGAGCAAAGAGGCCATTGCCGTTCTGTGGCGGCATGTTTACCACAAGAGGAGGATGTCAAAATCCGGTTTAGATTCGGTTGAATCACATCCGGAAGAAGACAACAATGATCTGTGTCAAAGCAACGAAGAAGGCTCCAAGAACGTTGAAGATAGCGGAGAGCAGAACACTTCCAATCAAAAAGGAGACAAGTCTTCGTCCAAGAAACCGCGGATGACGTGGACTCCTGAACTTCACCAGAAGTTTGAAAAAGCCGTCGAAAAAACCGGCACCGTCGACAGTAATTAATCCACACTTTAATTCGAGTAGTGATCATCAATATTCATCAGTTTCCTGATTATTAATTTATAATCTTACCTTTTTTTTGCGTCTCCGACAATGCAAAACGCAGAGGCTGTGCCGAAGCAGATTCTCAAATGTATGCAAGAGGAAATGAACGTCGAAGGACTCACCAGAAACAATGTAGCCAGCCATCTTCAGGTGATTATTTCTTCTATGCTATCTATCATAGGGTTTGTTTGTTTCTTAGGCGACAAGAAACCATTAATTATAGGACTAACAATATACAGCGATTGCGATGGCAGAAGTATCGTCTATATGCGGAGAAAAAGCCCAGCGTTCCCCAGGAGACTCGAGAAGATTATGGCTGGCGTAACGCTGGGGTACCAAACACCAATCTCACGGCTTCTAAACCGCTCCTGAACTCGAGCATGAATCTCCACACTTATTTTACCAACGATCAAGCCGCAGCGAATGCCCCGATACAGTATCCAAGCAATTACCTCACAATGAACAACAGCCACTTGATGAACAACCCTCCTTATTATATGGACCACTCGTTTCCCCAGCCACAGCAACAACAACAGCAGCTGCAGCAGCAGCCGCAGTACTACCATTCTTCTCCTCAGATAACCAAGCCAGAGTCTGCATACGTGTCACCAGCCATGGAAACTTCCGGTCTCGTCTATCCTCCAAATTTGCCCCTCGAATACGGCGAGTGTTTCCTAACAGACAACACCAATTTCAAACCGATTCATCGCTAAGGTGACATATGATGAATCTGTCGTAGCTTTTCTCTCTACCCTAGATTTTTTTTCTTCGTTTTTTCTAGAGCTTCTTTCAATCCCACAAACGCGATTCGCAATACCTTGTTGCCATTTGCGTTCACACTAGTAGCATTTTTTGTTACTTTGGTGTCGAACCAACTGTTTTAGTTGTGAGTGATCTATCACATCACTTGCGTAGATATAGCTGATTTAGTCATGTGCAATCTTAATGACAGAACTGATACTCATACGTACGGATTCTTATGTACTTTTGTATTACAGAATCTCATTATACAAGTGTTTTCTTCTTCTGTTTTTTTTTTTTTTTTTTTTATCAACTATCAATATCACAATAAACTAGACATACCTCAGAACTCTAAAACCAGTTATTCAATTACGCGATTTCATTTTATAGTTTCCATGCTTTCGTTTTATATGTTATATATATCTTTTGATAATGAAATTTATAAGCTACTGGACTAAACTTATTTATTAGTAATATGCCTGAATATGGGCCTTACGAGACTTTTAAAAAAAATTAAAAATAGATAGTTAGGCCTGATGGATAGTATCCGGGGTCGGTGATGTTTCAAGGGGCTATCTATGTTCTGTGGGATTTAATTAGCGCACCTTTTTCACGATTAAGCAACTTACTAAAGGCAAAAATAATAAAAGAACGCTCTCATAGTTAAACAATAACAAATACCTTTCACAAACAATTATTAGACTTACATTCCCTTCCATTTCATAATAAGGATTTAAGATTTGTAAACAATAAATTGATTATTAGTATATTGTATTAAATTTGAAGTTAAATTAGATATACAATACCAAATTTATAATGAAAAACTAAAATAATATAAAATTTGAAACAAAAAATAAAATTTAAAAGATATTTAATTTGGAACGCTTCATTTTTCGACATAAATTTTCCCAAATTTGCGAATTATGAGGATTTATAAAGATGAGAATTGAGAACCGATGAGGTTGGAAAAAATTCAACCGATGACCACAAATTTATAATTCATTTATTTCTACTTTAAAAGAAAAAGAGATACAGCTCGGAGAGTGAGTCTATTTTCTCTTTCGGACTCAAAATGTATGTGCTGATATCCTTGCTAAAAGGACAAGAACACGAGAGTTTATTTTCTCCCATGTAAGTCAAACCCGTCTGATGGGCTCGGATTTTTGGAAATCCGACCTACGGACCTATTATGATTTAATATACGGTGATAGTTGAAAAAAAAAAAGAGATACAGCTCGGAGAGTGACACGGAGCCCATGGAACCAGCTGATTCCAGGAGAAGGTTACAGCAACTTGGCCACGTGGGATAGATACAAGGAGAACACTTTTGCGGGACCCATTTACCAGAACCCAAAAAACAAAAATAACGAATTTTATTATATCTAATTAAAATTTGATGGCACATCATAAGAACACCCCCCCACTTTTTGGCCTTTATATACGACTACGATATTATTATTATCACCCTATCATTATGGATGATGATGATTCTAAAAAACAAACCAAGTTTTCCGTAGAGCATACGCAAATAAAGGAAAATTTAATAAACTCGTTTTACCTCTCAAGTAAAGAGATACTGCCCCACCTTTGCAATTACAAATCAAAATTGTCTATATGCTTCGGAATAAGACCACACAGAATATTTTAATCAATGAATCAATCAATAATTTCCCTCACACTCTTTGTAGTATGTGGTAACAAATGTCCAAGTATTAAGGTGTTAATTATCCACTTTATTTTTTTGGTTAAGAGCCAACCAGAGGACGACAAAAGAAAATATCCAAAGTTATAATGCAAGGTGTAATATCAAATAATTTATAACAATCATCCCACTCATCAAAAAGTGAAAAGATAAAAAAAAAGTGAAGTAAGCATAGAGACCGACACCATTTTCCAACCAGAATGTACTCTTCTCAAGTGTCGTGTCCTTCTTCTCTCTTTGGTTTTTGACATGTTTCAATAATTTTTTCCAATTTCAAAAAAAGTAAAAAAAAATTAAAAACAAGAACGAACAAAAAAACGGTAGACCAAGTTCGTGCGTCAGGAGGAAACATATAGGGATTGTCGGTGAATATTGGAGTTAACCGTTAATTTTGGATTAGACGATAAACGATAGGATAATCTCTGTGTGTGAAAAAAAATGACAGATTTATAATATAAAAAAGAAACATCTGGTAAAAAAAATCTGTACAACGAAGATTCTCAACAAATCTGAATGTATCCATCCTATGGTTTTTTGTTTTTTTTTTTTGTATTATTTGATCTCATGCACAGAAGACGAACAATCGAATAGAATACAGAGGGAAGAACAAACTCCGAGAAAATAGAGAAAGAAAAGAATTAATGGGAGTAAAAAGTTTTCATTTTTTGTTGTTGTTGTTGTTGTCGTGATGGGATGAGAGAATTTACCAGCTGAGAGAGACTATAAACCCAAAGTAGCAGAGCAGATAACCGACGAAGACGATGATTTGATGGAATCAGCGTGAGTGTCCGTACAAATCATAAGGTGCCCAAAGAGTATCGAGTGGACAGGGCCGTCTCGAATCTAACCGGAACCACGGTTTACCACTACCGGACCAATGAAGCAAACTAACCGGGCCGGGATGAAGATCTCTGCAGCTCCCTCTCACGTTATCTCCACCGAGCCCGTGCTGGTTCCACCGGTGCTCAATCGGCGCTACTTCTCCGGCGAAAACCAGCAGGAACGGAGGCAAAGACCCAAGCTCGTAAATCCTATCGCTCTTCTGGATCTCCATCCATTTCTCGATCGCCTCCGTGAAACCCACGCGCCTCCATCTCTCCAGATCCATCACCATCACTCCGGTGTTGAAGTAGCACGGTTTTCTCCCGCGGAACGCCCCGGAAAACCGTTCGTCGGACCAGAACGCCGACGTGAAATACTTGGTGAAGTTGGCGTGGCAGTATTCAGGAGCCCCGATCGTTTTCGATCCCAAACTCGTCCTCCACAGCTTGGCGATATCATCGACGACGATTAGATCGGAATCCAGATAGATCACGCGCCGCACGCACGGCTCCAATAGATCAGCCAGGTAATTCCTGGCGTAATTCAACGGCTGCTCGAGCGCCTGCCTCACCGAGGTCGAGATCAGGGTGCGCACAATCTCCGGATCGAAATAATAAACCTTGAATTTCAATTCGGGGAAACTCGAACGAACCAAGGATTCTAGGCCGGTCTCGGAGACGAGGAAATGGAAGAAGACGCTCTCAGGACAAGCCGAGTGCTGGAGAATCGAGTGGACGGCTGCGATTGAGCCACGGAGGTACTCGAAATCGAGGGTTATCGCGACGTGGACCAGCGAAGGGTTGCAGACGCCGGAATCGATGTCGGCGGCTGCGCAATCGGCGGCATTGCGGAACACAGGGGCTTTCCTGAAGGAGAATCTCTGCGGCGGAGGGCCAGAGGTCGGAAACCGGAGGTAAGCGTCGAGATGAGAGGATCTGATAGCTTCCGCGGGAGGAAACGACTGTAGAGAAGGAGAGAGGACGATGATAACCAAAGCGGCGGAGAATAAACCGGAAAATCGCATGACCCAAAGCATCCTGAGACGACGAATCGCACCTCTCCGTTTCTTCTTCTTGGATTTGAAATCGAACCACCGATCGGCGGCGATAGAGGTGAGGTACGACCGGAGGAAAGCTAGGGTTCCTTTGATATCCGCCAGAGTTCACCGCAGAGGGAGAGATGTAGAAGGTGAATGCATCTGAAGAAAAATCCAAAATTGAAGTAAGAATTTTGTTTTCTGGGGGGGATCAAAATGGAAGCTATGCCGTGGGATCGAAGCGACCTGAGAGAGGAGAAGAGGAATAATCCGAAATCGGAAGAAGAAAAAAAATGAAGAAGGAAGGCGCAGGTTAGGAGGGGCGGTGCTACGGTGCGCCACCGTCTGCTCTTTTACGCCCTCTCCTCTTTCTCTTCCTTTGGTACTCTATTTTAGTATTATAGAAGATGGAAGAAGCAGAGAGAGAGAGAGATGATGCCTAATGGCTTTTTCCTTCGATTTCTCCTTCGCCAACAAACAGATTTGTATTCTACTTAGTTGTATGGCTAATCATAGAATTTTTTTTATTTTGTCTACAGGCTAATCAAAAATAAATTTTAGTATTAAATATTTATCTCAAATGACATCGCAACGTGTGATTGAAATTGACGTATTTAGGGAAACAAATATTTTGTATTTTTTTTATACAAATACATTGAATTTAATTAGAAGTATTCAATTCTTATACCCATAATTGAGTAAAATAATAATTTTGACATCCAGCTAAATATTAACTTACCTTAAATGACTTTTTGTATATCCAGTAATTATGAACTTACTTTAAAAATCTGAAACTTTTTTTTGTTGTTGCTAAAGCTAAAATCTGAAATATGCACCGAAAAAGTACTACATCTTACTTTGATTAATATCTTTTTATAAGCCATTAAAAAAAAATTTATTCCAAACCAAACGCGAACCAAAATCAAACATCCATCGTTGAATTTTATATATATATATATGCCTTTGCGCATTTCCTTTTTTTTATAGCTAAGTTTTGTAAATAAATATCGGTGTACAAGTGTCATAGTCATTTCTAAACTAAACCGATTCAGAAACAAACAAGATTCATGAGTCTATTGAAAAAAATACGTGATTAAAATAAGAAAAAGAAAATGGATCTTCATGAAATTAGGTCCTTTAACTCTGTTTATTAATGCGATAAAGTGGAGATTTCCGTATCAAGTGAACCCCATGATTCATGATTTATGACTCATGAGTGGTATGAAATAGGAACATATATTACTTTCATGTGAACTACAAACTGTATTTTTTTCTTCTTGTTGTGTTTAGATTTTGTTCGTGTTGGAAATGAGAATTAAAAACACAAACAACTAAAATAAAAATTTATATCGGATTTTGGGTATTTTACCAGAAATGGGGAAAAATAAACAAGTTGGATTACTTCTGTCAGCACAAATTTTCGATTGGCTTATTTTGGGGAATTTGAAAAATAAATTGTTATGTAGTTTGCATATTTGACGAGGCTATTATGTTAACAAATCACGGGCTTGTTATACGATATCATGCGTGAGGGAGAGTACTAGTATCACAACGTATAAATATTATTATCATTTATCACTGGATTGTTTATTGCAGTTAACATGGAGAAAAATGTCGGTAACATATATGTATGCAGCATATTCAAACAAAAAGAAGATTATTTTTATAACCATTAGGTGTACATGTAGCTTAAAACCTCGTCATCTTCTTCTTTGAAATAATCTTAATATTATAGTTGGAAATATATATAATATCCCAATATTACCGTTGAAATGTCCAAAATTATTTAAATTAAAAATGTTTCTATAAGACAACTATGTTCATTAGGAGAGACAAAGACGATTCAATATTACACAAGTAAACTCATACTGATAACAACCACGTTACCACGGATGGTTCATGTGTCCTTGTATAGCGCTATAGTATATATTTCAATAATTTATAAGAAAATGAATTAATTGGACAATTCAGCTAATGTGTAGAATTATTCGTGATACAAGATTATAGAATCAAAAACACAAATGTTTCATTTCATATTATCTAACTTGTTTTCTTTTATGGACCGACCACGAAACTCTATGTGCCAAAATAGCGTTCAAGTATCCTCCCGTTCACTACTGATTAATAGTAACGTATATCCTAGACTTTATGTTATTTTTTAATTTCATTTTTGGTTCTAGACTTTATGTTATGTGGTCAACTCCCTGATTAATAGTAACGTATATCCTCTGTTTTATTATTTTGAACATTACTTCAAAGGTACACATGTACACACTGGATCTATTCATCGTGGTGGGGGGGGACACAAAAAAAAAAATATATATATATATAGGAGTGTATTTATCTGCATATGATATGAAACTAAATTTAAATGTGCGTAGCCGCTAACACTTGGATCACTACGAATACGATGGCTAATTCGAATCCTACGAGGCGAGCCACGTGGAAATTCGTTATGATCATCCTTGCCCCATAAGCAATTAACCTAGCTAAATGTTCAGGAGTTAATGCTATTATACATTTTATTAATTTCGAGAAGAAAAATAAAAAGTCAATTAATTGAGCGGAAATTAAAGTGTAGCGTGTAGATGATCGATAGCAACATCAATCCTTATGCTTGTGTACAGTGTGTACTTGAGTACTTAAATGTTATCGATCAAACAAACTTTTTTATCATCCAACTCTAACTGTATTTACCTTTCTTTTTCCAGGACTCCTGCAATTTCCATGACCGAGGCAATTTTGATGATATCCGGGAATTACAGAAATATCTGTATTTAAACCCTTTAGGCCCATTGTAGGCTTGTACCTTCTTAAGCCCAAATAGTTAAAATTCCTTTTTTAAAGAACCATTTTGACGAAGTCCATTAGTATCCTAAAGAACCCAACTAAATCCACTTATATTTCTTTCCTCGTGCCAAAATGAAATCTCTATCAATCTGACAGAAAATATCTTCATGTAGATCCCTTTGTACCTTCACGGAGCGACTCGCGTTTTTTAGTCTCCTTTGATAATATTTTTTTGAAAAAGTAAATCAATGCATTTCTCCTTTACATGCCGGAGGCATTGATGTGGGCTATGAAATATCGTTTGGTCGTATTTTAATATAATCTGATTATGCAAAGCTTTTGAATATGTTAGAAGACAAAAATGATTGGCCAACGTTTTCTTTTATGTAAGATGAGTTTTCTGATGTTGTTAATTTTATAATGTAATAATGTTCGTGCTCTGCAGAAAATGTAAGAGTATGAGATTTGATTTTTTCACACGTTTGTAACTCTGTTCCGGACTGGTTTCCTCTTGAAGCCAATTTAGACCTTTTTAGTTAACAATAAATGAGTTTTGCCATAAATAAAAATTAATACTCCCTCTGTTTCACAAAGAGTGTCATTTTACTCTTTTTCACACATATTAAGAAAACTGATAAAAATCATATTCTACCCCTTATTAATACACTAAACTCATTTTTCTTTCTAATTAATACATCAATATTACAAGATCAAAACTGGATTTTTGTTTTAAAAATTGCATTGAAAATACAAAGTGACACTCTTTGTGAAACAAAAACAAAACCTTAAAATGACACTCTTTGTGAAACGGAGGGAGTATATATTTATGATAAATGATGTATCACATCGTCTTAAAATTTCCCGTTTCTCGGTTACTAATTACGTTTTTAATACTGTATATTATA
Organism: Alliaria petiolata; assembly: GCA_020283515.1. Classification (NCBI taxonomy): domain Eukaryota; kingdom Viridiplantae; phylum Streptophyta; class Magnoliopsida; order Brassicales; family Brassicaceae; genus Alliaria; species Alliaria petiolata. Next base: position 97,005,197 of record JAHZTW010000002.1, read on the forward strand.
TACGTTTGTGTATTGTTATGCTTCATGGGAACGTGGCCACTAGTTCCACATGGTTAGGTATTTGGGTTCTTGTTTTTAGGTTAAGTTGATAGAAACACAATACGTGCTTGCTGACTCATTTAGAATCATCACTTATCCACTTTAAAATAAACATATACCCAACCAAAATCCTCCTTCTCACTCAGAAAGTCTCTGAACGATTCCAAGATGAGATCATACACCCGAATCCGATAACACTTTCATTAAGCAAAAGTGGTCAACTGAATTTCCACAAAATAGTCAACAAAATTAGATTTAATATAGGTTAATTATAGGGACGGTTTTAATTTTTTTTTTTAAATTACACATGGGACATGAATGGTACAACAACGAACTATGTAATGTACAACCATATATAATTACGATGTAAATGAGAATCTTTATATTTCAGAAGCATAGATTCAACAAAACTTGGTAAAATAAATGAAAAACCCCATTAAATAAACATTACTGTTTGGACCCACAATCCACCATCTAATATTTATTATTTTCTAATTAACTATTCATTTTTTTTTTTGTGTGATAAATAATATGATACAGATCAAAATCACAACTTTGCTATCAGCAATCTCGAAAAGTATATCAAACAAGTCAAGAATTTTGATTCTCTTTTTATTACAAAGAAAAAGGAGTAATTGTTTTAATTTAATAACCTAGAACAGGAGAGACAGAGACAACCGCTGGTTCAGAAGGAAGCTTATTAGCTGTGTCGCGGTGCACGAGATTCCCCTGCGCCTGCGCCATCAATATCGACTTGTAAATCTCCACAAGCACATTCTCATCGTATTCCTTCATTTGGCCCGACCCGAATCCGGATCCACCGTATCCAGAGGATCCGACGACCCGCGAGTTAGCCAACCGCATCATCATCTTAACGTAAGAATCGCGTATCCAAACCAAAAGCTTCTTAGGTGATGCCGTTTTGAGGATTCTCAGCTTCGGCACAATCTTGATCCTCCAAAACCGTTTCTTCCGGGTCGGATCCATTTTGATCCGTTTTCCATTCCTTCGACCCGCCGTCGATGACCCATCAAGCTTCTCATATCCTCTCCACCTCCGCCAATACCTCTTCGGCGTTATCTCCATCACACTCTCTCTCTAGACTATATGTATTTTTTTTTGTTTGGTGTATTTTTATATGTTTGGAGAGAGACACAGAGAGAGAGAAAACGAATTAGGAATCTAAGAGAGAGACAGAGATAGATAGGTTGGGATTTATAATAATGACTACGAAGACCTAAATGGCTAACTCCACAGCGTGTATGAAGCAGTAGACACGTGATTAGTTACACGCATCTATATGTCTATGCGATTATATGTTAATACTATTCGGTATGGAAGTGATAGCCATTTTTCATTTTCTGTTTTAGGTTACAATTTTTTTATTTCAAATATAGCGATTATAACAAATTAACAATGATCGTTGTCCCTTTTGGAACATCCAATTCAAGTGTTTGTTTTAGAATTTCAGATATAATCTTTCAATTAAAAATTTATATAAGAAAATACGGGAGTTCGAAACTTTCTTAAATTATATTATAACACACATCCTTTACATGAACGGTTGTTTTTTCCTAGTTTGATGTCTTTGAAATATTATTGATGTTTTGTACTATAAACTATAGACAGTATCCATATGTATCACTTTTCTTTTTGTTAGTGTTGGTTTTGAAATAGGCATGAACTCGTGTTTGGCTTAACAATGTCTTATTCTCGATATTGGCTCCATATCCAGACCGAACTCGAGTTCAACCTAGCAAAAACTTAATATCGATATTAGTGGCTCGTTGGAGTCAACATTCTTCGTATTAAACTTGATATATACTACTCACTTGTTTGTCAATAAAGCATTCCAACTTATTTTTAATTTTCATCCGTTCACCGTTCATAAAACGAAGATTTGAGCTACAACTTTTAGTCACTTAACAATTCGCGATATTCCTAATAATTGCTAGTTACGAATCTAAGTATCAACCAGTCGGCACAATACGTATCAAAATTTTAAGATATTTACTTTTATATAACGTATTATTTATTTTTTAATTAAAAACGAATGGTCTGATTTTTCTTGTCAACTAGCGTTGATTCTTTGTTTTGTCAACTATCGGCAGTGTTGATTAATTTCTCAGCATAACGAAAATTGCATTGATTATTTAATTAATCGATAAACCCAATGGCATTTAGCGCGAGTCATCGCTACTGCAATAATGGCGATTTGTGACGACACTCCCATGGGCCATGGCCCATGTGACAACCCCTCCACCAAATCCTGACCGTTAGATCTCTCACTTTCTCATTCATCATCGCAAGTCGATTGTAAGAAGAGGGTTACAGATACACGCATGTACATATTCTAGAGTAATAATAATAGTATCTTCGACCAGAAAAAAAAAAAAAGGAGGAATAGTACTAATTTGCTGCATAATATTTCCCGAATTTTTGTTTTGTTGGTTTTTAAGTTTTCTTTGAAGTAAAAAATACTAGCATCTGAATCAAATTTAATTGTAGCATGTATTAGGTGGCGCTACATCAGTTTCATGTGCACATTAATAGTTATCGTGGGAAGCATTTGACTTTAAAAAACGCAAAAAGCCAACATTAATGAGCTTACTGAGCTGTGATTTCATCAAATCGATATATTCCCTTGATGTGCTNGTGTGTTTTTATATATTGAGAGAGAGAGAGAAAGAGAAAACGAATTAGGAATCTAAGAGAGAGACAGAGATAGATAGGTTGGGATTTATAATAATGACTACGAAGACCTAAATGGCTAAATCCACAGTGTGTATGAAGCAGTAGACACGTGATTAGTTACACGCATCTATATGTCTATGCGATTATATGTTAATGCTATTCGGTATGGAAGTGATAGCCATTTTTCATTTTCTGTTTTAGGTTACTATTTTTTTATTTTTATTTCAAATATAGCGATTATAACAAATTAACAATGATCGTTGTCCCTTTCGGAACATCCAATTCAAGTGTTTGTTTTAGAATTTCAGATATAATATTTCAATTAAAATTTTATATAAGAAAATATGGGAGTTCAAAACTTTCTTAAATTATATTATAAACACATCCTTTACATGAACGGTTGTTTTGTCCTAGTTTGATGTCTTTGAAATATTATTGATGTTTTGTATAAACTATAGACAGTATCTCCATATGTAACACTTTTCTTTTTGTTAGTGTTGGTTTTGAAATAGGCATGAACTCGTGTTTGGCTTAACAACAATATCTTATTCTTGATATTGGCTCCATATCCAGACCGAACTCAAGAGTTCAACCTAGCAAAAACTTATTCTCGATATTAGTGGCTCGTTGGAGTCAACATTCTTCGTATTAAACTTGATATACTACTCACTTGTTTGTCGATAAAGCATTCCAACTTATTTTGTTTTGATTTGTTCACCGTTAATAAAACGAAGATTCCTAATAATTGCTAGTTACGAATCTTCGTTTCAACCAGTCGGCGCAATATGTATCAAATTTTTAAGATATTTACCTTTATATAACGAATTAATTTTATCAAAAACGAATGGTCTGATTTTTCTTGTCAAGTAGCGTTGATTCTTTGTTTTGTCAACTATCGGCAATGTTGATTAATTTCCCAGCATTTTGCTCTTTGGGTTCTAACGAAAATTGCATTGATTATTTAATTAATCGATAAGCCCAATGGCATTTAGCGCGCGAGTCATCATCGCTACTGCAATAATGGCGATGTGTGACGACACTCCCATGGGCCATGGCCCATGTGACAACCCCTCCACCAAATCCTGACCGTTAGATCTCTCACTTTGTCATTCCTCATCGCAAGTCGATTGTAAGAAGAGGGTGAGAGATACGCGCATGTACATATTCTAGAGTTATAATAGTATGTTTCCCGAATTTTTTTGTTTTGTTGGTTTTTAAGTTTTCTTCGAAGTAAAAAATAATAGCATCTGAATCAAATTTAATTGTAGCATGTATTAGGTGGCGCTACATCAGTTTCATGTGCACATTAATAGTTATCGTGGGAAGCATTTGACTTTAAAAAACGCAAAAAGCCAACATTAATGAGCTTACTGAGCTGTGATTTCATCAAATCGATATATTCCCTCGATGTGCTCTTCGCCGCACGTGGGGAGTTCACATACGTACGTGTGCAACACTGTGTGTTTATATCATTACCTCGTTAATCTAACTTTGACGGATCCTAATGTTTCCCCAATTTCTTCGCCATATATATATACACATGCAGGCTAATAATGTCTTGATTTCGAAATCTTCCGGGAATCATGATTGCTTCAGATATGGGCCTAATATATTATCCGAAAATGGGCTGAATGTGTTAGTAATAGGATTGGATGTATCATTTATTTGTTGCAGCCACTAGCCCATATACGAAGCATATCAATCAAAATGTCTATAATAGTTTGACTATCGAAAACAAAATGATCATATAAAAAAAGAATTTATATGAAAAAAAAAAAGAATGTCTCGACAAACAGATTTAAAATTTTACGAACCAATTCTAAGATGCATTCATCCATCATCCATCATATTCTAACCAGAATCTGAAAGAGACTTACTTCTATTGATAATAAATTTTAAATTTTGTTCAAACAGGGAAAAATATTGATCACAGTATTGCAAGAGTAATATCTACTGCCTTTTTTTTGTGTTATTTTTCGTCAAGTATTGCAAGAGTAATATCTAATGGTGGTGAGTGCTAAGGGAGTTTACAAGTACTTGGAAAAAATCCGATAGAATTAAATAAATATTTGAACAACTCAATTTTTATTATTACTTTTATTTTTTACGTTTTTTTTCCCACGTAAATTTTTAACCATCATTTTTTTTTTAAAAAGCGCCTCATCGATCGCAGAGCCTCTCACGGTCTCACCGTCAAAACACTTTCCCCATTTATTAATCTGACTTCCTAAATTCAAAACCATCCGATCTCATAACCCTTACCGGTGCTTTTTCCAATTTGGACGGAGCTCCGGCGTTAGGGTAATGGACGGGTTCGGGTCGAATCAGAGAACGCTCGCCGTTGATCGATGGATGGAGATCGTTAACGGTAAGGGTTACGGCGTTGGTGGAGCAACCCAGTTCCACTCAACCCGATCCGGCTCCTCGGATTTTGAACCGTCTATTCCGCCTCCGCCGGGAGCAGTTACGACGGCGCATACGAGTGCTCCTGCCCCGTGGAGATTCATCGACCCGGAAACGAAGAGAAAGAAGAGAATCGCGGCGTACAAGGCTTACGCGATGGAAGGGAAAGTTAAATCGACGGTTAAGAAAGGGTTTCGCTGGATCAAGAACAGGTGCTCTCAGATTATATATGGATAATCATTTTTTTCTTTCTATAAATTTCGGCAGATCGTGCCTTGGGCTGTCGCCGGCGATAACGGGCGACTACCTTTTTTTTCTGGTGTCAAAGGTAAAGTGAGAGAGTTTTAGGGATTGTTTTGATTTGATCTTGGAAGCAAGACGACGTCGTTGTACATGAGTATAAATTAGTAGTCTACAACGACGAGTCAGGTCAAACACGGTCCAGGTTTGTGGCCCGAATTATGCTTTTTACATCTTATTTAAGCCCAATTAATTGGTCTGACCCATCAAGTGACTTTCGATTTGTATTTAAATCGGTAAGGCCCATTAAGTGAATACGAGTAGAGAGATATTATCAATCCGTATTGGAAATCGTGATTTATAAACAAAAGACGAAGCACCTTCTACGCACGATCATAGCTTTGCACGTGAAGCCACGTCTTCTCTTTATATTCACTGTACCTAAAATAGCCTTTACTGAGTTTATTATATTGCCCCCGAAGTTTGATGGATTTTTTTTTATCAATCACGTAGGAGTATTATTTTCTCTAGATCCTGGAAGCCATCAATTATTTATAATAAATAAATAGATGTATAGAAGTTATGATATATTATATATAATATATAGATCATTAGATGTAAACAAGAAAAAGAGGTCTTAAGAAGGTCCAGATAAATTTTGAAATCATTTACTGATCCGATGTAAATACACGATCATGATATTTTTCTCATTTCATTTATGAACATCAGAATATCTTTTTGAATTTCAAATTAAAATTCCTTTGGCGTTTGAAAATAATTCGAAGCACTATATTGAATTGTGAGTTATGGCGTGAATCGGATATAAAGGAGAAAAATTTGTAAAGCCGACCAATTGATTCTTTTTTATTGAATATTACTTGAGCATTTTGGTGGGTTGGATTTAAAAAATAATTTTTTTCAGTAACAATAAATAGAGGGTATTAACGGAAATTTAGAAAGATCTACATGGGCAAACTCGTAAAATGGCATTGTAAATTCCAAAAACATCCGTAGATTCTTCTTCTTTATTCTACTGGATCAGCCTGCAGAATCCTAAGCAACAACCATAGCATTACCTACATTATCAAATTCATAACAAGTAGTAATTAATTACGTCTAATATTCTTATAATAATAACCAGTAGATTTCAATTTTTTTTATTCATGCAAGCACCATGTCAGATGATTAAACATTTTTAATTTGTGCAAAAAGATCGAGTATACCGTAGTTTACTTTTTTTTCCCCACCGAAAATAGCATAAGAATATTTTTGATAGAATTAATTAAAAAAAAAAGGTTTCGAGAATCGCAATTAAATTTAGATTTTAAAATTGTCAATAAATACTAGGAATAAAAAAAGCAGCTTCATACATACACATACACTGCATATCTGCTCCTCTCACCTCGCTCCTCGCGCTCTCTCTCTCTCTTTTCTGCAGAAAACATTTTCTTGAGAAACAAGCCACAGTCACAATCGATCTACCCTCCTCTCATCTGCCAACGTCTTTGTCTCTCGCGTAGTACAATGGTTGTTGTTGAGAGCTTTGGCCATGGCGAGCCAGAAACCGTTGATTTCTCAGAAACGCCGCGTTTCAGCGACGACTTTGGCTCTGGCTCTGGCTCTGCTTGCTCCACGCCGTTCGTCAGCGCTCCGTCTAGCCCCGGCCGTGGTCCACCGCCGGGTTATTACTTCAGCGCACCGTCGAGACCGATGCAATTCTTCCTGTGTTCTGCTGCTCCATCGGAGAATCCGAAGCTCGAGCCGACGTCGTGCGGCGACTTTGAGTTTGATTTCTCGTCTCGGCTGTCTTCGAGCAGTGGTCCACTAGGTGGCATATCAATGACCTCCGCGGAAGAGCTCTTCTCTAACGGCCAGATCAAGCCGATGAAGCTCTCGTCGCATCTTCAGAGGCCTCAGATCTTAGCGCCGCTTCTAGATCTGGAAAACGAGGAAGAAGACGAAGAAGAAGCGAAACCAGACGGTGATATGAATAGGCGTGGGAGAGATCTGAAGTTGAGAAGCAGATCTGTTCACCGAAAAGCCAGATCTCTCTCTCCGCTCCGAAACGCAGCGTATCAATGGACTGAAGAGGAAGAAGGAGAAGTCGCCGGGGAGAGGGAGGTGAAGGAGTGCATACGAAAGATACAGGAAGATTACGAGGAAGAAGCCAAGAATAACGAAAACGTGCCGTCAGCTGAAACGACACCGTCTTGATCAGCTTCGTCTTCTCGATCGTCGTCTTACGGTAGAAACTCAAAGAAATGGATATTCCTCAAGGATCTGCTTCACAGGAGCAAAAGCGAAGGGAGAGGAAACGGGAAGGAGAAGTTCTGGTCCAACATTTCATTCTCTCCTTCCAAATTCAAAGAGAAGAAACTCAAATCTCAACCCCTCACCATCACTAAGGATGAGAAACCGATTCCGGAAACAGAGAACGAAGCCGACGAGCCCAAAAGGCCGAAACAGAAACAACCACAGGCGAAGAAGTCTCCGATCGCCGGAAAACCAACAAACGGCATTGCGAAACGGCGAGGATTGCAGCCTTCTGCTCACGAGCTACATTACACAACGAACAGAGCTCAAGCAGAGGAGATGAAGAAGAGGACATATTTGCCTTACAGGCATGGACTCTTCGGCTGTTTAGGGTTTAGTTCCAAAGGTTACAGTGTCTTGAACGGTTTAGCCCGAAGCTTAAACCCGGTTTCATCCGGTTGAACCCAAATTAAGTCGTAGATTAATTATTTCAAAGCAAATGTTTTATGTATAGGTCATGGTTATGGATTCAGTAGTCCTTAAGTTATTAAAAAAATGTAGTATATGTAAGAAGATCATTGCATCTCCCTGTTCTTAGATTTGATTACTATGATTCTATGTAGTTCTTGGGAATGATTTCGGAATCTAAAATTTACAGTGGTGTTGTAACAGTTTTGTGACTTTTATTATTCTTATGGCCAACAAAGTTAAGGTTAAGAAACAACAATAATGGTGGTGGGGGTTTTGGTTTGTTGCGAGTGAGTGCAATAATTTTTTGTAAGTACTCTGTGAGATCTGCAGAAGAGAAAATAAAAATAAGAGATTGGGGCCATGAGTGAGTTGTGTTTTGGAGTAATGTGTGTGTAGAGTTAAGAGAGAGCATCTTCATCATATACATGACCCATTTGTGGTTTGTCTTATTAAACATTTTGGTGATTGAAACTGCATCTTTCAAGTCTTATCTAATTGGCATTTTGCTAAATAATATATGCTTTTATAGTTAATATATCTATTCATTCTTTGGAATTTTGTTCTGGGTCTTTAGACCTAAATTACATAATAATATACACATCATCCCCTTGTTGAGAAGAACCCTACCGTGAGTATGGTTTTTGTTTTCGTACTCATTTGATTAAGCAAGAGATCTGCATATCATAACTTTAAGTTGTTCCCATATGAACTTACTTTTCAAGACCATCGTTTTATATATTAATTTCTAGATAGATCAAGCCGAACTAAAAATTCCAAATTGCGTCTTTACTTGATTTGATAAATCAAAAGCAAATCCGAATTGAGTACAAGAAAAACAAAACAAATGGAAACTCAAATTATATTTGATTAAAAAATGTAATTTAATCGAAACTAAAATCAACTCATACAAAGTTAAATTTTGCTCTTGCTGAAACAAGAGAACTAAAATGAAATTGAATTTCAATCCGAATGGAATACACAATTGTTGTATGGTTGATCGAATTTTATGTGGAAATGTGAAGCTAATCTCCTTCCTATACGTGGCTATGGTTTTTAATGGCTTCCGGTATTGCTCCACAAACCATGGGTGCAAAAACTCCACAGCTAATAATGATATTTTGTTTGAAAGACACAATTAGTAAGAGTAATAAAGAGTTACAAATATGAAAACGGTGTCGTTTTCTGCCGCCACGGCTGCGGCAATAGTTGTCTATGAAAATAGAACCGAATATTAAATGAGATTACGTGCACGTATAGCGACCTAAGAAGATCCACACCGCACATCAACAAACACTTAGCTGTCTTATCTATCTGAAATATACGACTCAACCCACATGAACTTGTCTTCATTTTGGGCCCAAATGCTGCATCTACATTCGCCTATACACAAAGAAGATTACTCTGTGGAAAAAAAAAAGAAAAAAGGGCCACGTGAGTTGTCGTAAGAGAAGAGTATTAAGAACAGAGGAGGTCCATACTTAAACATGACCCACTCCTCTGAAAAGTGAAAATCTCACTTCTTTTTTTCTTTCTTTCCTCTACATAAAACTCCAATTTGAGAGTAATAATTTGGGCCAGATTACATTAAAGACAGTCATGTCATGGGACCTTAATGCTTTTTAATTTTAACGCATTGGGAGATTTCTTTTATAGGGGAGATATTTAAAATTTAAGAATCGTCAGTCATGTCATAGCATCGTATTTTTTATAATTTTAAGAAAAAAAAGAAAACAGGAGAAATTTGGATTAATTCAGAGGAAACATATTTTTAGGACCAAGAATACAAGTTGCAAAAAGTGACGTGGGATGAGTCACTTCAATCAATCGTGAGCAGCTCTCTATTATATGTAACTGTTCACTTCATCACTTAGCTGTGCTGATCTGATCTGTCTCACTGTTTATGTGTGGGAACTTTCTGTTTCCAATAACCAGTGTAATACGTACGCTGTAATTTATATTTTCCCTATAATAAAAATAACATCATTTTTTTTATTTTATCAAATCACAACTGATATCATAATTTAAGCAAAAAAGATGGGAAAAAGAAGAGAATTTTCAAATATATAAATCGGATAAAAATTAAAATTATTTTAGTATTATTTATCTTTGGGGGCTAAGAAAAAGTTAATAAAAAAAAAAATTAATAACACTAATATAAAGTTTTGAAAAAAACACTAATTGGGGAAAAATATTAAAACAAAAACAGAAAACTTTAATCTTACTCACCGGGAAACAACATTTTTTTTTATAACCAATTTTTATATAGATTTTACTTGAATATGTATTTCGATAGTTTCAGAAACTAACTTTTGTATTTACGTTTACGTTTACATGTAGAATAAGTAAATCTAGCTTGGGTTTGAGGTTACAATTTACAATTTACAATTTACAATTTACAAAGGGAAATAAAAACTACAGAATTATTTGAAAAACAATAAATTTATTATGGGCTTATCAGTAAAAGGCTGCTTTAAGGGGCCATGTCAAAGTTAGGCCCACATAGTAATCCCTCTCAGTCTCAACAATACTAATCATTCCCGCGATCATTAACGAACTTAAAAACGTTATACCCCCTGAAATTTGTAATAGTTTCGTTACACTACCTTACTTTCAAATATCATAAAATCAACACCCCAACTCAATTACTTGTCAAGGTGACTGCAAGACTCAACAAATACCCAAAAGCGCCATTAGGGTTCATGAGAACACCCTAAAGCTTTAGTTCCTTCTCGAGCCATTGGATGATTCACCAGATGCATTACCGAATGGACCAGAACTTCATAGTCTTTCACAAGAATCCGTCGCATCATTAGTTGTTTCTCCAGATCTTCGATACAGCTACTGATCCTTATACCCATTTGATCCCTAGAAGCTTCTTCGGCTTCTGGTACAATCTCAGCCATCCATTGATAGTGATCTACGGTTGCATCGTTTAGCCTGGAAAAAAGAAGTTAACAAGAAATGAAGTAACAGTGTAATTGAACAAGGAAGTAGCAACAGCTTCAGGGATTCTGAATCAAGAACCAAACAAGACTGGTTTTTCTTCAGTTTTTTTTACTTACTTTTCCAATATAGAATTTGCTTCATTCATGTTTCTCGCTCGAAACAAAACCTCGACACTGTCCTTATTAACCCTAGTAAGCCCCTCAAGAGAGCCAATCGACAAGCACCTCGAGTGTATCATCGAATCAGTTGTTTTTGAGTTTAGATTACCAATCCTTAAAACGACAGCCAAAGAGTGATGATTTGAATGTGGATCGGAGGTAGAAGAACCCTTGGAGCTAGTTTTGATCCTCTCCTCGGAACTGGGACTGATTATGTTTTGAGCCTTAGATTCGTGGTCTAGGACTGGAGACGATGACTTGCTTGGCTTGGAGGATGAAACATACGAATCCGTAACAATTCTTGCTCGCGAAGAAGCATTTGCTTCCGTGTTCCTCTCACCGTTAGTTTTCTGGTAAGAAAAAGGACTCAGCACAGTTAAGAGCATTCAAACTTTTTCGAATCAAACATTGCTGCATAACGATCTTGTACGTCTTTCTGGGTATAAAATAAATAACAGTGTGCGCGAAAAAAGTTTGAATAAATATTATGAACGTATATACCCGAGAAACTTCTGGCTTTTCAGTCAACAACATTGGTTTGGAAATTGAATCAGAAGCTTGTTCATGCTTCTTCTTCTTCTTCTTCGTCTTCATGCCTTTAGTTTTCTGGGGTAACAAAACAAACTCGGCTCACTTAAGAAAGATTAAATCTTTTGGTTAAAACCATTGCTGGTAAAACTACAATGAATGAAACTTTACTTCACTAACCAAGAGCACAGAAGGAGATGTTAGTGAATATTATAAGCGTACCTGAGAAAGCTCTGGTTCCTCAACCTGAGGAGGCTCTGGCATCTTAGTAAAGAGCTCCACAACCGTATTCGGATTCAAGTCTTTTTCAACAGAACCCAACTCTGAGAAAAAATCATCCTCGGGAGAACCAAATAACGCAGCAGGAGTGCGAGTTTTCACTCCTGAAAGTTCACAGAAAAGAAGCATAAGAAAACAGGCTCAAGGGCACATATCATATCCTCTCAATCATCTATGTTCGGGTTAACAAGCGTACCTACATCAGTTTCAGAGGAATTACACTGTGGGGAACTATGAAATGCGCGGTTTAAAAGTTTGATTCCTGCTCCGCTTCCATCATTGAATCTATCAACAAGAAGAAACTCCATTTGTTTGCGACCTAAAATATATCTAAAACCCCGACGAGACAAGTCATGCAGTAATAATTCAAATTGATTTCATATAACCTCACCTATCAAGTGATGTACGCTTCGAAATCGATGCAATTTCACCTGTGAAACACCGAATAAGCCATTTCGAGAAATTTCATTTCCAGGGATTCAAATTTCTGAAGGTGCAAGATTAATACAGGAAGAGTAACCACTTAACGTACAATTTCGGCTTAAAGAGGAGCTATGTCTTCCATGGAACAAAGGTTTTAGGGACGCTCGTACTCTCGCCGCAAACATCGCCGTCGCTCCGCCGGGAAGACAGAGAGGAGCAGAAGGGTATCAAACGCAGAGAAAAAACATTCAAAACGTCGTCGTCTTGATTATCTGTTTTATTTTTACTGGGCCTTCTTCATTCCCCCTTAGTTGCGTGACAATCGATCATTTAGTGGGCCTCTTCCATATAGGCAATTTAAAGTAAGCCCATAAATATGGCTTGGTATAGTTCGAACGACATCGTACTGATAAAGTCGACGAAAAGAAGAGTCAGCGATTCTACGGTGTTTTCCCACGTGGCTTAAATCTATTGGTTACGTTTGTCAGAGACTAAATCCTGATTGGTTAAGCATAGCATTGTCCACGTAAACCGACCACGGCGTTCGAATTCTAAAATAGTTTGGAATCGTTCCGCGAAAGAGAGAAAGGGAAGTAGAGATTCGAGTTCCCCAATCAGAAAAACGCGAAGGAGATCTTCTTTCGTATTAACAATCGTGACGAATCTCCTCAGGTTGGAGTAACCCTAGGAGTTGAAGTCCTTGGGAGAGATCCGATTCTCTCCTGATTTACGTTTCCATGGCGATTCGGTGGTCGAAGCTGTGTATTGTATTGTTCGCACTGTCTTACGCCATCTGCGTCATTTCTGGGTAAAAACATCTTCCTAATTGCATATAATGTGCGGTGTATTCGTCAGTGAATGCTGGTCTGACGTAGCGTTTTGTTTGCATTGCGAATTCTTAAAAATCTATGGTGTGATTCAGGAAGAGCTACTACGATGTGTTGCAAGTTCCGAAAGGAGCGTCTGACGAACAGATCAAGAGAGCTTACAGGAAACTCGCTTTGAAGTATCATCCCGATAAAAATCAAGGAAACGAGGAAGCGACTCGCAAATTCGCCGAGATCAATAACGGTATATTTCCTCTCGCAGTTTCTAATTCTGCACTCATGTATAACCCTTTTTCGTTTTGAAATTGACTTTATGGTGTCTGTTGATGTAACAGCTTATGAAGTGCTATCGGATGAGGAAAAGAGGGAGGTATATAACAAGTACGGTGAAGAAGGGCTAAAACAGTTTGCTGCAAATGGAGGACGAGGAGGAGGAGGAGGGGGCATGAATATGCAAGACATATTTAGCCAGTAAGTTTTTTTTAGATTTCCCCAGTCTCTAAGGTATAAATGGTAAGCATTAGAGGAATTTATGGAATAAAGACCAAAGGTATTGAAATTTTATCCGAGATATCTTGCTTGTTAGTTCTTGTCTCCTCGTATATTGGAAGATCATAATGGTTACTCTTTAGGTTCCAACTAGTAGTACAAGAGTTAGGGTTATCAGATTCTATGAATTATGGAACATAAAACAGTGGCTAAGGTTTATTTCAATCACCTGAGTTTGGGTTCTGGCAAACATTTGTCTAGGATAGAAGTGGACCAAGTGGTGTCATTTTTATGTATGCATCGTGGATACCAGTAAATTTGGTAATGCTAATGGTCTTTGCTGTAATAATGCAAATACTTCCTAAATTTGGATAATGTTTTACCTTGGTGTCAAAATGTTACAGATTCCCTAATGTACAGAGATTATTAATGTGTCTATTAGGTTTTTTGGTGGAGGTTCGATGGAGGAAGAAGAGAAGGTTGTCAAGGGTGATGACGTGATTGTGGAACTCGAGGCGACTCTAGAAGATCTATACATGGGAGGCTCTGTTAAGGTATGTTAAAGCTCCCTGTCAATATGTTATACATGTAACTCTTCTGGAAATTGCTGCTTTGATTCAAATATACACTTGGCCATTATTAATGAACATGATTTCCTAGTGGCAGTCAGACATTCTTTACGTTTGAGAGATGTTTTGGTTATAATAGATTAATTCCGAGAGAAATGCGTATGAAAAGACTTGCCTTAAGTTTTGGTTTCTCAACGAGGGTGTCCCACGTTTAAAATATCAGGTATGGAGGGAGAAGAATGTCATAAAACCAGCTCCTGGAAAGAGAAAGTGCAACTGCAGGAATGAGGTTTATCACAGACAAATTGGTCCTGGAATGTTCCAACAGATGACAGAGCAGGTGAGGCATATTTATTCAAGTCTCTCTCAAATCGTCCTCTTCAGTCCAATATCATGCCCACCTCTTTGAAACATAATCCTCTGGTTCCTGTCAGGTCTGTGACCAATGCCCAAATGTTAAGTACGAACGCGAAGGATACTTTGTCACAGTTGATATTGAGAAAGGAATGAAAGACGGAGAAGTAAGTCTCAAAACTCTCCCTTATCGTAAATCTTAGATACTACATTTCAAAAAAGCTTATAAACTCACTGTGAGCTTATCGATCTCTCCTTTCAGGAAGTGTCTTTCTATGAAGATGGTGAACCCATTCTCGACGGTGAACCTGGTGACCTTAAGGTTAGCCTCTTCCCTAAGTTTCCCTAATCCTTGATTTCACTAAACTTCAAGATCAGCGAGAGAGAATCACCATTATTGTACATTTGGCAGTTCCGAATCAAAACTGCACCACATGCCCGATTCCGGAGAGATGGCAACGATCTACACATGACCGTCAACATCTCACTGGTAAATAAAATCCACAAACATCTTGTGTATCTCTACATCATAGACCAACAATTTCTGATTCTACTTAATCTTCCTTCAGGTTGAGGCGCTAGTTGGTTTTGAGAAATCATTCAAACACTTGGATGATCACGAAGTTGACATCAGTTCCAAGGTAACACTATCATTCTCTACACACAAAACACTCGACATTGATCTTTATGATCTGATAGTTTTTTTTTTTTTTGGGTTGAATATTGTGTGACACAGGGAATTACGAAGCCCAAGGAAGTGAAGAAGATCAAAGGAGAAGGGATGCCACTTCACTACAGCACAAAGAAAGGCAACCTCTTTGTCACTTTTGAGGTTTTGTTTCCTTCTTCTCTCACTGAGGATCAGAAGAAGAAGATTAAAGAAGTCTTGGCTTAAAAAAAAGAAAGAAGTCTTGGCTTAGTACTTCTCTCTCACTCTCTCTCTCTGTAGAAGTTTGGGGTTTAAAAAGAACTTTGATGGTCCTTAATGTAACATGGCTAGGTTTTAATATAGAAAGAAAAAAAGGGAGACAAAGAGGAAGATGAGAAAAGCCACGAGTTGGTTTTGATCAAATTGTCTTTTTATTTGTTTCTGTACTATTATTTATTTCGCTTAATTTGTTAATCAAATTAGTTCATATTTATGAATCATCTAAGTTTTGGATTATTTCTGTGAATTCTATCTCCAGTACTCGTTTTTTTTCTGTGTGCTAGTTATAACTGAATCAACCAGGAATATTTTGTTATTACAGAAAAGTTCATAAATACTCCCTCTGTTCCTAAAAGAAAGTTGTTTTAGAATTTTTACACATATTAAGAAAACACATTAAAACTTGACTATAAATACATCATTTTTTGTAATTAATCATTTTCCATAAATTTAAACCAATAATAATTCAGAAAAATCATTTAATTGTCTTGAAGTTTACAATTTTTCATCATTGATTAAGAAAAAATGCATAAAAAACCTAAAACAACTATCATTTTGAAACAAAAATAAAATCTAGAACTACTTTCTTTTAGGAACAGAGGAAGTACTTATTATACTTTCTCTTCTATTAGTCGACGAAAAGATCTTAACCCACGTTTCTTGATTAATAATAGAAGAGAAAATTAGTGCATATTTATTATTTAATCATATATAAGCTTTGGATTATTTTTGTGAATTCTATTTCCATTAGTCTTTTTTGTGTGCTAGTTATTAATTATTGAATCAATCAAGAAAATTGTCTGAATACATATGAAATTTAAGAATTCTGATTTCTGTTTTTATATTTATTAGACGACGAAGTTAGGTTTTAGTTGTTGTGATGAAAGTCCAACAATATACTATCTAACAGTTACAAAAAAAAAAAAACAATATACTATATAGCACCTGATTTGTTCCAAGAAACGTGGGAGAGTCAGGCTCTTACACGATTCTTCACCTTCCACGTGTCCACGTATCCACGTATCTTTCTCTTCACCAAGAAAGATCTTTAACCCTTAAATTTGTTATTTTCCTAAAGGTTTATACTCCGTAACTGCGAACTTCATGAAATTAAATCAAAATTAAACCTTAAACCAATCGAGTAAAATATTGACCACACCCTTGAAAATTACCCCAGGGAAATAATTTTCATAAATTTATGGCGCATTAAGGCGTGTTAAAGTTCGTTCACCTGCTTTCTTCTACACATACATATTTATATATACATGTGTGTTGAGAGACATCTCTGTCAAAGAAAGATTGATCGGAGGAGGAGACTGAGAAGAGACCAAAAAACGACGACAGATTCATTCAAACTTGCACGCTAACGCCGGAAATTTACGCCACTCTCGTATACGTATCCGAAAACGTATGTATATACGGATCTATAGTCCTCTAACATAAACCAAGAAGAGGAAATAAACGAAAGAGTTATAATGGACGGCGTTTTATTAAAAATGTCGGTCCAAGGAGTAACTCCGAAGATTCCGGTGGGACCGTCGCTGATACGCGCGATCGGAGGCTCTGTGGAGGAGAAACCGGCGACTGGATCTTTGCCGCAGAAGAGGACGACGCCGCACCGCTGGATTTCACGTCGTCCGCTTGAGTTTCTAAGAATCGGTAAGACAAGGAAGGAAAACGTAAAAGACGACGCCGTTTTGTTGGAGAGAGAGGAGCGAAACGGAAACTGGGTTTTGAAGATTTTGGAGGTTGGGTCAATCTGGAAAGGGAAGAGACAACGATCAGGAGGCGGTGGTGGAGAAGAGGAAGGCCCAGTTACGGAATCGAACAAGGACGAGTCATGCGACGAATGCGATTTATGCAGGATCCATGATGAAGAAGAAGAAGAAGAAGAAAAAAAGGAGGAGACGGTGTTTGATAGAGAACACTTATCGAGGATGCTCATGAAAATTCCTCTGGATGATGCGCAGATGTTTGCGAAACTGTCTTATCTCGGAAATTTGGCTTATTCGATCCCTAAAATCAAGGTGAACGGAGAGAATGAAACAAAACCTCAATTCTGTGTTGTTGATTTGATCCTTAGTTTTTGAATTGTTTTCGATTGTTGCAGCCCGAGAATCTGTTGAAATATCAGAAACTGAGATTCGTGACTTCCTCAATTGAGAAGAGGGCGAGTCTTAGGGTTTCTTCTGATCAACAGGAGGAGAACAACAATGGCGACAAGGAGGAGGAGGAGAAGAAGCTTATTAACCCAGCTGTTGCTTACAGAGTAGCTGCTTCTGCAGCATCTCGTCTCTTTTCCCATTCGAAAACCGTGCTTCCTTTTGGATCCTCTAAACGTCAAGAGAACGAAGCATCTCTAATGGCCACTGCTGATTCGGTTACAGCAGTTGTGGCAGCGGAAGAGGAAGTTAAGCAGGCGGTGGCGGATGATCTGAAATCCAACCGTTCACCGCCCTGTGAGTGGTTCATATGCGACGACGATAAAAGTGGCACAAGGTTCTTCTTTATTCAGGTAAATTGTTCGTTGTGGTTAGTCTTTAATGGTCTGAGTTTTGCCAAAAGATAGCATAAGAAGGTACACTCATCTTTTACAGGGATCAGATTCGCTAGCCTCATGGCAAGCTAACCTTCTGTTCGAGCCAGTCCCATTCGAGGAGCTTGATGTGCCTGTTCACAGAGGCATATACGAAGCTGCAAAAGGAATATACGAACAGATGTTACCCGAAGTTCACGCCCACCTCAATTCCCGTGGCAAGAACCGTGCTTTTCTCCGGTTTAGCGGACATTCTCTAGGAGGAAGCTTGTCATTGTTAGTGAACCTCATGCTTCTGATCCGAGGTCAAGTCCCGGCTTCTTCTCTGCTTCCGGTGATCACCTTTGATTCACCATGCATCATGTGCGGAGGCGATAGGCTTCTTCAGAAACTCGGATTGCCTAAGAGTCATCTTCTTGGAATCTCAATGCATAGAGATATTGTTCCCCGAGCATTCTCCTGCAGTTACCCCAACCGAGCTGCAAAGCTTCTCAAGGCATTGAATAGAAACTTCCGGAACCATCCTTGTCTGAATAACCAGGTACAATGTGAAAGACATCTTAAGCTGTTTGCTTCAGATCGTTGTTTCTTAGCTTACTCTGTATTTTTTTTTTTTTTTTTTTTTCCTTCTGCAGAATTTATTGTATTCTCCAATGGGAAAGCTTCTGATTCTGCAACCATCCGAGAGATTCTCTCCCCCACACCCTCTGCTTCCTCCAGGAAGTGGTCTCTATGTCTTAACATCCAAAGATACCGATGAAACAGAAAAAGGACTAAGGGCTGCAAAGAGCGTGTTCTTTAATTCACCACACCCTCTAGAGATTCTCAGCGATCGTTGCTCTTATGGATCTGAAGGGAAAATCAAAAGAAACCATGACATGAGCTCATACATGAAAGCATTGAGGCACGTGATACGGAAGGAGCTGAAGCAGATGAAGGCTGAGCGGGATCAATGGCAGGTCAAGTTCTTTGTTGTAAACGTTATACGTACTGGGAGAGATTCATTGAAATTCATAACTAGATTTGTCGCATCAAGGAGTAGTCAACTAGTGATCATCTTCTTTCTCCCAATTAGATTGTTAATTATGAGTGCCTATGGTGTGATATTTCAGCATTCACAAGCACATTTTAGTTTCTGGGAGAGATTCATCTTGCTACAATAATACAAGATGTTTCAAGCTGATACTTCTCCACAGCAGAAGATGACTTCCATGGATGCAAATACCCAAAAGCAGACAGTGAGATCGCGCAGCAAGAACCAACCAGAGTGAAATAAGCTGGAAACATCTTGCTCTGGAGATTTCCGAACTGATGCCTCGGTAAATTCCTGAACGGTCAAAAGTCAAAACAAGAGAACTCACTCGAAATCCAAATTTCCAATTCTTCGGTGAAATTGAAGAAGACGATTGGATTTTGTTTTGTTTTGTTTTCCAATTAAAAGAGGGATTGAGAGATGCGTACTTGAACATGATGATTCCTCCGATGAAGGTAGCCCAGAGAGCAGCGCCCCAAGCTGTAGCGAAGCTGAGTAGATGAGCTAGCTTCAGGAAGATCAAAAGCTTCGCCGAATTCTCTCCACTCGACAGCGATCCGAATGTCTCCGGCGAAAATATCACTCCGGCGGCTAAGAACGCCACGGCTGCTAGGAATCTCGTCAACCAACCCATCGCCGATGATAGATATTCCCGATCACCCTTCTCTTCTCGATATTTTATCGCAGAGACCGAAGACGCGACACGTTTTTGTTAACATAAATTGGGTAGGTGCCATCTGCATTGACTAAAGTATCCCCTGACTTTTTTTTGAATTGTTCGACATCCCTTGAGGGTATTAACGTCAATTACTTATATATTTCTCGCAAAGGCCCACGAGAAGGCTAAAGGCCCAAGAATGTAACAAACTCATCATCATTTCAATTTTATTCCACTTAGAATTTCATTAAATGATTCCAAAGTTTATACATACAATTTGTTCCGCCAAATCCAACAATCCCTGAAAAGTTTTTAGAAATACTCTCTCATTTTGCTAATTCGTTTGCAGTATGTTGGGCCAGAGAAGGCTAAACTAAAGACCCAAAAATGTAACAAACTCAACTCTTCATTACCAAAAATCTGGCCATCAACTTTAAACATTGTTTCTTCGGCCATACCCATTTAAAAATGGCCCGTTCACATTCTAGTTGGATAACTCGGACATGTTCAGCATCTTTGCTTGTAACTTGTAAGTTGCAAGGTACTTCAGATCGGAAAACTCGATCTAGTTTCTGTGACGCACTAACATAATATATATAATTCATGGTGGAGACTAACCAAGCTTGTTTTTCTTGGCTCGAGATTCGTTATTATTTAAAGGGCATACCCCCATCTCTCCTGACCGAAGTACCTTATTGTCCTTTTGATTGTTCTTACTTCTTACTTCTACGTCTATTTTTAAATATATTTTTTTGAAAAAAATTCAGTACGATATGTATGAGTACAAAAAACTTCGATAAAGTAATAGAGTATTTAAATAAGTAATAAGTACACATGATAGGCTCACATGGATACACACTGACATCATCATATTTAGATACCTGGCCACGACTGATCGATCCTCTTTCCAATGTCTCCAACATCCTATACATCACGTGCTTTCTTTATTTCTACTTTTGCCCCCTCAATTTTTTCATTTTCCCATCAAATGTTTGTTAAAACTTCAAATCGCGCGAGTAACCAATTCGTTTACTATTGCCAAACAAATGCAATTAAAAAATTTACACACATATTTGCCTTAATAAACTGAGTGAATCTATGACCACGACAAGTTTCGTTTCCTGTCATTTTTATTCTTGAGGTTGATTTACCAAATGACCTGCTCTCTCTTGGCCACTTTAAATCAAACTACTTCCCACAAAAACATATATTATTAAATATTTGAAAAGGAGGGATTTTTCCTTGATTGTTTTTTTTCCGTAGATTTCACCAAATTTGGGAAATAAACGTAAAACCAAATATGCATGTGGATAGTCAGAATATCTATGCGTGTATTATACAAGGGAGAGTGATGTTAATTTAATAAATAGGTAGGTTGCATAGTGTACCCTGTGGCGTTCGGTGATAATCCTGGAACCCTAATGTGAAAATGGCAGAAACAAAATTTATTGCATAGCAGATTTAGCAGGAAAGAATACTTTGACCAAACCGAAGTAAATTCCTCATTCTGGTCAAGATTCTAAGAAACTAAATTATTATAATAAAAATCAAATAAAAAACAACGACCCACCTTTCGTAATATTAGTACACTGTAATATCATTATATTTTCACTAGCTTAAACCATACTACCATTATATGGTAGCCAAACTTTGTAGATAAGATTCCTCGGAATATTAATTCGTTGTGTCAGACTCGTTTATCCTTTATTTAACCGGACAAATCTAAGAGGGAAACACATCTCAAAAATATTAGAATTATTCGATTAGTGTTTATATGTGTGTCACACACTTTGGTAATTTTAATTTTAATCCAACACTAATATCCAAACTCCAAAGCATTATCTTTGCAGAAAGTACAGAGAATAGGAGAAACTAGAATATTTAAACTAAAGCGACAACAAAATCCGAGTGGAATTAATTCCCTTACATGCATTATACATACACATACGTCATTGATTTTCACTCATCAGGGAACGGCGTCGTTTCCGCTTGTTGGCTCGTAAATTTTCCGGTTTAGCTTTTAACAACTGAGGGCTTCGTATTTCATTGAAATAGGTTGGTTAAAACCGGTCCTAGATAGTAAATTCCCGACCGCGGCAAGATCTCGGCAGAAAACTCCTTGATACGCGCCTGAATTTCCCGGTTTTATATCTGGAAAGCCGTTTATATTTATCGAACCAGGTTTCTCAGCCGGTTCGTGTTCTTCAACCGTTTTCGTTGACTTTTGAGTCAACATCAACGTCTTCTTCCTCTGTTCCTCCTCCACTATTGTCGCCGTCAGAACGGAGTAACCTTTCTGAATCAAACGGTAAAGCAACAGCGAAGACATCCTCGCTCGATCTTTGACGGAATCAATCTCTTTTTGATCGGAAAAATCGCACCGTTCAATGAACGCCAAAGCCTTATCAGGTTTATGCCTGAGACACAACAAGAGATTCGCTCGATCGAGCTCCGATCTCGTGCATCCGCGTCTAACTCCGATCAATCCATAGTAATCAGCATTCCCAATTTCTCCGTTCGCGATTTTTCCTTTCAAAAACTTCGATTTCGTCGTCAATACGCATAATTTTCCTGGGATTTCTCTGTATTTCACATTGTGCCGTTTCCACGGCGGCCCGGGAAGTTTCCGATCTCGTAAGATCGTGTTGTAGAGAATCTTCAAGTGCTCTAAATCGTGAAGCGAATCCGGTAGACACCGAACCGTTTCCAAAAGCGCTGCTCTGGTCTCTAACGCGTGGATGCACGACGGCTCAAGGGCTAGGGTTTTGTTGCAGTCAGCAATCGCCTCCGCGATTTTACCGGCGGATCTGTAAGCGGCGGCGCGATGCATATAGCAATCGGCGAGGAACCCTGGCGGCGCAGGGCGACGACGGCCATCGAGGATTTTGGAGAAGTGGCGGATCGATTCGGAGAAATGTCCGGCGTCAAAAGCGGCGAATGCGGCAGCGCGACGACGGAGGAGGAGTTTTGTATGGGCGAGAAGGCGAGAGACGGTTTCGCATTCAGTGAGTTGGCGTGGAGGAGAAGAGGATGGTAATGATTCGGAGAGAAGGAGAGAGAAGCTATCATCGGACCAGCATATACTCTGACGACGGAACTCGGCGGTCGCGAGACGTTTTCCGGTTTGAAGAAGAAGCAGTGCGTCCTCCATTAGTCCTAGGTGGCAACAAGCTTGTCCCAAAACAACATATCTGAACATTTTCCAACAAAACAAATACTATTATTTTCGAAATCACACTCTGATTGGCCCCAAAAATAAAAACAAAATTTAGTTTATTAATCTTGCATAATGATAGTGATAGAATCATAGAATGACTGAAGAGAATTGCAATTAGAAACTTTTAATTCACTCTTACTAAAAAAAACGAGGAACTAGTAAGGGAAAAGGGAGTGTACCTCCATTGTTTATCTTTATCGCCATTTTTACAAATCCCTGCCATTACTTTCTTCTTGAAGTCAGAAAGAGAGAAGCAACTGAAGGAGGTGGAGGAGGAGTCACGGCCCGGAGAGAGTAGCTTCCGGGAGAGTTGAGAGGAGGAGGAAGAGCAAGAGCCGTCGGATGAAACGGATCCGTCTTCGTCGTTCACGGCGAGCTTGAGGCTTGGAATGTAATCTTGAAGCATATTAGCTACGTCCTTGAAGCGATGAAGAAAGAGCAAAGCTCTGGCTTTAAGTTCTAACGCAGTTTCCAAACGCGGCGAGATCGATAAAGCGGCGTCCAGTATATGAATGGCTGAAGCGGTGGCTGTTTGTTCCTCGCTCGCCATTAGAGACCTTGCGTCTTCAATGTATTTATCAACAAGCTGAAAGATTTTTAAAAATAAATGAGCTCCTGTTATTTTTAGTGAACAATTGAGAAATTGAAGAAAGAGTTTGGAAGTTTTATTTACCTTCTTGCGTGTGAACCACCAATGCTTCTTGCCGCCGTTAAGGAGAGGATAAACAGCCATTGTTGCAGGAAAAAAAAAAGGTTCTGATTTGCTGATTGGGTCAATAGATCAAACTATCCAAAAAAACTAGATTTAACTTTTTCTGTTTTTTTACTCTTTCCCCAAAATTCTTTGCTTCTTCTCCTCCAAGATTTGTGAAAAGAAAGAGAAGTGCTTATAAAGAAACAGAGAGAAAAAGACAGAGAGAAAACAAAGGAGTATAGGGGAGAGAGAGAGAGAAGAGAGATAAAGAGATGACAGCTTTGACCTGAGAGAAAGTTTTGTCCTTCTACTTAATAGCTGGCACCATTTCCCTTTTACATATTCTCTCTTAAGTAAATATACATATTTGATAATATTCGTTTGCTATAAGCAGTACCTTTTGTCAATCTCGTGTTTATCTTCAAATCATATCTCTTGTAATTTTTTTTGATAAGAAATTATATCTCTGGCAATTAATTTGACGATCTAATAGCTAATCTCGTGTCTATCTCTGATTATATCAATCATATCTCCTGTAATTACTCTTAAGTCTTAATAGCTAATCTCATCTCCTCTATGTTGGAGAGCGAAAAGATAATGTAGATTATACTATCAGTTATCTACTAAGCTCAATGTTATCATATGTAGCCCTTGATTTTACCTTGTATATATAATTTATTTATGTTTATCACACATCGGATTGACTAATGCCGTGAAGATGTATAGTTATCGAAATGTCATTCACTATAACTATAACATTTTGTGACAGATTTAAATGAAAGTTCTTTATGTATAAAGTTATAAACTGAGATATTTTACCGATAAATCTAAGATGGTGAAATTTTTGAAACAGTTGATTGAAAATTAATATAGTAGGTAGACTTTGTAATTTATGTACATCATTGTGATTTGTCATATATTCTTTATGAAATCGTCATACTATGACGAATGATTGCATTTTTCATCACCCATCTCTTCAGTAATCATGTTCAATTATTTCTTACTATATATACTTCCAAGTTTTATTTTCTTCGCTAGATTCTCTGGCTATTATTGTTTGCCAAAAATGAATTTTTAGAGTTGAGCTATAATATTGATCATAATGAAATGTTGGTCATTTCAAAAATTTCACTGTAGTGCATGTTAATTAGAGCTTTGATGAAACTATACACGAGTTTCAATCATTTCTCGATACATGTTATACTTCAATCTTCTTCTTTTTTTGTAGTCATCTGATGTTTATATAGATTGAAATTCCAAGAGTTCGACTATACATGTTATACTTCAACCATGAGTGGATATATTTACCTTTTCTCGTTTTATACCATCGTGAAATTACGTAGTTAATTTAATCGGGGCACCTATTGTACTGTATATAAGAAAAGAACATGCTATCGCAAATCATGTCGAATTATTATGTATGGTCCAAAAACAATGCAATGTCAACATATATATCTCTATGGTCTGAAATCAAAATGTCCAACCTTTTCTCCTTAGGATCCTTTTTATTTTATTCTTGTAGCAAGGCAACAAGGGACGGTTAGCCTTTATGATTGGGAACTGTATTTTCTGCATCAATCTAACAGCAATAATAATAATAATAATGTGGTTCAAAAAAAATAAAAAATAATGCACCTGAAAAAATGATTATATTATAGGTACAACCTCCTTCCATAATGTTTTTGGACATATAGGCAAAATGTATGTATGTTAGGCTACAAATTATATACATAGTTATTGTTAACCATTTAGAAATATAATATCGATTTTTTTTTTATGCATTACATACGTTCGAACACTACAAGTTGATGACATAAGTCACATAATTAAGGTAATGCATATACTCCCTCCGTTCCTCCTGATAGTTTGATGTTTTAGATTTTATTTTTGTTCTATTAATTTTCTAGATTAGATTTAACATATTTATTTTTCTAAGACAATAAACAAACAAAAAGTAATAGAGAAAGTAAATTTAAATTCAAAAACAAACAAAAATTAATAAAGAAAAGTAAACAATGATTATTTTTTAATATATGTAAAAAATCTAAAAAATCAATCTTTGAGTAACAAAGGGAGTATTACACATTACACACGATGCATAGCGATTATTAATAGGATGGCTTCACTTAGCGACCTAGCGAATCTCCGTTTTTTTTTTAATTAACAAATTCTAAAGACAATTACGTGATTATAGGTAACTACTGCTAGTATATAAGTTAATTATCCGGTTTAGAAGTGGGTCTAGTTAAGGGTAACGGTCCCCATTCTATAAACATGTTAGCATCTCGAGAGGCATATCATGAGTCATGACGACGTATATATATATATAGATTCCCAATATAACGTGTACGTATTTATCTTCAAAATCCATACATACACATTATGTTAATATACTCCTATCTATTGTTTTTAAAACAATAAATATGTTAAGTCTTCGTTCGCAAAACAATTTCTACTATCATATAATAGTTTCTAAATTTAATATTTATATAGTACCTTGCAAGTTATAGAAATGCATGCATATTCCAACAAAGCCCAAAAATACTACTATTTATTTTTTGAAATTCGTAGAAATGTATACATTAAGATTTCTTCAACTGGGCGTACAAAAATATTATACTTATCCATTGTTTCACACACACACTATTGGGTGTTTGGACTTTGCAACATGATAGATGCATTCAGTGGCGAAATCACATTGATAGTATAGGGGCAGTTGTCCCGGATAAAAATTATTTGTCTAGTGTTATTTTAATTTGATTAAATTTTATGTTCCTAATTAATATTTTATTTTTAGGTAATATGCCCCCATAAAAAGTAATTTTAGATCCGTCATTGGGTGCATTGTCTATTGGAGACTTTTACCAAGACAAGGGTTTGTAGAATCACATAAGTATCAAAATTCGCGCAAATATTAAGATAAGAATCCTTTTTCTTTTTGTTTACGATAGATGATAATATATTGTTGTTAAGTACCAGTTGTGTAGTGAGCGTTATAATTTAATTACAAATACTGAGTAAAAAATAGGGAATATTGCGTTGGGCATCAAACCAATCATCTAGTTTGGCTCAAGTTCATACGATAGAGACCCCTTTTGATCCAAAAGCTTCGGGTTTTGAACAAAACCCGAGACCAATCAAATAAAAGTCAGAGAGAATTCAGAGGACGGCACGTGTTCTTGGCTTAGTATCTGTATCACGTGGGAATGAGTGATCCATGTGCATCCCTAAACCCCAAAAACCAACTCAATAGTTTTTGAAATTTGTTTGTTCTTATCTCCAAATGTAACCGGGCCCGTTTTGATTAATTGAAAACTTTTTACTCGAGAAAAAAACTTAAATCAAACTATTCCGATTGGTCACATTTCAATTTATATGTATTAGTGTATTTTGTTCTTATAACGTATACGTTAAATCAATGTAAATAATTATTGCTAAACTAAAGAGTGGTGTGGTTAATATTAATATTTTATTAGCATATATACACATTCAGGCTAAGACTAGAAAACTCGCTATTATACAAAAGAAAAACACATTAATAAATAGGAGACAGTTGATTAAAAAATGGAAAAAGAGAGGGGGAAATAGGACCAGTCTCCAGCTCGGCTGTGCATTGCTGAAAAGTTGCGAATAATAAAAAGGACAGCCAAAAATTCGTAACAAAGAAAAGTAACTAAACTACGATTAATTCGAACCGGTGTATAACCCAAAATATTGTAGTAATAATATTTTTATTTTACTTTGGGTCAGGACGTCACGTAGACAAGAATCGATCCAAAGGAGAACCTCTGAAAAAGTTACAAAAAGTGAAAGTGTGCAAATAATTGAAAATATTGTAAAAAAAATATTGAATGTGTACTTGAGTCGCAAAATATTGACAACAGAAAAAACTTGAGTCGCAAAATCTTGACAACAGAAAAAACTTGAGTCGCAATATATATAACCTATAAAGGCTATTAGCACTGATATGCATTGCGACTTGAACGTTTCTAAGCAGCTGAGATTAAGGACGCCTTGTGACTTGTTCACTTGTGTGAGTGGTGTATATATATTATTATTTTTGAACAACTATCGTTCACATATTTTTAATACATGGGTTATCAACAGATTCGTTTGTTTTGGTTTCCCAATACGTAAAAAGACGAAAAGAAACCAAATGATAAGCTCACAAATAGACATAACACATGTAAAACAATATATACGAACACACATTATGGTACATCTGTATGTCAAATTGATGGGTCTTCGTTGTAGGACATTGTGATTGTTAAATGTCAAACTCGATTCACATGGCCTTTTCTACATACATTATTAAAGTCGAGTCTTCTTCATCTTTCAATTTTTCCAGAAAAGCTCAGACACAGCCTTTGCCTTAGACCCACACAGTTACACAGTCACAGACAAAATTGGGTTCACACACACTTCATTGGGATTTGAGTTTTAAAGTCGCCAAAAATATAAATCTTTTTGTATACAACATATATACACTGCTATACACACACACACACTTACTTAACACACTTTATTTAACAACTTGGAATCGTAATCACACATCAGATATAGCGAGTAGATGGACTTACATTGACACATCTAGTTGATATATTGAGAAACCCATTTGAATCCTTCGCCGTAACCCATCTTTCTGACGATGCTGCACATGAACACCTCGAGGGGACGAACATTTGTTCCAGCTAGATTCACATTACCTTTCCCAGTGGTGAAATTGGTTAGGCCTAGATGATAACGCAGCTCGTCATCAGATGCAGCATAGGGAATGTCGATTTTGTTTCCAAGAACGAGGAAAGGGGCATTTGCTAGGGATTCATCTGAGAGAAGTGCGTCAAGTTCCTTCTTTGCTTCTGCAAACCTCTCCTTGTCATATGCATCCACCAGGTAAACCACTGCGTCGACCTAATAGAACGGGAAACAATAATGTTACAAACCTGAAGATGGTAATAATTTGACACCAAAATCTATTGATCTCTGATTCAATGGAATCATCAGCATCAGCAATCAGAAATGTAATCACAAAGAGACCTGGTGCAGCGATAATAACTGTAAGATTCGTATAGATATTTGCTATCACCAAATTTCAACTAAGAATTCATCCTCCACGTACCAATCAATCATCATATCACTTCAAACTATATTATCCGGAGAGTTCACTTCAGGTCTAGTGTTTCAAATCATCATCTGGGGATTTCAATTTAGATCTACCATTTCAAACTAAAGTATATGTTAAATTTGTTTCTTTGGAACATGGGAAGATTGTAGCAGCTTCATAAATACTAATCCATCCGAACAAAAAAACTGGTCAGATAAGCGATTAGTGGTGGCTACAAAATAGAGTAGGGAGTTCACATCAAGCAAGCAAGATTCACATCAGCATACTATCTACATATAACCAGCAGAATGCAATCAATGGACCTCATGCCGCATTAACATGAAGATTCTTATCGATTTGCTATTTGCCCAAACTTGAAGTTAGAGTTAAACCTCGACACACCAACAGCCTTGTCATTTCAAGCTACTCTATCATCTAGAATTGATTGACCTAGAAAATCTATCAAGAAACGCTCGATCGCAATAACACGAACACGAAAGGTCACACCTTAGCATAATAATCCTTCCAGACTCTACGCGCAATCTGATGACCTCCCAAATCGAAGGCTTTGAACTTGATTTTCCCGATACTAAGCTCTTCCGATGTCGGATGCTGTGTCGGCTGATGCTGGACCAGCCTCTGAAACCAAAATCAGACGGATGATCAGAGAGTTTTAAGCTTTAGATCGATCGTAGTCACTATGAGAAACGAGTTTTCTCGACCGCCGCGATTACTGATCTGATCAAAGAAGAAGAAAACGAACCTCGTCCTTTAACATGTGGAGCAAAGTGGTTTTTCCGGCGTTGTCGAGGCCGAGAAACAGAATCTTCGCTTCCTTCTGCCACAGTCCGAGAGATGCAAGAACTCCATAGAACCAATCGACGAGGAACATCGCTCCTTCTTCTTCTTCTTCTCGCGAGAGTTTGTTTATTCCTCAGCAAATGATGGAACAAACTTGCACGCAGATTCGCGTTTGCAGACGGCGTCGTTTTTAATCTTAATCAGACCCTCGTCTGAATATTTTTCGCGAAAGTGTCGGTATAAACGACGTCGTTTGAGTGTATGTGTGCGTTTTTCTTTTTTTTTCGACAACAATGTGTATGTGTGCGTTAAAGTAACAACATCACTGAAATATCCTCCATCAAAAATGCCATTACTATTTAACTTGTTGTCATGATGGATATATATTATTGCATACGAAGATTGATTCAACTGTTACATCAATTGCTTTGAAACATATACAATCATAAGAATGATGAGCTCAATTATTTTGAGGCTTCTTCTTGACGATAATCACCGGACACTTGACCCGTTTGGCGCAATACTCGCTTACACTGCCTAGCAAAGCCCTATATATCAATGAAATCATATATCAATAACCATTAAATCAGAATATGTTGGCTCACATTAATTAAGAATAAAAAAGATTAATTAAGGGCTTACCTTTTGAAGAAGCCATAGTCATGTGTGCCAATAACTAACATATCAGCCCTAAGTTTCTGAACTGCGTTACATATAACTTCCTTTGCATCTCCTCTTCCAACTCTTCTCTCTATATTAATCTGCACATTAACAATAACTTTAGTTAATTCTTTTTCATTCTTTCCGTCAAATCTGTTGGGGAATAAGATATATCGCTAATCCAATGTTTTTTTTTTGTATGATCAACTGATACATATAATAATACATGGTTGTTAAAACTGTAAATGTTTTTTCTTTTCTTTTTCAAAACCAATTGATAACAAGTAAAATGAACTCAAAACTACTGAATTATTCCATATAAAAAAAACGGTTACAAAGAATGAAACCAAATAGAAATAAGCTTACATCGGACTCAAAATCTTGGTACACGGTTCGAGATCGAGCCATGACCGATTCCACGAGCTCGTGCTCATACTTCTTTAAGGCTGCAACCGGATCTCCCGTCACTATAAACCCTGAAAATCGACCAAACAAATTCTATAAGCTGAAGGAATTATAATTAAGGGAAGTTAATTAATCAAAAGATATATTTAGAAATGACAAGACTAACCTGCGGCATCAATGGAAGAGTAAACGGGGAGAGGGGGCTTGACGTAGAGGAGGATGAGGGTATTATTGGAACCATATGGAAAAAGATTGTCAAGACTCCATGAGAGAGCTTCCATGCTCTCTTCGCTTTCGTCCACTGCTACCACAATCTTTCTCTCCTTCGTTTCCTCCATTCCTTTGCTACTAATTAAACTGTTTTGTTTGCTTTCAATTATTGGAAAATAAATATCTAATGAACAAGGCTTGATAGAAGAAGAGATTGCGATTGTGTTTCTATTTATACAAGTTGCTAGGCAAAACTCAAAACCCACTTGAATTCCGGATTTGGAATGAAGTGCTTTATTCTAGATATAGTTTTTTTTTGTTTTTTTTTTATATAGTTCTACAAGTATTTACTAGTTAGTTATGTTTTGCGAAAGGCTTGCACACACCTACCTTCTCGTGACTAATTTCACAGCTGAAAAGTTTTTGTGGCAAAGCTATTTAATGTTAAAGGTAAGATATAAACCCACGTTTGATTGATAACCAATCATAGGAGATTTTTTTTTTGTAGATTTGAATCTAACTACAATATACATATATGTATTTTTTCATAGTAGCTGTTAAAAAAAAAAAATTATTACATCCGTTTGAACTAGTATATATAGATTACGAACTCAAAATTCTTGAATTTTCTAGAACAAGAAGGACAAAAGTAATCTATATTGTTACACTGATGGACTGATCATGATTTTCAGATTTGTATTATCCATAAACGTATACAAAGATTACGCAAACTAAAAGCAGTGTATGATTGAAGCGAACAATATCTCAAAATAAATGGTTCCCCAAAAAAATAAAACTTTAGAAATAGCATGACCCTAAAATGAAGATAAGATGCATACAGATACCTTCCAAGTTCCAACTAAGATATTGACACCTTTAAATGATCTTTATGCGTTTGCGCTTTAATGCTCCTGGTGGGCCCAAGGGTTAAACGGTAATAGTGTATGAACATGTAATCAGATTAATGGGCCTTTAATATCAAAATAAGGCTTAATGGGCCTTTAATATCAAAATAAGGCTTTGATTTAGCTCAGCCGTTGATCAGCCGCGCGCTATTCACCATGTTCGCCATTGCTAATCGCCGTCGAGCTTCGATGGCTGCTCCTCCATGGCTACGTCTCTATATGAGAAGAAGCTCCATTAAAGCTCCTCCCAGCACTCACCGAATTCGATGCCTCTGCGTTCGCTCTTCTTCATCGAATTCCGACGAATTCAGTTTCGGTCAAAGCCGCCTAATCGGCGGAACAGTGATATGCGGCGGCTGGAGAGGAGGGGAGGAAATACGATTTCCCTGTGCTAGCTCTTTACCCTTCTCTCGTCTGATTCATTCTTCTACTTATCATCCTCACCCACACGCCTCCATAGGTTTTAGAGGTTTATCTAGTATTACTTCTGATGGTAGTGGAGGATGTGATGACGAAATCGAATCTGAATACGATAACGATGAAGACGACGATGATGCTGGTGATGAAATTGGGGTCAATTGTGTTGAATCAAGTACTAATCCCGAAGAGGTAGAGAGAGTGTGCAAAGTGATTGATGAATTGTTTGCGTTAGATAGGAACATGGAAGCTGTTCTTGACGAAATGAAGGTAGATTTATCGCACGATCTGATCGTAGAGGTTTTAGAACGGTTTCGACATGCTAGGAAGCCTGCATTTAGGTTCTTCTGCTGGGCTGCAGAGAAACCAGGCTTTGCTCATGATTCAACAACATAAAACTCCATGATGAGTATAATAGCAAAGACTAGACAGTTCGAGACGATGGTTTCGGTTCTTGAAGAGATGGGTGCGAAAGGGCTATTGACGATGGAGACATTCACTATCGCGATGAAAGCTTTCGCTGCTGCCAAAGAGAGGAAGAAAGCTGTTGGCATCTTAGAGTTGATGAAGAAGTACAAGTTTAAAATAGGTGTCGAGACGATTAACTGCATGCTAGATAGTCTTGGGAGGGCTAAGCTTGGAAAGGAAGCTCAGGTTCTGTTTGATAAGCTGAAAGAGAGGTTTACTCCAAACCTGATGACTTACACTGTTCTACTCAATGGTTGGTGCAGCGTCAAGAACTTGATGGAAGCAGCTAGAATATGGAACCAAATGATTGATCAGGGCTTGAAACCCGATATTGTAGCACACAACGTTATGCTCGAAGGTTTGCTGAGGAGCAGGAAAAGATCAGATGCGATCAAATTGTTCCATGTCATGAAAGCCAAGGGACCTCACCCAAACGTTCGTAGCTATACCATCATGATCCGTGACTTCTGCAAACAGTCGAGCATGGAAACTGCTGTTGAGTACTTCGATGACATGGTTGATTCCGGTTTGCAACCCGATGCTGCGGTTTACACGTGTCTGATCACGGGTTTTGGGACACAGAAGAAGCTGGATACGGTTTACGAACTGCTCAAGGAGATGCAAGAAAAGGGACATCCTCCGGATGGAAAAACGTACAACGCGCTGATCAAACTGATGGCGAGTCGGAAAATGCCAGAACACGCCACAAGGATCTATAACAAGATGATCCAGAACGGGATCGAGCCATCGATACACACATTCAACATGATAATGAAATCTTACTTCATGGAGAGAAACTACGAGACGGGGAGAGCGGTTTGGGACGAAATGAACAAGAAAGGGATTTGTCCTGATGACAACTCCTACACGGTTTTGATCAGAGGGCTTATAGGTGAAGGGAAGTCGAGAGAGGCGTGTAGATACTTGGAGGAGATGCTTGACAAAGGAATGAAAACCCCTTTGATTGATTATAACAAGTTTGCTGCTGATTTTCACAGAGGAGGACAACCGGAGATATTTGAGGAATTGGCACAGAGAGCTAAGTTCTCTGGTAAGTTTGCTGCTTCAGAGATCTTTGCAAGATGGGCTCAGATGACTAGAAGGAAATTCAAACAGAGATTCATGGAAGATTGATGACTCCGGGATCTTAAACTGGGTATTTCAACACTCACCAACTCTGAGAAAGCAGCGTGTGCTTGTTAGTAAATGGTTCTACTTGAGCCTCATCTGCAAAATCTTGGGTTTAGCCAGAAGTCTCACTTCAACCAAGAGTATTACTTTACTAGCACCGCTTGGACTTAGCTGATCACATTTGGGTTTGCTTTGAGCCAGCACTTGAGGTTCTATTGGCTCAACAAGAACCCGTTGAGAAGCATCAGGAAGCTAACATTCGAATAGAGCCCGAGTTTCAAACATGTCCTTGCTCTTTGTATTGTATTGTAACATCTGCCTAAACTTTTGTCTTTTTTTTGGTGAGGATGAAATGATGCGTTTGATTTTGAAGCAGGTTTTAACCAGTTTGATACTTATATGCATTTGTTGGAATCTAGGCCTACTTTCAATATTCACTTGAAGATGAAACGTCAATGTTTCATACACGCAACCCAAAGGCCTACTTTTCACAGAAAACAAAGGATCATTTAACATTTGCATCCGCAATGAGCACAAGTATTGTCAACACGTTGTGAGCTTCTTCTGCTCATTAAATTTGATGGTTGACGATTGTCCATTACCCAAAACCAACATGTCATCTAAATCTTTCGCATGACCCTTCCTTCCCTTTCAATCCCGAAATCATTACATTTTACGTTGAGTACCAGGCCTGCTTAATGGGCCTTGTTAAGAAATATATCGAGAACGACCTTCTACTGTCTTATAAAGTGGTCCACGGTCAGCGATTCTACGGCGGTGTTTCCACATGGCTGATATCTCTATGGGTTACTTATAGTCAGAGACTTAGTGCTGATTGTTTAAACATTGCAATGTACACGTCAACACGAAAAGGAAGTAGAGATTCTCTGTTAACAATCGGAACAAATCTAAGGTTGCACTAACCTTAGGAGGTGAAGCGCTTAGGAGAGATCCGAGTTAAATATAACGATCATGTTAAAAAAATTGAACTAAATACTAACGTATACTCTTAATGATATTTCGTTTGGTGTTATAGTTTCATGTATATGATTACCCGAATTTAAAACGAAACAAAGATTATTATTTTGATTATTAGTTTTAAATCCATAGAAAACAAATAAAAGTTCGAAACTAACTTTAACCCAAAATCCGAATCAATGATCAATGGTTAAATTTAAAATTTAGAGTGACAGATAAGTTTTTATAGTCGAATATAGATGGCTGATTCGGAATATGTAATGGTAAAAACAGTCATATGAGACTCAGAAAACTGTTAAATTTTTAACAAATCTCTGCGTCCCAAATGACTATATAGTACCAATATTGAACTTAGAAACAAATATCAAAGTCAGATAATAAGAGAAAGAGAAAAGAGAGACGGCGAAAAATGAAAACTAAGAGATCTCTACCTTAACCTAATTCACAGAAGAATATATATAGTAGCCCAATAAAGCTCTGAGTGATAAAAGAAAGAAAAGAAATCTATTAAGTATTTAGTGGGTCTTCTATATACAGAGTGGGTCATATAAACTCATTCCATTGAATAATCGACACATGTTTGGGTAGAGTTACAGGCCTGCTTCATTGTAAATGGGCCTTGTTATGAAAATATATACTCATCGATTGTAAATGTTTTCTGTTGAAAGCGAATGCTTATGGTTCGGGAAGAGTTACTAGTTACTACGATGTGTTTGCAACTTGCAATGCCGAAAGATGTATGTGACCAGCTCCTGGAAAAAGAAGGTGCAACTAGAGGAACGAGGTCTATCATAGCCAAATTGGTCCTGGAATGTTCCAACAGATGCATAGCAGGTAAACGGCAGAAAAATGATGGAACACACCCCCCACCCACCCCCCACAAGGATCTACAATAAGATGATCCAGAACAGGATTGAGCCATTGATACACACATTGAACATGATATTGAAATCTTACTTCATGGCGAGAAACTACAAGATGGGAAGAGCGGTTTGGGACGAGATCATCAAGAAAGGGATTTGTCCTGACCACAACTCCTACACGGTTTTGATCAGAGGGCTTATAGGTGAAGGGAAGCCAAGAGAGGCGTGTAGATACTTAAGTGAAGATGCTTGAGAAAGGAATGAACACCCCTTTGATTGATTATAACAAGTTTGCTGCTGATTTTCACAGAGGAGAACAACTGGAGATATTGGGAATTGGCACAGAGAGCTAAGTTTTATGGTAAGTTTGCTGCATCAGGGATCTTTGCAAGATGGGCTCAGATGAGTAGAAGGAAATTCAAACAGAGATTCATGGAAGATTGAGATGACTTGAGGATCTTAACTGGGTCTGTCCAACTCACCGACTCTGAGAAAGCGTGTGCTCCTTAGTATATTATTCTACTTGAGCTCATCTGCAATCTCTTGGTTTGGGCCAAGAACATTAATTTACTCGCATAGCTTGGACTTAACTGATCACATTACTTCATTCAACCTTTCTTTATCCATATATATGAACATACGTATGTCTCTCTTAATGTAACTATCACTGATGGCTACACAAGTTACGAAAGAAGTATATGCAAAAAGAAGACTTGAGAGACAGAGATGAGACAGGGTGCAAGTGCAAAAGGAAAACTAAAGGCATGTTTTTATGGTAAAGCATATCGTATCTTGATAGCATGAAAATGTGTTCAAAGCTGTTACAATTTAGCAAATGGAAAAACGGTAAAAAAATGAAAAATTCATATTTCAAACAAGAGAAAATGAAGCAGCATTTGCAAGTTTGAGAGTGAGGTGAAAGGAACTTAACTAGTTCATCAATGATCTATGGACTTTTGCTCGCTTCAGCGTCCTAGTTTCTCCAGGGATTAAGAGCTTCTCTCATGGCTTGAGCTTCAGGAGAATTTTCCCACGCCCGTTTCTCCGCTTCCAGTACAGTAACCTTGTCGTCTGCAAGTTTTTGGTAATAAAACTATTTAGAAACTAGTTTTTAATGTAGAAACTAGAAGTGGAGATTACAACTGCACAAGAAAGTAGTAAACTTGAACCTCAATAAGCATTCCAAAAAAGATGTTTAACAGAAGGCAAAAAAGGTCTTAACATTTCTATCCTAAAATTTCCGAAATCAATGATATCAACATGTCAATCGATTTGCTGCTTAGCTGGGAAAAAAAAAAAAGGGAACCTAATTTCCGATCTGAGTAACGAGTGATTTACCCAACAAAGAATTCAGCGCTTTGAGAAATGGAAATCCACAAATTTTCAAGGGAGAAAGAATGAATTTACAGAATCCAGTCTTGATCATGAAGAATTCCATTCCTCCGCCGATGAGAGCCGATCCAATCGCGATCTTCAAATACCAATCCAGAAATCTCGGCTTTTGCATCCTCCCTCTTTTTATTACCTTTTTTCCGCCGGAAGATTCACGGATGCTCCAGGGGGATACAAGAGATGTAAAAGTTTCTCCGATAATTGTCCGATGAAAGCAAAGCTTTAAGCTTCTTCGAGGATTTTGATTTTGCCCGGAAGGGTTTTTAGTTCACTGTGGTGGTAATTTGCTTCGATGGGTTGCTTCTTCTTTGGTGGTTGTTGTCACTGTACTTAAAAGTTAATAAGTAAAACCGGTTGTTGTATCATCAAACCGGTAAAAATCAAACCAATTCAGGACAAGAAATTAAAAATCAGGGGATACACGTGGCACGTTTACAACGGATTGATCCATATAACACGGTGTGGTCGTGCGCATGGAAGAATGTCTTCCGAATTACGTAATATAGGGAAGCGGGATAGGGTTTTGACGATTAGAAAGGGCTTCCTAGGGTTTATTCAAGTATGGATGGGATCAGCAATCTACCAGACGAGATTATTTGACACATCGGGGTCATTCCTTTCGACGAAGGAGGCTGACGGTTCTCTCAAATAAGGATATTCACTGACTTTTGAAGTTTTCACTTGCAAGACAATTACCAAAGGATCTGGTTTTGCTATTGACATTCTCCCCCTCCGAATGCTCTTCTTTCTTCGATTCTGTTCTATCATCAGCTTGGTCCCGCACTGTTTCTAGTCTGAGCCTTAAGACTACTGTTACACGTAACAGCGAGTGGGAGTTTTTTTTTGGTTTTGAAAAGTTGTTTCACCGGATCAAACTTGAAATTCAAATAGGATTCCAAAGTTTAAAAAATATATATGTGATTTACATGAACTAATCTAGAAGTTTATAGACCTTGCAGAAATGTACTTTCTATATGCTCAAATTGATTCGAAATAGTAACGTTAATGGACCCAACAAAATTTAACTTTATAAAGAGCTTTATACGACGAACAGTATCACTAAGCTCATCAGAACTTGTCTTTTAGGGCCGGTAAAGTAATCGTTTTATTTTCGAGTTTTGTTTTTGCCGCTTTGATAATCGATGTTTTTTCTCACCTTTTCTAATATTTTGGATTACTTTCGTTTTCCTTGCACAGACTTGGTTCTTCTGAGACACCCTGTGAGCAGCTGCTATCCCCAGCTGGTTGTAAGCTTGGGAGAGCGTCTCCGCCAAGTGCTAGGCTATCCCAAAGCCATGTTGTACTTAGAGAATGCCTATCATACAGCACTTTTGAGTGTACACGCTGTGCTAACATACAATTGTATTGTTTGTTTCTCAGAAGGTGAAACGTTTTGAAGTACTCGTTATGCTCCGAGATGTCTCCGAGGATTAGCAAAATATTTGCTGGTGCACGATGGCGAACTGCCCAGAAAGAGAATTCTGATAAAATCATGTCAAGTTTCACATAATCATCTCCTGAAAACAATATTCATATACATATATATAAGTAAAAGACGTAAAAGAGAGAGAGAGAGAGAGAGAGAGAGAGAGAGAGAGAGAGAGAGAGAGTTGAAGGAATGCATTCATTCACCTGGGGGTAAGCGATTAAAAACCACATCGGCTTTGACAAAGCCCTCGCGGGACTGAGATGTATCACTAAAAGCATAGATGTTTGCCGTACAATTAAAACCGGCTTTCTTAAGGGACTCTCTAATGTTCCGTGAAACAGAACCAACATCCAGATTCTCAGGGATCGGGCATTCCAGCATGTCCCAGAAGACCGCTGTTTCCACCGCTCCTAGGTCTTACAATTAAAACCAACGGAAAAAACGCATCACCATGAGATTGAAACAAAAATGATAACAGATGAAATTCCAAACTCATGAATACTACTGATTCAGAAGATATAATTGTTTTTTTTTCTTTCTAATCAATCAAAGAAATCATCGACAGATCCATTAGACATCCCATGGAAAAAAAAAAAAGGGCAGATCTAGACAGTTATGAAAAGACATCTGATCTAACACTTAACGAACGAGATATAGAGAGACAACTTCTTACCGATGATGTTACGGAGATCCATATACATTGGATTCGACGGATTCATCACAGATAACGAAAATGTAATTTTAGGGTTCGATCGATCTCTGTGCCTGCGGATGACAGTCTTCTGAATCAAAGGTTTGTTTTTTTATAGCCGGCGGCTGGGTTTCATTTGATATTAGAACCACCCATAAGGCAAATAGGAAACCCATATTACAACAAGGTCCAACAACTAAACCCTAATTAATTTTTTTTTTTTGATAAAAAAAAAACGAATGATGTTAAAAAAGTGGTGATTATCCATCATCATCACATGCTTACGTCTAAATTCCATTTCATGGTGATGCGTTTAATCATGAAATGGAATTTCATACTTAAAACTAAATTTAGACGTAATTTCATACTTACGTCAATTTAAATCTAAATTCATACTTACGTCTAAATCATACTTAGACGTAAATATTTAGATATATTTATGTAAATACTAAATCATACATACTTAGATATATTTACGTAAATACTTATGTATACATATATGATACTTATAACTTATGTATGTATGTATTAAAATACTTACGTAAATACTTATGTATGTATGTATACCTAATTAATTATTATTTTTTGATAAAAAAAAAAACGAATGATGTTAAAAAAGTGGTGATTATCCATCATCATCACATGCTTACGTCTAAATTCCTCTATAAAGAAAACATCGGGTCATTCCTATCGGCGAAGGAGGCTGCGTTCACGACGGTTCTCTCAAAGAGGTGGCATAATCTGTTTACCATCATACCGGATCTTCATTTTGATGGCGAGGTTGGAGAGAATTTCAAGACTTTTGTGGATGGAGTATTGGCTCTACCAGCAAGTAGCCGTGTAAGGAAGTTCTCTCTAAATTTGCGGGATGTCGAGTCTGTTCAATGTGATCATGTCAACAGTTGTTTACGTGGTGTCTTGGATCTTGTACTGTGGCTTACTGGCAAAGAAGGATACCCACTGCCTCTTGAAGTTTTCACTTGCAAGACAGTTACCAATCTGTCACTAGGGTCTGGTTTTGCTATTGACATTCTCCCTCCGAATGCTCTTCTTCCGGCTCTCAAAAGTCTCCTTCTTTCTTCCATTCTGTTCTACGAGTTTGGTCGTTGTGCGTTCAAAACGCTTCTTGCTGCGTGCCCTGCGCTTGAGGAATTAACCTTGCGTGATGTCAACTGGGGAACATTGGAAATGGTCTCGCACTGTCTAGTCTGAGTCTTAAGAGACTTATACCATCTCCAACGCTGATATACTAAAAAAGAGTCTTTTGTCAATTAAATATTATTATTTAAATATAATTAATTTTTAATTTTAAAAGAAAAGATAAACCATTCATACAATGACACCTAGCATAAGAGTATCAGAGACAGTTTCTTAAAGTTCTCTTTTCAGAACCGGTTTTAAATCTCTCTCTTGCNTATCCCAACCTGTGCAAAACAAAATCCCAGATTTGCTCGCTAACTTCACACCTGAGAAAAAGATGATCCCTTGTCTCTTCTATACGATTGCAGAGACAACACTTTGGGTCAATTCGAAGTCCCCAACCAGTTAACCGGCTTCTTGTTGGTAGGCGATCTAGGTGAGTTACCCACATCATGAACGCATGTCTTGGAACAGATCCTTTGAACCAAATGTTAGCCGTCCACTGTTGAATCGGAGCTCTATGCCTTAAGAATTCCCACGTTTTGGAAGCCGAGAATTTAGGCAGCTCATCTCCATTGATTTGCCAAACACATGAATCACCCATTACACAAAGAGAAGGGAGAGGTACCGTGGTGAGATGAATTTGCAGAGATTCAGCTTCCGTTGATCTGGCACCTCTCATTCTCCAACCTGTAGTAGAGCAAGCCGCACCAACCGTAGAGGAGAGAGGAATACCAAGTTGTCTCGGTCCAGAGATCCCAAAATACTCAATTAGGGGTCCAAAGGGAGTCCAAAAATCATGCCAAAAGCTCACAGAATCACCATTACCAAGCCGGGTTTTGAGGAATCGGATTGCTAAGGGACGAAGTAGCAGAAGAGATTTCCAAGTCCATGATGTTTGTTTGTTCTCATCTATTGACCAAAAATTCCCATCTTTGAGCCTGTTCACCTTGATCCATTCAGCCCATAAGGAGTTTTCATTCGCAAAGAGCAACCAGATTAGACGCAAAGAGAGAGTCTTATTCCACATCTGAAAATCTCTGAGACCCAGCCCACCTTCTTCTTTGGGGAGACAAACAGTTGACCAAGAAACTTTTGCTCTAGCCTTCTTTGTAATATTTCCATTCCAAAGAAAGCGAGAGCAGAGGCTCTGGATTTCCTTTAGACATCCTTTCGGGAGAGTAAACGCAGAGAACCAGAAGTTTAAGGTGCTGTATATAACAGAGGAGATCAATTGCTTTCGGCCTGCAAAAGATAGCGCACGGGAAGACCAAGAGGAGAAGCGGTTTGTGATCTTATCCAATAGGGGTCTGTAATCAGAAAGTCTTAACTTCCTGTGCATCAAGGGAAGCCCGAGATACCTTATAGGCATTGAACCGAGGGTGAAACCTAGGCTAGCGATGCCTTCTGTTTCATTCTGGTTCAATCCTGCAAGGAAAATATCAGTTTTGCTCCGATTCATAGAAAGGCCAGACCAGATGGAGAAATCAGCAAGGGTGGAAGCGATATTCTCTAGGGATTTCTTTTCTCCATCAAAGAAAATCATAATATCATCTGCGAAAGCAAGGTGAGATACTGCTGGCTCCACTGCATTCGGGTGGTAGCCGATGTCGCCGCTGCTGTAGCGACGGTTTAAAAGCTGCGAGAAGACTTCCATCACTAGCACAAAAAGGTAGGGTGAGAGTGGGTCACCTTGCCTCAAACCTCTTTGCCCTTTAAAATATCCACAGAGCTCCCCATTTATAGCCACAGAGAACGAAGTGGTTGATATGCATTGCTGGATGAGACTGATGAACGGAGGGGGGAGACTTAGAGCTCGAAGAGTGTTGATGACAAAATCCCAATTTACTGAGTCGAAAGCTTTCTTAAGGTCCACTTTTAGCATCGATCTTTTTGAAATCTCCTTCCAATTGTAGCCCTGAACCAGTTCTGTTGCTAGAAGAACATTCTCAGCCAGGAATCGTCCCGGGATAAACGCAGATTGAGAGTTTGAGATGATCTGCGGGAGCACCTTTTTCAACCTGCTAGCTAAGAGCTTGGATACCACTTTGTAGACTGAATTGCAACACGAGATAGGCCTGAACTCAGTTATTCTAGCTGCGTTGGTCTTCTTGGGGATTAGAGTCAATATTGTTGAGTTCCACTGTTTGAGAATCTTGCCTGAAGTAAAGAACTCAGAGACTGCATCAATCATGTCCTTACCAATTGAACTCCAATGGGCGGTGAAGAACTCCGCTGGGTAACCATCAGGTCCTGGAGATTTGTTTTTGGGTAGAGAGAAAAAAGCTTCCTGAATTTCCATAGGAGAGAAGGGAGCTGACAGCAGTGTAGATGAATCGGTTGAGCATCTAAATGGGACCAGTGATGCAATTTCCTCTGGCGGTGGAGTAAAAACTGTGCCTTTCTCTCCTAGCAGCTGTGAATAGTAATCAACAATATGTTCCCGAATACCCTCAATTGTGTCAAGCAGCTCACCATTACCATTCAAGAGGAAATGGATATGGTTTTGAGCCTGCCTTGTTGCAATTGCACGATGAAAGAAAGCCGAGTTAGAGTCTCCCTCCGCCAACCACAGAATTCTAGACCTTTGTCTCAAAAACGATTCTTCCGCTTTAGCAAGAACATACCATCTTTTGTGAGCCTCTTTTTCTCTCTGAGCTGCCAAGGGGGAAGGGGATCTCAAAAGGACTTGTTGAGATTCCAGCAGGCTTGCATAAGATTCTGAGACTCTCTTTTCTAACTCTGAATAGTTTTGCTTGCTGAAAGTTCTTATAACACTCTTGAGCTCCTTCAGTTTTTTCGAGACACAAAGCATCTTAGTCCCTGCAAAAGAGTAAGAAGCCCAACATATTTTTATTAGCTCAGCAAATTCAGGGTGCTGGTTGAGGAGAGTAAGAAACTTGAAAGGCTTCTTTTGCTTCGGCTTTTTAGAATCCATGAAAATGCAGCTTGGGCTGTGATCCGATATTCCTGGTTCGCCAAAAACTGCAAGAGAGTTTGGAAAATCAAGAAGCCATCGATCATTAATCAAGACCCTGTCCAGCTTTTTTGCTACATTTCCCACATCATGCTTGTTAGTCCAGGTGAAAGTATTTCCACAAAAAGGAAGATCAAACAAGGCCACTTTTTGTAAGCATTGGTTGAAATCCCTCATACCACTAGAAGATGAGAATTGGTCCGCTGTTGAGTGTTCTGTTGGAGACAAGATCTCATTGAAGTCGCCTAGAACTGTCCAAGGCAAACCTGATATTCGAGAAGAAGTTGCAAGCTGCTCTAATTCAGACCACAGATCCTGCCGAACCGTTCTACAATTTGAGCCGTACACCACTGAAACAACTATTTCCTCTGCGACAAAAGGAAGTTTAACAAGACAACTAATCACCTGAAGAGACTTGGAGATTATTGTAACACTGACTGATGGATGCCACACGATCCATATTTTTCCCAAATCCGAGAACTCATAATTACATTCGAAAGACCAACCAGGAAGGGCTCGCTTAATTACAGATTGAGCCTTCAAGGGGTTGACGTGAGTCTCAATGAGACTACCAAAAAGAGGATTACTTAGCTTCATCCATTTTTTAAAACCGCGACGCTTTACTGGATCATTAAACCCTCTTACATTCCAGCAAAAAATATCCATAAAGGGAAAATATTAGAGGTTTAAAGGG
Organism: Alliaria petiolata; assembly: GCA_020283515.1. Classification (NCBI taxonomy): domain Eukaryota; kingdom Viridiplantae; phylum Streptophyta; class Magnoliopsida; order Brassicales; family Brassicaceae; genus Alliaria; species Alliaria petiolata. The sequence goes on from JAHZTW010000002.1 coordinate 97,049,201, forward strand.
ACCCCCGCCCTAGCTCGATTATTCTTTAATGTCCGCTTGGAAACAACCCGAATGAAATGGTCGTTCACGTCATCTGGGTTATCCTCCTCTGCAGACATACTTTCTGAATCTGATACTGGCTCGTGCTCTGAGTCAGAAGGAGTCTTCTCCAATTGATGAGACAATGGAGGGAACAATTTTGATCTCAAATCAATGCAGAAATCTTCACCCATAGGTTTCTTTGACGATTGCTCCTTGATGGGGGGTCTTTGGTGAGACCTCAGACTCTCTTCAAGAGGAGCAGCTCTAGGTCCAATAGTTATTATGGCAGGATGAGTGACAGTAGAGGGTCCTCCGGTCTCCGCCTGTTTAGAAGGTGGGATAGAAGCTTTAGAGGCTTCCTTACCCGCAAACAGACGAGGCTGAGGAACTGTAGGAAGCTGGCTGGTAATTGGGGCTTTCCCATTGTTTGACTGTTTCTTCCCTCGAGGGCAAGCTTCAGTGGTGTGCTTGACTGAGCTACAAATAGTGCAAGTAGGAGTAGCTGCTGTGCAACGAGAGATGGTGTGTCCAACTTTCTTGCAGAAACTACACATAGAGGGCAACCAAGGACTGGAGACCTTTATTCTTTTGATTTCGCCAGATTCAAAACGGGCATTTACTCCTTCCGGCAGGGGTTTCCTTGGATCAATGACTGTATACACCTTTGCAACTTCAATATTCGTCATGTTTGCTGTGGATGGGTGGAGACAGATTGGGTGCCCCACCATTCCAGCTATTTCCTGCAATCCATCACGGTTGAAAAACTGAAGCGGGACACCTGTGAACTCCAGCCAAACTGGAACCATTGCAAGCTCGGGTTTTTCGGCTTGAATGCCTGGACACCATTTGGCCACGAACATGGTTTGACCATCCACTTGCCATAGGCTCTGGCTCAGAATGCGGCGGCGAGCTAAGGGACATGGCACACGAAATAGGAAAGCATGACCTTCCATTTTGGATACTGTAATATCTCGGCGCTGTCTGCTCCATATCCCATTCACAATGGCGTGGACTGCTCCACGCGGCGGTGGTTCTTCGTAAAATTGACCAAGAATAAAGCTGTCCCATGCTTTCTTGTTCTTTTCAATTACCGCATTAGGTATGGTCACACATTTCTCACCAGAATCGAGCATAAAGGGCTTTTCTTTAGGCTCCAATTTGATAGAGGGTCCTTTGACAAGATCTTTCCAAAGCAGACACGGGTCGTGTGCTTGATTCAGAGTAGCCGGCTGGGAAGAGTCTGTTTGCTTCTCAGAAATCGTTACTTGATTTGGAGGAGAAGCAGCGGAGCCTTCATTTTTTTCAGGTACAGAACCCAGATCTGTAGCTGTATATTGGGAAGTGGGATTTATTCCGTTTGTAGCCGATGCGTTAACAACGGTACGAGTCTCAGAGGTAGTTGACTTTGCTGGGGAGCCAGGAGGAGTCATTGCTAGCGGTGAGATGGAATCCGCAGCGGCCGATTTGGAATCAGGCGCTGATTTTGAAGAGGAAGAAGAGTCGGAGGTTGCAGATCCAGTGGGGATACTGCCCGGTGTTTGAAGTTTGTGTCGCTTTTTCCTTGCCATGAGGCCGGGAGGGTCCCGACGCCGAGATCGGCGACGGTGGAGAGAAAATGAAGAGGATCGCAGTTTCGGAGAGAGAAACTGTACGGACGGAGAGAAAAAAAAAAAACTTTCGCTATTTCCTTCACAGCTCTTGGTATTATAATAATCAATCATTCGGTCTCAGAATCGGAGGAATCCGTAAATTCGCCAAGAAGCTCTTGGTAACTACGAATTTTGAAACTAGGTTCCGGAGCTTCTTCTTCGTCATCAAGAGGCTCTCCTCCACGAGATAGGCTTGACCAAAGCCATACTGTTCTGACAGGCCTAAGTAGCTTCTTCGATGCGTTGTCAGGCTGTGCTAAAAGAAGATTGAGATTTGAACTCATATTCAAATATTCAAAAGCATTTATGAACGCTGGGTTTCTTGAGATGTCCCCCATGAGTAGCATCAGGTTTAAATATCTATGTTGGCCAATTGACTCGTAAATAAATTCAACCAAAATCTCTTTAGGAACTGCGCCTTTCTTTGCTGAAAGATATAGAAAAAACAATACAACAGAAGTAAGAGAGAGAGTGCCAAGAGAGAGAGAAAGAAAGAGAGAGAGAGAGAGAGAGAGAGAGTTTCACCTGCGGGAACGTGACCCATCGCGAGTCCGGTTGAGCCAAAGGCAACCACCATCTCATTTACATCACCGTATAACGTGATTGAAGGCATACGACGGTAACCCATTTCCCAAAGCGACAGTCGAATGTTCCTAACAACAGTATCAGCATCGAGATCCGCAGGGACCGGGCATTCCTTGGTGTCCCAGAAGACGAGTGTTTCGGCCGCTGCGAGGTTTTACAAAACAAAAAACTTAAGAGTTTCTTTTAATCAATACCTTTATACATATTAAACACAAAGGAATATATAATCTCTAGTTTTCTTAATCAATCACAGAAATCGTCAAGGAAAAAAAAAGCATCATCTATATAGAGAGACATCTCATCTTACCGCCGAATTTGTAGAAAGAGGAAGCCATGATTTCGACGGATTGATCAAGAAGAGGACCAGATAACGAAAATGTGATTTTAGGGCTGTGCCTGCGGCTGACAGACTTCTGAATGAAAGGTTGGTTTTTTTTATAGCTGGCTGATGAGAGAGAGACACGTGTCAAGGGTTTGCTTGGTTTGATTTCATGTAATATAAAGTTTGGTCTTCTCGGCCAATTTTCATTAATAAAAAAAGCCCATTAAGGGGAAATACAAATGATGATGATCTTTAAAGTCCAATTCGATATCATTTACAACTTTGAAGAGGACCAGATCTAAAACAGGTGGCATAATCTTATACACCATCATACCGGATCTTCATTTTGATGGAGAGAATTTCAAGACTTTTGTGGATGGAGTATTGGCTCTACTAGCAAGTAGCCGTGTAAGGAAGTTCTCTCTAAATTTGTGGGATGTTGAGTCTATACAATGTGATCATATCGACACTTGTTACTGTGGCTTAATATCGAAGAAGAAAGATATTCACTGCCCTTTTGAAGTTTTCACTTGCAAGACACTTACCAATCTGTCACTAGGGTCTGGTTTTGCTATTGACATTCTCCCTCCGAATGCTCTTCTTCCGGCTCTCAAAAGTCTCCTTCTTTCTTCCATTCTGTTCTACGAGTTTTTGGTCGTTGTGCGTTCAAACCGCTTCTTGTTGGAATTAACCTTGCGTGATGTCAACTGAGAACATTGGAAATGGTCCCGCACTATGTCTAGTCTGAGCCTTTAAGAGACTTACTGTTACACGTAATAACGAGTGGCATTCTTTTGATGACTCTGGTTTCGAGAGCATTAGTTTTGATACTCCAGGTCTTGCCTACTTGCACTACTTAGAAAACTGGTTTGTTTTTGTATCTGCTATATATATCTGATCATTTTCAAAAAATTAGACATAGACCCTACCTCTATATAATGCATATTTAGAAAAAAAAAATATATATATATATATATTATTTTAGAATTATAGAATGTGATAGATGAGTCTTATTTGATGTGAAATTTTTTCCATATGGTCCACTATTTATATAATTATAAATGGGGGAGAGTATATTTTCAGATATCGGTGTTAGATTAGAATGTATGCGGGGAAGCTTTCTCTAGATTGTCATATATGTCTCCCGACGTATTGTCAATTTTCAATTTTTGTCAAACATTTCCTATCTTTGTCGTCTTTAAATTTTGATAAGGTCAACAAGCCCCTTGGCCTTGACTTATCTAAGCGTGTTTAAGCATTGCGACTGAAATATTTTCATCTTTCTACAATGAATTGAGAAAGAGAGAAAAAGAAACGGCAGATTTTACTGCTTTGGAAAATATCAATTTGACGCGGGGGAAATGGTATCTACCTTTTTATTTAACGAGATTTGTTTCTTTTTCTCTCTCAAAAACCAGAGTAAATACTTATGTAAACAGTTACACCCTTCGATCTTTTGTGAGCAAAATTGCATTTTTTTTCTTTTTCTCCCTGTGACTTCATGGAGAACGAAGAATCACTTACCTCTGAAATGCAGAAAGCAACAACAGAAGCTTACAGGAAAATAGATTTTCGTCCCGGAGTGATGTGCGAAATCTTTTTGCTTATGCGTAAACTCAGCAAGAAAATGCGCCTTGGTCCTGTGAAAGCAAACATACAAGATAATCTTAGATGTTGGAAAATATTGAAAGAGATCCAGGAAATTGGGATAGACGTCTTGCAGACGGCAAGGAAGCACGAGATGATTGCAATGTTGGGACAGAGTGAGAGAAGTGAAGAAATTGGTTTCTACCCTTTTAGCAGCATGGGAGGTATTACCGAAGATGTTAAACCTAAGTATGACGAGTGGTTGGATCTCGCTGACACCAAAGTGATGAAAGCTATAGACGAACACCTTCTGAGTGCTGACAGCTTTCTCCAAGACCTGCTCAATAATTTGGTTGCCAAGAGTAAGAAGGCACAAGATTCAGTCTCAGCCTCTGAGAGCCTTTCTATCTCCGCCTCTGAGAGCCTTTCTGCTTCCGCCTCTGAGAGCCTTTCTGCTTCCGCCTCTGAGAGCCTTTCTACCTCTGTCTCTGCGAGCCTTTCTGCCTCTGAGAGCCTTTCTGCCTCTGAGAGCCTTTCTGTCTCCAAGGCTCAAGAGCTTTTAGTGAGCCTAATGTATCTAGGTTCACTCTGCAGGAGGAAAGGGGAGAGAGATTGCATCATTCGTTACAATCCATGGATCTCTGAGCAAGATTTGTTAAGAATTTCCGAACTTAGTGATGACATATCTCAGTCCAGCAACCCATATTTGGATCCCAAGCCTTCACTCGACATTCCACTAACAACAGCATCTTACTATAAGGGGAAGAAACCAGCCAATTTACTCCAGAAGAAGCGAGCTAAAGACAAAGAATTGCCTTCTTGTCTAAATGTAAGGGATTCATTAGACAGTCGCATCAATGAAGCCAAACAATGGTTGATTGATATAGGTATTCTTCGGTAATCAACTTCTTTTTCTTCCGTAATGGACTACGACCCTTTTTTCCATCTAAACCCAAACAATATATATATATGCAGGGCTTTGCAAGCCCCGATTACTACAAGGCCAAAATCGGGGTTTTTTTGGGATATTGAAAATTTGGCCATACCATCAGACTGTGATCCGACCTTAATTGGTGATAAAATTGAGAGTTTCTTGAGGAGTCATAAATATAATGGTGAATTAACTGTTTTTGGTTACGGGAATGTGGCCCAATTCGGGACAAAAAAGTTTGAAACGATTGTGGATAAGGTGAAACTCTTCCACGTTCCGAATGCAAATGAGGAAAATAAGGGCAAGGCCTTAGCACCAACAGAAAAGGAAAAGAAAAAGAAAATCAAAGATTCTTCAGACAAGAAGATAATCTCAAGCGCACTCACCTGGGCATGGAACCAGCTCCTTCTCTTCCAGGAGCCTCAAGTGGTGATGATTTTATCAGACGATGCTGACTTTCTCTCTGCCATTAAGGAGATGAAACACCGAGACTTCCACGTGTTGGTCTTGCGCAAGGATCTCAATAACAAAGAAATCGCAAGAGAATCAACTTTGGTTGGGCTTTGGACGGAAGTTACTGACCATCTGGATAAATCTACTGCTCTTTAAATCTGGCTTTCTGATTTAAATGTTTTATGTGAAAAAAAAACTCGAGCTATGTTTCTAATATTAAAAATACTCAGTTGTTTCTTCTTTCAGTTTGATATTGATATATATATATATATAAGTTTCTGGTGCGTATTTATGATAAATTGTTAGGGTTCTACTTGTTCTTCATGTATTCTTGCAGCTGAACATCGTTGAAGGGAAGATACAGTACTTGTTTGATGAGACTGGTGGGCGATACCTAGATGCCTTCGCTTGAATAGTCAGTCTCATCTCATGCGGTCACTGCCATCACGACATTCTAAATGCTATTAACGAACAGAGCAAGCTTCTTCAGCATGCCACCACCATCAAGGTGGAAGTTCTAATACTATTGGACTAACAGCTCTCAACACATGGAAATACCCATTGCAACAGGTTTGTCCCTAAGACTTTCATTTACGGAAAAAATCGACTTGCTTCCTTATTTTCATATGCACAAGATAGAGATATCGTCTCTAGCTTTGGTTTTTGGCCTCTTTGCGCTCGAGTGACCATATAGTTCTCTGAAATTTGAAGCCAGAGTCTTTTACTTCAACACTTTTACCCACGTTTTAGACCCACCAGAATAAAAAGTGTCTTTGCAATAGATTTCTCTACGATAGATAGCGTGTTTGTAACTTTTGTTTTGCCAACTCTGTTATTGTGAAGGGGGAAATCCACCACGTTTTAAATACCGTGGTGTATTTGGGTTTGGGTCTGATGCTTCTCTTTATGCTAAAGATGTCCAAGACCATATCGACTAAGGAGGAGCTGTAGAATTGGCTCCTGGTTACCTAAAGTCGGTTTATGGGATTGTACGCAACGCTGGTGGTGTATACATTGTCGATGAAGTCCAAACTGGATTTGGACTCGAGATGTAGTTCCTGACACAATGGCAAAGGTTTGTCAAAAGAAAGTTTTTTTTTTTTTTTACCATTTACTCTGATCTCTGATCATCGACTACACTGACTTTTAAATAAGCCGGTCTAATCTTACCGACAATTCCTACCTGTTGTACTATTCACAGGGAATTGGAAATGGATTGCCATTAGGAGCTGTAGTGACTACACCAGAAATCGTGAGCGTTTTAGCTACGAAGATTCAGTTCAGCCCGATTTGTTCAGCTGGTGGACTTGTTGTTCTCTTTAATATTTCTCTTGAGGTTTTGTTGATTCATATGATGCTTGATTGGTGACTAGTTGATTTTCTTATGTTGCAGATGTTTCATGTCTTCCGTGAAGTACTCCCAGTGTTTGAAAAGCTGTCTCATTTATCGGTTAACCTTTCTAACTTCTGTTGGTTGCCTCTGCCAACGCTGATAAAGAAATCTCCAAATCTAAAGAGTTTAACCATCGACGTATGACACTAGCTAACTCCAAAAGTTCATTGAGTACTCGTAAAATTAATGTTGAATCTCAAATCCTTTCCATCTTTTGTTTCAGGGTGCCTTGCACTATAAGGAATTTTCTTATTTTACAGAACGCACTGCTTGCGAGTGCGTGTTGGAGTATTCTTTCCTTTTGTCGTGTCCTTTGGAGGTCCTAAAGATAACCGAGTACTATGGTTATTACGTGGAATTGATACAAATGAAGCACATCTTGGGAAAATTGTCATGTCTTGAGCTAGTGGAAGTTCATTATCAGGCAACAGGTAAGAGTAAGGTGAAACTCACGTCGGATCTCCAAAAGCTGCCCAGAGCTTCCTCCAAGTGCAAATTTGAGGTCATCCTCTGATAACATGTTTCTTGTGCTGCATCTTTAATGTTTGATATATTGTTCTGAGTCGAACATGTTTTCACGTTTGGGTAAATGATGGAGAGCACAAGTTATCTTACCATCTTTTGTGATATTGTTCCGAATCGAACATCCTCTGATAAGAGTAACAAAGGTGTTTCCCCTTTGTTTGACATGAGAAGTGGATTGTTGTGTTGCTAAGAGTAACTGATATTGTTTTGTATCTTTCGTATCTCATATTGTTCTGAATCGAACACAACTTGGCGTGTTTTTTTTTTTTTCCATCTCTAAACTGTTGTTGTGTCGTTTTCGGGCGGAAGGATTTAGTTCAGAGTGTTGTGGTAACGAATTTGCTTTAATGGGCTTCTTTTAAACGTTTCAATCAACTATAACGTTATGACCCAAAAAACAAAAAAAATTGGGTTTCCCAAACGCTGTGGGTTTCAACTTTCAAAGGCAGGGAGAGAAAAAACATCTCCGGCTTGTTTTCTCTCTCGTCTTCACCGTTCACTGTTGTTGAGAGTTGCAATTCCAACAACAGAAGCAGAAGAAGATCAAGATGAGGACGAAATCGTTTCCGGTTAGGTCTATGCGCAAGTCTCTCGATCCCTATCCATCCCTTCCGGTAACGCTATTTTCCCCCAATTCGTTTCTGTTTGTTTATTGGTTAGGCTCCAATTAGCGAATTCGCAGACTGCAGTTTGTGAAATTGTAGTTTTTGTGTGGTTGAGCTTGAGTTTTGAAGCTGGGTTTGAAATTTGTAACTCTTAAAGTTGATGTATTTCCTCTCACAGGAAAGATTTGGGCGTGGAGAGATTGTTGGAGATACTTGTGGTGAAGGAGACAAGAACAGGCGTCATTGTGGTCTTGGGACAGATAGAGGAGAGCCGCTGAGATGCGATGCTTGTGTTGTATGTAAAATTTCAGACGAGTGGGTTTCCCCTTGCTCTGGGATTGACTGTCGTGTTGCGTTTCACGGGGAGTGTTTGACTCCTGAGTTTGGTGGTAGTGAGGATCTTTCGAATCCATTTTGTCCTTATTGCTGGTTCAAAATCGTAGCACTCAAATCCAATTCACTGAGAGACAAGGCCATCGGGGCGGAAAAGGCAGTCCTGGAGTATCTAGATAAGAACATTGCAAGTGATCAAGGAGAGAATGCTGACGGGAATGCTGCAATGGATGCTACTGATAGTGAAATCTCATCAACTAAGGAACGAAATGGAGATCATGTAACTGAGCAGAGGAAACTCAGCGCGGCAACCAAAGTGGCTGCTAAGTCAAAGACATTGAGGTTGTTTCTTTTCTTATAATTCACTGGAACATGCTCCATATACTCTAGGTAGTATCTCAACGGTGAATGTAGAAAGTTAACCTCATGGGACTTGCAGGGACGTTTCTTTTTTTAACAAGGATCAGAGAAGGAGACTACTTTGGACGTCTGAAGAAGAAGAAATGCTCAAGGTATATGATTAACACTGAGCTGTTTTTTTCTTATCATAAGAAATGTTGTTGTTGATATGTGTTGTTTGGCTTAGGTGGGAGTGGAGAAATTTGCAGCAGAAGCAAAAAGGAACATGCCATGGAGGAAGATTCTCGAAATGGGAGAGAAGGTGTTCCACCAAACACGTTCTCCTGCTGATCTCAAAGACAAATGGAGGAACATGCTTAAGGCACAACACTAGTCCCCTTGTAATGTAACCAGTAATTAGTGACTCGTTTTGGAGATTAACTCGGACTCATTTTGGGAGATTAACTCGGGCTTTAGTCAGAATTGACTTGTACGCTTATTCCTTTTGTACTTTGAATGCCAACTCTTTTCATATGGACGAAGATGGACATATACAGTATATGCTAAAGCTCATCAGATGGATTAAGCCCATTAGAAAGTACGCGAGATAACTTCCCAACTCTGCTGTGCTTAGAAATTAAAAAGCTTTTAAAAATGTGTGGCATGAAAAATGATGTAATCATCACGTCGTCATTTAACAGAAGAGAGCCGCATAACTAGTAGTCTATATGGTAGGTAGACTTTGGTAACAATTAATGGTCGCTTTATATTTTAATCAATATCTACTACGCTTATGAATTGTGTGTGAGACATTGCTTTCGTGCGGAAAATTTCAGAAGAAAACTCAATTTTTTTATTTATTAAGTCCCATATATATGCATTTGAGATATTATTATTTGAGGCATCTTCGTGGAATATTCCATCCGTGAAAGGACGGAGAAACAAACGTGCTTCCCTTATAAAATGCCAGCTGGCGTCACAGCTAGCGTCAGCCTCCAATCGTGTTTTAAATATAAAAAGATTTACCAAAAGTTATTGTTATCTTCCTTTTTTTTATTTATTAAAAAATTATTGAAAAAGCCTTCGCCAGCTCATCACCATATCCTCCTTTAAAAGGATCCCTTGGGGTTACTTCAACGCCTTCTTTCGTTCGTCCTTTGATCTCTATATAGCTTTTTTTTGTTTAATCGTCGTCTTCTTGATCAGCTAGTTATTGATCCATTCTTCTTTCTCGTTTTCATATTTTTCTCCTCCTTCGTTTGATTCGTTTCATTCTGTTCTGTTCTCAGATCTATTCTCTGTTGATTAAGATCTAGATCTAGGCGGTTTTTTTTTCTCTTCGGGAATTTGGCTGAGGCTGTCCGATCTAAGGGTTTGGTGGAAGAAAATAGGGATTCTGAAAAAGCAGGAATGATTCTAGATTTTCTATGAGCTACTCAATCCTGTTTCGTCGGATTCGCATTCTACACTCTTTCTCCGTCGTTTATCTGTACTATTCGTACGTTTTCTCATGAAGTAATCGTTACCGATCTGATTTGTTTAGCTCTCGATAAATATTTCGAGGTTTTTCGTTCCATCTAACTAATTCTTTGATAGATTAGAGAGCGGGGATTTTGATTGTGTCTAGAATTTGGGTTGATCAGCGCATTTTATAGGGATCTAGAAGTATATTATATTGCTTAATTTTGGGTGAGAAAAAGTCAAAAAAAAAAGTCAACGAGAAATGGGGTCGCTGCAAAGGCAGACAAGTCCTGATTCCGACAATGATCCGAGGTACGCGACGGTCACGGATGAGAGGAAAAGGAAGAGAATGATCTCCAACAGAGAATCCGCCCGGAGATCAAGGATGAGGAAACAGAAGCAACTTGGTGATCTGATCAACGAGGTGACTGTTCTCAAGAACGACAACGCCAAAATCACCGAGCAGGCTGATGTGGCTACAAGGAAGTACGTCGAAATGGAGGCTAAGAACGATGTCTTGAGAGCGCAAGCCTTGGAGTTAACGGACAGGTTAAGATCATTAAACTCTGTGCTTGAGATGGTGGAAGAGATTAGCGGTCAGGCTTTGGATATTCCAGAGATTCCTGAATCTATGCAGAACCCTTGGCAGATTCCTTGCCCAATGAATTGCTGAGGGTTTCCTATCTTAAGGATCCAAAGAAGCATTGAGATTTCGTCTTGCTCATTTGTCCTTGTTCGTATTGTGGTGGTTCGAGTTTTGTAAACAATTAGAGTCATTGGTGAAATGAGTCGTCGTGTGTCATCTTTCTAAAACTTCAGTCTCTTGTTTTTCCTTAATTTCAATTTGTCCGGTCTTGTTACTGGTTTTCAAGCCATAGTCCTCTAGTCTTCTTGTGTCGGCGACATAAGATAAGATTGTCATGTAATTGGATTCTGATGTGTTTCTAAATGAATTCAAGCTTTGTTGTTTTCCTCTGCGATTTGCCTCTACTGAGATAATGATTTGTTTCGCTTAGGAATCATCCAATATTAGAGTGTTTTTAGAGCTACTTCATATCATATCACATAGCCAAATTGACCGGAACAAAGATTTGTAATAAATGGAATCCGGAATAAGATGGATCAATTTCAATTGTCGTAAGTACGACACTCGTTAGTCTCAGGATTGTCTTTGCAGTATTCCTCCAGAGGGTCCGAGCCACCAGCTTTCTTCTTGTCTCTAGCGTGGCTAGCTGCTGCGCTAAGCTCCTCGACCTCGTCCCACGCAGCTACACACTCTCCGCTCACTGGATCCCCCGCACAAGTCTCCTCTGCTTGCTTAATGCTCTTCTCCACTATATCCGATATCCCTCCTTCTGGCGTTGCTTTAACGGGCCTAAACTTCACCATTCGGTTCGTTGTTCTTGAACCAAGATTCCACGGATTGTTCAAACGGACCGGACCGGCGAGACGAACCGATCGATTCTCGCTGGTGACGACGACTCGTTGGATTGCAATGTTAAGACTAGTAGCTATAGCTGCCATCGTTGGATGAAGAAAAAAATACTTTATAGCTTTGAAACTTTTTTCTTTTTGACAAAAGAAGATATGTCAGATAAAATTGGAGCGAACAAGAGATATATAAAGCGTGCGTGAATTTAATTCTGTGAACCCCATTTCTTATCCTCTTTCAACCAACAATAGAGTTACACGTATTGAATACTCTGAGATATTTTTTTATTCGAATCGAGCTAAGAAATATTTTTCTTGGTAAACAACAAGGCAGTACAACGTTGAAATTTTGCAGCCTCTCAAGCCGTTTTCTAAGAACACTTGCTAGTTAGATATTTATGAGAAATATTAAAATAGAAACCGGTATAATATGTCTTCACACGATGAGAGATCATTACAATTTATAACTGAGGCGGAAAGAATGAACAGTGCAACAACCTTCATCTGTTGAAGGAAAAGTCAAGAAAGATGTCTGAAAATTGAACTATGGAATAGTAGAATGTATCTCCGGAAGACAATACGTTAAACAAATCCCCAAAATCCGATCTCAGATGTGTTTATTTCTTAAGCAACCCTTTTCTCAGGTAACTCATCTGAGATCTCAAGAAACCATAAAAACAGAAAAATGGAGCTGAAGAAGACACTGAGAATGAGAGAGGGTTTTGATTCACTCTTCAGCGGCGACAACGCTGATCTCGCCTCTCTCAAGCAAGTCATAGAAAGCTCTTGTTTTCCTCTGCTCGTTCCAATGGTGCATCTTCCAGAGACCACCAGCAGCTAAACCGAGTGCCAAACCGATAACTAATTCCTTCACCACACTCGGGCCTTTCAATGTGGCATGCGCAACCTTGTGTCCGGCCATTCCTTATCAACCAACCACCAAATTTTCTGCGTTGGATCAATATTATTAACATAATCGACAACTTCACAATCCTCACGAAGCTAAAGCTGAAAACGTTATTTACAACCAAGAAACACAATCCTCACGAAGCTAGAGCTGAAAACGTTATTTACAGCCAAGAAACATCTGTCTCTATATATACAGTCTCTCTTATGTATCAAATATGTTCTGAAAGCATATTCTTACATATATGTTCATATGCGCTTTTGAAGTGAAAAATACACACACACACAAACACATGTAAAAAAATCTATTTTCCATCTGATCTTCTTTCAGTAAAAATTATGGCTCTATTCACCGGGTTATATCAAAGGCGGATTCATTCACCAAAAGGGTAAAACAACCCTAATACGCAGAATACAGAAATTGCAACTCGAAATAAAATTGGCATCTTTCCCGAAGAAAAAAAATGATTGATTTTGCAAAGAATCGCAACCCTAAGAGAGTCAATCAAAACCGCGATAGCGAAACTAGACATTTCGATACTAATCACATCGATCCCCACTAAAAGAAGAATAATCGATCCGTATCTGATAAAGTCAATCGTAACTTCATTCCGCCACATATCTAGATACCCAATCAAATCATAAACTAGAATACCCCAAAATTTTAAAGCAAAAGGCAGAGATTAAGAGAAGAATCTGGGATTTACCGAGTTAGATTACGTGGATGAACCAGAGAGAGAAGCACGACGAACGAAATGGGATTGAAACTGCGGAAAAGCAGAGAGAATTAATCGTCGTCACTCGGTCCTTCTACTCCACCCATCTCTTAATGGGCCTTTTTATGAAAAGGCTTAAGAAAGCCGAAATCTATGGGCCTCGTATATTATAATTTAAATTACAGGGGCATTTTTGGAAATTCAAAAGATAACCCATTCGGGCGCTTGTGCTCCTTGAAAAACTCCAGCGAAAGTCCCCTGAGTGTCCCCACCACCACCACGTAAATTCCAAAACCAATCTGTCACTAACTAAACAACTATTCCAATTCCAAATCCTAAACAATTATCTTTCCCTCTTTTTGTTCTTTAATCATTGCATTTTCATGAGCTCACGAGTTTGTAAGAACGTCATTATCAATCCTTCACCGAATCTCCTCTCCGTTATACCCCACGACTCAACCACCGTCATCGACTCCAATTTCAAGCTTTTTCTCACATTTGCATTTCGAGTTCAAAAGTTTCCGATTATAGATCACGAGACTGTTTCTTCACCAAGTCCGTTTCAGTTACAGAGAGAGAGAGATGGAGAGACAAAGGAATTTCTCTGTCAAGTCCACAAGAGTCTTAGCATTGATTATTACAACAATCTCTTCCGCCATTGTTTTCTTAACTTTCTTCTCCAATTCCTTAATCAAATCCAACTCTTCTTCTATTTTCCCAACCACAGACGCTAACTTCCAGATCGATTTGAGCCCTATTGCAGCCATTTCCGAGACTAACAACCTCCATATCTCCGATTCTTTTGTTTCCCCACAAGCAAGCCCGGTTCTGATTTCTACCCATTTCAGCCCGCCCGAAAACACTTCCGGGTCCGCAAAAATTCCGGGTTTTGAGCTCAAGACTCGCGGCGAGAGTCTGGTTAAGGAAGATAAGGTAATTGCTAATTTAACTTCGATCAAAGTGATTGCACTTCCGAGCAACAATGGTGAAGAGAAGAAAAAGAAGAGAATCGAAGAGTGCGATGTTACCAACGGGAGATGGGTTTACGACAGTGACTATCCATTGTACACAAATGCGTCTTGTCCGTTTATCGATGAAGGATTCGGTTGTCAAAGCAACGGAAGAATGGATCTTAATTACATGAAATGGAGATGGGAGCCTCAAGATTGTGATGCTCCAAGGTTAGCTTCTTCTTCCTAAATTTTTGTTCTTTTCCTCTATTGGGGTAGTGCTTGGTGATAGTGACTTATATGGTAATTGGGGTTCATAGTTTCACTGGAGCAATTAATGAGCTTGACAGTAATAACTTTAGGCATTTCATTTCATTTCGTAGTCCTAATTCGGGAAATTGTGGCCAAATATGGTATGTGCGAGTTTTATAGGTTCAATGCTACAAAAATGCTGGAAATGATAAGAGGGAAGAGGCTAGTGTTCGTTGGAGATTCAATTAACAGAAACCAGTGGGAATCTATGCTTTGTATGTTGTTTCAAGCTGTTAAAGATCCCAAGAGAGTCTACGAAACGCACAACCGAAGAATCACCAAAGAGAAAGGGAATTACAGCTTCCGTTTTGCGGTACACAACTATTATAATCTTAACGACCACAAGAGTGAGTATTTAGATGTGTGCTTATTGTCAATTTATGTTATGTTTGTGTGCTTTTGATTAGGATTACAAATGCACTGTGGAATTCTATGACACTCATTTCTTGGTTCGTGAGGGTAAAGCAAGAATTGGAAAGAAGCGAAGAGAAACGCTTAGAATCGACGCTATGGACCGAACCTCTTCGAGATGGAAAGGTGCTAATATCTTAGTGTTCAATACGGCACATTGGTGGTCTCATTACAAAACCAAATCCGGGTCAGTGTTTTCTTACTTAAAAAACATCAGAAGAAAAATGGAATGAAAGATTCTGATTTTGATAGTTTTGAGTTTGCAGGATCAACTATTACCAAGAAGGAAACCAGATTTATCCAAAGCTCGATGTATCAACCGCTTTCAAGAAAGCTTTGCAGACTTGGTCATCATGGGTTGACAGAAACGTCGATCCAAAGAAAACCAGAGTTTTCTTTAGAAGAGCCGCACCTTCCCATTTCAGGTCTTTTTCCTATCTATCCCTGTGGTTTAAAAGACCGATCTTTGTTCTCCATTTATCATCTGTGTATTGTTTATTTGGACAGTGGAGGAGAATGGAACTCAGGAGGCCATTGCAGGGAAGCCAACAAGCCGTTGAACCAAACATTCAAGCCGAGTTACTCAGGCAGAAACACCATTGTTGAGGAAGTACTAAAGCAGATGAAAACACCCGTAACTCTCTTGAACGTTAGCGGTTTATCTCAGTACAGAATCGACGCTCACCCTTCTATCTTCGGAACAAAACAAGAAAACCGGCGATCACAAGCTGTTCAAGATTGCAGCCATTGGTGTCTCCCTGGTGTTCCTGATACTTGGAACCACTTCCTTTTCCTCCATTTGCTCCACAAACGATAAATACATGTTACAAAACTATATGCTCAAATTACTTCTTCACTAGTTTGTTTAATGTAGGGGGTCCCCAAATCTGGTTTAACCAAACCGAACCAAAACCATATCAGAAAAAGAAAACCAAATTTTAAAAAAGAAAGAAAGAAAAAAACTAAACTTGAACTTTTTAAACCACAATGATATTTACATGAGTTCCCTATGCTATGATAAACATAACCTCAAACATATTCCCGAACAAAACAAGAAGAAAAGAATTTGGTTCATTTTACTGTAATATACAATACGCACCCTTTTGTAAACCGGAAACGCTTATATATTGACCTTACCGAACCAAAACGCTTATATACCGAGCCATCTTCGAGGAACCAATGTGGCTTATGTTTCAATTAGTGAATGTTTTTTATTGGCTTATGTTTATTTACTTCTTACATCTACGCCAAATTCGATATTTATCTTCTCAATCAATATTTACTCAGACGTTCCTTATGTTCATTATCATGTACTCGAACGTCTTCAAAGTAAACCCAATAATTCAAATATTGATTTCTGAAATAATTTCTACTTGTTGGCCACTGCTTTAATGTGAATAATTTTATTGAGCAAAGAGCCAAAGACCAACTTTGAATTCACCCCATTTCACTATAAGCCAAAAAGAAGAATCTCTCTCAACGTGGTATCAAAACCAAATCAGCAATGTGACAAAAGGGGCAAAGATCCGTGTGAACCTATTTACTCCTACAGATTGTTTTCCATGGGTGTGAATGGAACGTTCCTGGGGCTAAATAACCTATATGCAATAAAACCCGACACAACAAGAGATATCATGGACATCACGATGGCAGAAATGCTGGTTCCATCGCTAGAGCCCTTGACAGTTGAAGTGGTGAGACTCGAAGAAGAGCCCGAGGAGATATCTAGCGGGATCCAATCGCAGTTGATCGTGTAGTGTCCTGATCCGTGCCACGGTTTGCTGTCCATTGGGTACCAGAATGCAACCGACATTTTGGCCGGTGAACCAAGCGTGAACTGGACATCCTGTAGATAACAAGATGTTTGTCTTTTAAACATAACTCATATATAAGCACATGCCATTCTGCCAAGTGTTTGACAAAGGTGACTCTGGTTTAAGAGTAAATACTGATTAACAGATGTAAGCATGCTTGGAGGTTATGCTATAGTTAAGGGAAGGGCCAATGGTAACTGAATCTATTTTGACCCGATTAGAGGATGTACTGACCTGCTGGAGACGGTCCATAGTCCTCAAAGGCCTTGAGAACTCAAAATAGTAAGTTCCTTTCTTGCCATCTGGCGTGTAAGGGCTGTCTTCCTCTACATAACCTGTTGAAAACTTCAAAGATAAGTAACCCGAGTAGATGCCTAAGTCTAAGAGATGGTTATAGTTATACACACCGAGCTTTAACTCAATTCCACCTCTCTTTCCAGTTAAAAGCATGATAATATATCTATGTTTTGGGGACCCATGGAACTGATCATGTAGATATGCAAGACTGACCTGACTGAGCAGTAAAGCTGCTGTGCCACCAGGCTCCATGCCAATCGTTCTGTGCACTAGAATCATTTCCTGCCAGAAGAATATCCATGGGGATCACATATTTGTAATTTGCACAGAAGAAAGAGATCGCTCTTCAAGCTCTCAAGTAGCTAGCATCCAACTAGAAAACAAATAGTTTATTATACTCAATTAAGGAATTTAAGGGCGTCTTATACTTGGGGAAATACATTAGAGGATTAAAAAATAAGAACCTACAAAATCTGAATTAAATAATTGACAAAACATAATCAATTACTAAGCTAAGCTTCCATGAATTAAAGCAAAAGAAATAGGTAACTTCTGTTTTTGGTTGAAATTGGTTATTTAATAAGGTCATCTGAGAAGTACCTGAGGGTCCAAGACCATCAAGAAAACGACAATGTGGATTCCACGCATACATGTCAACCAGATGACCAAATCTGTTCATATGAAAAAAACACAGAGGCGTTCAAAATACAAAAGAAACAGAGGTAAGACAAGCCACTTGATAAACATATAGGGAGTTGAAATAGATTCACAGAATTGGTACAACACCAGATCAAAGTATGAGAGAGACAACTTAATGTATATATTGCACTACAAGTTACCTATCACCTCCATTTCCTTCCCCGTTGTCTATTGGATTACCACCGTAAAGGCGTCCTGGAATAGCATTTCCAATGGAGAAATGCATAATATCAACCTCGAAGCCTCTGCAAGCCTTGCTGGTACATGAATCTGTCCCTTCTTTACAACCACCCATCTTGTGGAGCAGAAGGTTGACATCAGTTGTTTCACATAAAAATACTCACGGATCTTAAATGAAATATTTGAACAAAATACTCTAGTCACCTGAGAAACTTACATTGTGATAAGTAGCTTGATCGCCAATTTGGAACATGAGAGACACCGAAGGACACCTCTTGTTTTCACTGGATTTAAACAGGCAAGCACTTCATTACAAGAGTGATAGACTTGCAATTTGAAGTTATACATTAAATCAAGGATCATTTCAATATCATCTGAAGCAGTACCTAGATGTATTTTGACACCTCTATATTTTGAAAGTAATAGACATGCCAGAGCCTGACAACTAATGACTAAATTCTAAGTTTCAAGAATACAGGACCTAACCAGATATCATATTCACACAGAAAAAAACCATACAGGTGGATAGAAATCTTTCAAGAAGATAAAGCAAAATATAAATAGAAACGAATGCATCAAACCCAAATTTACATTGGATTAATTTTTAGTCGCAGGACCCGTCTTCTCAAAGGATAGAAGCAGAGACATCTACTAGAACTTGGGAACAGATAGTCAGTTACTATAGCTCTCAGAAACTCTATGGTTATGTACACCAGTTCTTGGATCTTGCAGAGGTCTAGAAACAAAATTAGATTGTGCATTTAAGGAATGCGACTCGGATAACCAAATTAGAAACGAAAACACACTTACCCTTTCTCATAAGCGTAATTTCCATCAATTTCCAGCATAAAGTACATATCTCGACCATCATGCAATGCCTACAAAGAGAGATCCACCCGTTAAATGAACGAAATTGCAAACGATTCATCGAATTCAAAGTCCACAAAAATCCAGATTTATCAATCGAAATCAAAACGTCACAATGAGGTCTGCATCACTAATACTCTGATCAAACTCACCAAATTGATATTAGCAAATCAGAAATTTCAGCACGACTTTCATAAATCTATAAAAACACCAAGTAGTTTGGCAACCAATGTGTAATGCATCGATTCGAATTTAACACATTACCTTGACCGTCATCTTCCCGGCGGCATACTCGTGGTCAGCGTCGGGATCAAGTGCAGGTCGGAGCGGGAACTCGGAGCCTTCAATGTCCTCCCAGTCATCGTTGTGACCATCGAGGGTGATGATCCCCGGTCTAAAATCGGCCATGACCTGGATCTCCGAGTCTGATTCACAACTCCATTCGCCGGATTCCTGGTGCGAAACGACCGTCTCCGTCCCGAAGATCAAGAGCCACGCTATAACCAGGAGCTGAAGCATTTCGATTCTCCGAAGATTTCACTTCTGGGATTGGTTTCATTCTACAGTTGACTGACGATTACTTATCAACAAAAATTCTCGCACTCATTCGCTTGAGCTTGACTCTTCCAAACGGTATGCAAATCTCGACAGCTGTGTTTGATAAATATTTATTTGTAATTAATTAAATAACAATATCGACTTAGTGGTGACTTTGTTATAATGGGCCTCATAATTTTACAAAAGCCCATAAAATCCTCGAGGGTCTAGGACCTTATTAAAAACCAACCTCGATATTCAGATCGGAGTCATCGGTCCGATATTTTGGATCCGTGCTCCATTGACGAACAACACTCTTTCCTAACTAAGTTCAACCTTTAAGCTCCGTCACCGGAGCTTCACATCCGGGAAAATGGCGGCCAATACGAAGATTCGTCATTCTCTGATCGTCTTCCTCATAGCGATTTCTACAGTCTACGGTGTTTCCGCGGATTCGATAAAAGGCTGCGGTGGTTTTGTCGAGGTTTATCTCTCTTTATTTTCCGATTCGTTCTGTTTGGTCCCTGATCGATTACTAGAGAGTGTGTGGTATTGGGAGTATTGGGGATGTTTGCTTGGAAGGTAGATTCAGTTTAGTTGGGACTGCTTGGTACTTTTATCTGAGATTCTGCATTTCGGGGGAATTATTGTGGGTTTAAGTGCGAGGGGGTAAGATCGGATCTGGATTCGTACGGACGTGATGTATTAATGAATGCTGCTGAATTACTAAACGTGCAGGCGAGTTCGTCTTTGGTCAGGTCTCGGAAAGGAGCCGATGGCAAACTGGATTTTTCTCACATCACAGTAAGCATTCAATTTGTTGACTACTACCGTTTTTCTTTTCATTTGCGATGTTTCACTGATTTTTCTCTTCCAAATGACAAGGTTGAGCTTCAAACAGTAGATGGATTGGTAAAGGACAGTACACAGTGTGCCCCAAATGGTTACTATTTCATCCCAGTATATGACAAGGTTATTCATTAAACCGTATCTTTATTTCGTCTGGGCCTGTTCAAAGATGTATTTGTTGGATGAATCAGTGTTGCGTTTCTGCTGCAAATAATTTCTACGCTTTCTTCTCATAGGGCTCATTCATTCTCAAGATAAATGGACCTGAGGGATGGTCATGGAATCCAGATAAGGTTTATCTGCTCTTCATTTATTTATTTTCTTGAGGACTATGCACCCATAATAACACCTGGCTTGTAGCTAACTATGACATCAATTTTGGTGTGGCAGGTCCCTGTTGTCGTTGACGCCTCTAGTTGCAACAACAATGAGGATATTAACTTCCACTTTACTGGGTTCGTTTTAGCCGATGAGTTTGCTGCTACTTATTTTTTCTTCCTTTAAAATTCTCGTGTTTTACTCGTTATATATTACAGTTTTACATTATCCGGTAAAGTCCTTGGAGCTGTTGGTGGTGAGAGTTGTATGGTTAAGAATGGAGGTCCAGCAGATGTCAATGTTGAATTATTGTCTTCTGATGGAGATCCCATTGCTTCTGTTCTCACATCGTCAGATGGGAGCTACTTATTCAAGAATATTATTCCAGGTAAGGAGTCTCACTAACCTTTCAACATCAGTATCTTTTTTTTTCCTAGACCACTTTTGTTATTCTGGCCCTTTATACATGTAGTCGGAAGTTTCCCGCTTTGTAACATTAATTGGAAAAGTGCATGCTCTCCAGGTATCTTGTGATAATCAAATTACGAGTCTGTTTGATTGATTTCAGGAAAATACAATATCCGTGCTTCCCATCCAGAGCTGCAAGTTGAAGTTCGTGGTTCAACAGAGGTCTCGCATCTTTTTGGTTTTGCCTTCTTTTTATTTAACATTTCCATTTAAAATTCTCCTGACTAACCTTTTTGCCTCCCTACTCTTTTATTTTCTATTTTATCTGTTGTTTCAATACATTTGGCTTGAATTTTTTTATTCTGCGTGCTAATAGTAGAAGCATCTCTGTTTACGTGTAGGTGGAACTTGGATTTGCAAATGGCGTGGTGGATGACATATTTTTTGTCCTTGGTTATGATCTCAAGGGGTCTGTTGTTGCTCAGGTGATCCCTCTGTTTTCTTTTTCTTTTGGTGTTAGAAACCTGATTCCCTCTGCTTTCGTGAGTATTTTTTTTATTATGATCTTTATTGGAAACAGCGGTTGGTGTATCATTTTGTTAGTTGGGTTCCTGTCGATCAAGCACTTGTAGAGTATTCTTAGTTCTGAGGGCTTGATAGAAATCATTTTGTGTTTCCATTTGTAGGGAAATCCAATCCTGGGCGTTCATATATATTTGCACTCAGATGATGTTTCCATGGTAGATTGTCCCCAAGGGCTTGGTGACGCTTCTGGAGAAAGGAAGCCTCTCTGCCATGCTGTATCTGATGCGGATGGAATATTCAGTTTCAAGTCCATCCCATGTGGTAAATCAGCGTTGAATTATCCACTATCAATTACTCTAATAACGTTGTTCATTGAGTATTCATTTATATTAAGCTTTAGCCTGATGAATTCTGTATTGTACAACACAAGTTAAAGGACAATTGAACATGTTAAACTTTACGGACACTTGAAATTCTAGTTGCATGGTCCAAGTTTAGACTGCTCTTATTTTCTATTGAGCTAATTTTTTATCACTTTAATTTTTCACCCTCAGGAAAATACGAACTGATACCGCATTATAAGGGCGAGAACACAGTCTTTGATGTTTCACCTCCTGTGATGCCTGTTTCTGTAGAACATCAACATGTCACTGTTCCCAAAAAGTTTCAGGTCAGATATATTACTGCAAACTTTTATACCGCTTTTTGTTTCTATATTTGGACTCTGCTTATATGTTTCTTCCTCTAAACATTGAACTGAATGCGCCTTTAGGTAACAGGATTCTCCATCGGGGGTCGTGTAGTTGACGGTAATTCCAAGGGAGTGGAGGGCGTTAAAATCTTAGTTGATGGTAGTCTAAGATCTGTTACGGACAAGGAAGGTTATTACAAGCTTGACCAGGTATGCTTAAATGCTATTTCCACGTGTAAACTTCATATTTTATTCCAGTTGTAAGCCTGGTAGATCTGTTGTTACTCAACTTCTCCTAGTGAATGTTTCAAGGCTTTTATAATCTATAGTAAAGCATTTGGCTATTCTGAAGGCTGTGTACTAAAAAATCAAAAGTTATTTTTTTATAAATCAAATATTAACCATCTCTTTTCTTTCCACCACTCCTTCAATCACTTTTTTCTTGCTGTTGTGATCAATAATTTAGACAGCAGGGGATGTAATGTAATGTTGGTTAAACTCCTTAGGTTACATCAAATCGATATACGATAGATGCAGTCAAGGAGCATTACAAGTTCGACAAACTGAAGAAGTTCATGGTATCAGTCTCAGTTTTTTTTTCGTTTTTTTCTTCTTCTTCATGGTGTGCTAGATTAATTGCTCCATGACTCGTTAAACTCGTTTGCTTAGGTTTTACCAAATATGGCTTCACTTCCAGATATCAATGCTGTATCCTATGATATCTGTGGTGTGGTGCGAATGTTTGGTTCTGGTCACAAGGCAAAGGTGAATTCATGTGCATATTTTCCTATGTTGTTATTTAAATATCATGCTTAACGTTTTAACATTTTAAATCTAGGTAGCTTTGACTCATGGACCCACAAATGTCAAACCGCAAATGAAGCATACAGATGAGAGTGGAACGTTCTGCTTTGAGGTTTGTTGATGCAAAGATGTATCTCTAGTAAATCCAAAAGACAAAAATTAAGTTTATCATGTTGACCCCCTTGAATCTTTGTAGAGTTGTTCCTGGCTTATGTGGGTCCTTGTTGCTTTTCTGTTTGTGGATGAATTCTCTGTCTCTTACCCTATAACACATTCTTTTTTTAAATATCATATATATTCCAGGTTCCACCAGGCGAATATAGGCTGTCTGCTTTGGCTGCTACACCAAAGAGTGCTTCTGAGCTTCTGTTTTTGCCAGCTTATGTGGATGTTGCCGTCAAAAGTCCATTATTGAACATAGAATTTTCTCAGGTGATTTACTGTAAATTATACCACTTTCTTGGAAGTGTTTCTGTATCAGTTCAAAATATGAGATTTGAATGTTTTACGGTGCACCTAGTCTCAGAAGTTATCCAATATATTGCCCTTTTTGGTATAGCATCAAATTGATAGGAGTTGTTGGATGGAAAATATACTTCCACATGTTCAAGAGGTTTTTCTTTTTAAACTCTTTTTTTTGGGTTTTGATGTAGGCCCGAGTTAATGTGCAAGGTTCTGTTACTTGCAAGGAGAAATGTGGCCCGTCTGTCTCTGTGGCCCTTGTGGGAGTTGCTGGCGATCGTCACAAGAAGACAGTTGTTTTAACTGATGAGAGCAGTCAATTTCACTTTTCAGACATATTGCCTGGAAAGTACAGAGTTGAGGTGGGCTGAATGGTTTATTCTTATCTTCCTTTTCTCCTCTTGGATGCTTCTGTAAGAGATGGACAAAATGTCACAATACTAGCTAAATACATTTACTAATTTCTTGTCACTGGTTGATTAATTTTAGGTCAAAAACATTTCACCGGAAGCCGCATCCGAGGAAGACAGTTGGTGCTGGGACCATAGCTCCATTGATGTGAATGTCGGAACTGAGGATATCAATGGGATCGAATTTGTCCAGAAAGGTTACTGGATTAATATTATCTCGACCCATGAGGTGGATGCTAAAATTGTTCATCCTAATGGATCACCTACTAATTTGAAAATCAAGGTATTATTTGTCCTGTGGATTCTCTCCACCGCTATTGCTATATTTAAAGTCTATAAAAACTAATTTTTTTCATTTGTGGTATCTACAGAAAGGTTTGCAGAAAATATGCGTTGAGTCACCTGGAGGGCATGAGCTTCAGCTTTCTGACTCCTGCATATCCTTTGGGAGCAATTCAATAAAGATAGATGTCTCAAATCCACAGGTTTTAGTTTGTAATCTTGTCTCTTTTGTTTAAACATTCTTTGGCTTGTCCTTCATTGAGCATCTCTATGCTTTTCTTTTTGTAGCCTATTCATCTGAGAGCAGAGAAGTACCTCCTCAAAGGTCTGATAAATGTGGAGTCTAGTTCAACCGAGATTGAGACTGAGTTGCCAGAGAATTTCATTGTTGATATGCAAGACAAGGAAGGAAGAGTTATCAACAGTATTTCTGCCAAACTTGCATCTGATGGGCGTGGCGTTTATGAGTACTATACCTGGGCAAATCTTGGTGAAAAGATTAGCTTTGTTCCTCGGGATTCTAGGTATGATCTTCTAATTATGTTATCAAGGGATCTGTGAAAGTAGACTTCAAATTTTTGGAGTATATTGTCTCAAGAATGTATCATAGGAGAGAACTTCTTGTTTCAAATTAAACAACAAAAAGAGTGTTTGGGTGCTTGCATGTCTGAAATATCTTTGAAGCTATTATTCTTTTCAAGTTACTTCAGCTATAGCTGTTTTCTGTTTCAGGGGTAATGTGGAGAAGAAGATGTTGTTTTATCCAAAAGAGCTTCATGTAAGTATGGACTAGAATTAATATTCAGCGAAAAAAATTTCTATTATGGGCACATCAAACTTAATTTATGCTTGTTCTAATAGGCGGTAGTGTCGAATGATGGATGCCAAGCTTCAGTTTCCCAATTTACTGGTCGACTTGGTCTTTACATACAAGGATCAGTCTCTCCTCCTCTTCCCGGTGTTAACATCAAGGTCTCTGCTGCAAAAGACAGCCTTATTTCTTCACTTAAGAAAGGCGAAGTAGCTGTTGAAACAAGCACATCCCCAGATGGTTCATTTGTTGCTGGGCCTTTGTATGATGATATACCATATGACACCGAAGCTTCAAAGGTTGGTGTATATTACTGATATTATGTTCATTTGCATGTAAATTGACCTTGAGATTATGTTTTTCTTCACTTTTCTTATCTTAGGTTAGATCTCATGCATTTTAACTTGCATTCATTTGTTTTGAAATAATGTGTTCCTGATCGCGGCTTATATATGCAGCCTGGCTACCATATTAAAAGACTAGGACCATACTCTTTCTCCTGCCAGAAGCTTGGTCAGATCTCTGTGCGTGTATTCTCAAAGGACCATGCCGACACATCAATCCCTCCACTGTTGTTATCTTTAAGTGGCGATCATGGTTACAGAAATAATTCTATATCTGGTACTGGTGGACTCTTTGTATTTGACAGCTTATTTCCTGGAAATTTCTACTTGCGTCCCCTTCTTAAGGTAATTAACCCATTCCCTCACGCATTCTTAGGAAAGCACTGTCTGTGAATGATATGACTCGCAGTACGCTGAAACATAAATACTGTGTTCCTGAGATGAGTTATCTGACTTATATATGTTTTCGTCAGGAATATTCTTTTAAACCTTCAACACTGGCAATAGAACTGGGTTCCGGGGAGTCCAGTGAAGCTGTCTTTGAGGCTACACGTGTTGCCTACAGGTTTTAGTCTATTCTAAAACTCCTTTTTCTCACTTATGCCAAAAGATGTCTTGATTAGATTCTTAAATAAGTGGTCTACGGATCCTCAAATTGTGTAGGCTCGTTTCTTGAAGTATGATTGCGCCAGGGATCAATTTTCGTGTAGTAAAATGATAGTAACGCACTTTTTTAATGCTTATACCACCAATTCACAGTGATTACAGTTGCATAGGTCATTTTAAAGTTCTGATTCTATTGCAATCTCGTATATTTCTATTTTCAGGACACTCTGATTCAAGATGTTTAGATTTTTGGTCTTAAACCGCCATTTTACTGGACCAGTCTCTCGCATTCCATTTAATCTTCTTAGTTTCTGTAACAATATACGTTGTCAAATCATTTGCAGTGCAATGGGTAGAGTCGCTCTCCTATCTGGCCAGCCACAAGAAGGCGTTGCAATTGAAGCTCGCTCTGACTCCAAAGGATACTATGAGGAGACTACAAGTGATATTGATGGAAATTATCGTCTGAGAGGGTTACATCCAGATACAACATATGTAATCAAAGTATCGAAGAAAAATGGTTCAGGCAACAACAAAATTGAACGTGCATCTCCAGAGTCGGTTTCTCTTAAGGTTTGTTCTGTTTTTCCATAATATTTCATTCTTATCATCCGCAGTTAAACAACAGAACTTTTACCCCTGACAAAAAAAAAAAAAAAATTCTTCTTCTTATAGGTTGGTTATGAAGATATCAACGGGCTCGACTTTTTGGTCTTTGAACAACCAGAAACGACCATATTAACATGCCATGTGGAAGGAAAACATAACGAAGAACTAAACTCGAATCTGGTTGTGGAGATCAAATCAGCCATTGATGAATCTAAAATAGAAAATGTCTTTCCACTACCACTTTCCAACTTCTTCCAAGTAAAAGGATTATCCAGAGGCAAACACCTTGTGCAGCTTAAATCCAATCGTCCGTCAAGCTCCCATAAAGTAGAATCAGAGATTATCGAAGTTGATTTTGAGACAAATGCCCAAATCCATGTCGGTCCACTTCGGTACAGCATCGTGGCAGATCATCAGAGTCAGGTAAATTATGCAATTCACACAAAGGCTTAACATTTTCACTAGACTAAAACCTTTCTCTTTTTGCTCAATTGTGATTTTGATTTGTATGCGTTTCAGGAAGTGACACCTGCAGCTATATTGCCACTGGTTATTGGCGTTTCGGCGATTGCTCTGTTCCTTAGCATCCCCAGGTAACTTTCTAATTTTAAAAACCTTTTCCATAATTAGTAGTAGTAATTCACATAACTTGACATGCTTATTAAAAATAAAAAAAAGGTTGAAAGACATCTACCAAGCCACGGTTGGGATTTCGTCTCCCGGCTTCACTGCATCTGCCAAGAGAGAACCTCGAAAAGCTGTTGCTAGAAAGAAGACGTTCTGAAGCATTCATCTTCGGTTATTTCTTTCTTTCTTTTTTTGTTGTTACATATATATCGTTAAGAGTGAATTATTCAAAACCTTCCGAACTCGGAAACTCCTCTAATCCACACTTTTCGAATTTTCTAGAACCATTTGGTTAATTATTATTATTATTTTTTTACGATTTCACTAAAACAAAAATATGTTTTATGTTAGAATCTTTTCCTCTATGACTTATTTCCATAAACTCTGCTATCAGTAGTAGTTATTAACAATTACATGTAATAAAAGAGACTTTCTTTCTTACACAATTACACGTCCGTAACCTTTTAATTATTTTCACCGTTTAAAAAAGAGTAACACTCGAGGAAAACGACAATAAAAAGTGATAAAGACTATTTCCTTCTACATAGAAAACAGTTTTTAAGTTGCAAAAAAAAAAAAAAAGAGAAAAATCAAACTTCCACCTTTCACTCTTTTCATCGGGATCACCATTGTCTATAAAGAGTTATTAATCTGATCCCTTTACTTCTAGTCAATATCAGTTTTCGGATTTGCTTCGGTCCACCACAATGTCTTTTTTTTGTTGTTAACAACAATTTGATTAATGGTATAAAATGAAATTAATACAACTTCGATGTTTTTCTTATAACATAAATAGGATCAATGTACCTCATACAAAATGTAACCCTTGTTAAAAAACAAAACCTAGCAAAGTACGTACTGTGTAAATAAGGACTGCAATATAGTTTTAAATCAAAGCGACAGATCCAAGTAGTAAAAATTGGGGCATCATTTTTTCTTTCTGTATGTATGTACACAATATTGTTGGACAAATTCAGAAAGTAATTATTGTAGGTATCTATATTATCCCTTAGTCTTGGACGCACGGAAAGCTCGTTCACACAAGGGGAAACCCGGTTAACTGCTGAACCAGTCAAAAACGAACGTTCGAAAGCGTATACCATCTTGTCAGATTACCGTTTAAAGCATTGTCCCGGTCACCAGTTCAGGGCATTTACTTAGCAAGAATCCATGTTTAGTTCCTCACCTCCTCCACTCGCCAAATCTCACTCTCTCTTCTCTAAACCTAAAATCTCTTTCTCTTGGGACATCACTTTTCTTTTTCTTCTTGAAGGAGAGGTTCTCTGTATTTATTCGTAATCTCCTACCTAGAGTGGATCTCTGTTTTGATTCGTTTTCTTTAGTGTGTTTGGTAGAATTTCCCGGAATAAAATGGAGAATATTGGTGTTGGGATGCCGTTTTCCGATTTAGGGCAAACGTCTGATTTATCGGCAGAGAGGTATCCGGTAGGGTTCATGGATTTACTAGGAGTTCATCAAGGCATCTCTCGTTATACCCTGATCCACACGCCGCCGATGCAGTTGCCGGCGACACCTCCTAACTTCTCGTCGATCTCACCTGCTTCGTGCGGAGCTGTGACTGGAGAGGAAAAGAAGAGAGACTACGAGGAAGAAAAAAAACATAAGAGAAATAAGCGGTGAGTTTTCGTTTCCCTTCTTCCAAAGTTTTTCTTTTTCTTTTCTTTTTCTCTTAACGAAATCTGTTTCGACAACAACAAAAAAAAAGACTCAGAGAACAGACGAAGACGAGAGTGCCAAAAGTGTCATTCATTACGAAGAGCCAAGTTAATAATCTAGACGATGGTTATAAATGGAGAAAATACGGTCAAAAACCTGTCAGAAACAGCCCTTTTCCAAGGTGAGATTTAATCTCCTTAATATGTGCCTTCTCGTGATGATGATAATCGAAGATCCTAACGAGATTTATAAGTTTAATGGGTCTTTTTTTAATTATTATTTGGCAAGGAATTACTACCGTTGCACTACATCTTGGTGTGACGTGAAGAAGAGAGTGGAGAGATCGTTCAGTGATCCAAACAATGTAATCACCACCTACGAAGGTCAACACACGCATCCTATACCACTCATCATGTCTAAAAGAAGCAGCTTTGGGTCCAATGTCTCAGCTTCTGGGGCCCACTTTGGCCTCCCTAGACTCCCTCCTCAGCTTCATCAGCTTTTCGATTACAACATTAACCATCAACAACAACAACAACAAGAGCCGTCTTTTTTGGGAACCAATGACCACGTGATGAACAAGAGTCGAACTCAGGATCTGCTTGATGGGGCTGGTTTAGTCAAAGACCATGGCCTTCTTCAAGATGTTGTTTCGTCTCATATCATTAAGGAAGAGCATTAGTTACTCGCATAATGAAACAGCTAGCTAGGTTGGTTTTTTCTAATTATTGTCAACGACAACAGAAAAACAGTACTCTTTTTCTTTGTCATCTTGAATGGATGTTCGAATTTCCAAAATCTTTTAATGGTGCTGTCACTTGTATTTTGATCATGATGATGAGTTTTAATTGAGATTTCTTCAATTTACAGTACCCGTTTGATCTAGGATAAAAAGTATTAAGCTTGTTAAATAAAACCGTATCACATTTAGGTACGAGTAAATTTGTGTGTCTTACTGAGTTTTACTGACCTTGAACCAAAATGTACAACATGACGAGGCAATTATTAAAGATTGATTGATTTCTTCTTCTTTTTTGTTACTGCAATTAATTTTTTATTAATGGCCTTCTGAGAGAAAAGCAAAACTTGATGAGTTCAAAGGAATATTGATGGCAAAGAAAAAAAAACTCAATTCATGTTACATATATAGGGTATGGGAAAGGAAATGGGAAGGATCAGTATATATGAAGTTAAAGGAAAAAAAAAAAAAAAAATCACCACTTGTATTTCATGATTACCCTACTGCGCGCGTTGAAAAATAGTTTGCACTGTCAACGTCGTTTGCTGTTTTAAACTCTAACGTTTTCTTTTTGGTTTTTATCTTCTTCTTATGGTTTTCTTCAAAAACCCAAAAACGAAAATAAAAGGAGAAAATAAAATTCAAATTCTAACCTAACCTCTAATAAATTTTTATTTTTTTTACCTTTAAGAAGAACAATGGCGTGTGGTGTGTGGACTATGATACTCTCATATTATGTTTGTTAAAATCTGAGATTCTTTCCGTCTTCAAGCTTTTTGGAAGCAGGATTGAAGATATTATTTGAATTAAGTCAAACCTTTATAAAGACCACACTGACAAATTCTATTTATAGAAATGTTTGGTTTCATCACTCTCTGTCCCACATTTCATCTAGTCGATCGTATCACATGGTCTTCACTCCAAACGGCAAAAACCAAACAAAGCAAATGACTTCATCAAATCTCGACATGTTTTTTTATCTTGCAGTTAATTATCAAATTCGTGTAATTTTATAAATTTTTAAAGAGAAAACCCCCATAGAAAAGAAAAATCATCATCAAACCTAGATCTACATATCTTCTTTTGCAATTAACAAAATGTAATTAAAAAAAGATCCAATTTTTTTAAGTGACATGTTATGTATGTTACGTATGTACAGTAAATCTAAAGTGTGATAATAGAGCTTCAACCGGACAGTCACCTTTAGGATTTGACATACTCATAGGTACATTCTTATAATGTCCAAAATTATGTCGATAAGATATAGTATCATCATTTAAAATGTGAAGTTATATGCATCTGCCGATTATTTATATGGACCGGATTATATAAAAATTACCCTGGAGTTCCCTTGTAAGCACATTGATATTTGTAAAAGGTGAAAGGGAATGTAACAATTTTGTTGACCAAGAGAAGAAGAAAAAAAAAAATGTTGACAAATAGATAGAAAAACTATAGTATTAGATTTCTTAGCTATCTTTTCTAAAATGGTTTATATTATTTCTCTCTCTGTTATATATACAAAAATATATTTTGTCTTTTTTTTACAGCTCTTATATTTCATTTTTTTTAAACTTTTCATTATTATCGTATTTGATCTTCTTAATTAGTTTATTAGTGCCCTTTGATTTTTCACTATTTTCATGAACATAAAAAGATAAAGAAGTTATTGACAAAAAGAAAAAAAGATAAAGAGATTATGTTTTTCATTTTTAACATACAAAAGATAAAGAATTTATTGGAAAAAAAGATATGATAAAGAGAATTCCTTTTTGGAAATGTTTATTATTAATTATTTGCTCTCAAACTTCTTAATTATTTTATTATTGCCTTCTTTTTTTGGATTTTCAATCATTTGTTTGTACAGTATGTTGGACATGTAAAATATAGAGAGGTTGAAGAAGCTTGAAAAAAAAAAGAGAAATTGTTAAAATCTTTGCAAGAGGCAAAATTTGTATCTTTTTGTCACCCTCAAAACAAAAAACAAAAATGTCGTACTTTGTTGTTTCTCCTTGTCTCCCTCCACCGGGAAACACAAAACTTTCCGGTTGTTTGAGTCTCGGACACAATCCCGAAAAAACCAATGAAATTTTCAACAAGATTTTTATGGAAAACTACTCGGAATCAGCCTTGAAAGAATTGCAGTCAGATCCAGAACTAAGCGTGAATGTGATGAAAAACATCATCGCATCTTTCAGTTGTCAAATCCATCATGAGATCATTAAAGAGAAAATAGGTTTGGCGGTGCGTATGATTGGTGAATATTCATCGTCGGTTTCAGAGATGGAAGATGGATTATCCGTTATCAAACGAAGCATTGGAGAATTACCTTTTCCTAACGACAACGTTGAGACATGTCATTGGTTTGAACAGTGTCGTCGAAGGCTACTTATCGAAGGAGATGCGAAACTCCAAACTCAAATAGCCATAGCACTAACCAAACTTGTCGATAAACTAAGTCTCTTTGATTCCATTTCCCCAGCAAAACTCAGACAAGAAAGGACAGAATCTGCTAGGTTAATTGCGTCGATGCAGTCACTGCCTAAACCCGTCAATTTGGGACGTTTTACAACTGCTTTTTACAGTGGAGAAATGAGGAGATGCATCAGATCTATATGCCATCGAGATAAGGAGCTTAAACGGGTTTGTGATAAAGCAAGTGGTGAGAATCTGGTTAGCTTGCTTTCCAAGAAACTGCATGAAGATCAACAAAGAGAGTTGTGTGACCAAGCCTTGTATCAGTTTGTAAGCATCCTCAATCATCTAATAAGCTAGGTTATTCGTTATTAAATCAAATTAATCCATAGTTTGATTCTTAAATTATCGTGAGTCGTGACTATACTTAATTATTGTCTTATATAGTTTGATTCTTCAATAATACTAGTACTTATATATTATTGTCTTATATTCATAGGAAGCAAATTTTTTCGGATCCAAAACTGTTGCTCTTCCATAGGTTAGGAGAGGCAAGTTGCTTTTTACAAGTCCATGCCAAAGCAGTGGTGAATAAAAAAATTAGAGTAGAAAAATTGTCTATTTTACTAGTATTGCTTAACATATTATTACGCTAATAATTAAACTGTGTGTGTTGGAACAGTTGAATTATGCAAACTCTTGATCAATGGAATTATTGTTTACTGTATTATTTATTTTTGGTGGCTTGGTTTCTCCTTAATCGAATCAATGGATCTACATTTTGATGCGGAATGTTCGTTTTATTGGCCTAATCTCTAGATTAATTACTGATATATATGCTTTTATATAACATCGATCTCATTCTAAAGATGCATTTTTGTTGTCTTCTTCTTATTCTCCAATGTATGATAAGAAGAACTCGTTTAAGATTTCAGAGCATCAACATACTTCTTAAGCCTACAAACATTAGTATCCTCCTGATGAAAATTAATCAACGACGTTCGTTCTGATGGTGGCAAACGACAACGTTTTTATTAAGGGTGTAATGTGTTATTTTCAGAAATCAAAGGTTCAAAACGAAAAATTGAAAATTGGATTTTTGGGAGCTGTCGATTTCATTTCTTCCGAACCCTAGCTCTCTAATTATCTCCTTCTCGTTTTCGAGAAATTCGGTCGCCATTGATTGATTCGCACTTGGCAAGGTACGATAAACCCTAACACCACATATCCATATACACTCTTCTTGTTCGCTTTCTTAGCCGCTCTTTAGTTATGTTTATATGATTCGCATTGAGCTATTACATCGTGACAATCAGCGAGTTTGGTAACAGGGTCATTCGAATTTCCCCGCAAGTTTTTGTTTTTCTCCAGGAAGTTAGTCACTTTTTTTGGGTTTAATCGTATCCAGTAATGAATAACTTCTCATCATCCATCATGTTATCTGTCTAATGGAATATGTGGCTTCTTTCTTCTTAATTCACATTTTTTTTGTAATTCCAGACTTCAAGTTGATTGACTATAATCCTTGTGCTGCTTTGGATGAACCAATTCTGGATGAGCATTGAATCTTTGTTTGGAAATTGAAATTGAAAAATTTGTGTTTGTTTTCAGATGGAAAGCACTAGATCAGACCCAGAGCTTGATGACGACTTTAGTGAAATCTACAAGGAGTATACAGGTCCTCCGTCTACTGTGACCAACAACATCCAAGAGAAAGACAAACCTATCAAACGGCCTGAAGATGGATGTGATGAAGAAGAAGAACTACCTGACCCCAATTCCGTACCAACCGATTTCACTAGCCGGGAGGCTAAGGTTTGGGAGGCTAAATCCAAAGCTACTGAGAGGAATTGGAAGAAGAGAAAAGAAGAAGAAATGATCTGTAAAATATGTGGCGAGTCTGGTCATTTTACTCAGGTTTTACTCGAAACATTTCTTTCTAGCAAACTCCTCTTGTAGTGTATTCATCATTTGTTCTGATTGTTGCTTCATTTGCACTTTTTTTCCTTACTTCAGGGCTGTCCATCGACACTTGGTGCCAACAGAAAATCTCAAGAATTCCTTGAAAGGGTACCGGCTAGGGACAAGAATGTAAGAGCTTTGTTTACCGAGAAAGTTATGGAAAGGGTTGAAAGGGAGACCGGCTGCAAGATCAAAATGGATGAGAAGTTCATAATTGTTAGTGGCAAGGACAGGTTGATCTTGAGGAAAGGTGTGGATGCTGTTCACAAGGTTAAGGAGGATGGCGATATTAAAAGTTCTTCTGCCTCTGCCTCTCACAGGAGCAGATCCAGGTCACCTCGGCAAACTTCTGTTGGTCCACCGCGTGCTCGAAACTCCGAACCTCAAAGACAGTACCCGCCATCACATGGTTCATCAAGTTTCTCAGAGCGCTTGGGAAGGCAAGATAAGTTTGTGGATAATCGTCTGCGCGAAGAGAATCGTGTTCGTGAGAACCTGCGAAATGCTTCCCGAGGATCTCCACAAGGTAGGGACAGGATAGGATACCTTAAGAGAGCTGGCTATTGTCTCTTTTTTAGTCTGTTGTCGGGGCAAGTTGATTGGTCTTTTCCGGCATTTTTGGCCTATAATGTCCTTTTCTTATCTTTATTTTGCAGCCAAAGGTAAGTCCTTATGTTCAAGCATTTTGTACAGTACTGAATTAAATAAACTAGTTACTGAACTTTTTCCACAAGTCTGCATCTTATTATCTGATTGAAGTTGAGGTCATGTGTCATACTGTAGCTGTAACCTTTGGTTTAGTCTCGTGATCAAGCAGTTAACATTATTATTCATTTTATGAAGCTTATGGTAGTGACAGAGCTCGGAGTCGTTCCACACATTCGAAATCTCCTGGGCGGCCACGTTATAGTGGATGGGATAAACCGTATAAATCTGAGGTGAGTGGTTATAGGTCTGAAAGATGGGATCAAGAGAGAATGGGCGGCTCCAGCGACATTCAGGTGAGTCATCAGTTTGAACGCCCTACTTTCCCACAGACTTTAGAAGAACTAGAATTGGAATATACGAGGGAGGCAATGGAGCTTGAAAAGAAGCGCGATAAGGAAGAAGATGCGGAGAACAACAAGCATCGAGAGGTAAGAGATCCAGTGACTGATATGTTCCTTTTAGATTCAAAACCGAGTTTTAGGTGCTGTCACCTCAGAAATGGCAATTCCTGCAAATATGAAACTTTCATACTTTTCTAAATTTTAGTTGCTCATAGAGTATTACATGGCAGCGGATATCTCCTGGATTTGTTACTAGTTGAGTGACAAATATGAACAAAAATCAGACTTTAGTCCCCCTAGTCTCCTTGTGAAATACAACTCCTTTCGAGGAACTTCAGCTTCTGACATCAATTTGTGCGAGTTTTTAGACCATACGGGAACTGAGAGAGAGTTACATGAAGAAAGTGGCTGGGCTAAGGGGTATGAACGCTAAACAATGGGAAGAGTTCCTTCAAGTCGATGCTCAGAGACGTCAACAGCAAGCACGGCAGCAAATCTCTGGTCTGAGTTATGGTAGTAACTATAGACAGTTTCCTTATGCTGAGTTTGATGATGGTTACTCTGCCAACCCTCATCCCTATGGTGGAAACAATGTGCCAATGGATTCTGAAGGTAGATATCCAAACCATGTAAAAAACTATTCCTCAAGGCACCAAGACAACAGTTACAGTACTGGGTTCCAACGCCAGAGACGTGAGGACTATGGGAAAGCCTACAATCGTTATTAGACCATTGTTGTCAGATCTTGTTTGGTAAGTTGTTTCTCCCCTGTCTGAAGACAAAAGCTAGTAATTTACTGTTCTTGGAGCTCATGGTTTTGAATGAGTAGCAGATGGAAGTGTAAATGTGGATCCTCTTGAATAGTCTATCTTGTGTCTCTCTCCACTCTGTGGCCTAAAAAGGTTTCTGAAATTTTCAGGGTCTGATGGATCTGGATTACGACGAACAAGTCAAATCTTACCTCCAGATCTGAATTCTTATTAGGCTGTACAATCCGCAGCCAAGGTTCAATGTTCCCAACTGTTAGGCCACTCACATCTGGCAATGTTGAATACTGTCCTTGTCCGTGCAACGGGCACATGTAACTGCTCTTCCTTTTGGGTTTGTCTTTGCTAAAGATTTTTTGCTTAAGAGTAGTGATAAAATCATTTCATTGTACTCATAGTTCAGACTTTAAACAGATTACTTTATTTAAGATCTGTTTCAATTGGGCATCTCTTTTGGTTTTGTCAAAATGGTTTCTGTCTTGATATGTTTAACAGAGTTCTTAGATTTCCAAGAGCTCACATCACAGTAGCACTAATGTGGTGGTGACATTAAAGCCTCGTGAATCCAAAAGGTCTCATTCATACAAGCAAGCATTTGAGTTTTTGACTCGTCCTCTGCAAAGGTTGAGGCTTTTGCAGTTCCCACTGCAGAGCTTGGTCGGAATAACTTTGTTTGATAATTTCACAGTATTAGCCTTAGTGTGGTGACATAAATGCCTCGTGCGTATGAAAATGGTCGTCATAATTTCCTGCCGTTGCTGCAACTAAGTTTTGACTCTTCGTTTTTCTTTCCAAAAGATGGCAACTTTTAAAGTACCCTTTACGTCAATATAAAGACGGACGCATCCACTCAGCTTTTTTCATCCCTTCCTAGCTCTCATTTTCTTCCAGAGATGTCGACATCAATTGTACACATTGAACAAGCTCCAATCAGAACGACCGCAGCTAGAGACGAAGGCGACATTACCCGTCTTGTGGAGAAATTCTTGTCCAACTCCAGAAACAAGAACAAAATCATTGGTCTGGATACCGAACGATCCGTGGTAGAAGGCGAGAACAAACTTGCTGTTTTCCAGCTCTGTGACGGTGATTATTGCCTAATAGTCCCACTTTCTTACGACCGTTATAAAAATCTTCCGGTCTCTCTCATCGATTTCCTCAACCTCCCAGAATTCACATTCGTTGGCGTTGGTATAAACAAGACCCTGAAATTGCTAGAGAGAGAGTGTGGCTTGACCTGCAAGAATGCTGTTGAGATCGGACCTTCGTCGTGGGACATTTTCAGCGACCTCACAAGTGAGAAATGCCGTATTATCCGTCAGTTTGTCTCGTTTAGGAAACCGACAAGCGCCATCTTTGAGGATTGGAACAACTTCGGTCTTGACCAGAATCAGATCGAGCTTGCAGCTGCGAATGCTTACTTCGCTTTCAAAATTGGGAAATTGCTTATGACTAGGTATTGAGTCAAGACGTCTGTTTGTTTTTCTTTGTTCGTATTGAGAGAGTCAAGTGTCTTTTTGATAATAAAAGAAGCTGTTTTAAGTTTGCATTTCAATGGTCGACTACATGGACGATTTTGTCACTACCTAAATCGTTTAGGCCATAAAGTACAATATTTGGAAATGTTTTGAGTCAATTAGAAATTTCGTCGCTTTGCTTCTCGTAACATTCGTAACCCGTTACGGCGATGACCACCTAAATCCTAAATCTTCGGTTTGCATCTCGTGGACTATTGGGCCGGGCCTGACAGGTGATTAAAAAACTTATTACAATACTATTAGCCCACATAACGGACTTTTGAGGCCGTTTCCTAATATTTTGGGCGGTTAAAGAAAGTTTCTTAAAAGATGCGGGGTTAAATTGAAAATTCCATGAAAACTTTCGCCGCCTCTCCCTCCTCCTCAAACACGCGCTGCTAAACCTAAACTTGATATAATTTCCATTCATTGTTTTTTTAATTTTGATACTTTTGCTAAGTAGGAACCCTAGACTTCCTCCTCCTTAGACTTCCTCCTTCTGTCTCTCTTACCTCCGTCGCTCGTGATGGGTACCGACAGGAAGAGGAAAGTTAGCTTGTTCGATGTCATGGACGATCCGTCGGCTCCATCGTAGATCGCCAACACCAATGGTCTCGCCGACGGCGGAATCAACAGCCTGATCAATAAATGGAACGGAAAGCCGTATTCGCAGAAGTATTATGAAATACTGGAGAAGCGGAGGACTCTACCGGTCTGGCTACAGAAAGAAGAGTTTCTCCGGACTTTAAAAGGCAACCAAACCATAATTCTGGTCGGTGAGACCGGTAGTGGTAAAACCAATCAGGTAAAGTTTTTATCTTTTTAGGTTGATTCTAATCGGAGACAATGTTCCAGTGTCTAGGATATGGAAAGCTAATAGTGGTTTTTTAAAATTGTGCAGATTCCACAGTTTGTTATAGATGCCGTGGATGCCGAAACCACGGATAAGCGTAGGAAGTGGTTGGTTGGATGCACTCAGCCTCGTAGAGTTGCAGCCATGTCTGTGTCCCGTCGTTTTGCTGATGAGATGGATGTTGCCATTGGGGAAGAAGTTGGTTACAGTATCCGTTTCGAGGATTGCAGTAGCCCCAGAACGGTGCTTAAGTAAGCATATTTCTCTCTCTTTAGCTTCCCAATCTTTTGGAACTTCAAATTGTGGTTTATCTGCTTGTGGACTTGTATCTAACCATGTGTTATTTATTCACAGGTATTTGACTGATGGTATGCTGCTGAGAGAAGCCATGGCCGACCCGCTTCTAGAGAGATACAAAGTGATTATCCTCGATGAGGCTCACGAAAGAACTCTGGCCACGGATGTGCTGTTTGGTCTTCTGAAAGAGGTCTTAAGAAACAGACCTGATCTCAAGCTGGTTGTGATGAGTGCAACTCTAGAAGCTGAAAAGTTTCAGGAGTATTTCAGCGGTGCGCCTCTGATGAAAGTTCCTGGTAGGCTTCATCCAGTCGAGATCTTCTACACTGAGGAGCCTGAGAGGGACTATCTTGAGGCTGCTATTAGGACGGTTGTCCAGATACACATGTGCGAGCCACCTGGTGATATTCTTGTTTTCTTAACTGGGGAGGAGGAGATTGAAGATGCATGCCGCAAAATCAACAAGGAGGTTGATAATCTTGGGGACAAAGTGGGGCCTATCAAAGTTGTACCATTGTATTCCACTCTTCCACCTGCGATGCAGCAGAAGATATTTGATCCTGCTCCAGATCCTCTAACAAAAGGTGGTCCTCCTGGGAGAAAGATTGTTGTCTCGACCAACATTGCTGAGACTTCTTTAACTATAGATGGGATTGTTTACGTCATTGACCCTGGTTTCGCTAAGCAAAAAGTCTACAACCCACGAATCCGTGTTGAGTCATTGTTGGTGTCCCCAATATCAAAGGCAAGCGCTCACCAGAGATCAGGTCGTGCCGGTAGAACACGGCCCGGAAAATGTTTCAGGCTTTACACAGAGAAGAGCTTCAACAACGACTTGCAGCCACAGACGTATCCTGAAATATTGAGATCAAATCTTGCAAACACGGTACTGACTTTGA
Source organism: Alliaria petiolata (assembly GCA_020283515.1). Taxonomy (NCBI): domain Eukaryota; kingdom Viridiplantae; phylum Streptophyta; class Magnoliopsida; order Brassicales; family Brassicaceae; genus Alliaria; species Alliaria petiolata. The sequence continues at coordinate 97,088,446 of JAHZTW010000002.1, forward strand.
AGAAGCTGGGCATAGATGACTTGGTGCACTTCGATTTTATGGATCCCCCTGCTCCCGAGACACTGATGCGAGCCTTGGAGGTTTTGAATTATTTGGGAGCACTGGATGATGAAGGTAACTTGACGAGGACAGGTGAGATAATGAGCGAGTTCCCCTTGGATCCACAGATGGCGAAGATGCTCATAGTCAGCCCCGAATTCAACTGCTCAAACGAGATACTCTCGGTTTCAGCAATGCTCTCAGGTACGCCCTTTGCTTGTATTATTTTATTTGTTCTTGTCATGTTGGGGTAGGTATGTAGGTGTGGGTAGGCTTAAGCTTGCTAATAGTTTCCATTGACATGCTTGTTTCTCTGCATCTAGGGTGATGTGCATTAGAACTCATCTTTATGCGTACATGTGCATTATTGTCTTGAGTTATATAGTCGAGTTAGGTTGTCATCAGCAGTCTCTAGTCTGGGTACTACATACCCACAGTTAAGGGGTATCTTAAGTAAGTGCTGATGCAGATAGTTGCAGTTTCTCAGTTATTCTCTCTCATGAAGCAATTGGTATCAGTCTCTTCGCCTCTATGCATCTGCTGACCTCTTCCATGGGCCTCTTCTGTTATAAAAACCAATTCTTTCTTTAGTACCGAATTGCTTTATTCGGCCTAGAGAGGCTCAAAAAGCAGCAGATGAAGCTAAAGCTAGGTTTGGACACATTGATGGAGATCACCTCACACTGCTTAACGTCTACCACGCTTTTAAGCAAAACAGTAAGTTATATCTCCCTTTTTCTTTCTATTCCTCTCTTGCTTTAGCCAAAAATAAAATGACAATAACAAACTTGGTCAATATAAATTCTTACAGACGAAGACCCAAACTGGTGCTACGAAAACTTCATCAACAATAGAGCAATGAAATCTGCAGACAATGTTAGACAGCAGCTAGTCAGGATAATGTCAAGGTTTAATCTGAAGATGTGCAGCACTGATTTCAACAGCCGCGACTACTACATCAACATAAGAAAGGCCATGCTTGCCGGTTATTTCATGCAGGTGGCTCACTTAGAACGCACTGGCAATTACTTGACCGTCAAAGATAACCAAGTATGTCTAAACAAATCCACTTTACATTGTTGTTTCCATTGAAAAAGATTCTCTCTGTTTTATATATCTGATGGTAAAAATTACTTTTTTTTGCAGGTGGTTCATTTGCATCCATCCAATTGCTTGGATCACAAACCGGAGTGGGTAATCTACAACGAATATGTTTTAACTACCCGGAATTTCATCAGAACTGTGACAGATATTCGCGGTGAATGGTAAGTTCTTACATGTCTTGTCCTTGTTTTCTCCGGTTAGTATCTCTTTCAAGTTTTTGGTCTCTGAGTTATCTTTCTTTTGCGATGGATTTGTAGGCTAGTAGATGTTGCTCCTCACTATTACGATCTTTCCAACTTTCCCAACTGTGAGGCGAAACGTGTTCTTGAGAAGCTTTATAAGAAGAGAGAGAGGGAGAAGGACGAGAGCAAGAACCGCAAGTGATTGATAAATCAATCATATTTGCATTTACCCTGAAGTTTTTTCTTCTTTTAAGCGCTTTGATCCTTTAAAGATTCCTATTACTGAATCCTCTTTCACAATTATCTAATGAAGACATTTGGTTTTCTGTATACGCATTATTATGACAATTAGCAATGATAAATTCGTAATGTTATGGTTTTCAAATGTGATTGACAAATTTGGAATTAAAAGTTCTTTCGGAATATGATAATTTTCAGACGTGACTGATAAATCTAAAGAGAAAAAGATTGATATTTTCGAGACACACAGATACTTTTTAGACATTGTTTACTTGATTAGTCAAAGTTTTGTTCAACGAGAGAACTCGGATAGATTATATAACATAAGCATCAGATGTATTTAAGCTTGCTTATTACCATGGGGCAGACACAGTTGCCCGAAACTCCTGCTCTACTTTCTGAACCTTTTGGTCGAGAACCGCTGCGTGAGAGTGCATCCGAGCTATCTCCTTGTCCATTGTCGCTTTCTCTTCCTTCAGCAATGCTTCTTGTCTCTGCAACTCAACAATCTTCTTTGAGACGTCTTCAATATCTTCTTCACACTTCCTTCTTTTATTGTCGTTCTCTGTGATCTCTCTCTCAACAACTTGTAACTCTTCCAATGCCCATGTCTGGCTTTCTTTGATAGACAATAGCTTGCCGATCCGAGATTGAGGTGCTGTAACATTGAACCCGTGTTTCTCTAGCTTGAGAAAACACTCGTTGATCCTGTTTAGACCGCTTATTGGATCGTCGACTTGTATATTGTTGACTTTCTCTAACAGCCCACTGAACTTCACCATTGCACCAATGGCGTCTCCTTCACGGGACTCTTCTTCGCACTCTAGCAGTGGAATGAAATGTGGATGCTGTGGCACAGCTTTGAAGATCTCCATTGATTCAAGGACTTTCCAACAAGGTGACTTCTTTGCAAACGGCAATACCATTGTCGAATCTTTCGCTGTAGGAGTTTCCACAACATCGACGTGCTTTTCCAAAACCGAATTATGCATTGGGTCAGGAGTCCGAGGAGCAGATTGCCCTGAGGAATAGATCAGAAGCAAAAGATGAGAACCGAGAGCTAAAAGGAGCATCAAATTGTTCAAATGGCGTATCAGCACTTAAATTCATCCGAACCTGATGGTGAATTTCCACCATGGATCCATGAAGCGAGCGGCTGATCATCATCAGTCATATCGGCAATTTCAATAGTCGCAGCCTTTGAACCATCACCAGCCACACCTACAAGTTATTATACCAAGAACGTTTCAAGATATTAAAGAACCAAATGCCGCTTTACTTATCCACTAAAGTTAAGACAACATACCAGTCTTCTGCTTTTGCTTAGGCTCTGTGCTTATGAACTTGCGTGGATGTCCTCTTTTCCTCTTATTAACGCTCTCTCTGTTTTTCGACTCCTCAGGTGCCTGCATAGATAGAATCAGTAGGATGAACAACCAGACAAAGTGCGATGTTTAACAGTGCGACAAACTAGCTTTCACCTTCTCTCCGACAGAATCATTTGCAGAGCCCTTTTGATTCTTCATTGCCTGAAGTTTCTTCCTCGGAGATGTTTTTCCTTGTGTTTTGACCACTTGTTTCGTCCGCCTAGTTGCGGCTACACCAAGGACTACCGATGAGGGGAACTCTTTTGCTGGAAATAGTGACATTTAAGATTCAATTCATGACACAAACAACTTCCAACAAGAATAACCATTATACTTGTCAAGGTAAGGAATGATATAACACGTACTTGCTGCTATCTCCGGTTGCCTTGCGACTGGAGTGTTCCCATTCATCGCAGCATTAGCCATTTTACTTCCTAAATCTCCAGATAACGGCTGCAGAAATCACACAATTTATGTCATTGGAGCCAGATTGCTTCAAGCAAGTTGAATTCACTGAAAAAGTTATAACCTTAACTCGCTGATTCAGCTTAGACAGTTGAAGTAGCGTGTAGGTAGAGAGAAAGAGAGTGGAAGGAAATATCTAACTCACAAGTGCAGTTTGGGAGAGCTGTGTTTCATTCTCAGTGACAGGTTCTTTACCAGCCTCTGCAACATCTACTCCATCAGAGGAGGCAAGAGGAGGATTCTGCATAGCGCCACTAGAAGAGCGAGTCGCCCTCCCTGTACCAGAAGCTTTAACGTCTTTCAACGTAGTTCGAACAGTTACCCTTATGCGGGTTGAAGCGGTTGTTTCTCCAGCTGCATGCGGACTCTCCTCTCTATCCAAAACCTAAAATCGGAACACACACATTTCTGATTTCAATGCATGTACTCCAAAAGATCACAAAGAATCCAGTAAATAAACAAAGTGGCGGTCTTTCGTTTGAAAAACCAGTGTAACAGAGAAAGTAACTACCTTTTCTTTTGTTAGCCAAGCACCATCGTTCCAGACCATAGATGGTCTTAACTGCAGGTGGTCAAAGTCTTTACTCTGCCTGTTTCGCCCCAAAAGCACAGCGTATTTATTCCCCGCAAGAACCTTGCTTACTACACCTGGGCACCACCCAGACTTGAGCAGGGCATCCACATTTTCCAGCAACCCGAAAACTCTTAAACCAAAAGGCGGTGGTGAAGGCCGGAGTTTGGAATAAGGAACGCTTGTCTTGGTGCATTCATCGCTCAAATTAGTGGACTTGACGAGTAATGTCCCATCCACGTTCTCCTTAATGGCCATAGCCGGAGCCCAAATATCGCCAAAAGGTTGTAATTCGGTTCTGACTTCTACCGTCCTTCCGGCGCTAAAATCCGACTCAACCAATTGCTTCAGCCAAAAAAAAAAAACAATAGTGAAACGAGTATCTTGATACCAACAAAATGAAAAGTTGAATCAAAATCCAGATAAAAGGGGAACACTTACTCGTTTCTCGCAGCGAAACCATTCCTCGTCTTTCCAGACCAAATGTGGGCGCAAATCCGTTCGTTGAACCTCGATGACGTCAGGTTCGAATCTGAGGTACACAAGGAAGCGCCGATTCCCCAGAACTCGAATCACCCAACCAGACCACCAGGCACCTTTATGAGCAGCGTCAATCATGTCACCTTCCTCAAAATCGATGTCAGGAAACGGATCCTGCGGGGGAACTGGACGAATTAGACGATGGAAAGTTGATGTGATTAACCGAGGCGAGTAGTCTTCCTTGACCAGAGGATTCAAGTGGCGAACAGAGAGCTTCTTCCGCTTCGATTTAGCAAGGTTTTCTTCCAGAACACAGCGATACCATACATTTCCAGAACCATGGTCGTACTCATTAGAAGAGGCTTCAATCTCGGAGCCTTTAGAAACGGAGAGTTTCTCCTTTCTCCCAGAAGTTAACAACATGCTTTTACTCAGAAACCACTTCTCTCTTCTTCACCCAAACCTAGAACTAGACCAGAGATAGAAAAGACAACACTCTCTACTTGTGAATCCTTGAAAAAATTGCCGCTAAGGTTTTTAGCTTTACACTCTAAAGAAATTCTTTTGTTTTTTATTTGTTTATTATTCTTTTGGATTAATATATAGTTGAGGGATATATTTATATAATTGACTATTTCTATTTTCTCCCCGTATTAAATATGATTAGATCGGGAACAGTAGCGTCAGTACTCTGTATTACTGCCGCCCATCCTTAAAGTGCCAAATGTCGTATAAATTCGACCGATTCGCGCATTAGTTATATGATTTGGCAATTTTTTATACATAGATTATGACATATGAATTGAAAAATAAAACTCCATTTGGTGAAAGAACAATAGTTTATAAACGAAACTTTATTCTTAAAACGAGATTTTATTTTTCAATTTTACTTTCGTGTCGTTTTTTTTGATTGTCCGTACTATTTCATTTCTTTTCAAATCCTTCATATGAAAAATGAATAGGTAGGAAAAGCCCCCAAAAAATTTTTTTTTAATAAAATGTCGAAACCTAAAGAAATTGGAATCTCCGCCGGAATTTGGGCCCATTTTATAAGCGTCTGAGTTTTAGGATAAAAGAAAAAAACTTGTGAATTATTAGAGCGAAGAACAAAGTATGAAATGATAAAAAGTTTGAGACGAAAGAAGGAAAGAGGGACGAAGAAGACAAGACACTCTCCTCGATTAAACCAAACCACCACACGTTGCTCTCCTAAGCCTGCATTTAATCACACATTTGCTTAAGTCTTTTAACAATCAAAGAGATGATACTAAAACGATTCAACAAGTTGTAAACTTAGATATACCTTGTTCGCGATGTTGTTGGAGAGCCAGTCAAGTCCCTCATAAAGCCCTTCTCCGGAGGTAGCACATGTGCTCTGTATGTACCTGCAACCCGACCAACGATTACATCAGTTTAGATGTTCCGTTTTAAGTATCTGTTTTCGATTTTTTGGTGCTCACCAGTGTCGTTGACGGAGAGAGTGAAGCCCAAGTTTGTCAGTTATCTCAGCGGCGTTCATGGCGTTTGGAAGATCTTGCTTGTTAGCAAAGACGAGAAGCACAGCATCTCTCAACTCATCCTGCAAAAGTTAAAGGAACCATCAAACCCAGACTCACGCCTCTTGCTTCTTCATGTAAATAGAGAGGGAGATTTTAGTTTTGAGTTTTACTTCGTTCAGCATCCTGTGAAGCTCATCCCTAGCTTCCACAACACGGTCACGGTCATTGCTGTCCACCACAAAAATTAGCCCTTGCGTGTTCTGGAAATAGTGCCTCCACAATGGACGAATCTGGATGAGAAAGAAGAAAACTTTGTCATATTGGAATCAGCGAAACATCATTCAGCATAATGGGGGCAGTTCTTCGAGAATCAAGGATAATACTAGAAATGCCGCTTGGTTTGGATTTAGCTTATTAATTGCAGAGTGAATGTACAGGAACGTAATGACAATACCTTGTCCTGACCCCCGACATCCCACACGGTGAAGCTGATGTTCTTGTATTCCACAGTCTCCACATTGAAACCTAGCAAAAACAAGAATTGTCAATTCCGCAATACTAAGGCATTAAGCACTCAATCCGTCAATCATACACAATGAGCAAAAGATGAGAAACACTTGAACAAGTAGAAGTACACCGCATGTTAATCAAAAGACAAATCTCTGCAAATATTTATTCAAGTTCCAAACTATAATTTCTACATAATCCACCACGAAAATTATTTTAACCAATCCGTTGAGATGAATGAATACATAATGTGTCAATTTCACATACAAACTAAAGAGGTGGATAAGAGCAGGAAAAGTGAGAAACTCACCAATGGTTGGAATCGTAGTGACAATCTCTCCAAGCTTGAGCTTGTACAGGATGGTTGTCTTACCAGCAGCATCGAGACCCACCATGAGGATACGCATCTCTTTCTTAGCAAAGAGTCTGCTGAACAACTTTCCAAAGGACAGCCCCATTTTTTCAAGCCTGTTCGGTGGTACAGATACAAATCTTCAGTTTAAACGCATACTCAATTGCAGCATTCACATAGATTCAATGCCCATCGATTGAGAAAACAAATACAAAACAAAACAGTTTCGATGCATCCTACGATCTCGCTAGCGAATATCCCTACGATAAAAACTTATCACGGATCTCATTCGTATAAGCAGATCCCGATCAAATGAAAACAGTGAGAGATCTAAATTCCGATTTAAGGTGAACACCCGATCTGGAAAACAAACCTAGATCACTTTGTATAACGACCATGCAGATACAGATCTAACATCCCCAAGGAAAAGAATCACAAGAAATCATGTCGCATCCACAAAGAAATTGGGAGAATATACACAGATCTGGAAATGACGGACCCGGATCGCGCGATAGAAAATCGAACAGGCGATCGAGTAAACAAATAGAGCGACAGAGAGACGGATTCAGTGAAGAACAGGGACTTACCGGGAAAAAAACTACGCCGAAGATGACCTAGACTTTCACTGTCGCCGATGGTCGTTCAAAGAACAAGCAAATGGTCTTCGAACGTGAGAGGAGAATCGTGGAACGCAACAATTCTCTACTTATGCCAAAAAGAGAATATCACGCGTCGTGTATTTTTAAATTTAAATTACATATTTCGTAATTCTGGTCACTTTAACAAGCAGCGGGGATAGCTCAGTTGGGAGAGCGTCAGACTGAAGATCTGAAGGTCGCGTGTTCGATCCACGCTCACCGCATTTTTTTATCTGCAATAGCCGAATGGGCTTGGGCCTGAGTTAAATGTATACAATCAGGCATATTTGTAGAAGTTTGGTATGATCAAGAATTCTTACAATTTTGGCCCAGATAAATTAAAAAAAATTCAAAAGTCATATTGGGGTAATTTAATATCTCAACAAGTTCCGACAATCCTAAGAAAATATGGCCGATCGGATCTAACATTGCTTTGATATTATTAAACAACGATATATTGCAACTTGAAATAAATATTGACTCGCAATTTAAAATCTTGACTTTCGAAGCTAAAGACATGACGATATATAAAAGCTTTAGATCTTGAATCTTGATGATATTCTTCTTTGTAACAATCTTTTTAAACGAAATGGATAACACTGTTTCTTCTCTTCGATGCTTCTCCTTAATTTTATGTTTATCTCTTTTGACCTGTTGTAACTCGGAAGGTAGTTCCAAATCAAGCAAGAAACCTATCTTGATAAACTTCGGCGACTCCAATTCCGACACCGGAGGGGTTCTAGCCGGCGTCGGACTTCCCATTGGACTCCCTCACGGCATTACCTTCTTCCATAGAGGCACGGGTCGTCTCGGCGACGGTCGACTCATAGTTGACTTTTTCTGTGAGTTCCATTTCTCTATATTGTACTTTAATGTATTTACATGTAAATTTACAAAACTGATTTTATTACATGGTTAAGGTGAACATTTAAGGATGACATATTTGAGCCCATATTTGGACTCACTCTCACCAAATTTCAAAAGAGGAGTCAATTTCGCAGTCTCCGGCGCCACCGCTCTTCCCTTCTTTTCCTTCCCACTCGCCGTTCAAATCCGTCAATTCATCCGCTTCAAAAACCGTTCTCAAGAACTTATATCTTCCGGTAAGTAACTTTTGTCAAATACTACTTTCTATATATGTATGTCGTCGTATTATATAAGTATACTTAACATTGTGTTTTGTTAACAGGGAGAAGAGATATTATTGATGATAATGGATTTAAAAACGCATTGTACATGATCGACATCGGACAAAATGATCTTCTACTTGCTCTATACGATTCAAATTTGACGTATACAACCGTTGTCGAAAAAATCCCTCCCATGCTTCTTGAGATTAAAAAGGCCATATAGGTACTTTGTTTCTTTCTCAGATCTTTCTAATTATCACATAATCATAAACTGTTAGTTAATTAGTCCCAGGTCTTTAATTATCACAAGATAAGATAAACTCGGATGGTGAAATCAGTAGATAAGAGACATTTCGGAACATTGTTCATTTGTTCTAATCACCTACATTATGATTATGGGGTTTATAAACTTTTTTGACCGTTCCTAATACGGCCGGTTTATAATTTGGTATATTGTAATGAAGACCGTATATTTATACGGAGGGAGAAAGTTTTGGGTACACAACACAGGCCCGTTGGGTTGTGCACCCAAGGAATTGGCAATTAACCCGCACAATGATTCGGATCTTGACCCGATTGGTTGTTTCCGGGTTCACAACGACGTGGCAAAAGCCTTCAACAAAGGACTTTTTAGTCTAATCAACGAAATGAGATCCCAATTCAAAGACGCTACTCTCGTCTACGTTGATATTTACTCTATCAAATATAAACTCTCCCTCGATTTCAAACGATACGGTGCGTAACGATCTGCATTAATAGTTCATCATGTTTTAAGCCTTTAATTACTAGAGTCAAAATCGGTTTGATTAGGTTGATTTCATTTTGCGGTTTCAGGATTTGTGGATCCGTTAATGGCTTGTTGCGGTTACGGAGGAAAGCCCAACAACTACGATCGAAAAGCCACGTGTGGTCAATCCGGTTCAACTATTTGCCGTGATGTAACCAAAGCAATAGTATGGGATGGAGTTCACTATACTGAAGCTGCTAACCGGTTTGTTGCTGATGCGGTTCTGTCAAATCGGTACTCTTACCCAAAAATTCCTATGGGCCGGTTTTGGTAGACCTAGAACAAATTATCATAGAGTTTTCTTCTTTTTCACGATAAAAATTATGTTTTCTATATGAATCAATCTTAATCGTTAACTGATGAGTAATGATTGCGTCATGAAGTAAATGTGGCAAGTCAAACTATAAGCCACCATGATCACATACTAGTTTCAATTTTAATGCCCCTTTCTTAATTGAAAATTAATAGGTTTTCTCCTGTTATTAATTGTATTCGCTATTTATGTCTTATGATGTTGCTTTATACGTTGAACCTAGACTATATATGGTTTATGAATACAAATGTTATGATTTAAAATTTGGTGAGGGAAAAAAATAGTAAACTAGCTACTACTATAATAATGTGAAACGCACAGTGTTGTTTAGACTTGAAGGGTGTAAAGAGAAATGCGAAATGATGAGAAACGACCTACTCTACTTTGAGTTACGTTTTTATTTTATTTTTGGCTTATATTGATATATTTAGGAGAAGAATACAGAAGTAAAGGCTGAGCTTTAGTTATACTACACTGTTGTGTTTTGTCTTTCGCCTCTCACACTTTTGTGTGTTCTCACGCAATTATAGAAAGAAAAAGTCGTCTCCCCACACATCATCATTATTCACCTCTAGTCTACGTAATTTGATGTCATCAACTCACCAAGAAAGACTTCAAATTGTTGTTCGACGTTCATATATTGCACGTCAAAAATATATCGTATCGATCATTTTTTGGATTTATAATCTTGGTCCGTTTTTTCTATTAAATTTGAAAAGGGGAATATATATATATATTGACGTAAATTGGTGCCTATATTTAACGAATTTTGGCATATAGTATGATTTTAACGTGGTGCTTTGATGGTTGCAATGCAAGAACCTCGTATTAATGGGATTGGAAAGTGAAAGCGAAGATTACGAGCCCCCCAGCTCGTATATATAATTGGGTAGATGAAAAATAATTAAGTACATCGTCGAAATATTGATAATATACGTTTTGTGAGAAAAAAACAAAAGACATAAAATGAGTGAATGCATGATTGAATCTTTAATAATGTAGCTCTTTTCGGAAATTAATTTGTATAATGGTGTTCTTCGTGGAGAGGTTTATGTAAATATACATTTATATAATATAAAAAGAAAACGAATAATAAAACTGCGTATACGAACAAACTAAACGATAGTATTCAAAAAAAAAAGAGAAAAAGAATATGTGTGAGTGGACAACTTTTACAGAATCTGATGAATAACTAATATGCAAGTTGATAAATCTATTAATAAAGTAAGCAATTTTGCATATACATTGCATTACCGCTCGCTCATAAGTCATAATATCCATTTATGCACGAGGATTCTCATGAATGCATGCGTTTGTTTAACTTTGTCATCGATCTTTCAAAGTATCATCATTCGTTTATAAAATAGAAAAATATAGACACATTATGGTGTGGTGAACTAATCAGTCGTTCGAACTTCGAAGCGTATAATCAAATACTTAGAACGTGCATACTTTTTTTTGTAGCTAAAAATCATACCATTATTCTTTCCCCTACTGACTACTGTGAATACTTCTACTCTTATTGTTTTGTAGCTTGTTTTTTTTGCTTCCCGTACTTATTGTCTTCTTTAGTTTTACTTTATCGCATATCATTTGATTTATTATTTATCCTCATTATTTCCTGCTAAAACCATCTCTAAACCAGTTATACCTTCACTTGGTTTGACAAAATCGTACCAGACCGGCCTACAGTTATTAGCCGCCTCTATGTTAGTACTCGTTCTTGAAGGATGACTAAAATAATACATAAAAAACACCGACACAAATGGTTTATTATATTGCTTTTTAGCCAAAAAGACAGATCGATCGATGGTTTATTGAAAATTTTTTGGTCCAGTAATTGTTAGTCAGAGTCTTCAAATTTTCCAAACATATAAAAACTTTAGATAGCCAACCCAATGAATTTATTACACAAAAGGCAGTATAAAGTTGTTGCATAAGAACTCCGGCGGGCGATATAATTATAAAAATCCTGTAATTTATATATCGACATATCTCATATTATATGTCATCGAGTAAAAACAGACATATGACTCTTTTTTCACCGTGTCACTGTCAAGTATAGAGACAAAATCGAACCCAATGTCATAGACTCATAGGCGGGGAGATTTGTAGTTATTCGGTTACATGATAAATTAAAATAAGGTTCGTGTAATACTATATGTAGCTCAATGTTATGTCATGCGCCCCTCCTAGATCTCAATTATTTAATCCGGGAAATATCTATGGACATACATAGTAGTTGACCTTTTCTCTTTATTAAAGAGAGTAAGAGACAAAAAAAAAATATATCCAATGAGCTAGCTATAGAAAGAAAGTAACATCCATTTTATAAATCATTAAACCAATCAAATGTTTCTTAAAATGTAAGTTATCTAAATATATGCATGATTGAATAAACTCCTCAAACGAGGAAAAACAGGTCCAATTTGTTTACGTAAAATTTTAATTTAGTGAAAAAATATAATTGATTAAATATTATTTTCATTCCAGTAAAACTGCGAAAAATCTTATGCAAAATGATATTTTAAAATAAATTTCGCTCTTAATTAAAACTATATTGTTTTTTTTTTTTGGGGATAATGTTGTGGATACGAATTGGAACTTTCATCACAGTTCAGATTAAATTATCTATTGAACAAAAAAACTTTAAGAAAGTGAAGCACTATGTTAAAAGAAAACAAGAATTACAAAAGGCAGAACAACCAATTAGATATATAGCACATGTGTAGAGCAAATATAGGCGACTTTTACAATACGTGTATTTGCATGAACTTCATACCTAAGTCAGTCAAATTAAGGCTTTTCCATAATTGCGTTGATATGATTTAAAAAAACTCGAATGGTAAATGGATTTTGAACAGGTTAGTTTCGTGTGAAGAATTTCAAGTAGTTACAAAGTGAATTCGAGTGTTTTTGCGAAGCTAACGATCTTTTAATATGAATTATATATGATTTCAATGTACAAATTAAATGGTTCATGATATTTCTTTATCAGAAAGGTTAGTTGAGAAATACGGCTGTGAGTTTGTAATATTGTATATGCGGTTGTGAGATTACGTCAAGGGCGAAGAAATGAGTTGTCCATAGCACATGCAACTTCAACCTCTCTTATACATACATACATACATCCATGATAGATCATTTATATAATTTATTTTAAAAATATCATATGTAATTTATTAATGTGCATAGAGAGAGAGCGAGAGGTTTTTATAATTAAGGATCCAATATATCCAAATTTTTTAACTAAGTGACAAAAGAAAGGTTAGTAAACCCAATGGCGATTGGATAATTAGGTTCGTATGTGTTAGGTTGATTTCTTACTATTACTAACGTCAGTGTATGATTAGATGTACATTATCTGCACCACCTTCAAAAAAGTGACCCATTAATTTTCTTAATTTTTGTTGATGCCTTTGAAGAAAACATCGCACGGAACCCTTTAATTTGCTTTTTTTAAGGAGCAGGTAATGTATAAGTGGTTTCCTAATATAGATGGTGATAAGGATTTGATTGTTACTGGATATAATAACATTTCATCTGTTTCCAAAACTTCTGGCCTATTTTTTTTTTATCCATAGGCTTTACTTGCGACAGTCATTTTTAAAGCTTCTCAAAGATATTTTCATTTGTAAAATAGACTGAAGTAAACCCTAGACTCAAACAAATATACCCGTCCCCTTCTAAAATTTATGTCTACTGTCTATTAAAATCTGTTTGCTACTGTCGAAATATAGACATAAAGTGTATAATCATCCCTAACAATAATAATAATGGTTAAAAAAAAACAATAATAATACACAAATACTTTGAACTAATTTTGTTTTTCTTATATAAATCCTGTGATTATGTGCTCAATATAATAATTAACAACAAAAAAAGGTCAAAGGTATATGGTGTGGGCTGCATTAATAATGATAGTGTTTTATAAAAAATCTTTTTCGGTCGAAACTTCACGCGCTTTGTTAATCCCTCTTAACAAAATTTAAATTAATTTAATTTCCGTCATTATTAGTAATATATATAACTAGGGGTGGGCAGAATAACCGGACCCGATTATCCGAACCGGAACCGATCCGAAAAATCGGATTCGGATTATGTTCGGTTTTATAGGAATAACCGATTGGGGCTTGAGTTAAATGTGGTTCGGGTATCGGTTCGGATCGGGTATACCCAAAATCCGATCGGTTTATCCGAACAAACCGAAGCTAGATTACATCTTTGAGGATCTATGCTTTCCCGATTATCTCTCCGACGATATTCTCGGATTCGGTAGTTTCTTTTTTTAATCAACAACGTTAATTCCCAAAATTCAAACTGGAATCCCTAAATCCCCAATTATCACTTTCTCCTCCTTCCGAGACATCCAGAAATCGATCCGAGGTACGTTATTTTCTTCTTCTTCTTCTCGATGTTGCTGTAATCAGTTCTCCTTTTTTTATATGATGTTAATTTCATTTGTTTATAGTTCGATTTGTGTTTTGAATTAGATTAGAATTACGGTATAAACTGTTCTTAGAACNATTCTGTTTGTGTTGGCTATATGTGGAGCTTGTTCAATAATCAACAGATTCACCAGAGTAGCTGGAGAATTGTTTGGACTTCTTATAGCCTGTCTCTTATACACATCTAGATGTGTATAAGAGATTATTTTTGGTCTTTGAAACTCTTCTTTAGAGGTTTTTTCTTTCATTTGTTCCTTCTTTGGTTGTTTGAATGATTGAATTACACTTTGAAACTGATTTTTGGTGTTTTATTTTGGTCATTTGGTTTTATGTTATTCGAGTATTACTTTCGAATTTCGGGTAATTTCAGCAGGTTTGGTTACTTTTGGATCCGTATACCCGAACATAACCGGACCCGTTTAGAACCGTAGTTGATCCAAAAAAAATTCCGGTTCTCTTATACATTACAAGATTCTACCCGAACCCGATTATAAAAGAACCGTACCCGCCCCGAAACATACAAAATATCCGATTGGGTCCAACCCTCCATACCCAAAGAACCGATATCCGAAAGAACCGACCCGATTGTACCCGAGTAATCCGAACGCCCACCCCTATATATAACGATGCTTCGGCTTCTTCTTCCTTGCCACCAAAGACGTAGTACATTGCAATTTGCTTAGCTGAAACAGTTTTGCCACTTTCTTGCCATCCAAACAATACAGTTCCTTTTTTCCCCCATTATTGCTTCCCAATTACTTCTCAAAACACTCTGTCATGTAAATTTGTTCAATGAATCGTTCCCAATCTTCTTCTTCGACGAGATTCATTGTTGTTACGAGCTCCTTAATACTGGGTTCTTTTCTTCTCGGTCTTCTTATCTGGATGTTTGTCCATTTTTCTTCTATCCCCTAAATCTGATTTATTGAGAATGTTCTGTAATATGGGTCTGTTCGGTTTCAAGTAGTTTTTTTTTTCCTTCTTGTTTCTGCACGGGTTTCAGCTAATCTTCTATATGTGCTTGGAGAGTGTTTAAACCAAAGAAGCTCTCCAAGTGTTTGACGATTTGTCTGAGAGAAGAAAAAAACAGAGGAACTTAAAAACAGAGTGAATTTTACAGAGAGAAGCCAGCCAACCATGGAAGAGACTTTCGTCCCGTTTGAAGGTATCAAGAATGATCTTAAAGGAAGGTTAATGTGCTACAAACAAGATTGGACCGGAGGATTCAAAGCTGGCTATAGGTACTAAAATTGGTCACCTTATTCGTATTCTCTTTTTTTCTTCAAAATTTCTCTGTTTTTATGAAATTATTCACACATGTATACAAATTACCATTTCTGTAGGATTCTGGCTCCCACTACGTACATATTCTTCGCGTCTGCGATTCCTGTTATTTCATTCGGCGAACAACTGGAACGAAGCACTGGTAATGAAGTTTCTCCTCTGGTTAAAAGTTGTGAGCTTTATGAATGTTATTAAAAATTTGCAGTTTGAATCGGATTCTGTAATTTGCAGATGGAGTTCTAACGGCTGTTCAGACACTGGCATCTACAGCCATTTGCGGAATCATTCATTCGATTATCGGAGGCCAGCCTCTGCTAATACTCGGAGTTGCAGAGCCAACTGTAATCATGTACACATTCATGTTTAACTTTGCAAAAGGGAGACCTGAACTGGGACGCAATTTGTTCTTGGCTTGGTCTGGATGGTAAAGTCTCTTCTAGTTTCATTGTTAATCTTGTAAAATATTGAGCAACGAGGCGTTAATCTAGTCAAATATGTGCAGGGTTTGTGTTTGGACTTCGTTGATTCTGTTTGTGCTGGCTATATGTGGAGCTTGTTCAATAATCAACAGATTCACCAGAGTAGCTGGAGAATTGTTTGGACTTCTTATAGCTATGCTTTTCATGCAAGAAGCCATCAAAGTAAGAACATTTGTGATACCAAGAAATTGGATTTTTATTTGCCTCTAATGTAATGCTTTGATTATCATATATCCAGGGACTAGTTGATGAGTTTCGCTCTCCTGAGAGAGAAAATCTGAAACTTGTGGAGTTTTTACCTTCCTGGAGATTTGCAAATGGGATGTTTGCTTTGGTTCTCTCCTTTGGTCTTCTTATAACTGCACTTAGAAGCAGAAAAGCCAGATCCTGGAGATATGGAACAGGTATCGAAGTAGTTAGTCAACTTTCATTTTCTTTTTTATCTCATGAGCTGGAATCTCCTTATTCTAGGGATCTTGACCAATCAATAATCAATAATGCGCATACAAACAAGTGGGGGAGATCTCAGTCAATTCTTCCTTGTTCTTGAAGAAACTTAATTCCCATTTAAAAAAAAAACATTATTCCTTGAAACAGGCTGGCTTAGAAGCTTAATAGCTGACTATGGTGTGCCACTCATGGTTCTGGTGTGGACCGGTGTCTCCTACATCCCAACAGGAGATGTTCCGAAAGGAATTCCTCGGCGACTTTTTAGCCCAAATCCTTGGTCCCCTGGTGCTTATGAGAATTGGACCGTCGTAAAGGTGCGTCTTTTACCCCACATGAACATTTCACCTTAGTTCACCCACACACCCGACATGAACATATGACTGATGTAGATCTTAAATTTCAGGAGATGCTTCAAGTTCCAATTGTCTTCATAATTGGAGCTTTCATTCCCGCAACAATGATTGCAGTTCTTTACTACTTCGACCATAGCGTAGCATCACAGCTTTCACAGCAGAAAGAATTCAATTTAAGAAAACCATCTTCTTACCACTATGATCTGCTTCTTCTTGGGTTTCTGGTAAGTATCTGCACGAATGAGTAATTTATTCATCTTCTTCCTGAGCTCAACTTACTAACAACTCCGCCATTTCCAGACCTTGATGTGTGGTCTTCTGGGAATCCCTCCATCAAATGGAGTCATCCCTCAATCACCGATGCATACCAAGAGCCTGGCAACACTAAAATATCAGGTACCTTACCCACAACGGTTTTGTTTCGGATTTTTTTCCCCTTCCTTCAGGCCTTGGATTTAAGCTTCTTGTTTGCTATTTCCACAGCTGCTTCGAAACAGACTAGTTGCAAGTGCACGCAGAAGCATAAAGCAGAATGCGAGTTTAGGACAGTTGTATGGAAACATGCAAGATGTCTATAATCAAATGCAGACACCGTTAGTATACCAACAGCCTCAAGTAAAGAGCCTTCTGTGTAATTTTCCAGTTCGTCAATGAGTTTAATATGGTTTGAGACTGAATTGTGGATAAGTGGTCTCTTCTTCAGGGTCTGAGAGAGCTGAGAGAGTCAACAATCCAATCCACAACATTCACAGGAAATCTCGATGCGCCAGTTGATGAAACTCTGTTTGACATCGAGAAAGAAATTGACGATTTACTGCCAATTGAGGTCAAAGAACAGAGAGTAAGCAACCTGCTTCAAGCAATAATGGTTGGAGGATGTGTTGCAGCTATGCCTCTCCTTAAAATGATCCCTACATCAGTCCTTTGGGGCTACTTTGCCTTCATGGCCATCGAAAGCTTACCCGGAAACCAATTCTGGGAAAGAATCTTACTTCTCTTCACAGCCCCAAGTCGTCGGTTCAAGTAAAGTCTCAATATTTTTATCTTTCTTTTACTCACTCAAGACCCATTACTCAAGCACTTGACAAATTTGCAGGGTTCTCGAAGACAACCACGCGACATTCGTGGAAACTGTTCCATTCAAAACGATTGCAATGTTCACTATTTTCCAAACAGCTTATCTTCTAATATGCTTTGGACTCACATGGATCCCACTCGCTGGAGTTATGTTCCCTCTAATGATCATGTTTCTAGTACCTGTAAGGCAATATATCCTCCCAAGATTCTTCAAAAGTGCGCATCTTCAGGACTTGGACGCAGCAGAGTATGAAGAAGCACCCGCTTTACCATTCAATCTCGCAGTAGCGGTAAAGACTCCGTTACTAAATTCAGTCAAAATTCAATTTGTTTTCTTTGGTTTCTTAGATTCTTGTTAACATATTTTCGATTTCGCAGGAATCTGAGATAGGAACAACAGCTTCATATCCATGTGATTCTGAGATTCTTGATGAGTATATTACCAGAAGTAGAGGAGAATTTAGACACACATGTAGTCCTAAAGTTACTAGCTCGACCTCAACGCCAGTTTATAATCGGAATCTGTCTCAAGTGTTTAGTCCTCGGGTTAATGAATTGAAAAGTGAGATGAGTCCTAGGCTCGCCGGAAAAGGGCAAAATAGTCCAAGGCCGAGCCCTTTAAACCCATCTCCGTCCAAGTGAGATTAGCGATTATGGAGAGGCTTAATAAAACCCAAGGAGATTATGTTTAAAATTAGTTGGCTAATTGATCTTGGATCTAAAAGCTTTCTTGAGTTTATATTTTTACATATGTTTTGCGTTAGCATTTTCATTTTCTGATCTTGATCTCGATTCGAATCACTGTAAATTCTATCCTTTTGAATGTCGGTAAATTATATGTACTAATAAAGGAGCAAATATGTCATAAAGATTCACGATGATCTGCCTTTGCCCTCTGATCATGAAAACCTGAGCTTCTTAGATTCCTCTGAGACTGACATATTCAACCAAGCCCTCTCAAAAGTTAGACCTATACTGATTTTCTTCACTACCCTAATCCGGTCTTGTTAGTTGTTACCAACAGAAAAATCTGAACCTGTTATAGAACATAAGCACATCGAGGTTCTGAAGCACATAAAGATTCAACGACAATTCACAAGCAAGACGCATACGCCATCTGAGTTTGTCGGTTTGAAATCTAAAACTCCTTTTTAGTCAATAAGAAGAGCAGAGCAAATGTAGGCATACATGCCAAAAAAAAAAAAAATCAGACAAAAGAAAACAACTTGTCTTTGAGCTCTGAGGTTTATTACCGAGGCTCCAGTTCTGTGAGCGTGATTTCATTGATCGAGGCAGGTTTGATTTCGGGTTTGATTTCAGGTATACGAGGACTTCTCCGGATATAATTACCGGGTTGTTGAGGCTGAGGAATGGGCATGTCTTCGTTTTTGAACAAGGACACGACTGTAGCCATTTCTGGTCTGTCGTCTGCATAGTCTTGGACACATACGAGAGCAATATGTATGCATCTCAGGACTTGTTTCTCTGATTCTAGAGGTGCTGCTGCTGCTGCTGCTGATGATGATGGAAAGTTTCTGATCACTGGGTCAATGATTTCTAGCGCTTTTCCTTCATTCCAATTCTTCCACACCTATTCATTAAGATGGAATTTTTCTTGTTAGCATCAGTTTTTGAATGCAAAACAAGATAGAATCAGAGATAAAGCTTACGTGGCCAAGCAGACTAAGGTTATGGTCCGAGTGGCAGAAGTCATAATTCTTCTCGCCGCATATAATTTCAAGAAGCATGACCCCAAAGCTGAAAACATCAGATTTAGTCGAGAATATCCCTTCCGTGGCATACTCTGGGGCCATGTATCCACTGCATAATGAACAGTAAAGTGTGAGATTTTATAAGAAATGCTATTTTTTTCCTGTCTTCGAGATGGCTGTTTTCTTACTGGGTTCCGGGCCTTCGTTTTGTGATATCTTCAGTCGCGTCATTTCCAAAGATCTTGGCCAACCCGAAATCTGAGATCTTTGGACTCATATCTTTATCAAGCAGCACATTGGCCGGTTTCAAATCCCTGTGGATGATTCTCAACGACGAATCTTGGTGAAGATACTGAAGTCCCCGAGCGATGCCAATAACAATGTTGAATCGCATCTGCCAGTTGAGATTTCGGCTTGGGTTCTTGCCTGCAAAACAATCAGTTTAACTTACATTCTAATTGTAGAAGTAGAAGACATCATTAAGAAGCACTAAGCCACTAACCGAATAGATATGAGTACAAGCTTCCATTCTCCAAGTATTCATAGACCAGAATCCTCTCGCTCTTATCCACGCAACAGCCATGAAGCTGGACAAGGTTTCTGTGCTGAAGTTTCGAGATCATCTTCACTTCATTCAAGAATTCATCGTCACCTTGACCGCTTGTTTTTAACTGCCTCTTCGCCGCAATTTCTTGGCCACCAGGTAAAATCCCCTTGTAAACTATTCCAAAGCCACATTTTCCGAGCTGATTGCGCTCAGAGAAATTATATGTGGCCTTGAAAATAGTTTCTAACTCCATCAAAGGGAGTTCCATGCCTTGTGTCTCATGTTGAACAGATAGATGTGCTCTGTTCGATATCACCACATTCGCCATTCCTACAAAAAAAAAAACAAAATTGAGAAGCGAGGCTGACAAAGTGTTAAGATCCAAATACAAGAATAAAAACATAATTGAGAAGCGAGGGTGAAAAAATGTTTACCGGTACGTTGTGAATGTTTTCTCTTCTTATGTAGAAAGATGATGATGAGGATGATCACAAGCACCAAAATGCTAATTCCTCCAACGGAACAAACTATAATGATTGCTCTTTTTATTCTCTTCTCCTTGTGACGTGATTGATGTCCGAGTTCAATAGGCGGTACTCTGTAATAAAGATCATGACCGCCTTCAGCATAAGTCCGGATACTCAAAAGCATAGTCATCCACATCACACAGCTTGACCCCTCCCTTTCGACATCCGTCACAGAAAACCCCATGCAATCGCAATTGGCTAAACACCTCCTTTTACATTCTATCATATCAATTCCCGGGTTCAAGTTCGCATACCTAGCAGTAGGTAGTATAACATGTTTTATCTTTAAAAATACATCACCAGAACAACTGATGTTTGACGTCCTCAAACATCCCAGCCTCATTTCATGTTTGTTACGCCATTTGAACCCTCCTTTTAGATATGTGCAATGAGGCGAAGTAAGTTCATTACATAAACCAAAATTTTCGCAAGCATTCCATTTGTCGCACTTGTCCTTTGGTGCGAACCAAAAAATATTCCAGCTTTGAGAGCTATCATTCCAGCTAAATTGTTCTAACAAACACTTGTTGCTATCCAATGTCAATGTAGCCACTAGCAATCTCGATGTGTTGCTACCTCCATAATAGTAAGTGGAAGTCTCTGGTTGCAAAACCATACCTGGTACACGGCCAAACCCAAGAACATCCCATAGCGGACTAGCATATGCCTCAGAAAAGGTTTCTACCACTATCTCAGGAAGTTGAAGAAGTTTATATCGATCCTGATTGGTAACCAAGCGGAAACTACAACCGCTATCTATTCTTGACGACGGATCCCTTGGACTTTTCCATAGAACCAAAGGAGTTTCAGGTTTCAAATTCATACCAGGTAGAAGTGTGTCAGTAGGATAGTCGAAACTTTGCCATCGAGTTTTGTTGGTTGCATCTTTAAGAATGAGATTGCCGTTGTCTAATAACTCTGCAGCCACGAGCTTCAATCGATTATCTCTAGTAAAATTTGCGGACCAAATTGGGACACTTCCTTCATCAATTGCAACCAGACTGTTTCCCATCCACTTGAGAGTTCCGTTCAAGCCGGAAAGAGGTAAGTCTCTGTTAGCAACCCACACATACGTGGGTGGCTGACTTCTGCGGTACCATATTCCTAAATACGATCTGTTGACCAATGTGAAGAACCCTAACTCGAATTCTGTAGAAACAATAGTGTTTTTGGTAGCAATGGTGAGGGATTGGGTTCTGTGCAACGTGTTTCCAGAGAAACACAAAGTGGGAAAGAAGAAAGAGACGAAGAGGAAAAATTGGTAAGACATCACGAAACTGGAGGAGGAAGAACTCGAGGAGCTGAAGAAACCACGATCTGAAAGAAGGCATCTTCTTTTTCATTTTCTAGATGTTCGATGTTTCTACTTCTGTTCTTGATTCTGTATATGAGCTTTGCTCTCGCGTTATACCTGTTATGGGATAATTTGTATTGTGTCTGAAGTCTTTTAAGTTTTTTTGTTTTTTTTTGTTTGCGAAGTCATTAAGTTTTTATTTATTTCATTAATATTCTTGCGTTTCTTTTATTTCATCAATATCCTCCTCCTCCCTTGTACTTTATACACAGATTTAAAAACAAAATATTAAAATTTCACAAATTCATTAGTTTGCTCAGATCGAATCCAGATTTGGTTTTTGGATTCTCTGGCCGAGTTTTGAGGTTCTATCATTTGTGTTGTTGTATTCGTTTTTCCTTTTCCTCGTTGGAATATGCTATTCTCGGAAGAAGACTGGACTTTTGTTGTTGTTGTTTTTGTGGTTTAAATTCGTCTTGAGTTATTCGGTGGATTGGGTTATGATATCTGGGTTTCTAGCTTTTTTTTGGGTTTGATAGGTCTTGGTTTGTATAAAGTTGTAGGCTTGCTATTAATTTCGTGGATTGCTGCTATTGTTCTAACTGGAACCCATCTTGTGATTTTCCAGGATTTCGAATACCGACTATTCCGTTTTTGGGGGCGGAGTAAAGGGAGCAGCTTCGAGGATTTTGATTAATTGCTTTCGATATCCAAGGAGCTAGTTTTGAATTCAGGGCGTGATACATTTCAATTATGAGTGCATCATGGGCTGCTGTGGCTGACTCAGAGAACACGGGTTCTGGGTCTACTAGTCAGAATTCTTCTCATCCGTCACACGACCTGCTTATGGTTCCGAGCCTGTTGCTCCATTGCCAGCAAATGATCGTGTTGGCTACCGTACGTGGTCCACCTTCTGGGTCTCGATGGTGCTGGTGGAGATCCTTATAGGGCTGATGCAGGACGAGGAGGTGGTGGTTGGAACAACAGAAGTGGAGGATGGGACCGTGAAGTAAATCCCTTTGATAACGATGATGCTGAAACAGAACCAGCCTTCACAGAGCGGGATAATACAGCCATTAATTTTGATGACTACGAAGATATTCCGATTGAGACCAGTGGGGATAATATGCCCTCCTCTCCTCCTGTTAACACATTCGTAGAGATAGATCTTGGGGAGGCATTGAATCGTAAGTGCAAATATGTGAAGCCAACGCCCACCCGATATTGCTTGGAGGGCCTGTGCGTCTGCTTTTTGCTTCCCAATAACTTAGTGGAATAATGAAAGATCAGCGCGTGTACGTGGTTCACGGACAGCCTACCCTCTTGCAGTCATTCTCTCACCAGCAAGTCAGGTTGGGGTTCTCTTCCCCTGTCAAGATTCTATTCGCTTTGGTAATGTTCAGTTTCTCATATCTCTTTCTGTGTTTTTGGCAGATACATGATGAGCCTAAAAATTTCTCCTACCAAACCGGTGTGAAGGTTGTTGTTGCATATGGTGGAACACCTATATTAACCAGCTATGTGCAAATAAATTTCCTTCCCCTGCCTCCGGCTGTGACATGCAGAGTTAGTTATGCTTCATACGCTGTCTCTTACACCTATTTTAATACACCTTTTGATTTTGGAGTTGGCATGTTTTCTACTTGACAAGGATTTATCAGTATAATGACCTATGCACAAGCATTGCTAGATTTTCTTTGCTCCATGTGTTAATCTGTTTTGTTGATCTCGTGTCTTGTTGTTTGGGCAGCTCCGGTTGTGACTTCTGAATTATGCACTTATGCCTCTAAACTTGACTTCAGGTTGGTTTACTTGTTTGTAAAGCACTTATGCCTCTAAACTCGACTTGTTTGTAAAGCACTTATGCCTCAAAATCTATTTGCCATTCTTTTTATTAGTTTCAGTTTAGAAGTGGTTAATTATGGTGGGTATAGTAGAGAAATGGAGTAATAGTAAAATGTCTTCCTCATTATTAATGAGCTTAGATTTCGGTCTACATTTTGGGTTAGATATACAATGCTTAATTTATAAGTTCCCATCTACAACTCTGATTAATGTGCTTTCTTCTCCTATGTGATTTGTTCGCACCTTCTTCTCATCACTCTCTGTGATTTTTTGTGGAATCAGTGGTATCATCAGTAGTAATAAAAGTGAATTAATTTTGTTATCCTTTCAGACTATGATGAAGGAAGATAGATAGAACGACAAATGATCATATATTATACTGCAGCCTTTCCACACTTATTACGACCGTCAAAACTTTTAGTTCCGAACTTTTCTTACGGTTTTTTCTCAGTTCTGGTTTTTCTAAACAGTTGAGTTTTTCATCTTTGGATAGAGTACCATGAGCTCGAGGATGAGAATGAGGACGAGAGCGCAAGTCAAGAATCATGACAACAACGATGAAGATGAAGATGAAGATGGCAATGGTACTTGCTTTGTACTTGATTTGAGTTTCTCCAAGTGACAATAGAGGCTCTTTGTTCATTTCAATTCTCCCCTCAGTTTTTATTTGGGCTCAACGTTTCTACTTACCATCGTTTATCTAAAAGTTGTTAACTTTGATAGCATCGAAGGAAATTAGAGGTATAGCCTTGTGAAGTTCAAAAGTGTATATAGTTCTTTCCTACTAAAATCACATAGATTGTGGAAATTCAGAGGCATGGTGCAATTTGCTTTGTTAAGGGAAATAGTGTCTTGATTTGAAAACATTTTTAAATAGGAAACCAATGTTGGATGGTCTGAAAAAAACAAATGGCACGAACAAATATGTGTTTTCTCATAATTCTATCTGTTGCACAAATAAACACACTTCTAACATTTCTTGTTTATGTCTTTTCTGTCTCATGTGGATGCAGTACCTTTTTTTTTTATGCCTATGGCAATATTGCCTCCTCAAAGATCCTTTAATTTTGAGACTTCAGTGTTTATATTTTATACCTATGAATTTCATAGTCCTCACTTTGGGTTTTACTCGTATGGAATTTTTAATTGCCTTTTGCGGTTATATTCATGCTATTCCTGACATGAGATCCTGTTTCGTAGTTGCGAACGAGTAGGAGGTGAGGTTCATTGTGCACGATGAAGAAGAAAAAATGCAAGATAAGGATGGGGAGAGGAAGAAAAATAAGAAGCAACAAAAGATAATTTGAATCTTATTTTCGTTCTCTTAAAATTCATCATTTCATATAACTTCCCAACAACAACAAAATGTAAGTGTGGACATGACTTGAACTACAAAACCTTTGTATTGTACTTTACTTTTGACAGCCAAAACAAAATTAAAGCACAAGCATACATTGAATTGACTCAACTTTGGCAATTAACTTGTATTAATTCCTTAGTATGGCCGCGAAAATTGGATACGCTTGGGATTTGAGCTCCACTTCAACTTCGTTAACGCTTGTAAAGAAGTAAGTCTCGACACTCAGTTGATGAGAATTCTGACTCCGAACGAAGGAATCATATACAAAAAGACATATTCTAAAGCATAGACATCTATGTCCGTATGGAGGAATTGCAGATTTATATATTTGTTACAATGCACTTAAGATACACCAAAAGGAGATGTTTGTTACAATGCTCTAGCAAAATTGTAAAAAGTAAAATTGGGAAATTGAGTTTGTTTTCCAGAGATGATGTTTGGTAGATTTTGAAGAAGTAAAACTTATTGTTTCTTGATCATACCTTTAACGGGCAATTGTGTTTAGTGTTTCATATTCGTGATTGAGCTATTACACTTTGTACTGAGTAAACAGAGATGAGGATCTTCTCAAACAAGAATATGCTTCATCAAGAAAACATAACTCCACCACAGTTAGAGGCTCAGAAACTTCATCATTTTGATTCAAAAAGACTCAACAGAGGATTTAAAAAAAAATGCAGAATTGTCCAAAGCTCCAAAATAAACACTACCCCAGCCTGTTAAATGTCAACTGAGTTTTGGGAGACTTTCATATAGTAGATTTTAGGATAGAATATGTTTTATTTTCATTGAATCATTGAAGACCAACATAGGAAAGTCATTTTTCCAGAAACACGATACTTGAAAGAAAAAAACATAATTCATAGCTCAAATTGCCAATTACTAAAAAGAAGATTGAATTCTCTGGTCAGATGCAACAACAATCTCCTTTATCTGGAGATGTTGGAACACATTCTCCTCTAGCGTACCCCTTCCCCTTTCTCTCCCCCTTAAGACACTCAAGACTCAACGGTGCATTCAATCGCTTTGAAGTCTTTCCCACATAAATTATGAATGCATTCTCTATATTTTGTTGTCGTACGCGCTGCATTTAAACAACCAACGTTAACTCGCAAAAAAAAAAAAAAAAACCAACGTTAAGATTACAATCCTATACTGTATATATATATATACCATGTCCATTTTTTTTTTTTTTTGGTTGTAAATGAAAGCTCTTACACATACATATAAATATTAATTAAAGGGAGATTATACTCAATAACCATAAAAAAACTATAACCTAAAATCTAACCAAATTCTCTCTCTACCTCTCTCTATCTCTCACTAATAATTTGGTTAGTTTTTTTAATTTTTTTTTGTTTTTATGATTATTCAACAAATTGATTTAATATTAAATGGGCTATTACCGATTCTATTTTTTTTTTATAAAAAAAATCAATAAGGTGGTCAACTATTGCTTTCATAATTTTCAAAGATAACTAAAATTTTTTTTAGTTTGTGCGATACCTGACGCTCCTAGAACGTTGCCGTTGGCCAATGTCACTACTAGACTCGCTACCAATAAAAAAAGTGATTGAGATTTTCCTGATATCCATGATAACTTTCTTAGGTTTATGTCGAGTTCTATATTTTTCTAGTTCTTAAGGAAGTGCTCTATTTATATAATTATTTATTTTGTTGAGAAGAAAAGTTTCAATCTACTATCTGATTTTTGTTTTTGTTTTGACCATAAACGAATCTTCCATATTTATTGATAATAGCTTTTTTTGGAGCAAAAATTTATTGTCATTGATATACATTGGCATTATTATTTATTATTTTTAGGAAGTGTTCTATTTTTGTTTTGACCATGGATAAATCTTCCATATTTATTGATAATATTTTTGTTGGGCAAAAATCTATTGTCATTAATATATTAGCATGATTATTTATTATTTTTAGGAATTGCTCTATATTTGTTTTGACCATAGATGAAACTTCCATATTTACTGATAATAGTGTTTTGGAGCAAAAATCTATTTTCATTTATATACACTATACATTGGCATAATTTTTTTTATTGTTTTTAGGAAGTGCTTTATTTTTTGTTTTTACCATAGATGAATCTTCCATATTTATCGATAATAGCTTTTTTGGGGGCAAAAATCTATTGTCAGTTATATACATTGCATATATGGTATACTTATTTATTATTGTTAGTGCGAATTCATGGAAATATAATATATACAGTCACAGATTTAATGTCACTATCTATATATACGAACGTAACTTTTTTTTTTACTGTAGTTTGTTTTTTATTTTTTATTTTTTAAAATTGATTTATATGATTATAGTATAAATTTTAGCAAACCTCTATGGCTATACCCAATTTTTTTAGTGTTTAGTATTTAATTATTTACTTTATACATATAATTTTAGCAAGTCGGAGCGACTCGGCCGCTCTTTTTACCAATAATATTAGAGGGTTTTTTTTTTGCGTTAGGCGCAGATTGAATATTAAAATTTATATTTAGTTTTTATTTATTTATTTAAGCTTTCATTGAGAATTGTCAATAGTATTCTTCGGATTCTTTTTTTTTTTGACAACAAAATAAAACTTCGGATTCTTATAGTAAACCTAAACCATATAAAAGTTAGAGATATGAAAAATATTTAATGATTTAATTTTCCTAGTATGGAGGTTTTTTTTTGGTAGAAGCCAAATATACGTATACTGCAAATGTGTTCTTTGCTTAAGTGCTTAACAATGCTTTGGTATCAAACGATCGTGACTTTTTGGGAATAATCAAGCTCGCGAAGCCATATTTTGTACAATCTCCGTTTCTCGCATGTATGATTCCCACGTTTTCTTGCTATATTTACAACGGTTTCTACCATGATGAATGATGATGACCACCAGGGGCAACGAAAGAAGGTAGACCCACATCACTACTCCAAACTATGGTGAATTGTTGCTTTGTTTCTCCGCTGTAATCGTTGCTTATTTACCTATATACTAGAGTTAATTATTAGTTTCGGAAACATATTAAAATATTTGATATTGAACAGTACCCTTAGATTGAAGATTAACATACCCGAGGATTAGATGATCGAAGTGTTTTTTTAGACCATCTGTTTATCCCACATGTTCTGCCATCGTTCCCTGATCAAGAAGTAGACTCAAAGTAGTGAACCTAAACAATCTTGAAGCATATTTTTAAATATTGATAATATCAAATATAAAAATATAAGAAAATAAGCATTGGCCAGAAAAAGTGTTAAAGGCAAAAGAGATACGTTAATCTCTCTAAATTTGTTGGTCATCATAAAACAAATGAAAGAACGAAATGTAGAACAAAAAAGTCATTGGTTCCACATTCGTTCTAACCAATTCTATCAAAGGCAACATCTTCAACCTGCTATCATGCTGCTACGTATTGGAACCAACTGAGATCTTCATAATCAGATTCCACTTCGTCCTTAATTATCTTATTTGTCAAATAGTTTTTTTTTTTGCACTTGAGATTTGAACCAAATTATGTGTAGGATATTATCAGTACGTATCATTTTCGTAGACATATATTACAACCTCTACGAATTGTGTAAAATATCTCGATGCTATAGCTTTCGGCTTTCTGCGCTAGATCATGACCAATTTGTAGATAGGAAAATGTCCAGCTTTCTTTTGCTTGAACTTGAAAGTTAAGATGATGTAATATTAGAATAGCTAGCTGACTCACTGTGAATCTGTGATAAGAAACATACCCCATCAACAAGTCTCTTACCTTTCTCCTTTTTTTTTTCTGGTGGTTCTTTGAGCCCTCCAGCAAACACTCGAGCATCCTCAAGTTTCTTTTGTTCTGCGTCTTCAGTATATTTTAGAAGCTTAAGCCTTATTTACTATTCTTCGCGTTCTGCCAAAAGCAAACATGGAAATTCAAATTCGTCTTCATGAGACCATGCGTTAATGTAGAATCGTGGACAATATCAAACAGAAAAGTTTTCAATCTTAGTTGTTGGCGTTCTAAATTTATATAGAAGAATAGATTTACTTGCATATTACGTAACCAGGGGATGTATTGGCCATTTGATATCAGCACCACGATACCACGACCCATTAGTCTTACTCCATCTCCGACGTCTTTCTAATAGGTGGTAAGAAACTGACTGTCATCAACTTAAGATTAAACCGATGGATGAAAGAGTGATAGTGTTACCGAGCCTAGCTAGAGTTAGAACCATTTTTCCCGATGTTTTAACATTCTTCCAAAAAGCACGCAATCTAATGGGTTCCAAACAATTCACTAGTTGAAGCTTCATGGGCTTTTCGCTAATTATGGTCTATCAAATACCGCCCGTCATCATTCATCATCAACGTGACGATTTCTATAAGTCATCATGTTACAATAGTCCCAGCAACACTTTGCCGACTTATATAGGCTGATTATTTGTTAATTCTTATTGGCTATATTATATATTTTTGTTGGCTAAAGATTAGTTCTGTATCTAGTTTTTTTAACTGGTTATCAGACTTTCCACGAAACACGTTTCACATTTTAACAACACGTTAGTTCTTGATTTAGTCTAAAAGAAAACATATATTATTATAAACAAAAAGGCGGATAATAATTAATAAATATTCCCTCCGTTTCATAATACTTTCTTTAAATAACACTTATTATGAAACAAAGGGAATATGTTTCTTCATCTTATTCTTTTCTTTACAACAATGAAATTTTGGAGGGAAAAAGTATATGGTTTTGGTCATGTTTTTGGATAAAAGCGAGCACTTAACTTGTTGATCTATCATTTTAGAAACACTGAACTAATTATCCACAAAATAATTGGATCTATGAAAATGGTTAACGCCACTAAATTATTCGTGACAAAAAATAAAAAACACCCAACTGATGTGTCATGACCAACCGGTAAACGTGGGACCCAAGGCCACCTTGGTGATTTTAACGGTCTAGATTAATCTATTTTCGGTGGTTGATATCTTCAATTCACGAAACGCGCAGGACAAACCTTTTGAGATTCTTAGTCGACAAAGTCCTTTATTTCCTAAACTACCCCCATATTGTTTAATATTATTACAGAAACTCCCCGTTATTTCCCGAGGAAGTCCTCGGGACGGTAGTTGGTAACTTGGTAGGTAAGTTCAAAAGGAGGATGTTCATTGTTCCGTCTCCGACGTCGTTTTGGGGTACGCGCGTCAAAGCTGAAACTCCACCGTTATGACACGTGTCATCAATAGTAGGGCTTAGTCTTAGCCGTGTGTAATCCACAAACTAAACACCGATAATAATCCACATGAGCAGATCTCTAATTCGCCACATGACCGCCACGTGTCCACTGTTTTTACCGGTTACCCAGTCACCCCCACAATTCGTCTTCTTAATCTTTTTTGTATATATATATACACAGAGGAAGCCAACGCGTCACATAATTTTCGTCTTGCGAGAGGAAAAACAAATACGCCAACTTCGAAATTGTCAAAGTTACTTTGAAAACAAGTGAACGGAAAGTCGGTGATTTCGNAAATTCGAATAGAAGAAATGATTGAAGATGTTGCAAGCAATGTATATCCTGTCTCTTATACACATCTAGATGTGTATAAGAGACATGTGATGGAGGCTCTGAGGCTGAACACGTTTGATAACTTAACAGCGGTTGTTGTATGTTTTGTGACAGTGGACCGAGATGACGAGTCAGTGGTTCCGTTGGAGAAGAAAAGGTGTTGTAGCCTTACGCCGGAGGCTTTCCGTAGCCTGAGGAATCTGTTGGATGGCTGAAACTAATGTGTTCTTGGTGAAAACTGATGATAATGACGAAAAAATCTCTCTCACGCTGCTTTTGTACTGTCTCTTATACACATCTAGATGTGTATAAGAGACAGGTCCTAGAGGTTGCGAAAGTGAAAGTGAAATTGAAATTGATTGCGAAGAAAGAGAGAGATGGTAGCAGAAGCAGAGGTTGTATTTCAACAGAGTCTTCCGGTGGTTCTGGATATTGATGGAGTTTCTTCCGCCGTCAAATCTCCAGTTTCTTCTCCGAAACTGGGTATCCGTCGATCGGCGGCATCGGTTTCCGGCGGTTTATTGACTTCTCCGGTGGTAAGTATTAAGCTTTCCAACAGGTTAAAGATTAAATTATATTTTTTTCTGTGCTCTTTACGGCTTTACCTTGTGAAAAGAGAATTGAAAAAGCTGAGCCTGAAATTAATCGTCTATAATTAGAAATTCAACCGAGTTGATTGGGTATTAAATTCTTTAGATTCATCAAAGAAGATGACTTCATAGGAAACCAAACGATCTGGAACACTTTCGACTTGGTCTTTTGATTTCTCTGGTTCATGTTTGTTTGCGTGTTGTAGCAAATATTAGATGTCCGAAACTTTGCAAACTAACCGACTTTAAAACTGGCGACTTTGAGAACTAAATGCAACTACTTTTCTAAAGAAGCCATATCCGTAGTTATTGTGTTTGTTGATATTTCTTGTCTTCACTACTTGTGTTCCATCTATTGTTTTCCTCAATTGAGCATGGGTTTTAGCCTTTTTCGATCGATAATCTCCTTCTATTGAAGAATAATGACTGCGAAATCTGATTTATGTATTCTCTTTTAATAATGTGTATACCTTTTTAGGGTCTAAAGCAGGAGGATGATTGCGATTCTAGTCTCTCGGTTTATGTTCCAACCATCCGGTCTGGAAGCTACGCTGATATAGGTCCAAAAAGATTCATGGAAGACGAACACATTTGCGTAGATGATCTATCCTCCCAAGTTGGGTGTCTTTTTGAATTGCCAAAGCCAAGTGCTTTCTATGCGGTAATGTATCGTTGCTTCCTTCAAATATCTAGTGATCTTTTTAAAGATAGAACCTGACTTGACTTCCTTTTTAGGTTTTTGATGGTCATGGAGGATCAGAAGCAGCAACGTATGTACGGCAAAATGCCATTAGGCTTTTCTTTGAAGATGATAAATTCCCACAGACATCGGAGGTGAATAGTGTTTATGTGGAAGAAGTCAAGAGTTCGTTGAGAAATGCGTTTCTCAAGGCTGATCTAGCTTTGGCAGAGGATTGCAGCATCAGCTCTTCTTCTGGTACCACGGCGCTTGCTGCTCTTATTTCCGGAAGGTACTTGTGTTACCCGTTTTTTCTATCTTTCCTAATTCAAGAGAGCTCTCGCGTATACTACAAGATTTTAGGTATATAACAAGCCTGTGTGATCTGAGGAAGATTCAATATGGTCCTGTACTGGTTGGTGTCTGGTGTGGTCTACTCTGTCTATTAGTTAGTTGTGGACTTAGGAAAATATGGTTCGGTTCTGTTTGGTTTCGTGGTGGTTTAACTGTGATTACTCATGGGCTACTTTTCCTTTTGCAGACTCTTAATGGTTGCAAATGCTGGAGACTGCAGAGCGGTTCTTTGCAGAAAAGGCAAAGCGATGGAGATGTCTCATGACCATACACCGATCAATCTACCGGAGAGAAGAAGAGTAGAAGAATCTGGCGGTGTCATTGAGGACGGTTACCTAAACGGAGAGTTATCTGTAACCCGGGCTCTCGGCGACTGGGACATGAAACGCCCACACGGCTCCAAATCTCCACTGATTTCCGAACCTGAAATCAAGCAGATGACCTTAACCGAGGACGACGAGTTTCTTGTAATCGGGTGCGACGGGATTTGGGACGTTTTGACGAGCCAAGAAGCGGTTGGCATTGTGAAGCGCGGCTTAAAACGACACAATGATCCCACGAGATGTGCAAGAGAGCTTGTGATGGAGGCTCTGAGGCTGAACACGTTTGATAACTTAACAGCGGTTGTTGTATGTTTTGTGACAGTGGACCGAGATGACGAGTCAGTGGTTCCGTTGGAGAAGAAAAGGTGTTGTAGCCTTACGCCGGAGGCTTTCCGTAGCCTGAGGAATCTGTTGGATGGCTGAAACTAATGTGTTCTTGGTGAAAACTGATGATAATGACGAAAAAATCTCTCTCACGCTGCTTTTGTATTATTGACTTGGAGATTTTAAGCAGCTGAGAATACATATGTTGTGTGCTTGTGTCTATGTGATTACAGTTTTGTGTACAAACTGTTGATTGTTTTGTGTATAGTGGAGAAATAAAAGCAACTATATAATTATTGATCCCATCTCATTTGTTTTCTTCAGAGTCTCGACATTATCTACGGTTGATTTCCATCTTGAAGTGACAAAGGCAAACTCTTAAATTCACCTCTTAATGGTGTTAGTTCGTCAATAGATTTTTTTTAATACAGCAAGACTAATCTCAGCTTTTTTGTTTTCCTTGTGAAAGATGACTTTAGAAAAAGAAATAAAATAAATAGAAAACAATTGGGGTCCAAGTATAAAAAGAAATAAAACCCAAAAGCCGATGAAAGAAGAAGTATTATAGAAAAAGACTAATTCGGGTCTAACTAAGTAAGCCTCGGGTCTTTGGATTTTGTGGCGATCGAAGCGAGGCAAAGCGAAGAGAGCGAAGTCGTCATGTCCGGTGGAATCGCACGTGGTCGACTCACAGAGGAGCGGAAAGCGTGGCGTAAGAACCATCCCCACGTATGTTGATCTTCTTCTCCTCCTTTCTTCTTCTTCCTCGTTTCTCTACCTCGAATCAAATATGTTTCCTCTGTGTTTTTAGGCTTTTGTCGCCAAGCCGGAGACTTCGTCAGATGGAACAAATAACCTAATGGTTTGGCAGTGTATCATCCCTGGCAAATCTGGGGTGAGAGACTCTTTTCTCCTTTCCCTTTCCAAGCCTCTCTCTTTCACTCAATTGGGCTGTTCTGGTTTCGAGCTTAGGGTTTACTTTTGTCCATCGAGTAATGGATATACATGGTGTTAATTGTTTCTTTAAAGAGTGTAGAGCAATAACCTGAACTTTGTTTGCAACAGTAACATACACTTTTAAATTGTTTAGCCATCAGCTTAAGACTTGCTAAATATTCTTCTTTTTGGTATTTCAATTTGGATTCGAGGGATTTGTGTGAAAGTGTGATTAGTTAACCCATGAAAGCATTGTGATTGTGGTCTTAATGTCTGTATCTTTTGTGTTTTGACGGATTTTGCCTTACTCATGGTGTTTAATGTTGGCTTATCCAGTGTTGCAATATTCTTGTGATATTTATTGCTTTCGCTCCCTAAAATTGTGACTGAGCTTAGCGCCTATATATTGCTCTATTTGGCTGAATCATTAAGATTAGTAAGATCATGCATAGAGGTCTTGTATTGGGAACAAAAAAATAGATTCTAACATTCTCAATTTGCCAAGCTGTATGTGCTCTTTAGGTATGTTCTGTATGTTATATCGGAAAAAAATAGTAATGTGGGATTCTTGTTTGCAGACTGACTGGGAAGGTGGATTTTATCCCCTGACCCTTCATTTTTCGGAGGACTACCCAAGCAAACCTCCAAAGTGCAAGTTTCCTCAAGGTTTCTTTCATCCTAATGTCTATCCTTCTGGAACAGTTTGCCTCTCAATTCTCAATGAGGATTATGTAAGCACTTGAGCTATTATTCTCTTCTCAAGAGCTACAAAATAATGGTTTAAAAAAAGAGCTTACAAGATTGTTTACAAGCTTACAGGGATGGAGACCAGCCATCACTGTGAAGCAAATCTTGGTTGGTATTCAGGACTTGCTTGATGAACCAAACCCAAATGACCCTGCACAGACGGAAGGATACCAGCTCTTTGTCCAGGTTTTCTTTTTGCTTTCTTGCACTTATACAACTTGTTGACCTTAATAGTCTTTTACCACTAAATTACAACACTTGGATTTTGGAAAGTAGCAGAATCAATATTTCTTTAGGAGTGGTAGCTACTTGATACGGCATGTAGTTGTGTTGGAGATCACTTGTTCTTGGTTTGAGTTATGGAATTGGGATTTTGATTAGTAGTAATCTAAGCAACTTAGGTTTTTTAATTGTTTTTGATTTTGTGTTGCGGTTGCAGGATAAGACTGAATACAAAAGAAAGGTGCGACAACAGGCGAAACAGTACCCACCAATTATTTGATATCTCTCTTCCCTCAAGAATGATTCTCCTGCTCTACTTGTTAGAGACTCTGAGAACATGTTGCTGCTTTTTATTAAATTTTGAGTAATAAGGAAATACATTTTACTCTTCTTCATGAAAGACAGATCAATTGTTTGCTTACGCAGTATAGCAATAGTCATGGAATGTTTAGTTTCATAATTGTGGAATTTACTCACAAAACCTTAAACAAGGCCTACTGAAAAAGAGTATTTGTTCCTATGTTGATCGCCAATGAGAGTATTTGCAAGTCTCTAGCGAATATCATACAAACACTAGAGATTGTACGAATTAGAGATGAAACTGTCATTGGAAGAAATTAAATACGGGATGAATAGAAAAAAGTCTCGTCGATAATTTTCAGATAGAATAAAGTTTTGGCTATTTCAAAATACGACTACAGAGAGAGGTATGGATTTTGTCTTTGATTGGTTACGAGTTTTCCAGAGTTTGAATTCAGAAGTATTGCAAGCATAACTATCAGAAACCAATTAAGATAGTTGAGCCATTGTTCTTCAAGCAAATTAGCAATTCTGATCCGAGATTCAAATTTTTATTCTTAATAGTAAATCATCAAATTCGAATAGAAGAAATGATTGAAGATGTTGCAAGCAATGTATATCAGAGTACTCAACGACCAACATAATAAAAAGCCTAGAAATTTCGTCATTCTAGATAAGAAATCCAGAACAAAACATGTTCAACATCGAATCCATTACAACAAAAAAACTTATAAAAATACCAAATCGAAACCAGTTCTTAAAGATAGGGAAAGAGACAGAGATCGATCTACCGATTTAGGAAATCATTCCTCGGCTCCCTCTTTCTGGTAGACGTAAGTGAGTCCACACTTGCCGCAGTAATGGCGATCGAAGTGACTAGCCATGAAAGTTCCAGCACCGCAAGTTGCGTTTGGGCATTCTTTCCTGAGACGCTGAACCTTGCCAGATCCGTCGATCTTGTAGAATTGGAGAACGGCGAGCTTGACCTTCTTATGCTTATGCTTGATTTTCTTCGGTTTTGTGTACGTCTTCTTCTTCCTCTTCTTAGCACCCCCACGGAGACGGAGGACGAGATGAAGCGTCGACTCCTTCTGGATGTTGTAGTCGGCGAGCGTGCGGCCGTCTTCCAGCTGTTTCCCCGCGAAAATCAATCGCTGCTGGTCCGGTGGGATTCCCTCCTTGTCTTGGATCTTCGCTTTGACATTGTCGATGGTGTCGGAGGATTCAACCTCTAGGGTTATGGTCTTCCCCGTTAGGGTTTTCACGAAGATCTGCATCGTTGCGTCAAAGCGAACAACGGCTGCAGCAAAATATACTAGAATGGGGATTTTGTAGTGAGAGAAATGAAGTTAAAAAGGGACTCTAGGGTTTTGGATTGCTCAATGACGTAACTACCCTTTTCCCGGACTATTTGCCAACAATTAATTGGGTTTAAGTTTGGGCTTTCACCGGGTCTATTTAGGCCTGTAGCTCACCAGAAGGAAAAAAAAAAGAAGGAAAATGGAGATGCAGGGAATCGAACCCTGTGCCTCTCGCATGCAAAGCGAGCGCTCTACCATATGAGCTACATCCCCAATTGTTTGTACTCGCTATCAATCTTTACTATTCTATAGGAAACTACATATCGTATATAGTTTAAGACTTTAAAACCAAAATAAAAAGTTGTGGAGATGCAGGGAATCGAACCCTGTGCCTCTCGCATGCAAAGCGAGCGCTCTACCATATGAGCTACATCCCCGAATTTGAAAAAGTTCATGAAACGATTTATTAAAACGTGTAATTAATAGTTTCTTTCCAAATTTTGTTTCGTATTTGTTTGACTATATGATATTATGATTCGTCGGCCTTTTCGTATTCTCCATCTTGCCTTTTAGCCTACCCTCTGAGAACCCTAGATCTCTCTGCTCATCATATCTTCGTTCTCTAGCTTCGAAACAATTTCTCAATCCCAATCCCAATCCCAAATTCAGCAAGAGCCATGGATGATAGCTGTGCCGTCTGCGCTGATAATCTCGAATGGGTTGCCTACGGATCTTGTGGTCACCGAGAAGTTTGCTCTACATGCGTCATTCGTCTCCGTTTCGTCCTCGGCGATCCTCGCTGCTGTATCTGCAAAACTGAGTCTCCTGTCGTCTTCGTCACCAAGGTTATTAGGGGCTTCATCTTCTTAATTGCACCTCTGTTGCCAAATATTATCGCAGCTGCTCTTTGTCATCGAATAGATTTAATTTTGCTATAATTCGTGATTAGCCCTCTCTATCTCAATTACTTAATAGTGAAGAATTTCCAAGTTTCTCTATCTTAGCTCCTCTCTGTTGAATGCTAAGCGTTTCCTCCAATGGATATGCTTATGAGGGGTTTCATGAAAAAATTGCAGGCATTGGGTGATTATACAAGGACGATCAATGACTTCTCGACCTTCCCATCAGCACCAAAGGAAGGTCGAGTAGCTGGAGGGTTCTGGTATCATGAAGACACTCAGGCTTTCTTTGATGACTTGGATCAGTACAGGATGATCAAAGCGATGTGTAGACTCTCGTGCAGTGTTTGTGACAAGACGGAGGATCAGCCAAGAGAAGGAGGACCAGGGCCAAGGCATCGTTTGCGGATTAAGAGTGTTGAACAGCTGAAGGGTCATTTATTTCACAAGCACAAATTGAATATGTGCGGTTTATGTCTCGAAGGGCGTAAGGTGGGAGATTCAAAACTAAATATGTGCAGCTTATTTGCAAATTATCTTCTCGAGATTTTTGCACATCGTCTTACATCTCTTTGTCTCTCTCTCTCCGCATGGGCAGATATTCATATGTGAACAAAAGCTGTATACCAGGGCACAACTTCACCAACATATACTCACCGGTGACTCTGAAGTTGATGGAAGTGAGAGTGAAAGAGGAGGCTTCTCTGGACATCCTATGTGTGAATTCTGTAGGAATCCATTCTACAGTGACAATGAATTATATACTCACATGACTACAGAGCATTATACATGCCATTTTTGCCAAAGGTAATGGCAATTTTTATTTGCCTAATCTTTATTCTGAGACTCTGTAACCTGAATGACTTGATTGACTTCAATATCCAATATAGGTCCCAGGCAGGACAATATGAATATTACAAAAACTATGATGACTTGGAGGTAATTATCAACCAGTTTCACGATAGCGTAGGTCAATCTTGTTGCTGCATCCGTTCTGATTCTAAATATTTTTGCAACAGCTTCACTTTCGACGAGACCATTTCCTTTGTGAAGACGACTCCTGCCTTGCAAAGAAGTTCATAGCTTTCCAAAATGAATCGGAGTTGAAAGTAATCTCTTTTTAGTGAATTTCTCATTATTCTTTTTTAGTTCTGCTTTATGGACTTTTGTATTTGTATTTGTTTTTGTAGAGGCATAATGCTATCGAGCATGGGGGTAGAATGTCTCGTGCTCAGCGAAGTGCTGCGTTACAGGCATGCAACCCCTCTTGCCTTGTGTCTTTTGTTAATTCATCTTCCGGTTTACTTTCTTATGTTTAACATGTGTGATTCCGCTCCAGATACCAACGAGTTTCCGATACCGAAGAGGAAATGACCAAGAGAATCGTCGTGGGAGAGTTCGATCATTTCGTCGTGAGCATGGTGATGATGAATATAATCTTGCAGTCCATGCTGCTCTTCGTTTATCTGAGTCTGAGTATTCTCGGCAAGAGCCTGCTCCTCCACCCTCAAGTGCACCACCTGGATTCTCTGAGAACAACAACAGACACATTGATGATGGTGATCCTCTTAGCCAACCTATGGAATCTCTATCAACTACCGATGTGGAGACCTCTTCGCGATATCTTCAAGCTGTAGGCAGCTCTGGTGGTGGTGGTTCGCGTCTTGGAGAATCTGCTTTTCCTCCTCTTTCTGGTCAACCGAGATCTGGACAGAACTTGGAGAGTTTGCCTACTAACACCTTGGCTGCTCGTCTAAGACGTCAGACAAATCGAGCCTCTACCACTACTGCTATTGCTAATCCTTCTCGAGAAGCATGGCCAGCGGTTAACCGCGCCCCAGCACAAGCGTCCAATACAAGTGGCAGTGGCAACTCTTCTTCGGGATGGCCAGCAATTGGTCGCACACCTGTACCAGCCTCTAGTTCTTTAGCCCAGTCTAGGTCTCATGCCAGAGTTTCACAGCCTAGACCTCCTAATTCTGTGGTTCCACAGGCTTCTCGTAATGCAAATAGGATTCCACACTCATCTTCAGCCCCTAATCTATCTGATTCAAGATCACTTCAGCCATCTCATTCGGATTTTCCTCCCGTTTCTTCAGCTGTTGTGCAAAATCGCAAGACGTCATCCACCATCACACAGGGATCTTCAAACTCCCAACCACCTCCAGATGTACAGTCTGCCAACAAGTCATTGATTGAGAAAATGCGCTCTGCACTTGGTCATGATGAAGATGTATTCATGGCCTTCAAAGATGTATCAGGACAGTATCGTCAAGGTTCGATTGATGCAAAAAATTACTTGGAGTATGTGAAAGGTTATGGATTGTCTCACTTAGTTATTGATCTTGCTAGACTCTGCCCTGACCCGAAGAGGCAGAAGGAACTCATTGATACCCACAATGCCAGTCTGGGAAACGATACAAAAGAGAATGGTCAAGCTGCTGCGCAGAGCTCATCTCAAACTCAAGAGAGTCAAGGTTCAAAGAAAAACAAAGGGAAAGCTGTGAAAGTTGTTGATCCAAAAGAAGCATTAGCAGATGACTTTATGGACACAGTTAGGAGATTACAGTCGTCACAGAATTCTCATGAAGAGGAAGAAGAGATGATGTCGAAAGATAAGAATGCATACCGGTCTGACAAAGGCAAATCAAAAGTAGCAGGAATGGACGCTCCTTCAACCGGAGGCAAGCAGCAACGCAAGAAAACCTCCAAGTTTCACAGAGTACGGCTTGGTGATGGATCAATGGCTGCATTGCTAGATCTTAACAACTCTTACAATGATCCTGAACCAGAATCAAAAGATGATAATTCCGGTGGCGTGCCAGTGCGTGGTGTTTGGCGTAAAGGAGGAGCAAAACTTTTCTCCTAAAGAATTACTTCTCTCTGGCGTCTCAAGAAGCGCAAAGAAAGATGATAACCCCGATAAAAGCTTATCTGGCCACTTGTTTTTATGTTACAGTGTGAAGGTGAGCCTTTGGAGGAAATTTTATTAATGGTCATCGAGTTTTGTTCTTCTTTGTGTGTTTTTGATATGTTTGGTACTTAAATTGCTTTTTTTCTTTGAAGGGATAAGAAAAAGAAACGAAACTGCAATAATAAAAAGAAATCCTTTAAATTTAATGAACTTGCAAATGTATGAATACAAACACAGTAACCACATTTTATTCGGTCTTTATCAATCAATCCTTAAGGATTTTGCACTTCGTGCAGACGAATACATAAACGATCCGAAGATGCCTTGCACGTGTCCATAAGCTTCTTCACTCTAGCACATACCTTGGTCTTGAACTCCTTCCGCGTTCCCCACGGCAAATAGAGGTCGATCCTTTCTAATACAAGACCCCACTGTATCAGATACCTCAAAACATGTAACTCGTTCGTGCCGCAAGTGAAATTCCTCATTTCAACAACTTTTAGCGTCTTCTTCAAACACTTGTGACTGAGTTCATACGTCCAGTACGTATTTGGATAGAATCCAGGATTCGTCGTTGGTTGAGGTATGGGAGGAAGCATTTCGAAAGTGATGGTTTCCAACAAAGGAGAGCTATTTATCATCAGTCTAATCCCAATGAACTCATCCGGTATCAAATGTCTTGATTACCAAATGTCTTGTTTCCATCGGTGCTTGTAACCGAACCGGATCTTCACTATCTTTGATACTCTGGATGAGAAAAGGACAGACCGTCAACTTCCTAGCCGATAAAAGATCATAAAGGAGACCACAGAGAATTGTTGCTGTCGCTTCATCGTGTTCTGTCTCTGTAGCAAAATCCAAGTATGCTTCTTCCATTACCCTGTTCACTTGCATGAACTGAAAGTAATGAACTTTTCCAGAGTACTTGAAAATCTGAATATTGGGCAGGTCGAGAGTAGAGTACTCAGTGGCGAAACCGCATTGATTGAATATCAATACCCTTAAGTTGTTACATTCGGCTATCGCTTCGAGAACGACGTTCCAGCAGTTTTGAATGATTAGATTCTCGAGAAGAGGAGCCTTTGATAACCAAGCCATGATCAGTCCGAGTTGCGTACAGCCAAACCAGAGACTTCTCAACGAACGCTGTTGAGCAAGCCTCGATGGGTCAAACCCGCAAGCGAATAGCTTCAATGACTCGAGGTTCGCGAGATTGCAAACGCATTCCGGCAATTGAAACACACTCGCTGGTGCTGCTGCTTGATTACTGGTAGTCAAAGAAGGGTCAGAGAAATCAAGAACAAGATTCTTGACTTGTTTGGAGACGGCGAATTCGATCACCGACTTGATCACTGTTTCGAAGTCCGCCGGTTTGGAGAAATAAAATTCGAAGCTTTCGATGGCTTCACCGGAAAATCTGGAGACCCAATCAACCATAAATCGAATGAAAGCAACCCTTGCATCCCTTCTCGCTTCTTCATCGTCAGAGACGGAGCGTTTCACGAAGTCGGATTCTTTGAAAGCCACGTTGGTGGTTCCACGATGGAGGTTCGTCCAGCGCTTGGATAGAGCACTCGTCATCACTGCTTTCTTGAAGGGCAGCTTAGAGATAACCAGAACCAGAATATGATCCGGTAAACTGGATAACCTGTCTCGGTTTCTTCTTGAATCCATTGTTAGTGATTTTGAAGGGAAAAAAAAGGGATTCATAGAAGATTGGTGTGTTCGGTAGAATGAAAAGGGTTAATTTTTAGTCTTTATATGTTTTTGAAAGGTTGCGACTTTTTGGTTTCTGATGGCGGTTTTTGATTCGACTCTTGAAACCGCTCTGTTAACAACGGTCAGTGTTTCCTCGTCTTCTCTGTTCTCATTGTTAGCACCGTTTACTCTTGAATTGCGTCGATACAAAAGAGTAATAACGGATCCTCACGCTTGTAATATCGGGGACTTTGATTCCGTTTGTTGTCATCCAACGGCGTGAAGGAACGTTGACTAGCTGTCAAACGTTGACATTTAAGTCCAAGTTAGAGCAGTCAGGAAGAAAGTGGGTCCCACCAAGACGTTTGATTTCTTTCTTATCACAGCAAAAGAAAAAAATTAAATATTTCTCTCCCTTAGATTACGCTTTTACAGACGATTTTTTTAGATCTTCAAAATATTTCGCACTACTGATCCTCCTTCGTCTTTGTGTTTCTGCTTTGGATCAAGGTGATTAGCTTCTCTATTATTTTCGGATTCGTTTCCGATTTGAATTGAAGTGAAAATATATATATTGTCGCTTCGATTTAGCTTTACGAGTTGGGAATTTACTGGGATTTATGTGTGTTTGATTGAGTTGGGAGTTTCTGTGTTATATTTTCTTAATCCAGTTTGTGATGTCGAATCACAGACAGGAACAATGAGCTGTTTCGGTTGTTGCCGTGAAGATGATTTGCTTGGAGCCGCTGATTATGGAGGCCAGAATATGAGCAAACAATCACAGACAGGAAACGATGGAAGACGAAATGCCTCTGAAAATGCACAGAAGGGTGACCAAACTGTGAAGGTGCAGCCTATAGAAGTAGCCGCCATTCTCGCTGATGAGCTTATCGAAGCAACAGATGATTTTGGACCAAAATCTCTCATCGGTGAAGGATCTTATGCAAGAGTGTATCACGGGTTGTTGAAGAATGATCAGCCTGCAGCAATTAAAAAGCTAGATTCTAACAAACAGCTTGACAATGAATTCCTTGCCCAAGTTTTGTGGATGTTATTTGTTGATGGATTCTTATTATCGTTATGTCACATTTGTCCCGTCTCTGCATTTTGTTAATTTGGAAAATGAAACCTGCAGGTTTCCATGGTTTCGAGGTTGAAGCATGATAACTTTGTTGAGCTTCTTGGTTACTCTGTTGATGGGAACTCGCGGATACTTGTCTTTGAGTTTGCACAAAATGGATCTCTTCATGATCTTCTTCATGGTACAATCTAGATTAGACTTCTTTCATGATCTTCTCTGCATTTTGGTCGTTGGTGTTAATTAACATATATCGGGTGCTTCCTCAGGGAGAAAAGGTGTCAAGGGAGCAAAGCCTGGTCCACTCTTATCGTGGCATCAACGAGTCAAGGTTGCGGTTGGAGCAGCAAGAGGGCTTGAGTACTTGCACGAAAAGGCGGATCCACATATCATCCACCGCGACATAAAGTCCAGCAATGTTCTAATCTTTGATGACCATGTTGCTAAAATCGCTGACTTTGATCTTTCAAACCAAGCTCCTGATATGGCTGCACGCCTTCATTCGACTCGTGTTCTTGGAACCTTCGGTTATCATGCCCCTGAGTAAGTTTGTTGTCTGTCAATCCTCCGTTGCTCAACGCTCTCACTCTCATATGCTGCTATCTATCTTTCTCTTGACCAGATATGCAATGACTGGGCAATTGACCGCCAAGAGTGATGTATACAGCTTCGGCGTTGTATTGCTCGAGCTTTTAACAGGTCGAAAGCCCGTCGATCATACATTGCCTCGAGGCCAGCAAAGTTTGGTCACATGGGTAATAGTACTCGTCTCTTTTCCAAGATTTTTTGAACAATCTCGCATCATTATCTTTACTAAACAATCAAAACTCTTGCATTTTCCCCTTAGGCTACACCAAAGCTAAGCGAAGACAAAGTTAAGCAGTGTGTTGATTCAAGACTCGGAGGAGATTACCCTCCAAAAGCTGTTGCTAAGGTATTAAACCATAACCAGTCTTGAACTAATGATTATAGA
This sequence comes from Alliaria petiolata, assembly GCA_020283515.1. NCBI lineage: Eukaryota > Viridiplantae > Streptophyta > Magnoliopsida > Brassicales > Brassicaceae > Alliaria > Alliaria petiolata. The sequence goes on from JAHZTW010000002.1 coordinate 97,132,393, forward strand.
ACATAAGAAGAGAAGAAAAGCAAAAGCTTTCCTCGATCGTTATAAATGTTATACGATTGATCGACTTTTTGCTGGCCGTGCAGTTAGCTGCTGTTGCTGCATTGTGTGTACAATACGAAGCTGATTTCAGACCAAACATGAGCATTGTCGTGAAGGCTCTTCAACCATTGCTCAATGCTCGGACAGGACCTGCCTGAGAAGGAGCACCTTAGTGTTTACTCTTGGCCGGCACCGTTACAGAAAGTTTGTTACTTATATACCGGAAAATTAATTTCGCTTTCCCATACACATCAGCATTGTGTTCATAGAATTAAGACGTTGATCCTAATGATTTGACCACTAAACTGTCCTTTTTAATTTGAATCTAGCGAGTAACTGAGAAAAAAATAATAATACTAATAAACAAGTGAGTATTTTATTTCTCATATTAATGGCGTTAATAGATTATTTAATTATTTTAAAACTTATATAAATATTTGACGTTATAAAATTTCTGTCGAACAAACAATTCGAAACCCTAGAATTCGTTCAAGGGAAGGAACATCTGGGGGTTTTTCAGCTCTCTTGTGTCCCAAACAAGCTTGATACTTTTCAATCGCGCATCGTTTGTTTGTGTTGCTTGAATTAATTAATGGTGATGAGAAAGCTACAGCTACCATTAAACCAGACGCAGGTGGTCAGGTTCGAGAGAGCTATGGAGGAGCTACAATCTCCGGCAAACTCTGTTATCGTCACCGAATCCATCCCCGTCAACCACGAACATGCCTTGCTTAAGTAATGTTCTCGTTTTCCCAGCTTCTCTCTTTTTGAAATTTTTTGTATTCATCTTTGACTTTTGAATGAAGGGGACACGGAACTTCCGAGGTCGACGGCGAGTTGCTGGCGATGGTCTGTGGAGTTGTGGAGCGCGTGGACAAGCTCGTCTATGTACGCACCTTGCGAGCCAGGTGGTTTGATTTCCTCTCTAATTCGAATTTTGTTTATTTAATTTTCCGCTAGGAATTGTGAATGTGAACTAACTCCAGCTGATGGATCTGCGTTTAGGTACAAGCCTGAGGTTCATGATATTGTGGTAGGCCGTGTCATTGAGGTAGAGTTTTGTAATGTGTGATATGGGTTTTGAAATCAGATTGAGAGAGATTAGCAACAAAGGGTTTCAATCACATTGCGCAGTTTCTGAATGAGATAATCTTAAATTCCTTCTTATTTAGGTTGCTCAAAGCCATTGGAGAGTGGAGCTCAACTTTACTCAAGATGGAGTACTGAAGCTTTCTTCCATGGATACGTCTGATGCTGTTCAGGTTACAATTTTATTCCCTAATTGTTTTGGAATTTTCAAAATTTGCATATATGATTGCTGGCTTCCACATTGTCTGTTGGGCTCAATGATACAAGTTTCTCGGTGTTGGCAGACACGAAGAACGTCTGTGGATGAACTCAATATGCGGAATATCTTTGTAGAAGGTGATGTCGTTTGTGTAAGTCCTATATATGATTAGTAAATGTTCTCCCATGTTTATATATATCTTCATAGTTGAACACACCTGACAAACAAGAGGTTCCTTGTTTGATTTGTACAAACTCTAGGCCGAAGTAGGCAGCTTGCAGCTACAAGCTCCAAGTCACAAGTATGGGAAGGTTGGTGATTCTGATCTTGCATACATTTTGCTAGTCTCTTCCTCTTTAGACAATATATATGATGTTTTTTTCTACAGCTCGACAAGGGACAGCTTCTGATTGTGGATCCTTACTTGGTTAAGAGAAGCAAACCTCAATTTCATTACATTGAAAGTCTTGGGATCGATTTGATTCTCGGCTGCAATGGCTTCATTTGGGTCGGGGAACACGTCCAAGTCAAAGATCCTGTGATTGTGGATGATGAGATGATCTCATCCTCCACCAACAACACAGGAAGAGAGCAACGCCATGCTCCACTCGAGACTCGACAGAGCATATGCAGAATCGGGAATGCGATACGGGTCTTGTCTAATCTAGGCTTCACCGTGACTCTAAAAGTGATCATGGAAACTGTCAACTTAAGCAACACGGAGAATATCGACATACACGACATGCTTGGATCAGAGTTTCACGTTGTAGTCGCGGAGAAAGAAGCTGAAAGAAGACGCGCATAGAGGAAAAATGTGAAAGCCCCCATTTAAGCGTTTTTTTGTTTTGTTGTTGTTGCTGCTGATTCGACAGACTTGTAACGTGGGCTTGTTTTGGCTTAACTTCTATAAAACTGGAATTTTAAAATCTGATTTAAACATATAGGGCCTGATTGGTAAGGACTGTGACTAGAAAAAACTGTAGAAATTGAGACTGTTATTTTTAAATATTATAACTTTTTAGGATCAAAATTTGTTTTTATGAAAATATAAATTTTAAATAAATTATTTATGTTTTTTCTATTATTTTTTTTTTTAGTTAAATTTTCAAATTTTTTTAGTTTAATAATTTTTTTATGATATAAAATATTATAAAAATGGATCTTAAAAGAATGAGAAAAAAAAAATTAATTGTTAGTAAGACAAAATTTGATTGTGATAAAATTAATATAATGTCAAATATAAAGTTTTGATGTTTTTGGGGAAAAGAAAAATAGTAAGATTTAAAAAAGAACAAAAAGAAAATGGTTTATGTGAAGAGAGAGAATGAAAGTTTTTAAAACGAGACTTTGAGAAAAAAATAAAAACAAAGAAGAAAAAATAAAAATAACTGAAAAAATGACTTTTAAGACTGTACAAATAAATAAAGTCATAAAAGTCTGATTGGTGAAATATAAACTGTGAAAACTGTTAAATGTGTTTAAAGTCTTTAAAGTTTTAAAAGTCTAAATGCCAATCGGCCCCATAATGTTTTTACCTTAGGCTACGCACCAAAGCTAAGCGAAGACAAAGACTCGGAGGAGATTAGCCTCTAAAAGCTGTTGCTAAGGTATAAGCCAAAACCAATATTGAAATATCTTGAAGTAATAATGATCAGGATATTTGAAAATGCATTAAAATACATTTAATCTAATCTCCTTTTCCTAATCTCCTTTTCCTAGTGGAAAATTGGATGAACGGACAGTGAGGAAGTTAGGACGTGAAACGTTGTGACTTGTGACAATTGGAAGAAATTAGGAAAAACGGAAGAAGTTTCTTCGTGGAAAACGAAAACGCTGAGTCTTTCGTTGAAGTCAACGTCAACGTCAAATAAGAAACGGACGGAAACGAGACGGTGCACGAGAATTTCCCCACTAAGTATCGCCACTACTCAGCTAATGCCAACAAGGCAATAACCACGACTCTCCACCAATCAAAACGGCTTCACTGTTCATTCCCCAAATTACCCTTCCCCTCGAGTGCCACGAACTGTCGCTACTTCAAGGGTACAACCGTCAAATCACAATCCCTTCATCAGTAGGGGAATTATATAAAGCCGAAAGGAAAAAGGTTTTGGTTAATAAAATAATTGAATGCCCTTTGGCACGGTAGTGGCGGCGATGAACACGGCGGGCGAAGGAGATTTTGAAACGAGGCCGGTGGCGGCGGCGGAGATGGCTGAGGCGCAGTACGTGAGGGCGAAGACGGCAGTGTGGTGGGACATCGAGAATTGTCAAGTCCCCAAGGGTGTCGATGCTCATGGAATTGCGCAAAACATTAGTTCGGCACTTGAGAAGATGAATTATCGTGGCACAGTCTCAATCTCCGCTTTTGGCGATACCAATCGTATCCCTCCCAACATCCAGCAGGCCCTTAATTCCACCGGAATCGCCCTCAATCACGTCCCCGCCGGTGAATTTTCTTAAACCCTTTTCTTTTTAAAGCTCTCTCTCTCTCTCTCTCTCTCTCTCTCTCTCTCTGTCACTCAAGTATGCATATGCCTCTTTGCGTCTCTTTTCATTGGTTGGATTTCAATTCTGAGTCGAATTTCTTTTTTACTGTTTTGGTTTGATTTTGATTTTAGTAGCTAAATATGTTCTCTTCCGTTTCATGTGTTTGGTGGATATTTCTCCAGGAGCGAAAGATGCGAGTGATAAGAAGATTTTAGTAAACATGTTCTGCTGGGCACTGGATAATCCTGCACCTGCAAACTTTATGCTAATCTCAGGGGATAGAGACTTCTCCGATGCTCTTCACCAACTGAGATTGAGACGGTACAATGTTCTCTTAGCGCAGCCTCGCAAAGCGTCGGTGCCGCTAGTTCATGCTGCAAGGACAGTATGGCTTTGGACAAGCCTATCAGCTGGTGGAAATCCTCTCACACGAGCTGAAAGCTTGCAGCTTATTGCCAATGCGACGCCCCCAACTTATGGTCCAACACAGGAGTGTGTTCCGTCAAGCCAACCTATGGATTCAAACCCTGACACTAGAAGAAACATCCTTGATAACAAATTCAAGGTTAAATACCTTCCAAAACCGTCGACTCATCAGCCTGCCGTGTCAAAGGCTCAGGAAAGTAAGCCTAACAATAACCACCGTCAGCAACAGAACAGTCAAGGAAAGATGATTAAGAAACCTTATGAGCCATCTGTTTCCACCACCAGCGTACCTGCTCCTCCCATTATAGCCACTAGCAATGTTAACGCATTCCCTGGTAATGTGATGAGTAATCCTCAGAATCAGTACAACAATTATCCTCCAAGACCTGTTTCTTTTCCTCCTAGACAACCTTACCCTAGCCCTGATCCTTCTTGGAATAACGGAAATAGCATCCCAAACCATGGGCACAACTTTTACCCCAATGCTGCCAGGCCGGGACCTCCTAATATGCGGCCGCCTTATGGTAATGTTTTCCGACCTTATCGCCCAGAGAATCTGCATCCTCCTATGGGTAATGGTTTCCGTCCAATGCCTCCGAGGAACGACGGTCCTAGGTTTCCGTCTCCACCTCTCATGGCTGCACCTGATCTCAGCAATCTAAGTGTGTCTCAGTACCCGAGCCAAACTCAAGACTCAAAACCGTCCTAATTTCAGTCCTCAAGTTAGACAAGAGTTCAGACCAAAGATGGAATCTACACACTCTCCTAGCTTAAACGGTACAAATAAAGGTTATCTTCCACGGAGTAGTAGTGCTCCAGTAACCCATACTACTGGCTACACCAACTCTTCCACTCCTGGAGTCTCACCTCCTCAGCCTCCAGTGGTTACTGCTGGATCTGGTTCCAGCAATGGTGTGTGGGGAACACAAGAGTGTCCACCACCGTCTGAGTATGTTCAAGGCCTTATAGGCGTTATCTTACATGCTCTAAACATCTTGAAAACTGAAAAAATTATGCCTACCGAGCCTAATATCTCGGATTGCATTCAGTATGGAGATCCAAAGCATCACGGTACTGATGTAAAGAAAGCTTTAGACAGTGCGAAGGAACATCAAATGATCATGGTGATATATATGGGTAAACTAAAGCTTTACATTGGCAAAGATGAAGCTCTATGGAACTGTGTAAACCCTTTAGGGGGCAACCCTAAGCAATATCCCAAACCAACTTGGGATAGAATACAACAGTTTCTAACCTCGTCTTCGGGGCGGGCGGCGATTATGGCAACTCAGTGCAGGTTAGAAAGTTTGCTTACTTATGGAATCTACGGTTCATTGTTGATTTATCGTTCTAAAATTAATTTTTTCTTCCTTGAATCTAATATGTAGGTACGAAGCTGCACAAGTTCTGAAAAAGGAATGCCTAAAAGAGTATACTTTAGGTGACATAGTTCATATCTTGAATATAACAGCAAGCTCGAAGAAATGGATTACCCATCATCAAACAGGATGGAAACCAATTACTGTTAACCTTGCTGCCGAGACTACAAACAAGGAAGCTACTGAAACCGTGACAGGTATCCAAACTGTTGCCTGAAACCCAATCTCTGTTCCACAAAATACTGAAGATGTAGTAGTAGTAGCGATAAGCGGAGCATATGTGGGTAGTGGGTACTTTGAATACCAAATCTAGAGAACTAAGACATGGAAAATAGTGTTTTCCATATCAAAAACTGCAGAATGCGATGATTCTGAAGTTTTGAGTACTAGTTACCTTAGTAGTAGTAGTAGTAGCAACTTTTCTTTTCTTCATTTTACTTTCGTCGGTTCATTACAATTGAGTCAAGGCTAAATATATGGGGGATGGTTAAGGTTTGGACTCATTGGTTATTATGTATTAGTTACATGGTTGGGTTCATAAAATCCTTAGTGTTGCCATCAAGGAGAAGATTGCTCAATTTCATCATCTGGAGGATAAACAAGTTTGTGGGAGAAGAAATGTTGATTTGGGAATCTCTGCATCACCAAAGTTTCTGCATTAGTTTCTGCAATCTGTTTCTTTTGGTGTAACGAGGTTACAGCTATTTACCTGATATTCCCAATGTCTTTGGAGGGATATAATATCTGTAATTCCACCTCTCTATCTCTCTTTTTTTTTTTTTTTTAAATTAAAGTTACTTGGGTCTTTTTCTGAACCATGAAGTTTTTTTTTATGTATAAAAATAACTTCTACTGTTACTTTTATTTATAATATTTTTAATTAATAAAATGTGTGAAGTAAGAAATATTTTACATGATATTATATATGGGAGGTTCAGATTAGAAAATCCAAGCAAAAAAACTTGTGTAATTTTAAGGGTCTGGTTTTTAATAACATCAGTTTGTTTCACTTAAAAAGCTTACCCGTTTGACGACGAAAACCAAAAAAGCTTACCCGTTTACATAGTCATGGATGGGATACACATCAAATTTAGGGAATCTACTTCCTCTGTTGTCTGTCATGCTTTGCCTTGCGAGTTTATCATTGTACTATGTTCAAACGTAAGTTATCAATTCTCCACAGCTTTTATAAATGAGAGACAATTCCGTGCAAAAATTATGTTCTTGTAGGAGCATTAGTTTTGCTTGCTTTTGTTGCCAAGGTTTTCTTGGCTCCCAGCCTAAGATATCATTCGTCTATAACTCTTTTTAATTTTATTCAAAGTTTTTGTGGTATAACCATATGAATTTAAAACGCAACATTTACGATATTATAAATATTTTCCATTTGTATTTATATGCTCTGATGATACTAATCAAATTTCTCTAAAAAGAAAGACAAATTGTGTTGGAATAACATTATTATTAGTAACATACTTATTCAATGACTCAAAATGTAGAGACAATGAATCAAGGAAGAAAAGGATTGTGAGACGGGAACGTCTGTTTTTGCATATTATATGCCCTGCAAATGCCAAAACCACAAAACACACCAATGACAATATTTATTAAGAAATCGGTAGTATTTTCAAAATGTACAGTATAGCTAAGTCGAGAGAAACTAAAATTAGAGAAAGGATCTCAACGATAAACCAATAAAACGAATGAAAAAAAGAGTGCACGTGGAAAACTGACCTGTTAGCTTTGATTCCACCAAGCCCGATGGTTCCAAGGACGATCAAAAGGAAAGGTGCACCGATCAACCAAGCGTTACCTCTTTTAGCATATGCATATGTCCGTGGGACTCCCGTCTTGACCACCCTCGAATACACTCCTTATCAATGTTACAAATTTGAGAGTCTCATCAATGTGTAACCTACTACGCTTATAACACATACTGAGTGTTGAGTCGTTTTTGTACCTGCTCTGGAATATCGTTGCCCTTTAACATCACCTGCAAACAGAGACCAATGTGGAACTTAGAAAGCTTACTAGAGACAGAAGCTTTTGAATGATCCATATGTAATGCTACATTCTATAAAAAGAAAAAACAGAGTAAATGTGTCCTGATCTGCAAACTTGTAAACCCAAATGAGCTAGAATTGTTATTGCTAGAACAGAGTAGCTCCAAGGACTCAATCTGCGACATCAATAGCAAAACTATTGTAACGCTCTTGGAACTAAGGAAATATCGAGGCTTAAAAAGCAGTAGACGTAATGAACAGCTTACTGTTGCGTTTATCCCTTTTGCACAACATACCATCTCCTGGAAAATTGACAAACGGTTTAAGGTAAGCCAACAGATGTAGAAACTCAAACACACACACTCCAAGGAGACTGAAGTTACGAAATTTCCCTGTCAACAATCATCACGAGACCTGATTTCACACATAGGAATCTACTAGCTCATTTGGGTTTTTGCAGACAATTGATTCTTATATAACCAAGGCAAGGTCAATCTCTACCAGACTCAAGGCAAGAGTAAGCTTCAGATATCTGGAAACGAATTGAAAACTAATGTGAGAAGAAAATCAAATAAAGGATTGCTAAATCTGAGGGGTAATTTGAAACCTATATGTGTGCAGTGTGCGTGCGTAAAAGAAGAAAATCCTCACACTCACCGATTTGAATTTAGACTCTGCGCCGAGCTTCTGATCATCTGGGAATAGGTCAGGATGTGATTCCCATACTTTCTTCCGGTAAGCAGCTTTAACCTACCGGATCATAAGTAACACCCATCAAATCATAAATCCAGCGCTAGAATGAACGGAAAATTCAGATCTTCAATTGTAAATTTCGAAATTCGGAGGAGACAGTGAGACTCTCAACCATGCGAATCAAACGATCGAGCCAAAACCTTAATTATCGAATTCAGTAATCGAAATTCCACCGAAAAGCTAACAAATCAAAGATTAATAGGATAAGAAGAGGCGAATTTCAAAACCTGAGAAGGATCGGGACGAGAATTGGGAGGAAAACCGAGCAAGATCTTGGCTTCCTCCACCTGCATTTTCCAATAACCTTCCCGCGTCTACGTTCCGACACTCGGAAGCGGTCGAATTTTATAATATACATTTACATACACCTACATTTTTCACTTGAGGCTCATATATCTTTGACACGTGTCCTTCTCACGACCAGTAGTGTCTTGCGAGCCCATATTTAACTTCTCTGGTGATGGTATGACAAATTCGAAAATTTGTGTGAATGAGATGATTAATTTAATGGTTAAATTAGTCAATAAATTTGGAAAAGTTATGTAATTTACTAATTTTATAAATAAAATAATTGAACTTTGAATTATATTTGTTTTCCAACAGCAAAAGTATTTTACTTAAATATTTGTTTTTCAACAGAAAAGGCATCTTACTTAAAACGATATTTGCATTAAAACGTAAAACTAATTAAAATATAGCAAAAAAAATATTAATTCGAAACGGTAATCGTTAAACCTGAAACTAACCCGCAAATCACTCGCTACCATACGTATAATTAAAAAAAGTAACTAGAAAATAAAAGGATCTAGTATCCACCAAATATAGACCAACTATAAATATACACAACATGCATCTCTCTATATTCTAAGCTCTCTTCTTCCTCCGAATCCGTTCCTTTCCGATCTTTTTTTTTTTCTCCGTTCATAACAATCATGAACACTCCAATCAAACTAGCTTTTCTCTTCTTATCCGTCGTCACCGCAACCGCAGCAGCTACGCCAGCCAAACGCACAAACTACCTTTTCACACCGCACGCAAAAGCAGTCGCGGGAATATGCACCGTAATCCAAACAAACACAAGCCTATGCTGCAAAACCCTTAAACACGTTCCTACCGATGACCCATCGAATTAATCCGAGCATTGGCGGTTGCGGCTGAAACCTCTGTGAAAAGTAGTGTGGCTTTCCTCTCCGAGATTAAACCAAAACACAAATCAAACGCGATCGCAGCTACAGCGATCAACAGCTGCGAGAAAAACTTGAACTACGCGTTGGAAGATTTCGCAGATTTTTGGAAAGCTACGGGGAAAGATGTAACAACGCTGGCTCATAATTATTTCACTTGTAAGAAGACGCTAATGTCGATCATGGGGTATCATTCGACTTGTTTGGATGATATTGAAGATAAGAATTTGTCGAAGGAAGTGGAGATTGGGATTGGAGTTGGGAAGAATCTAAGCAGTGATTCGTATGATGTGTTTAATGGTTTGAATACTATTTTTAAGACTTTTGGTATTAAGGTGAAGCTTAACGAGGAAGACACATCTCCTCGACCGCCACCATTGTCGGATTATTACTACTGATTAAGAGGATTTGGAAGTGTTAATTAATTTAAGGTCGTATAATGCCTAAAGCGATGATCGCGAATGGAATCATAGATGTTTCTGTCATGTATGGTTGTGCGTCATTTGTGATGTATGTTGTAGGTTTCTTTATACATGTACGGACGGGTTTTCGTGATGATTGGAAAGGATATATATATACATATGAAATATAATTTTTTTTTTTTTTTGTCTATTATACTCGACATATTAATTAGAATTTAGAACACATCTTCTTCTTTTTTTTAATGATGAAAATGACTTGATATCGTCGTACAAAGGTACTGTCGGAAATTTTGAATCGACAAAAATGCAAAGAGAAGTCTCTGCCCCATGCCCAATGTGATTCCAACAATCAAGAAAGTGTTAAAAGAAAGCGTGTTTAGGGTTTCTTTCCAAGTAGTTTCATATATATATATAAAGTAGCGTTATGTTTCTTCTCTTGTAACTTTGGCTGTCAAAAGAGCAGCCTCACTTTTCTCTTATATGAAAATCAATCGATCATTTAAGTTCTGGTGACAACTTAAACAAGTTTCCTTTTCTCTTTTATTCTTTCATAAATTATGCAATAAACCTGTAATGAGCTATTTCATTTCAAGTCTTAGAGTTTCTATCTCAATAAACCTCTTATGAGCTTGAATCTATATTGGTCTTAAATCTGCTTTCAAAAAACAGTATTAGTATTGTGATTAACGAATTTGGTTGAGTATCTTCGAATAATATGATTTCGGTTTCCAATTGTTCGATCACTTTAAATACTCACTCACTCAGTTCGATTTTTTCATATAAAAATTTACGTATATAATACCCGAAATATTTTCGTTATAAAAAGATTTGAAGTAATACCTCATTCTCACACATAAACATGCGCATGAACTCATAAGCTTCTTGATGGTTAAAAAAAAAAAGAGTTTATTACACATATGTGTATGAATCAAAATATCAAATGAATATATCATTCGAGTCTGTCATAGCGGATAACTTTTTACTAGTACTAAGGCTAATAGCAACCCTTTTTGTTGTAGGGTCCAATTGTTTTTGAACTTGTCAAGGATGAGAACAAACTGTATTAGGATAAGAAGTTTTCGGCAAATTTACTTTCAGATAAATCATTAAACATAGGAATGAATATTCCAAAATTAATTATTTTTGAAATCGATTCCTAAAATTCAAAAGATCAGAGTTAGAGAGGGTACTATAAAGTAATCTAGTTACCGCCACGAATCGTTTTATTTCATCTTTAAATTAATTACTTTTTATTTTTAGTATTCGAACTTACACCTCTTGATCAGGACATCATAAAATCATCTTGTGGTGGCCAATTTTTAATGATAGCCAATATTGGACAAGAGAATTTGTAGCCATTCAAGGACCTTAATTCTCTCCTTCCATGCAAAACTCATGCAAACCCTAATATTAGAAACTACAACTCGTATAAGAATCTCTCAACAATGCACCATAATCTCTACCAGCCCCATTAATAATCCACCGGGCTCTGTTTTAATAAAAAAAAATCCCCTCCCTCTCCTATTTACCTCCCGAATAAAACCGGAGGGAGAGAAAAAAAAAATACATAAAAAAGGAAAAAAATCGGAAAAAAAAATCAAAAAAGGGGAAAAATATAGAAAAAAATTGAAAAAATGGCGGTAGGAAAAATCGTGGTATCTGTGGCTTCCATCCTTCTAGTGGTGGGTGTTGCCATAGGAGTTGTCACCTATGTTAACAGAGGCGACGGCGGCGGCGACAAGAATAATGCTTCTCTGAATTCGCATCAGAAAGCGGTTCAGACAATTTGTCAGCCAACCACTGACAAAGCTTCGTGCGCGAAGACTCTCGAGCCTGTCAAAAGCGACGATCCAAGCAAGCTGATCAAAGCCTTCTTGATGGCTACAAAAGACGCGATTACAAAATCCTCAAACTTCACGGCTTCGACCGAAGGAGGCATGGGGAAAAACATTAACGCGACGAACAAAGCCGTTCTTGATTACTGTAAGAGAGTGTTGACCTACGCTCTTGAGGATCTTGAGACCATTGTTGAGGAAATGGGTGAAGATCTTCAGCAGAGCGGAACTAAGCTTGACCAGCTTAAGCAATGGTTAACCGGAGTTTTCAATTACCAAACCGATTGTCTCGACGACATTGAGGCAGTTGACTTAAGGAAAATCATGGGTGAAGGAATCTCTAACTCCAAGGTTTTGACCAGTAACGCTATCGATATCTTCCATTCCGTTGTCACCGCCATGTCCCAAATGGGTGTCAAGGTCGACGATATGAAGAACGTAACCATCGGAGGATTGGGAGCTCCTGCGCGTCGCCTTCTAGAAGACATTGACGCCAAGGGACTACCCAAATGGCACTCTGACAAAGACAGGAAGCTTATGGCTAAGGCCGGACGAGGTGGCGCTCCAGCCGGTGGTGCAGCTGGAGATGATGGTATCGGTGAAGGCGGAGGTGGTGGCGGTAAAATCAAGCCGACTCATGTGGTGGCTAAGGATGGAAGTGGACAGTTTAAGACGGTTTCCGAGGCGGTTAACGCTTGCCCGGAAAAGAACCCTGGACGTTGCATCATCTACATCAAGGCTGGTATCTACAATGAACAAGTCACTATCCCTAAGAAGAAGAACAACATTTTCATGTTCGGTGATGGTGCTACAAAGTCCATCATTACTTTTAACAGAAGTGTTAAACTTAGCCCTGGAACCACTACTTCACTCAGTGGCACCGTTCGTAAGTCCCAATATTTAAAATTAACATTGTTTATTGATCTAACTATATCGCATTGCTAAAGAACTACACATGGATGCATGCATGCAGAGGTTGAATCTGAGGGATTCATGGCGAAATGGATCGGGTTTAAGAACACTGCTGGTCCATTGGGACACCAAGCGGTCGCACTCCGTGTGAACGGAGACCGTGCGGTCATATTCAACTGCAGATTTGACGGTTACCAAGACACACTCTACGTCAACAACGGGCGTCAGTTCTACAGGAACATTGTTGTATCCGGTACAGTCGATTTCATCTTCGGGAAATCCGCGACCGTGATCCAGAACTCTCTAATCCTCATCCGAAAGGGAAGCCCCGGACAATCCAACTACGTAACAGCCGACGGTAACGAGAAGGGTACAGCGGTCAAGATCGGTATCGTACTCCAAAACTGCCGTATCATGCCGGACAAAGAGCTCGAAGCTGACAGGCTAACCATCAAATCGTACCTAGGACGGCCGTGGAAGCCATTCACCACCACCGTGGTTATTGGAACCGAGATTAGTGATGTGATAAAACCAGAAGGATGGAACGAATGGCAAGGAGAACAATTCCACAAGACTGCTAAATACATTGAGTTCAACAACCGTGGACCAGGAGCTAACACTGCTACGAGGGTTCCTTGGGCTAAGGTGGCTAAGTCTGCGGCTGAGGTTGAAGGTTACACCGTCGCTAACTGGGTCGGCCCGGCTAATTGGATTCAAGAAGCCAACGTGCCTGTCCAGCTTGGATTGTAAGTAAACAAAAAAAAAAACTAACGAATAAAACAGTATGTGATAATGTAAAAAGAGGTAACGATACGACCTCGTCTCTGGTCATCAGAGCTCTTTTTGGGTACTATTGTTATACGTACAATATAGGGTTCTAGACGTTTTGGGATGAAGTTTGTATAAGATTACTTTTGTTTCACGTGCAAAAGAGAAAAAAAATTATGTTGTTTCAGTTCTTTTACTTTTTTTTTTATATAATTAAATTCCAAATACAGTGAATTTATTTTAACCACTTTGCTGTATATGATATATCCCTATATCTTTCTATTACAATATGAACTAATCATAAGATTGATAAATATAACTTTTTTTTTTTGACAACGATTGATAAATATAACTTCGAAGCTAAAACTCTAGTAAAAATAACCAAAGATATTTATGTAAAATAAAGAGTAAACATGTACTAGTTTGATAAATATAATTTTAAAAAGTTTGCATTGCTATGTGTTTATGTCTATAGAGAATACTGAGAATAGAGATTTATTTTTTTGGCAAATATTTATGAGAAGTGTAATATGTTAGCAAAGCGAGCCCTACATTACCAAATCAATGCCCACTTCAAAGCGAAGCTGTCCCATAGATGATTTCACCAATTATCTCTCACACATTATAAAAGTGGTATTGACTATTGAGATCTACCACAAAAAATCATCATAACTCCTAAGCCATTTCCAATTTCCGGTTTATTCAAAGTCAATCTCTTCTTCAATGGCTTTTTCTTTAACCAGAGTAAACCGAGTCCTAATTCAAGCATCTGAACCAACCCCATCGGTCCTGCTGGATCTGTCCTTGATCGATAATATTCCGGTTCTAAGATGTTTCGCTAGAACAATACATGTCTTTACACATGGACCTGATGCTGCTAAAGTCATAAAAGATGCATTAGCTAAAGCACTCGTCTCCTACTATCCCTTGTCCGGTAGAATGAAAGAGTTAAACCAAGGTAAAATTCAGATCGATTGTACCGGGAAAACCGGCATTTGGTTTGTAGATGCGGTTACCGATTTTACGCTAGAGAGCGTTTGTTATTTCGACAATCTTATGGAAATACCATACGGTGATCTCCTTCCTGATCAAATCCCTGACGATGGTATTGCAGAACCGCTTGTCCAGATGCAGGTAAATTTAATTACTTCCCATTTCATTCCAAAATCTCCAATCATCATTTGGTATATAAACCGGTCAAAGCATAAAGGTCTGTTAGAAATCCAATTCCAAAATTTATTTGTTATAAATCGGTACAACGGTTAAGTAAAAAACTGCTACAAACTGAACCGGTACTATCCGATTAATATAAGTGAACCGGATTTCCAATTCGCAGGTGACTCAATTCTCTTGCGGCGGTTTTGTAATGGGCCTTAGATTCTGTCACGCAATTTGCGACGGGCTTGGAGCGGCCCAATTCCTAAACGCCATCGGCGAAATCGCCGGCGGCCGGACGAATCTCGGCGTCTCTCCCGTCTGGCATAGGGATTTTATTCCACAGCACCACCGTGCAAACGATCTCATATCTCAGGCAGCTCCTCCTCCGTTTCATCCGGTGATTCCGGACTATAAGCTCGAGCACTTGAGCTTTGACATCCCATCCGATTTGATCGAACGGTTTAAACGTGAGTTTCACGCGTCGACCGGAGAGATCTGTTCAGCTTTCGAGATTATCGCCGCCTGTTTCTGGAAACTTCTAACGGAAGCGATTGATCTGAGAGAGAACACCGAAGTGAAGCTCGTCTTCTTCGCAAACTGCCGCCATCTGGTTAATCCGCCGCTTCCGGTTGGTTTCTACGGTAACTGTTTCTTTCCGGTAAAAATCTCCGCCGGTAGCCACGAGATCGCGAAGGAGAAATCGGTGTTCGATGTCGCGAAATTGATCAAACATGCGAAAGCGCAGCTACCTGTTGAATTCGGGAAATTCGTCAACGGCGACGGAGACGGAGAAGATCCGTTCGCGCCGGCGGTGGGTTACAATACGCTTTTCTTATCGGAGTGGGGGAAATTAGGATTCAACCAGGTGGATTATGGGTGGGGTCCTCCACTACACGTGGCACCAATCCAAGGGTTGAGCATCGTCCCTACTGGCATAGTAGGATCGATGCCTTTGCCGAAGAAAGGTGTACGCTTGATGACGTGGTGCGTCGAGGATACTCATCGCCAATTGTTCCTGGACCTAATGATGAAAAGTAAAAGATTTATATCTTAACATAATGGAATAATCACAAATACAACATAAAACAAATGATTTATATGTGGAGAACGAACAAGAAAATTCATTGGCTGCTTGAAAGTTGAAATTCGATTCCTTACGTACGTACTGAAGTGCGATGCACACATATTATTATGATTATTATTCTTTTTTCCGACTTGAAATCATATTATATAAGCTGAGAAGTGAAATGCACACATATTATATAATAAGAAACATGTAAAGAAAAAGTTTACGTAACATTTGTCAATTAAACAATAGTATTTTTTTTGTGAAATGTCATGCAAGTTGCATATAAAAGAAATCAATATGAATTCATCTTTTTGTCTGCTTATGATGATGAATGGTATTCTGCAATATAAAATGCGGCTAATGGCCAATGTTTTATACTGTATGAACAAAGGAAAGTAAAAGTTGGTTAGTCAAAACCAAGTTTGAAAGAAAAATACACGAGAAGAAATCGTATGAAAAATACTATTATGTGTTTCTTTATTCTCATCTGTGTTAGAAGCTTCCTCTGTTTTTGTTCAATAAAGTTAGCTGTTAATAAGACTTATCCGCAGAGAAGAGACCAGACCACTTGGCGTCTGTCATCTCTTTTAACAAAGGTCGTTTTTGACGACTATGGTCTTGTTTCTCGAAGTAGGTCCCAAACTCCACTTAAATCAATTCAAATAGAACTTGAATTAAAAGTAGAAGTTACGAGTTTTTGATATTGAAAATCCACTGCTTATTCTTCAAGTAATGAACAAGAGTATATATATTCAACACTGCACGAACTTTAATTCCACTGCTATTTTCACAAAAGGTCTATATTTTTCTGGTACGTGCTTCTCTGTTTTTGGTTGTTGTTTCAAGGGATTTTTTTTTTTTTTTTTTGGTGGTAAAAGTTTTGTTTCAAGTTCTTGGACTGGTTTCCGGGTTTTGTCGAATGAAGTTTATTTATTGTTTGTGACCTTTTATCGATCTGATTTTACCTTTTTTCGATCTTTAGCACAATTCCTCGGTGGTTGGTGAGAAAATTACATTTTTGTCGATCTTTAGCACAATCTGGAAATCCTTAGCTTTGGTTTTCTCAGTGGGCCTATTGTTTGATCTTTCATGCAGGATCATAAGACAATGGATAGTGTAATGGAATCAGGGGAAGGGTTGAAGGTGGATTCACCAAACAGAGCAGAAGCAGAGACCTCAAACTCGGAAATCCGTGAAGAAGTTAAGACAGGGTCTGTTCTAAGAGAAGAGAAGAAGAAAACAGAGAAGAAGAAAGAAGAAGAAGAAGACGAGAAGACCAAAACGGTGCCGTTTCATAAGCTGTTTGCCTTTGCAGATTCCTTTGACATCCTTTTGATGATCCTCGGGACTATTGGCGCTGTGGGTAACGGTCTTGGCTTCCCTATCATGACGATCCTCTTTGGAGATGTGATTGATGTGTTCGGACAAAACCAAAACAGCTCGGATGTTTCTGATAAGATCGCTAAGGTAATAAATAGTTTCTACTCTTTTAACTATGTTGTTTTAGAACCCACAATGATTGATCTCTAATACAACTTTTACTCACAGGTGGCTCTGAAATTTGTTTACCTTGGACTTGGAACTCTAGTGGCAGCTCTTCTCCGTAAGAATTCATTAACATTCGTTTGAAATCTTTTGCGGGTTCTAGTGATTGAATATGAAAGATTTGATCTTTATGAGTGTTTCTAAATATGATCAGAGGTTTCTGGTTGGATGATCTCTGGGGAGAGACAAGCTGGAAGAATAAGGAGTTTGTATCTGAAAACCATATTGAGACAAGACATTGCCTTCTTCGACGTCGAAACCAACACAGGTGAAGTTGTTGGAAGAATGTCAGGTGACACTGTCCTTATACAAGACGCAATGGGAGAGAAGGTAAACATATATAGCCAAAAACATTACAAAGTTTTCACTTTTGTCTTTATCGACTTTGATTCAAAGTTTCAAAAATCTTTTAGCGAAATTAAGAGACGTAAGTTTGTGTGTTCACAGGTTGGGAAGGCCATACAATTGGTATCGACGTTTATTGGTGGGTTTGTGATAGCTTTCACGGAAGGATGGCTTCTTACATTAGTCATGGTGTCTTCAATTCCACTTCTAGTAATGTCTGGTGCAGCTCTGGCTATCGTCATTTCGAAAATGGCTTCTCGTGGACAAACTTCTTATGCGAAAGCTGCGGTTGTAGTTGAGCAAACAGTTGGATCTATAAGAACCGTTGCATCGTTTACAGGGGAGAAACAAGCGATAAGCAATTACAATAAGCATCTAGTCTCTGCTTATAGAGCAGGTGTGTTTGAAGGGGCATCCACAGGGCTTGGTCTCGGTACACTCAATATAGTCATCTTTTGCACTTATGCTTTAGCGGTTTGGTATGGCGGGAAGATGATATTGGAGAAAGGGTACACAGGAGGACAAGTTATCATCATCATCTTCGCGGTTCTAACCGGTTCCATGTGAGCTTGCCTCTTCACCACCCCTCCTTTTTTTTTTTCTGAATATTTGGTCCTCAAACTTGTAATCTCATTTTGATCTTCTTGTTAATTTCAGGTCGTTAGGACAAGCATCTCCTTGTTTAAGCGCGTTTGCAGCTGGTCAGGCCGCGGCGTACAAAATGTTCGAAACGATCAAAAGAAAGCCGGAGATTGATGCTTCGGATACAACCGGGAAAGTGGTTGATGATATTAGAGGAGACATAGAGCTTAAAGATGTGAACTTTAGCTACCCGGCACGGCCAGAAGAGCAGATCTTCCGCGGGTTTTCGCTCTCTATCTCGAGTGGTTCGACGGTGGCTCTAGTCGGGCAGAGCGGAAGTGGGAAGTCTACTGTTGTGAGTCTGATTGAGAGGTTTTATGATCCACAAGCCGGTGAAGTCCGAATAGATGGTATTAACCTTAAGGAGTTTCAGCTAAAATGGATCAGAAGCAAAATAGGACTTGTGAGTCAAGAACCGGTTTTGTTCACTTCAAGCATAAAGGAAAACATCGCCTACGGGAAAGAAAACGCAACAATCGAAGAGATTCGCAAGGCTACAGAGCTCGCAAACGCATCTAAATTCATCGATAAGCTTCCTCAGGTTTGAGATTTAACTCACCTCTCCTCTGTTTTGTCTATGTTTTCATCTCGATGAAGCTAAAATTAACTGTAAACTCCAGGGTTTAGACACGATGGTAGGAGAACACGGGACTCAGCTTTCCGGCGGGCAAAAACAGAGGATCGCAGTGGCCAGAGCGATTCTAAAAGATCCAAGAATCTTGCTTTTAGATGAAGCAACGAGCGCGCTTGATGCAGAGTCTGAGAGGATTGTTCAAGAAGCTCTTGACAGGATCATGGTTAACCGAACAACTGTCGTTGTCGCTCACAGATTGAGCACGGTGAGAAACGCAGACATGATCGCCGTGATTCATCAAGGCAAGATCGTAGAGAAAGGTAAAACTCAAATTCTTAAACACACACACATGATTCATGTGTAAATGCTGACATAAACGTATGATCAGGTTCTCACTCTGAGCTCCTAAGAGACCCCGAAGGAGCCTACTCTCAGCTCATACGTCTACAAGAAGAAAACAAAAAATTGGAAGATCCAACGGATGAGCAGAAGATATCAATGGAGTCTATGAAACGGTCTAGTTTGAGAAAGTCATCGCTAAGCCGGTCTTTAAGCAAAAGATCGTCTTCCTTCACTATGTTTGGTTTTCCAGCAGGAATAGACACAAACAACGAAGCCAAACCAGAGCATGGCGAGGCTTCTACTCCGATCAAAAAAGAAGAAAAAAAAACTGAGCACAAGAAAGTATCGTTCCTTAGAGTCGCTGCTCTAAACAAACCAGAGATTCCAATGCTTATACTGGGATCTATAGCCGCGGTTTTAAACGGAGTCATACTTCCGATTTTCGGGATTCTAATCTCAAGCGTGATCAAAGCATTTTTCAAACCACCTGAGCAGTTAAAATCCGATACAAGGTTTTGGGCAATCATTTTCATGCTTCTCGGTGTAGCTTCAATGGTGGTCTACCCGGCACAGACGATCTTTTTCTCCATAGCCGGATGTAAACTGGTGCAGCGGATAAGATCCATGTGTTTTGAGAAAGTGGTTCACATGGAAGTTGGATGGTTCGATGAGACTGAGAACTCAAGTGGTGCTATTGGAGCTAGGCTTTCTGCTGATGCTGCTACGGTTCGTGGTCTAGTTGGAGACGCATTGGCTCAAACCGTTCAGAATCTTGCGTCTGTAACGGCAGGTGTTGTCATCGCGTTTGTGGCTAGCTGGCAGTTAGCTTTCATTGTTCTCGCGATGCTTCCACTAATCGGGCTTAACGGTTACATATACATGAAGTTCATGGTTGGCTTCAGCGCAGATGCAAAGGTACAAAACAAATCTCTTTCATTTTTTATAATTTCTCTGACAGAACAGAGCGGATATGGAAAAAAAAGAACGGATAAATCCTATTTATGTCCATTTCTAGAGCTAGTTTCAGTAAGAAGTTGTGTGTGTTTTTTTTCCTGTCTGATGAAACGGAAAAATCGTTGGCAGAGAATGTATGAGGAAGCGAGCCAAGTAGCGAACGATGCGGTCGGGAGCATAAGAACGGTTGCTTCATTCTGTGCAGAGGAGAAAGTGATGAAAATGTATAAGAAGAAATGTGAAGGTCCTATGAAAACAGGAATACGTCAAGGCATAGTTAGTGGTATCGGTTTTGGAGTTTCTTTCTTCGTTCTCTTTGCTTCTTACGCCGCCAGTTTCTATGCCGGCGCAAGGCTTGTCGATGACGGCAAAACAACCTTCGATGCTGTTTTCAGGGTAAAAACAAAAACAAAACAAACTTTCATCAGAAAATCAACATGATCCATGTTTTGTCCTCTTCTAAAAGGTTGTTTCTGTTTTTGTTTGAAAACAGGTTTTCTTTGCTTTGACAATGGCGGCTGTAGCTATTTCTCAGTCAAGTTCATTGTCTCCTGATTCCAGCAAAGCTAGCAATGCGGCTGCATCCATCTTCGCGGTTATAGACAGAGAATCGAAGATTGATCCAAGTGATGAGTCTGGGAGGGTTCTTGATAATGTTAAAGGAGATATTGAACTTCGTCATATCAGTTTCAAATATCCTTCAAGACCAGATGTTCAGATCTTCCAGGATCTTTGTCTGTCTATTCGGGCCGGAAAGGTTATACCTTGATCTTGAAACCGAACAGTTGTTTTTTTTCAGTTTGGGCTTAGTTCGTACCTGAATTCTGTTATTTTGTTTTTTTCTGTCTGTTTCAGACCATAGCTTTGGTTGGAGAGAGCGGAAGCGGGAAATCGACAGTGATAGCGTTGCTGCAGAGGTTTTACGATCCTGATTCGGGTCAGATCACTCTTGACGGAGTTGAGATTAAGACCTTGCAGCTGAAATGGCTAAGGCAGCAAACCGGGCTGGTGAGCCAAGAACCGGTTTTGTTCAATGAAACGATCAGAGCAAACATTGCTTACGGGAAAGGAGGAGATGCTTCTGAAACCGAAATCGTATCTGCAGCTGAGCTATCTAACGCTCATGGCTTCATTAGTGGACTTCAACAGGTCATTTTAACGGCACCTAACCGAAATTTTCAAACCAAAATCGAATGTCCAGCCCTAACTTCCAGATTCATACTAAACTGATAGTTTTATTTTACCTTTGCAGGGCTATGAGACAATGGTGGGTGAAAGAGGAGTTCAATTATCAGGCGGGCAAAAACAGAGAGTAGCCATAGCCAGAGCAATTGTTAAAGACCCTAAGGTGTTGCTACTTGATGAAGCAACAAGTGCTCTCGACGCTGAGTCAGAGCGTGTTGTCCAGGACGCATTGGACCGGGTTATGGTTAACCGAACCACCGTGGTGGTGGCACATCGGTTATCAACAATCAAGAACGCAGATGTAATTGCAGTGGTTAAGAATGGTGTCATAGTGGAGAAAGGAAAGCATGACACTTTGATTAATATCAAGGATGGTGTTTATGCTTCTTTAGTACAGCTTCACCTGAGTGCTTCTACATAAAAAAATTCTTTCCTTTTTCTTTTTGTATGAATCACTATTTGTGAGTAATATACGATATAATTAACACCAACAAGTTTTCATTTTTCGATTCATTGTTGAATGTTTATAGATTCTTGTGTCAGTAAAACAAAAATGTTAATCATCGTCTTCACTTTCCTCACTGTATGAGACTAAGGCTAAACCTGTTTGCAGAGCTTCAGGAGTTTTACCTGTATCATTGGCTTTTGCAGAATCTAAAGAAGTCTGGTTGATTTGGCTGGCCGGTTCTCCATTCCCCGAGATTTCTTTCTTCTCTTCCTCTGTCGCTTTAACCTTCTTCGGTTGTGGCTTGACTTTTATGATCGTGTTAAATGGACGAGTGTTTCTCTTCCCGGTCGGTTTTTGTTCCTACAAAAGAGATCAAGATACATTAAATACCCATGTGGTTCGAATTCTCAATTGAACAGTTCTCCAATTTTATCGAACGACCCAGTTTGAAACACGAGATGCTCACTTTAGTGGTTGGAGCTGGTGGTGGAGGTGCTGCTTCTTTTGGTTCGTGAAGGATTGCTGATCGTGCCGCAACCGCTGCCTGAAGATGGAACCATAATAATCCAAGGTTGATCTGGCAATTTAGATCTGTTAACTATTTTTTCAAGATTCACAAGAAATTTACCTGGAAACTACGAAGCTGTTCTTCCTCTTCATCTGCTAATTGCCGTTCATATTCCTTCTTTGACTACAAAAACAAATGCAAACGAAGGTATTAAGATGACAGAGAGAAGATATGACCCCGAGACTCGAGCCATCAAGTCATGATTCTTCTTCTTCCATTACTGATTGTCAAGAGCTTATAAACATCTTACACTGGTTATGGTATATGCAGCACATACGAGATATGTTAAATAAACAGGCAAGAAATTTGCTCACCATTTCGAGTCTATCGAGAAACTCTGTCTCGTCTTCATCCAAAGCTTTGGGTGGTCCTGGCAATCCAATTCAAAAAATAAAGAGTTGAAAGACATCTCTTCTTCAATGAAACCATTGAGCAAAAGGCACAAGCCAAAATTTGTAATTCCAGAAAGAAGGATTAAACCAAAGACGTTGCAAACTATAAGCGATAACAGCTTCAAACCACGGAATAAATACTGCAACAGTGAGCAAAAGTAGTGACTCACTATGCTTGAATCTTTCGTTAAACTCAGCGTCCTTCTTGTCTTTGTTCTCTTTCAAAATCTGAAATTAATATGTACAAGTGAGGAAGAAGAAAAGGAAGCATTGTTCACATAGTCTTCTTCTAATTGCAAAATTTGCCAGCCCCATGAAACTTGAAACAACATGATCGAGTAATGGCTACTCATGGGAGAGAGAAAAGCACAAGTAATCTCAATAATCATTCAGATGAAATCGGAACCAAAGACTGAAAATATCCACGAAAAATAGAAGAAACGACAATGAAGGATGGAGTCAAACCTCGTACAGAGCCCTGTCTCTCTGGAATGTTCCATCTTCAACTCTCTCGCCTCTTTCTTTCTTCGATTCATCTAACTGCGTCACGATATTCAATTTCCCAGAAAGAAAATTAAAATCGAAATTTACAAAATTAGGGGTTCGATAGAGAGGGAGACAGAGACAAGAGAGAGAGAGAGAGAGAACCTGTTCTTCCGAGACGAAATTTAGTAACCTAATAGGCTTAGCGATCTCTTCAGCCATCTTCTTCCTCTACGCAACTCTCTTCGTTTGCTCTCAATTGAAAAAAAAGGAAAAAAATCTCTGAACAGAAAAACAAGAATAAATTTTACTCGCAGGATTTCAATCAACACTTCTTTCTCCGTCATTTTTACTTAAAATCTCAAGAGTTTTCAATTCTTCAGAAATACCCATTTGGTCATTCTTTTATTCGGGTTTGACCCTAAAGGTTTTCATCTGAATCAATTTAGCACCTCGATCCTCGCCTATTAGTTTGAAAGTAGGTAAAGACAAAGATGTAATGAATCAAAATCATACTCAACAACTAGGTGTTACATATGTTTATGCTTATTGTTTAAAATGTGGGATACAAAAGTTTTCAATGAGGAAAAATTATCGAAATGCCAACACATGATTATGAAAGCAGAATGTTTGATGAAGAAAAAAAGGACATGATTTTATTGTTACGGATTATAATACAAAAAGCTGTTAAACGTTAAAAAGACATTAAAAACAAAAACCCCTCGAGGTTAGCTTCTTCTTCCATTGCAAGCCGCTCCTCACAAGCTCATCAATAAAGTTACCTCCGGAACCTCTGCCGGTGGCGCCTCTAGCGCCTTATTGTTACACCGGAAACATGTGATGACCTATGGAAGAGTCTAAGTGAGGCTCTTGTGGAATATATCAAACTATCTGCCACCAAAACCAAAACCAAAACAAAAATATCCATGTTTAGAAGAACACAACTCCTTAATGGGTTTGGTCATATACAATCAAGGAAACATCACCTAGACCATGGAACAAGATCTGAAGTTGTCAGCTTTTTTACAAATCAAAAATCAGTTTGGTTTATAGGTGGTTATCATATAGGTTTATTTAAGGTACTAGATACAAGATTGGGAAAGCAAGAAATCTCAAATGTTGAGTATCAACTCTAAACGATAAAAGCAAGATTGTGAATTCGAAGCATACCTGGTTTACTACACTGGAGGAAGGTTTTGACAAGTCATCTCATCCTTGACTAACTCTGTTATTGCGTCTCTCAATCTCTCATAATCCTCTGTTGTGTTATAAACCTGATGAGAAATCCGAACATACCCAGTGACTAGCCCACTGTCTTTATCTTTCACTCCTTCCTCGCCATCCCTCAATCCATGAAAATAAACTGGAACCTCCACTGAATAACGCACCCGCAGATACGACCGCAACTTAGTAGCATCTTCATCAATCATCACGCAGAGTTTTGAAGGTAAACCGATCATAACCATCCCAACACACATGTCAGGAGGTGACCCGAGATTCGTACCCCAAGAATTAGCTAGCATTAACCCCATTCTAACAGCCTCAACATGGTTCCTATCCATTATCCCTTCAATCCCTCCCTCGAACCTGTTTACAAACTCCATCACAGATGGAACCACGAGCTGCGAGCTGTAATCCCTAGTCCCAATCCATGCACTCTCTATAGGCAAACCATTCCCAAACTCATGAGACACCACAGGGTGATGAACATCAGACTCGGAACTACGTTTCATGCAATAGAAAAACGCGATAGAAGGCGGACAAAAGAACCATTTATGCAGATTGCTCACATAGTAATCAGCTCCGATTTCTTTGAAATCAACTTTAACACTACCGATGGCATGAGCTGCATCAACAAAAACCTGCTCCACGCCTTCTTCTCTGCAGATTTTAACCAATTCTCGTACCGGCATCAAAACACACGGCATCGACGTTATATGGTCAATGATAGCTAACATAATCGTTCTACCATTCGCACTACCCTTCTCTAATCCTTCTCTAAACGCCAAGATAATCTCATCGTTCGAGTTTACAGGGAAAGGTAACCTAACCTCAACAGTGGAGCCTCCCACGCGCGAGACGTAAGCCTGAATCGACTTCTTCACGCTCTGAAACGCACAGTGGAACATCACTACAGTGTCTTCCTTCCGGTACTTCCCTTCCGAGAAACACCGTCCGACTTTCTGAAGAACAATAGCGGCAGCTGTGGTCGCGTTATCAACGAGCGAGACCTCGTCGACGTCATCGGCGTTGATTAGGCCACTGATAACGGTTCGAGAAGCGAGCAACCCACGACGGAGACCGTTGAAGTAGAACTCGTCGGGCTGACGGAGATACCGAAGCTGCCACTCACGCTGCGCCTCGAGAACGGAGCCGGGACAGCACCCGAAGCTGCCGTTGTTGATTCTGGCAACACCGGTCTGGTGGTGAGCGAACTCGGACCGGATATCCGACTCGGTTAATAACCCAGCGAGGCGTGGCTTCTTCGGGGTACGGTGATTGTGACTCGTCGAATCGCCGTTCCGCCGCTCGTCCGCCTCCATCGGACTAAAAATCTCCGCTAGGGTTTCTTCTCGAATTTAGGAATGCAGCAATTTTGTGGGTCAAATCTTTCATTCACTGTTGGTACGTCATCGTCGATTTAGTGGTGCGGTAACACTTTTGCGCTTCCCGACAATTTAGAAAATTTGAAAATTTAACGAATTAATAATTTTTTAATTCATTATCTGTTTTCCTTCAAGATTAGGAATTTGATGCTAGTTTATCTTTATTTTGGTTTTTTCAGATGTTTTTACAAATTCTGTTACTGTTCTGGTTTTTGGAGCCCATCGTATTCAATGAAATCAATTGACGGAAAAAAAAAAAATTCATTTTATATGATACCGCTAAATAATTTTACGCTATTGACATGCGATCATTTGCACCTTGTTAAATTTGATTTGTATCATAATCGACGAGTTTCAAACATGGGCTTTATTGGGCCACTCAAACATGGGCTTTATTGGGCCAAGAAGGTGGGCTAATACTAGGTCGAGTTACATAACATGTGAGATTACTCTTATACACATCTAGATGTGTATAAGAGACAGGGCTTTATTGGGCCAAGAAGGTGGGCTAATACTAGGTCGAGTTACATAACATGTGAGATTACTCACGAGTCGCACGATTAATTTTTTTTTTATTAAAATAGCTTTTCCATGACCTAACCATTCAAGTCATGGGATTAGAATATAAATCCATCTTTTCTCCATTATAAGTTTATAACTATATAGTTACTCGTGGGGTGGAGTAGAAGGACCGAGTGACGACGATTAATTCTCTCTGCTTTTCCGCAGTTTCAATCCCATTTCGTTCGTCGTGCTTCTCTCTCTGGTTCATCCACGTAATCTAACTCGGTAAATCCCAGATTCTTCTCTTAATCTCTGCCTTTTGCTTTAAAATTTTGGGGTATTCTAGTTTATGATTTGATTGGGTATCTAGATATGTGGCGGAATGAAGTTACGATTGACTTTATCAGATACGGATCGATTATTCTTCTTTTAGTGGGGATCGATGTGATTAGTATCGAAATGTCTAGTTTCGCTATCGCGGTTTTGATTGACTCTCTTAGGGTTGCGATTCTTTGCAAAATCAATCATTTTTTTTCTTCGGGAAAGATGCCAATTTTATTTCGAGTTGCAATTTCTGTATTCTGCGTATTAGGGTTGTTTTACCCTTTTGGTGAATGAATCCGCCTTTGATATAACCCGGTGAATAGAGCCATAATTTTTACTGAAAGAAGATCAGATGGAAAATAGTTTTTTTACATGTGTTTGTGTGTGTGTGTGTGTGTGTATTTTTCACTTCAAAAGCGCATATGAACATATATATATAAGAATATGCTTTCAGAACATATTTGATACATAAGAGAGACTGTATATAGAGAGGCAGATGTTTCTTGGCTGTAAATAACGTTTTCAGTTTAGCTTCGTGAGGATTGTGAAGTTGTCGATTATGTTAATAATATTGAGTCAGTGCAGAGAATTTAGCGTTGACTTATTGACCAAAAGATGGGCCTGGCCCATGTATACTGAGAATTAGCCGAGAAATAGATCGAGCCCTAACACGTGGCGATATATAATTGGGAGTAGTTCAGTGAGTCAAAGGTTTGGGAGTCGTAACGTTTTCCCTTTAATTCGCTCTCTTCTTTATCTTCGCTGTTTTTGCCTCCGCCGTCTTCAGCACACCGGCGAATTGGTTAGGTTCTTCTTCTCTTAATCTTGAATGTTTTCTGTTTGTTCTTTGAATCGATTGAGACTTGGGTTCAATTCTTTTGGAATCTCGGGGAATCTGTTGTCTGAATGGTCTCGACACTCGTTTCGTTNCGAGTTACATAACATGTGAGATTACTCACGAGTGTCACGATTAATTTTTTATTTTTTTTTGTCGGCGTCACACGATTAATTAAAATAGCTTTTCCATGACCTAACCATTCAAGTCATGGGATTAGAATATAAATCCATCTTTTCTCCATTATAACTATGGTGATGAATGTTTGTTTGGTTTTTAGATTTTAGTTTTTGGTTTTTAGATTTTGGTTTTTGTTTTTAGATTTTGGTTTTTGATTTTTGTTGTAGATTTTGGTTTTTCTAAAAACTTGAATGGTGATTTATTTAGTTTTTGGTTTTTAAGGTGGTTTATGTTTAGAAACCCATAAATTGTGGTTTTTGTGTACAAAATTAAAAACTCTTTAAAACTAGTTTCCCTAAATTTTAGAAAATTTATTTTTTCAAAATCTTGAACGGTAAAAAAAATAGTTTTTGAAAAACAAAAACTAAAAACCATTCCAAAAACTCCAAACATTCAAGCCCTATAGTTATCGTATAACGGAGAGGAGATTCGGTAAAGGAATGATAATGACGTTCTTACAAACTCGTGAGCTCATGAAAATGCAATGATTAAAGAACAAAAAGAGGGAAAGATAATGACGATTTAGAGTCAGGGTTTGGAATAGTTGTTTAGTTAGTGACAGATTGGATTTGGATTATAACGTGGTGCTGGGGACACTCGGGGGACTTTCGCTGGAGTTTTTCAAGGAACACGAGCGCCCCCGAATGGGTTATCTTTTGAATTTCCATAAAGGCCCCTGTAAGTTAAATTATAATTTACTAGGCCCATAGATTTCGGCTTTCTTAAGCCTTTTTAATGAAAAGGCCCAATAAGAGATGGGTTGAGACTGTGGAGTAGAAGGACCGAGTGACGGCGATTGATTCTCTCTGCTCTTCCGCAGTTTCAATCCCATTTCGTTCGTCGTGCTTCTCTCTCTGGTTCATCCACGCAATCTAACTCGGTAAATCCCAATTTCTTCTCTTAATCTCTGCCTTTTGCTTTAAAATTTTCGGGTATTCTAGTTTATGATTTGATTTGGGTATCTGGATATGTGGCGGATTGAAGTTACGATTGACTTTATCAGATACGGATCGATTTCTCTTCTTTTAGTGTGGATCGATGTGATTAGTATCGAAATGTTTAGTTTCGCTATCGCGGTTTTGATTGACTCTTTTAGGGTTGCGATTCTTTGCAAAATCAATCATTTTCTTCGGGAAAGATGCCCAATTCTATTTGGTATTGCAATTTCTGTATTCTGTGTATTAGGGTTGTTTTACCCTTTTTGGTGAATGAATCCGCCTTTGATATAATCCGTTGAATAGAGCCCTAATTTTTATTGAAAGAAGATCAAATGGAAAATAGTTTTTTTACATGTGTTTGTGTGTGTGTGTGTATTTTTCACTTCAAAAGCGCATATGAACATATATATAAGAATATGCTTTCAGAACATATTTGATACATAAGAGAGACTGTATATAGAGAGGCAGATGTTTCTTGGTTGTAAATAACGTTTTCAGCTTTAGCTTCGTGAGGATTGTGAAGTGCAGAGAATTTAGCGTTGACTTATTGACCAAAAGATGTGAGATTACTCACGAGTCACACGATTGATTTTTTTTTTTTGTCGGCGCACACGATTAATTAAAATAGCTTGTCCATGACCTAACCATATTTCAAGTCATGGGATTAGAATATAAATCCATCTTTTCTCCATTATAAGTTATATAACTATAGTATAGTATAATTAATGCATTTAGCATTGACTTATTGACCAAAAGATGGGCCTGGCCCATGTATACTGAGAATTAGCCGAGAAATAGATCAAAGGTTTGGGATTGTAACGTTTTCCCTTTAATTCGCTCTCTTCTTTATCTTCACTGTTTTTGCCTCCGCCGTCTTCAGCACACCGGCGAATTGGTTAGCTTCTTCTTCTCTTTCTCTTGAATGTTTTCTGTTTGCTCTTTGAATCGATTGAGACTTGGGTTCAATTCTTTTGGAATCTCGGGGAATCTGTTGTCTGAATGGTCTCGACACTGTTTCGTTCCCCTTGGATGTCTTTAGTTTAATAATCTATTCTATTTAGTGGTTCTTATGTTCCGTAGCTTTGAGTATTCGACGATTTCGTTTCGACTTTCCTGTTTTGGCCGGCTTTGTTTCTGTGTCAGATTGTTTACTCCGTCAGTGGAGAAGATAGTCTCAATCGATTCGCAGATCTCGAAGTAGCTTTCGATTAGTGCTTAGGATTTACAAATCAGTTACCTTGCTGGTGATACCTTGATCTGACTATAAACGTATTTCTTTTGTTGTTAATGCATTCAGAAATGGCTGGTCCAAGTGGAAAGAAAGAAAAGGTTGAAAAGGCTGGTCCCAGTGGAAAGAAGAAGAAGGACGTCAAGAAGGAAACAGGTCTCGGACTCAGCGTTAAGAAAGATGAGAATTTCGGAGAATGGTATTCTGAGGTTTGTTTTTACACTCGGTATCTTCCCAGCATTTTTCTGATTTATGTCGTGATGATTTCCACATTTGTTTTTGGTCCCAACCAGGTTTACGACATCTGCTTTTTATGTCTGTCTAGGTTTGTAAACACGAGATGATTGAGTACTACGATATCTCTGGGTGTTATATCCTTAGGCCATGGTCAATGGCCATTTGGGAGATTATGCATGTGAGTACCTTCGTGTTATTATTTTCCCTTTTAAGTAAATCACATTACAGGAAGTGGAATCAAGAGTTGGAGATACAAAGTTCGCTCATTTATTGTTCATTGATTCCTTTTCTAGAGTTTCTTTGATGCGGAAATCAAGAAAATGAAAGTCAAGAATTGCTATTTCCCTCTGTTTGTATCTCCTGGTGTCCTGGAGAAGGAGAAGGACCATATCGAGGGATTCGCTCCAGAGGTGTGTATATCGTTAATCTTAGGCACTTGTCTTTGTAACAAAGAGGCCTTCTTTTAACAGTTTTGAATGTATGTTTAGGTTGCTTGGGTTACCAAGTCGGGTAAATCTGACTTGGAAGTCCCAATTGCTATTCGTCCAACCAGTGAGACTGTCATGTACCCTTACTACAGCAAGTGGATAAGGGGGCACCGCGACTTGCCATTGAAGCTCAATCAATGGTGCAATGTTGTTAGATGGGAATTCAGCAACCCTACCCCATTTATCCGGTATTTAATTGTCATATACTTCTTTCTAGTTTCTGTTCATCTCTGTAATGCTTTTTTCCTTGAGCTAGTCTTTGTTTCTGCTGTAAATATTGGGCTTGTTGTGGATTT
The DNA here is from genome assembly GCA_020283515.1 of Alliaria petiolata. Taxonomy (NCBI): domain Eukaryota; kingdom Viridiplantae; phylum Streptophyta; class Magnoliopsida; order Brassicales; family Brassicaceae; genus Alliaria; species Alliaria petiolata. Next base: position 97,163,233 of record JAHZTW010000002.1, read on the forward strand.
AAACCTTTGACACATAAGTTTGCTTGCCATAACCTATTTAACTGCAGGAGCCGTGAATTCCTCTGGCAGGAAGGGCACACTGCTTTCGCCACGAAAGAAGAAGCAGATGAAGAGGTAGGTGTACTTAAACTTTTGCATGTGATTCAGTCTCTCCCTTTTTTTACTGCAAACAAGAGTAACATTTAGCACCTCAACATCATTTACGAGAAATCCTTTCATTCTACTGCTGCTACTGTTCTCAGGTCCTTCAAATTTTGGAGCTTTACCGTCGCATATATGAAGAGTATCTCGCAGTCCCAGTCGTGAAAGGGATGAAGAGTGAAAATGAGAAGTTTGCTGGGGGACTTTACACTACAAGTGTAGAGGTATGTAATCTTTCTGTTTTGTTTCAGAGACATAAAATTTTTTTTAATTTACTTGTGAATTCACTCTTAATGAATAATACTTTGATTTTATTATAATAGGCTATCATTCCAAACACTGGACGTGGTGTACAAGGTGCAACCTCTCATTGTTTGGGACAAAACTTTGCAAAGATGTTTGAGATCAACTACGAGAATGAGAAAGGAGAGACAGCAATGGTGTGGCAGAATTCTTGGGCCTACAGTACTAGGACGGTAAATACTTGAATTACTTCGGTTATTTTTCCTCGTGTTCTATATAACTCTTAGCATTTCAATTTCAAACTTTGTATAGATTGGAGTGATGATTATGATTCATGGAGATGACAAAGGCCTAATACTCCCTCCTAAAGTCGCATCTGTGCAAGTTGTTGTGATCCCTGTGCCCTACAAAGATGCCAATACCCAAGGAATTTTTGATGCTTGTACTGCAACTGTATCTGCCTTGTCTGAAGCTGGTATCCGTGCGGAAGATGATTTAAGGGACAACTACTCTCCTGGATGGAAGTATTCAAACTGGGAAATGAAGGGTGTTCCATTGAGAATTGAGATTGGACCCAGAGATCTGGAAAATGATCAGGTTAGTCTGGCTTATCTGTTGAATATTTCCTTATGTGAAGTGCCTGATTTATACAGAGAAGACATTAAATGTTTGGTTTGAATATGTAAACTTGTAATGGGGCTAAACGGATTTCATTTATCTTTGGTTTACATCCCCATAGGTCAGAACTGTGAGACGGGACAACGGAGTTAAGGAAGATATCCCAAGAAGTAGCTTAGTTGAACATGTTAAGGCACTGCTTGAGAAGATCCAGGAAAACATGTATGAAGTGGCGAAGCAAAAGAGGGAAGCATGTGTTCAAGAGGTTAAGACTTGGGATGAGTTCATCGAAGCTCTCAACAAAAAGAAACTCATCTTAGCTCCCTGGTGCGATGAAGAGGTGCGTTACAATAAAAAAAAAAACTCTTATTCCATCGTATAGAATCAAACCGCTGAGGGGATGCAATTTTAAGCTCCTTGAAATTAAATTATTTGTAGGAAGTGGAGAGAGATGTGAAGGCACGTACTAAAGGTGAAACTGGAGCAGCTAAGACCCTTTGTTCTCCATTTGATCAGCCAGAACTCCCTGAAGGTTAGAGACAGATAGTGACCCGTTATTTTTAATCTCTCTTGATAAACTTTGCTCATAGAATTTGTCCATCCATTGACACGAAGTTTTAATGTTTTGGATGCAGGCACTCTCTGCTTTGCTTCAGGAAAGCCTGCGAAGAAATGGACCTATTGGGGCAGGAGTTACTAAAATGTTGTTCATCACGTTTTG
>JAHZTW010000002.1:97167588-97353576 GCA_020283515.1 Alliaria petiolata
ATGAAATACGCTGCTGAATTAAAAAAAAAAAAAAAAAAAAAGGAAAAAGAAAATTTGATTCCTTTAGTGTGTTCATTTACAGACTGGTCTCACTCTCTCTCTTCTCTCTCTCTTTTTCTGGCTTTTCTCTCTGTGACCCTCTTTGTCTCTTTCTAACAGAACATCAAATAAGGTATCACTAGACATCTTAGATTTCATCGAACGTTGCTGTTTCTTATTCTTTAATTGTGCTTTTAAGTCCTTAATTAGATTGTTTTCCCCTTTCTGGGATTCGCCATTCTCGTACGGGAAGGAGGTAATGGTGATGACAATTAGTACGGAGAAGGTAGAAGATGGACCTACTGCTTGAATTTTGGCGGGCACAAACGGTCACTTTCAATGATTTTTTTGTCCAGTGTGGGTTCCCCAGTTTCCTCTCACCACTGACCCATCTAATCAATCTTTGCAACTTGCTACAATCAAAGCCCCATGAGAGAGAAATCGATCTCAAAGATTTGATTTTTTACAGTGTAAGAGAGAGAGAGAGAAAGAAGGAGTCGAAGCAAAAGAAACTCAGATTGTTGTCAAGATTTAGCTTTCTGCAGCTGAAGGAGATCACAGATCTTCTATTCATATGAAGAGATCTTTCCTTGTAAGTTTTAACAATCTCCTCCTCTTGCTTCCTCTTTCTGTTCTTTTCTTTGGACCATTCATATCCCAATGCCCTGTCTCTCAAATCTGCTAAATATATCTTATCTTTGAGATCTGCAGAAATGATCTGGGTAAACTTTGAGAATTTTCCTAGATTACTGTTCAAGATTTCATCTTTCATCCTCATTTGATGTTTGCTAGCTTATAGAGGTGAAATGTGGCACTCACCTAACTGTGTCTCCAATACTCATTAGTTATTAGAGTTTTACAAATGTGAATTATCATAGGATCACAATGTTCAAAGATTGTTTATGTGTTATCAGAGTTTCTTAAGAGATTGACAAATGTTGGTTTTGCAGCTCCTGTATGTGCTCCTGGTACAGGGATTATATGGTGGTTGGTGTAGCGTTGGAGGAAGCCTGCATTGCGAATATTCCAATTCAGGGAGTCTTCACCGGCCTCACAGCGTATCGATTACAGAGTTTGGAGCAGTTGGAGATGGCGTGACTCTAAACACCAAAGCCTTTCAGAATGCTTTGTTCTACCTCAATTCTTTCTCTGATAAAGGAGGTGCCAAGCTGTTTGTTCCCGCTGGCCAGTGGCTAACCGGGAGTTTCGACCTTATCAGTCACCTAACGTTATGGCTAGACAAGGGCGCAACGATTCTCGGGTCAACGGCAAGTCTCTTCCTCATTGATTCTTTACAAGCATACCTTTTTGTTGTTATAAAAGGTGATCAACTTATTTCTTCTCAGAGCTCTGAGAATTGGCCTGTGGTTGATCCATTACCATCATATGGACGAGGAAGAGAATTGCCCGGTAGAAGACATAGGAGTCTTATCTATGGTCAGAATCTCACAGATGTAGTCATAACAGGTAATAATGGATCATTCGTTTTCTAACCGATGATGTTGGCCTTTGAGGTTGGTCTGATGATTACTGTAATTACAGGCGAAAACGGGACGATTGATGGTCAAGGAAGTATATGGTGGGATTGGTTTAGAAATGGAGAGCTAAACTACACAAGACCTCATCTTGTTGAGCTCATGAACTCTACTGGTCTCATCATCTCCAACCTCACATTCTTGAATTCGCCATTTTGGAACATCCATCCTGTTTATTGCAGGTCAGTCCAACTTCATCTAAATGCGATTTGATTTCAGCTAAATTTTCCCTCTTGTGTTCTGATATTGGAGTTTTTGTCTAAACAGAGATGTTGTTGTAAAGAATCTCACAATCTTGGCTCCTCTTGAATCTCCAAATACAGACGGAGTTGATCCAGGTGAGTTTCATTCATTGCAAACTCTACTCGTGGAATCGATATTTCAGAAATTATTCTTCACAAGGTCTCAGCATTCTTCTTGAAATTCGGATCTGAAAGTTCATATCTTGAGATCAAATTTGATAGACTGTGACAATTGCAACAATATATATTTTATTTCCCTTATGTATCTTTGGGAATTTTCTTGTTATTGCAGACTCGTCGACTAATGTATGCATAGAGGACTGTTACATAGTTACCGGAGATGATTTGGTATCGATAAAAAGTGGTTGGGATGAGTACGGAATATCCTACGCACGGCCAAGCTCCAAGATCAAGATCAATCGGTTAACAGGTCAAACTACTTCGAGCTCAGGGATCGCCATCGGGAGCGAAATGTCTGGTGGTGTCTCCGAAATCTATATCAAAGACTTGCATTTATTCAATTCGAATACCGGAATCAGAATCAAGACTTCTCCTGGAAGAGGAGGGTACGTCAGAAACGTTCACATATCGAACGTGAAGCTCGATAACGTGCAGAAAGCGATTAGATTCACGGGCAAGTACGGTGAACATCCTGATGAGAAATTCGACCCTAGAGCACTTCCGGCTATCGAGAGAATCACGGTTGAGAATGTTAACGGCGAAGATATCGGTGTTGCGGGTCTTCTTGAAGGTATAGAAGGAGATGAGTTTAAGAATATATGTTTCCTTAATGTTACTCTTACACTGAAGAAGAAATCGAAGAAATCTCCATGGAAATGCTCAAATGTTAGAGGCTATTCACAGTGGGTTTCGCCGGAAATCACTTGTGATTCTTTTGAAGAGGGTATCTTCCCTGAGCATAGCTCTGATTGTTTTGGGTTATCAGAGAGTAATCTGGAGAAATCAAGCGGTTTAAGTAGATCACCATGGTTGCTTTCTTGGTAAGTCACTGAAGTTTGACCATTAAGGGGGAAACAACAGCTTGCTTGATTGTGAAGAAACCTCTTCAATTTTCCTTCCAATTTTTCTCTGAGGTTTCGTTTTTCTTAAAAAGTGATATGCGTTCGTTCTTCCTTTCCTTTTGTTATTTTCTTGTAAATTTGTGTGCAGTGAGGAAAATAATCAGAGTGGCTTAAGAGTTTTTTTTTTCATTTTTGTTTTCTTGTGTTTTTTTTGTTGTTGTTTGTATGGGCTTTTTAATGCTTTGGTGAGCAGAACAAAGTGTAATATCTCCGACAGAGTCATTTGAAATTGAATTTTTGTTTGTTGACAACTATTTTTTTCAGACTCAAATTCCATAAGAAGAGCAAAACTCGTAACTGTCAGTGTTTAATCCAAAAGAAAAACCAAGTCGAGTCTGAAGAAAAGTGAAAGTTAACAGAAACGAAAACATTCGGAGGCTTAATAGAAACTCAATTGAAACTTTTTTTTTTTAATAAATGAAAGATAGATTTTGATTAAATCCGATAATTAGTATTGTACCAAATCGATTCATATTAGATTTGGTTTTATTATGGCTAATATTTTTTTTTTAAACTAATAAACCAACAGAACATATAAACCTTCTTAATATTAAGAAGGGGTCTGAATTTGTTTTCCTCCTTACAAGTTACAACCGGACTAATATAACGCAATAAACTAGAAAGAACCAAAATTTTGAATAAATCTCCGACAAGTGATTTACATCATGATAAAACTAACTTTTTTTTTCCCCCACTGTATTGGTCAATCCTAGATTCCATCTTTGCTTTAAAAAAAAAAAAAATCAGTAGTGATAAGCTCTTGATATCTTCAGTCTTCTCACGCTAGACAAGAACATCCTATAAAAAAATAAAAAAAAATCAATAACGTAAATCCCATTTACAAGAACATCATTACAAAAAAGGTTTATAATTAGATATTAATAAAATAATTTAAAAAATGCTTACTCCCAAGGAACATCTCCCACCATCATCCAGTCACCTTCCTTGTCTGCGTACGTTAGCACGTGACTCTTCTCACCACACATCTCTTCTTCTTCAGCCCCTGTTTCAGTTTTCACTATTATTTCCCATTCGCCCATTACATTTCCACTCTTCTTGTTTCCATACCATATATTTTCTTAAACAACCAAAAAACCCAATGTTTTACTTCTTTTCATTAGGAATCCAATAAATCATCATATAAGTCTCTCTTAACAAAAATAATAGAATGGGTCATATGGTCTACATGCAAAGAGATAAAATTCATGTTGGAAGATATATATCATATTTTTTATTTTTAAAAAGAGCCAAAATAAAACAACATATATAATTAATTGCTTAATTACTTCGTTGCATTATTAATCCAATAAAGCACCATGTTTCATATACGAATCTCTTTTGAAAAAAAAAAAATCATAAATGAGTTTTGGTCTACATGCAAAAATATATACGTGTGTGTGTAGATATACTTACAAAGGATTGAGGCGTTGAACATGTAATCGAGAGTTGTGATCAAATCATGGTAACCATTAAGAGACAAAAGATCGATCTTTCTTCCAATAGGAACTCCTTCCATGTTCACTTTCACATAGAAGCTTCCGAGACTATTACACTCGTTTTGATCTTCTTCTTCCATGATCATTTCATGATCAGCCGCAACGACTACATATTCTTGATTTTCTACTCCGTTGTAATATTGCCCGGACGATGATCCGAAGCTGAGTCCAAGCCTCAGGTCCGTACTTAGGTTCCGAGTATTACTCGAAGAGACACCAAATGGGTTGCTTTTGCAGCTGCTTTCTATCGATGAAGACGATGAGCTTCTTCCTCTTCCCATTTTTTTTTTTTTACTAATTCTCTCTCTATGATTTTTTTCTAAACAGGTGACTAATGATTTGAACGTGTGTGTATATATATAGAGGAGATTTTTTTTTATTAATTTAATATATTGATATGGTCTTGGTGATATTTTGTTTTTAAATAAGTAAAAATTAAGATGGTGGAATGATGAGACAGTGTGGTTAAAGATGTTGTTGATGTAGCAGACAAAAAACACGTGTCATGCAGACACTTGGTCAAAGTGTTGGTTTTGACTTTGTGCTCGGATTTTTTTGCTGGGTGTGTTCTAGTTAAATTTGCATTGTTTAAAAGTAAAAGTACTCGACTCCTAGTACTCTTCGATTAACAAAAATATATTGTCTGATTCCTTAACTATACAACTAGTTATTCTAATTAAAATGACTAATATGTGTGGAGCAGATATAAACGAATAAGATATACGGTTGTGTAATTTATTTAGCAATTCATACATGTCACATACCTAGTTAAAAGAAAAAGAAAAAAAATTCATACATGTCATATTAATTAAAAAAGTTCAGATGTAAGTCCTATATTTAAGGAATTAGATGAACTTAGACAAGAGATACATGTTCTAACCGGATAAGAACATTACTTCATGAAAAAAAAATAGGATAAAGTACATTTAAAGTTTTGTTAAACCATAGTTTACTTAGTTTTTCGTCCTAATTAAATCAAGTGCAATGCATGAGATTATCGTGACGCGCATTGATGCATTCGTGGGTTCGACAAACACCATTTCCATAATTAAGGGTTTTTTTATAACCCGCGAGACACCTTTTTAAAAAATGTTTTTTTCTTAGCATAAAAATGTTTGTTTAATTAAGTATCAACTGCCAAACACGTCTCATTGACGTCATTAAGTCTGTAATAATCTTTTTAATTATGACAAAAACAAAATAGTCTACGTGGACTCCATCGTATCCAAGCATGACAAGAGTTTGAGCTTCCCATCCACGTCGCTTTTAGTTACACTCCTCATTTTCTTTGATTGTTACTTTATCTTAACATAAAAGCATATAGTCAAGTCCAGCCAAAAATATATATTTTTCAATATTAAAACGAACCCTTTTATTTTATGTGTAACAACCACGGTGAATAAAGTGATACTAATCTCCTATAACTCGAGATCGAAAAATTTGATTTCAAGCAAGAAGTTTTGTCTATATCTCCTCCTTGTATCGGAAAACCAAAACATGTTAAATAAGTCTTTTATATGCTGTCAACATGCGAATTCGTAATTTTTAAAAAAACTAATTTTCTTTAGGTGGCCAAGTAGTAAGAAATCAAGATGTCTATTTGGGATATATTCGTTGGATTTGGGTAAACTCTTGTAGTCATTTCGATTGATATACCAAACTTAGGTCACCAAAAAAACCTTGATTTTGTACGTTACATGTAATAATTAAAATAGAATTGCAAAAAAGATAAATGAAGGAAGAAAAAAAGATAAAAGAGAGAAGCTAGGGAGACAAGGGAAGCATGATGAGTAATGAATGCGTAACCTTAAAGAGAGGAGCTAATGAAAGATGCTTCGCCTATGGACTAAGGACTAAGGAGACGTCACAATTTCTCTCCTCACACTTGAAAACATTATTTTTGCAAAGCACAAGAAAATGCACAGACACGATGCCCGTAACACACAAACACCATCGACAACATTTTCACATTCCCCACGTCACGTGCCTTTTTCCACGTGTCTCCTCGCTTTGTCGCCTCCACTTACACTTGTACCAAATTCTCTTTAGCTTCTTCGTGACCATTCAAGATGATTAGAGAAACGATCCTTGTTTTCTTTTTCTTTTTTCCTTTTCTTATATAATTGTAAGGTTTTAACCGAAATTTCCGGTATTTTCCAAATTAATATTACCATTAAGCCAAACCATATTCAGAGACGTCTATTCGAGTAGTGTGTCTTAGTTGGAAAATTACTATTATTTATCACCTTTTTGTATAAATAAAATATATCGTTAACAAAATAAAATATACATAATTTGTAAATATTCTTGAACGATCCTGACTCTATATATCAAATGTCGTTATCAATAAGCCAAAACTAAGCATACGAAGATAGCTAATACGGAAGTTTTGAACCTGAAACATTCAAACAATGTCTTTATTAGAATTAATTGCGATGATACCGTTTGGTTTGAAGAAGCAAATAGACTGTAGACAAAAGAAAATAACAAACAAAAAAAAGATTTAATTAGCTTGAACCAAAAGAAACTCCAAACATGTTTATAGAGAGAGAGAAGAAAACAAGGGGAAAAGATAAAGAAGAGATATGTTCCCCACCATCCCTACCATTACCATCACCATTCCTCACTTTTTCTTTCTTTCTTTCTTCTTCAAACTTTTCTCTACACCATTTTTTGTCCCCTTCAACAAATTTTTTTTTTTATATATCTTCTTCTTTTTTTTTTTTTTTTTTGTTTCCAGATCACCAATATGTTGCATGTATTTGGTCAGTATCTTTCTTTGGATCTGATACAACGTATGGATTTTCCAAAAACGATAAAAAAATACATACTAGAAAGAGCAATAGAAATATCAAAGATTGACGTAGACAACAAAAAATGTCACATTTCAGCAAATTAAATAATAATCTTAAAATAAACGAAATAATTTAAGAAACTGTAGAATTGAGATCTATGGAACAAAATTTTATACCAATAGATAACAAACAAAAAAGTATACACATAGAAACTAATTTCAAAAGGAGAATAGTGACTCTCAGATTTCAAGGCACTCATAGTTTTTTAGTTTCAAGATTTAATGATAATGTCTGGTCCTTTCATAAATCATTAAGTTGTAAGAGAATTTCCCCCTCTCTTTTTGAATAATTCACTTTATGTTTTATCGCAAATTATGATAACTCGACTTTACTGCAATGTGTTTGCTTGTCAGTAAAATCATGGGTGGCTTCAAATCAAGGATGATTGCATGTCTCGTGACTCTTTGTAGCATCTCTTGCTGGCCAACTCATTCCATTTTTTCTCGTTTTTTGCTTTTTTTTTTTTTTTTGGGCTCACAAAGTTGACCATAGCAACATGCAAGACCAATTATTACATCTCAATATATAAATAAAATATAAATGTGGAGAGGCTTTTCTTACCACTAATATATTCTCCATATATACCGTCTTTGTCATCCTTTAAGCAAATTCTTATATAGATAAAACCATACCATTTATGTGATTCTAATCACCATATATATATACCGTCTGGCGAGTGATGAATGACTTGAAGCTACTCCGTTTTTTTTCCAATAAATGGTGTTTTATCATTTTATCTTAAAGGGAATACATTACGTTTGCTCTTGTTTTAAAAAAAATCTTTATATTTATTTCTCCCGTTTTACTTTACAATGAAGATTTCTTCTGTTATTATGATAAATAAATAATGATAGTATATATATATATATATATATATATATATATCACATGTTTTACAAAAGGTAAAAAATAAATAAAGTAATGTGTTTTTTTGGGTGTGTGTATTTTATGAGAAATTATCACTGATAAAGAACCAAAAAAATATTAATATTTGTTAGTCTAGTATGTCTACTTTGATTTAATTGATTAAGGGTGAATATTACGCTCCATAAACTTTATAGGCCCAAAAAAACATGTAAATAAAATATAGAAATAACCTTGTCTTTATGGTTCAGAATCAAACAACAAAAACTCAACTTTCTCCCGTATTTCTTTTGTTTAGCTAGGTCAATCATCCACGATGAAAGGTTTATGGACGATTCCAAAAGGGAAATGTTAATGAACCTTCCTCTAAAGCTGTGTCAATTTATCACAATGAACGATTCCAAAATGTTAAATTTCGATTAAAAAAAATATATATATCTTTTAGTGTCTAAACTCTACTGAAGTTTACGATGACTTTATTGGTTCGCTGCCACCAAAAAGAAAAAGGTATATCGATTTCCCCCTTAAAACCGAGTGGAAGCATGTTTTCTTTAATCACAATTCAAAGTTTATAAAATAGAGGAAGATTTAGATTTGGTCTCTGAAGTAGGTCTAGGAGGGCAATCTAGTGAGGTATTAGTAATGTCCTTTTTCATATATTTTAAACTATATAAGTTTGGTGAAGCTTAATGAAAATGAATGTATGAAACTCGATAAAGCAAAGATACGGGGTGTGTGCGTGCGTGTTAATATTGAGGTGTTACGTGCGTTCCTTTTCATAGAACTATTGATACTATATTTTATTTCACTTATTTGGATTTTACATTACGCACTAACCCCGTGATTGATTTGGGATTTTTATTTTTTATTTTAATAATTCCCAAATCTTAAAACATGATAAAAAAAAATAAAAAAAAAAGATATGTGTGGCTGCGTAACATTATGTTCCCCTTTAATCTGGACTCTCTTTATGACGTCATTCCCCTTCCAAATGACATTTGATTTGCCCTTGTCCGATGCATATTACATAGTTTTAGTTTCTTTCTTTTTCTTTTTCTTATTGCTCTATTAGAAGAGAAACAAAGTATAAGCAGACATATTTTTTTGAGCCAACTCTCGACTCTGTTCATAAGCCAATTAAGGGCCCAATAATCCCATAATTGTAAAACTTGTCGAATGTTGTTGTTAACACAACGGTAATATTACAAAAAAAAAAATAGAGCAGTTAAGAACAGCAACAGTTTTTTAAACAACGGTAATACTGCTTAAACTCTATCACGTCTCGCAGATTACTAATTATTTTCCTTATCTCTCAAATATCTTTAGTTGTCTTATTGTTCGATGAATCATACAAGTTGATGTTGCTTGTTTCACATGTTTCAATTGATTACTCTTGTACATTGCTATTTCTTGTTGCTAATCTCATCTGGTTAAATGGGATTATGGTTATATATAGTAACTTAGTAAGCTTCAGAGTGAGGCGCTCTTTATTGATGTGATTAGGTCTACTTGTTGCAGATGGGTTTATGTCATTCGTTTGTGATTAATTAAGCTAAGTAGATATGAGGTTTACCTGTTTGCTTATGGGTTTTTGCTGAAATAGTGAATTATATGAGTATCCGGTTAAGGCTAACTTTTACTCAATGGAGTTTATTGACTCTGCTTGTAAGTGTGTACGTGTGAAAAAAAATTTCGATAATTGTGTGTGCTTATTTATGTTTGTGCAATATTAATTGTCGGATTACCTAAAGAATCTTGTGTGCTAAATTGCATTTACGTTTTGTTTTTTTTTTCATTTTTTTTTAAATTATATATTAAATTAATTCAAAAAAGAAACCTTTTTACGTCAAATGCTTCGTCTGTTTTAATTTTTGAAAAGAAAATCAATAACATTTAGAATTTAAATTGAAACAGCAAACTAAGTTTGGAGTCCTTCCTCGTATCTTCGATCATCCATGTTCTGGATCGTGAGAAGTTGATTTCGCACTTGCTTGTTAATAAGTTAAAAGATTTTGCTTCAAGGAATTAGTGTTTCACCATGTCTTCTAGCATTCTTTTCCCTCCAAATGGTATGAATCGAAGTTTGGAAAATGTATCTTGCAAAGAATCTCTGGATATGATCTAGACCTTTTATCATTGATGTAGTTGACAATCTCTTGCTAATGGTAGAATATCGAGTATTGAGAAAATTTCTTACTAATTTTGACTATATTTTAAAAATAAATCTGCATGAGAAAAACAAATGATCTCGTCCCCATAAGACCTGTGCACAAAACACAAGTCAAACTAGCACCATCATTCCAAATCTTCATGTGATCCCTTGTTGATAGGCGATTATGCGCCTTTAGATACGTTTAACTAGTTTTTACATTAATGTTAAAAAAAATAAAAATTAGTTTTCACATCGCAATGCAAATTTAGCACTCAATTTTTTTTATTAACTTAACAATAAACTTTTCTCATTTTCACACCAATCAAGAATAATTTCTTATATTACCGGATTAATGAAAGAAAATTGAGTAGGACTGTTTAACTAGTGTTTAGATCAAAATGTTATTTACTCGGTTTAATATTTTTCTATATTCAAAACTGTGGTTTGATAACAAGTCTACAGAAAGCAAAAAAGAAAAAAAATCATGTCGCGACATTGAAAATAAATAAATAAAAAAAGAATGCAAGAGTGAGTCATTGTTATGGTGGACAAATGTCTAAATACAGTGCAAAAGGGGACAAAAAAACACAAAGGGGCTATGAATCACGTGGCTTTCACGTGAAGTTCACGCCCTTCTTTTTTTTCCTTCTTCTACTTTTTCCTTTTCAGGATAATGCTGCCAAAACTCTACGTGGGTCCCATTAATATTTTGTGGTGGGCCCAGCCCATTCTCCATCGTCCTTAACTCCTTATACCTCTGTGAAGGTTCTTCCCACAGCCACGTGGGCTTTTTGGCCCGTTCTCTTTTTCTTTTTTTTTGTCGTTACCATTTTATTTTGTTGAAATTATCATGTTCTATCGATTTGTGGGGAGATAACGAAAACTGAGGAAATATATTTTTGTTGTTTTCATTGAGTTTTACAACAGATATTTGTCTACGTTGTGGCAATCTGACATTTCGACTGATGTATATAAATTTGTTAACTCCAATCTGATTGTATTTTACAATGCGAAAATACAAAAGTTTTTTTCTAAAAACTCTAAAAGATGCTAAGATTCGACTTAGTACGAATGAACAGTACTGTACTGAGAGATTAATTGCACTTGAGAAAGAAATATAAAATAAAATAAAATAATAGTTAAATTAAATAATAATGATAACAAAGGGGAAAAAAAACAAAAGCGAAATATAAGAGCTAAAAAGACTCTGAAGTTGATCAACAAAAGAAAGATAGCTTTAACTTACTCATCCAAGCAAAGAGAGGCCTTTTGGATCATTCAACAAGACAAAGATGACTTCTCCATCATCAACCTTCAGACCAAATTAAGTTCTTGATTCACATAATATGCACACACATATGTATGTAGATGATGTTCTTACCAAGCGATTATTGTTGCAGGTTAACCGACAAAGAGTATTTGGAGCTTGTGTTTGAGAATGGGCAGATTCTTGCAAAGAGCCAAAGATCCAACTGCTTTTCTCTGCAGAATCAACGTACCAAATCGATCATGGATTTGTACGAGGCCGAGTATAACGAGGATTTCAAGAAGAGTATCCATGATGGTACTAGTGGTGGCTCTATCAAGAATCTTGGAGACACACAGGTTGTTCCACTACATCAGGTTGTTGCTGCATATGAAACAAACATGTTGGGAAGCAATAAAAAAGATGTTGGTGAATCATCTTTGATTCATACTTTGAAAGCTTCTTCATCAAAGAGAATGGTGGTTGATTATGAGAACTGGAAGAATATCGAGTTTATACCTCCTGATGAGCATTCCGTGGTTGCTGAAAGGTCGGCCGAATTGGGCTTTGACTCCACAGATTTTACTGAAGACAGTGAAGGATCCACGTATCTAAGCAGTGTAAGAGGATTGATTGATTCACAGATTTTGTTGGTTTGGTTTTATCTGTTAGGTTCTTTTGTCTGAAGACCTTTTTTTTTTTTTTTTGGGGGGTCTTGGGGGTCTCAACGCAGAGTCTAGATGATGAGTCAGATGATGCAAGGCCACGAGTACCTGCAAGAAGAAGAAAAGCTTTGGTCAAGAGAAGACGAAGCAAAGAGATTTATAACTCACCTGAAAGCGTAAGTAACCTCCTCATTAAACTACTAAGCCAAATTGTATAATCTGAATCTGATACATTCATTGGTATTCGATAATATGCAAAACAGAAGCAAAGAAACGATATCAACAAGAAAATGCGTACTTTGCAGAATCTACTACCTAATTCTCACAAGGTTAGTCCATAAGAAGCAACTTTTTATTTTCTTTCAAAAGAGATTCTACCATTACTTCACATTGCCCTAAATATCCAACTGTTCATAGGACGACAACGAATCATTGTTGGATGAAGCAATCAATTATATGACGACCCTCCAACATAAAGTACAGGTATAATAAACAACTGATTCCAACTTTTTTACATATCAAATAACAAATTCAATCCAAGGAATCATGTTCTAACCTGTATAAATCTTGGATGGCAGATGATGAAGATGGGTAACAGATTTGTTACACAAGCAATGATGTTGCCTTTGGGGCCGCATTACTCTCAGATGGGTCTAGCAACAGGTATGCCAATGGGCGTACCACAGTTTCTGCCTGCGCCTGTTCTAGGAGCTGGCTTGCCTGGGATTAGTAATTCAACAGATATGCTGAGGTTTCTTAACCATCCTGGACTAATGCCAATGCAAAACTCTGCACTCTTCACTCCAATGGAAAACTGTTTCCCCCAGTCAGTCCCGCCATCGTGTGCTGCTTTCCCTAACCAAATACCAAATGATACAACAACCAACACAAGAAATCCAGGAACACTAACAGATGGAGCAAGTCTCTCTGGTAAAAAAATCTGAAAAACCGTGAGCAGATGAAATAGACAGTGATGGTAGTTACATGCTGATTCGCCGTCTTGTTATCCTTGAAGTAACTAGTGAGAACAGTGGAGCCATCTCAAGGTGAACCCATACAGGTTCAAAAGTGCACCAAAACATCAGAACAACTTACCATGGAAGAATCTGATTTTCTCTTTTTAGTGCCAGTTTTTCTAGTTCGTGTAACATATAGGAGAAGAGCTAATAATAATCTGAGAGTACCAGTTTCCGTCTAATGAAAAATACGACATGTTGGAAATATTTGTCGATTACCTACCACTAGCGGAATGATCGAAATCATAATCTGACCTTCCGCTCTGTTTATGGAACAAGCTAAGCTCCTGAGTTTATACAATAGTGTGAAGCTTTTGTTTTTGAATCCCAACAAGATGCATAGCTTAAAAATAGCATGGAACTTGCTTTAACCGGTTCCTTTCTTATTTATATGATACTGATTGTACAACAAGAAGAGAAGAAGGACGCACCACAATGAAGGAAGATGCATTGTGCAACTATGCTGCTTCAAGAATCTTCTTTCCACTATCTTTCATCCGAACTGGTTCAGTAGCTTGCTCCTCCAATATTTGTTTTATATTGCCAACTTTAAGCTCTGAGAACATCTCGGTCAGTGAATCTGCAGTATCTGAAGTCGTTGGTCTGACCTGGGAACTTTCGCTTTCAAGCTCCATCTCTAATCTCATGAATTCGTCTTCAATATTTTCATCATCCATATCTGGATATGGATCTGATTCTGCAACACAACAAAGAGTCCAGTTAAACATAAAAGCTCATGGATTAATCGTGTATGTCTGTTCAAATGACCCCAAAAAAAAAAAAACACTCACCAAGAGCTTTTTCGACTTCCTTTTGTGATTGAATAGTTTCCTCAATTTCTTCCAAATACTCATGAACTTCATCTGCAATGATCTTGATGTCCTTCATAACCCTAGCTCCAGTTTTGATTGCTTCTGAGACCTGCCAAACACAGAGAGAGATATTTCTAAATCCATATTTGATACGATTACATAGGCCCAAACATGATAAGCTCGACCTATAGGGACCTTAACGTTTGAAAATACCATTTGCGTTGATTCGGAGTCCGCTATAGTGTTCAACACTTCATCTACTCTGTTCAGAAGTGACGTGCATTTTTCTCTGCTCTCAGTCGTCAGCTTCAATTCCCTTGCATGCCTTAGAGCAACTTTCTTGTGTCCAGACTTAAGAGATGCCAACGCTGACTTCCTTGACCTACAAAAGGGAAAAAGTCAAACACTCTTAATTCAATCTATTTAACCATTTACGGAAAAAAAAAAAAACTAAAGCTAAATTTTGTTTCCAAGGCTAAGATGATTAATGTAGGAGAAAATTAAACCATCTCGATACAAATCAAGAATCAGAAGGCGTTACATTTCACAACGGTGGTCCATCACTTCAAGTCGATCTTGAAGCTTTTCTGTAGTCCTCAGCAAGTGCAGAATATCACAGTCCAAAGTTGAGATACTGGGAAGTGCTGCTTCTGAAAAGGACACTTTAACACCCTGCAAAGCACAAGTATGTTGGATTCAGACACTATGAATAGGTATCGGCCTGAACTGAGTCCAACTTCCGAAACTTGTCAAATTGGCCTCTTCTAAATGGTAGAAGACCAGAGAAAATACGGATAAGAACCAACCTCAATCAGTTCTCCCCGATTGATAGAGATTTTCTGCGCTTTTCCACACCGTGACAAGTGACTCAAAACAGCAGATGCCTCATTCGAGCCGTTGCACAAGTTCCGGAACTTGTTCAGCGTGACGACACAAGTAGAAGTCCAGTGTCCCTCAGATAAGAGTTTCACCACATCAGCCGCTTTCTCCTAGACATCACATCGACTTAAAAATGTCTATCAGCCACAGAACATTCTTTACCTATTATATAATCCATGTATCTAAACAAAACAAGAAATAGATGGTTGAAATTGAGAAAACCCATACGCACCTTCAAGAGTGGGATTATAACAAGTTTGTTTTCGAGAATCTCTCCAGGCTTCACTGAAGGTTGAGCCATTAAATTCCTCACAGTCCTCAACAAACGAGATACGCGCCCACTGAATTCCGGATCTTCGAGCTCGCTAATCCGCACAACATCGCCTTCGTTATGCATCAGTAACTGGGAACGACAAGGAGATGACGAGAAACTCGTAATCTCAATCTCAGGAAGAAGAAGAAAAAGAGTCTAAGAAGACAAAGCCCTTTCACCACTAGTTGCAGAAACTCACCAGTACATGATCAATGCATAAAGGCGTCATTCCTCCTCGATCAAACCACGCCTTCTTCACCTTTGGGAACAAGAGAAAACGATACATAATCACTTCTTTCTACTGATTTGGAAACTAATTTCCTCTACAATCAAAAGCGATAGACCAGACCTGGACAGGATCAATGATGAACACTCCGAGCTGACGCGAAACCTTGAGGATCAAATCGCGCCAAAACTGAAATCTGGGTTCCCAATCGGATCTCTGCCCACTAAACGCCTTGAATCTGGCCTTCGCCACCACCTCGTCGTCCCAATCCGGGACTTCCCTCCGTATGAACTCCTTCACAGAATCCGAATCCATTTCCTCCGTTCAGGTGAAATTTCAGGGAAAAATGAACTGGGTGGAGGAAGACTGGCTTCTACACTCGCACGTTTGCAGGATTTTTGACCCAATCCTGCGAATTTGAACGTCGAATTCCCGCCGCAGTATTTTTTTTTTTTATAGGAAGATCGTCGGGGAGAGAGTCAAGTTACAAAGGAGTTCTCAAATCGACATGCTCTGCCGTTTGAATTATACGCTTTACCACTGTGTGGCGTTTTCTTATACGGCATAAATATTGAATCCCCAACAAATCCATTTTAAAAATTTTAGGCCCGGCCCATTAGTGAGTGCGTGAGGAAGCTTTGACTTTGAAAACGAGACTGATCAAAAGATCCAACCGCCAGCGTCGCTCGGGATGTTTTATCAAAAAGACAACAAATCCACCATCAAATATAACCGTCTAAGTTATTATTATTCAGTTGGATTAGAAAGCTTCCAAATTTATAACTATAAGAAAATAAACTTAGTTCTTAAGGATAAGTAAACATCATATGGGCCGGCCATACGGTGACCTGATGAAGAATACACGATTGACACACGTATGATTTTGAAAAAAAAATGAAAATGGGAAAGTCAAGGGTAAATTAGTATTTGTTTTTCTTTTGGTGATGATGATGAAAGGCACTCCACACGAAGAAGTGAGAGTGCGAAACTAAAGAGGAGTGATGACGTAGAGAAAAGTGCAAAGACACGAACGGGACAGGAAGGACCGTCCATGCCTAGTAAATGCGTTATATTAATTACGATAATGATTTGTTTAATCTATCAACACCACACAATACACCTGATTCATCCAATTCCATCTAACATTCTAAAAGCTTATCTACACGAAAATGGAGACATATTGCAATGTCTTAACTCATCCTGGTCTGGGATAATTCTAGCATGTCATGTGATTTTGCATGTTCGTTTTGGTTTGATGTTGATATTTATATCTGTTTTAGCCCAATGGTCTATAGGTTCGTACTTAGTATAGTATGTGCTTAGCCGTTTAATAAACAATACTAGTGATCTTTCACAGATTTATAGACCAAATTCAAGTTAAACTTTAACCTTATAAGTTATAATCGTATTTATCCTCAGATTAGTTAAAATAACATTATCGTTATTAAGTGATATAGTCTAGCAGTAAAGGAAAAAAATCGCTTACGAATATGTTATAGATAAGTGATGTAATTAATTAACGGTCGATTAGTTGCTTGCGATATTGGATAATGCATTTACAAGCTACTTATAACACATTCTAGGGGTACACGTTTCACTATTTATTGCTTGAAAGCGACAAACTTGGAAATTCTATGAATAATCAGTCTCGTGTTAAGATAAGAGATAGAAAAGGATCACTAATTTAGTAATTACCTTAGTTTAACATTTTTTTAATACTAGTACTATAAAATATACTTTCAGGTGGATTTTTTTTTTTCTGTAATAAAGAAAACAGGTTTCCGCGTTGAGTAGGACCAAGATAACAAAAAGAAAACAACGTTGCTATT
Organism: Alliaria petiolata; assembly: GCA_020283515.1. Taxonomy (NCBI): domain Eukaryota; kingdom Viridiplantae; phylum Streptophyta; class Magnoliopsida; order Brassicales; family Brassicaceae; genus Alliaria; species Alliaria petiolata. Next base: position 97,184,840 of record JAHZTW010000002.1, read on the forward strand.
GAAAATAGCAAAATTTGACCAACCTTTTTTTGGCTAATATTCAAATAAATACTGTGATTTATAGTTAGTTATTGAAGATTATTAAGATATATATAATTTTATGGATAAAATATGGTGGAATGGATCATTGGTAAACAGTGTCTACTCATTCCATGCTTGATGCTTGATGGAATAGAATGAACAGTCTACTCATTCCATTAAAAAGTTAACAAAGTTCAAAAGAAAACATCACTTTTTGGAAAGGAATGAGTTGGACATATTTATTGTATTAAATTTTCATATTTCATTCATCTATATCCCATTCACATTTATTTCATTCATTCCTTATATTTCATTCAATCAACAAAATGAGTTAGATATTTATCACAAAATATAGTTCACTGATTTTTGTTAGTGATGTCAATCTATACCATCATCCAAATTCAAATCAGCATGGATAATGCATGCTGTTGATCAACAAAACAAAGTGAGTTATTAGATATTTACTACAAAAAACAAAAACAAAAGTACCAATAAATCATTGCAATTTTCAAACAAAAAGAGGGGCAAAAGCGTAAGTAGCACAAAACCCGAGACTTGGGTATAAATGAAATCATCTGGGATTAAACCACGAGTTGACTCAGTTTCACACCATATAACGATAAAGAGAATAGTGGACATTCCAAACGTCAGTCTCTTCACTTTCCTCCTCTTCTTCTTCTTCTCTTTCATGGCATTTGACGAGAGCTTGATGGTGATTTCTTCCTTTCCGGTCCTGGAAGACGATGTAGGATTCCACCAGGTCCGGAATTCTCTGTCGAGACTGTCTATCTGCACAAGCTCCGTTTACGACGCAGGCGAAGACGAAGCCACGAAGAATCAGCCAGATTTGGGTGTTTCCACGTCGGAGGCTTTCGACGGAGCAGAGGCCGACGGAGAATTCTCCGATGATGGAGGAGGAGGAGGGAAGGAGAACGTTCGCGAGTGGGATTCCGACAAAGAAACACCAGCTGAGTTTTACTCCCTCCCGGTGACTCCATCTCGCCGGAGAAGAAAACTTCAAGTTCCCGGCGAGTTGGTTGCGAATGAGAGTAACAGAGATGGCAGTAAGTGTAGTTTACGGAGGCAGAGGAGGGTACTAAGGGAAAAGAAGAAAAAGGGGATTAGTAATGAGCACGGCCATGGGTTTAACGGAGAAAGTGACGGCGGTGGAAGAGAGGGATTAACGGTGTTAACGAGGGCGAAAGGAGGAGGGAAGTCGTTGAGGATGGGATTAGAAGAAGTGAAGGCTTGTAGAGATCTCGGGTTCGACTTGGAGGTTCCGGGTCGGATCTCTGTGTCAACCGGGTCGAATTTCGATACTCAGACCAGTAGTGGCGGCAACTCCCCCATCGCCACCTGGCGCATCTCCAGTCCCGGTAAATAATCAAATTACAGTATAGTTTTATTTATTTATGATTTTTTTTCTCTGAAAGAGTTATTATGTTTATTGTTTTTTTGCTCAAAGGTTAAGCTGTGTCTATTATTGAATTTAGGTGATGATCCAAAGGAGGTTAAGGCGAGATTGAAGGTGTGGGCACAAGCGGTAGCTTTAGCTTCTTCGTCACGTCAAGCTTAGCTTCTCAGTATCTTCTTCTCTGTTTTAGGTTTTACTATTATCCTCCCTACTTTTTTATCCCTTTTTTTAAAGTAATATATATTTTTGTTTGGTTTGCTTAATGGGTACACAGCCGGCCCTGAGCCCAAGCGGGCCAAACCCATACTTGCGGTCCTCGTTTATATATATAAAATATCGACCCTCATTTTCTAAAATATGTCTATAGTCTAGTGGTGAGTGCTCCTCTATTCTTCCTCCAGATCCCGAGTTAGGGCCGGGCCTGAATGGGTATTGAGAGATTTACGAGCTAATAGACGTAGATTTAGTTCGTTTTCTATATATGTAAATACGGTAACAGTAGTTGTTTCATTTCATGGATGATGATGGAAATTCGATAAGCTTTAGTGACTAGCTAGTGAGAGAGCCATTCACGTGAATTAATATTTTTACGAAATAGCATCGCAATTTTAACTGAAATAAAGTATTTGCCAACAAAAAAAAATAGAACCTGCAAGGTGTAACTCTAGCGTGCGCTTCATTATAATGGTACTAAAAAGCGATGTACAACTGGTATTTCAAAACACAAAAACAAAAGAGGGACCTCTAAAAACAGAACAAAGGTTATCAAAAGCAGAGCTCATGATCGGTTTTTGAGATTCGGACGTTTTGTATTAGAGTCCAATGAATAAAGGAATGTATTCTTTTTTTTTCTTTCTTTTTTTTGATATATTCTATTCTGTGTAATGACATGGATTTTGTCACTAACTAGATTCCTCATTTGAATCAAATGCTTATAAAAAAATTAGGTATGAAAGAATAAGGTTTCACTCTATACCTACTAAACTAAGAATATGAGCATGATTTTTGTTAACATTTAAGGGATCAAAGAGGCATTAACGAAACATTGCACAGGTAATATATATGAAAATCAAAATCGACATGTGTAAATTATGAAAGCATTTTCAAGCACTAATTGTATAAGTTTGAAAGAATCAGAGAGATAGAATGTTCACACACAAATACGACAAATCGAGCGAATCAGAGAGATAGGGTCTCAGAGACTTACTCACTCGAAAATCAGATTGTGACATGTTGTGTCGCATGGGTAAAGGACAGTCAAATGGCTTTGACAGCAAATACGACAAATCGAGCGCCAAAACTTTGGGCTTAAGGATTGATTCAGATTTATTCCATGCAAAATTACGTCAATAAAAAATGATAAGATGGGATCCTCCTCATAATTATTTTGATAAAGGATTGATTGGATCCACATTGGTCAATGTGGATTTTTCTTTGTTTTTGTTTGAGGCTTCAATCGCAAGTCACATCCACCGTATATTGTACCCATATGATATATATTGTAGATTTGTTTGAGGCTTCATGTTTTTTGGTCTCTCTTGGACATCAGACGGATACAAATGAAAGTTTAGTTATTATTACTATAAATTGACATTCGAATACATTTTCTTATTGATGACAAAAAAAGAAAAAAAAAGAATACATTTTCTTATTTATTTGCAAACATTTGTGGAATCTCATAACACACACAAAAAAAAAACAGGGATTCTCAAAACCGAACAAAGGTGAAGACTGTTGTTACCAAAAGCAGAGTTCATGATCGATTTTTGAGATTCGTACGTTTTGTATTAGAGAGTCCAATGGCAATGAATAAAGAAATGTGTTTTTTTTTTCTTTTTGATATATTCAATTGTGTAATCACATGGATTTTGTCGCTATCAAGATTCGACAATTGAACGAAATGGTAATTAAAAATGAGGTATGAAAGAATAAGGTTTCACTATACCCTACCAAACTAAGAATCTGAGGATGACTTCTGTCAACACTAGAGACACCAGAGAGGCTCTAAAGAGAGGAAAACAAAACCTTGAAGAAGCTGAGATCTCTAGAGCTGTTTGATTGACACTGCACAAAGAATATATATAGGATAAAAAAAAAAAAAAACTTGGAAAGAAAGCTTATTACAGTTGAACATGATGTCACACAAATATAAATTATGATCTGAATCGACAAATAAAAAGCTTCTCTTCTGAGATACACGAATGTTACAGATTTGGAGTTTAGGATAAATATGAAAGAATTTTCAAGCAAATAAATGTATAAATTTGAAAGAATGAGAGAGATTGGGTCTCAAAGATTTACTCACTCGAAAATCAGATTGTGACATGTTGTGTCACAAGGGTAAGGACAGTCAATGGCTTTGACATCTTTGGCTCGGTCAAAGTACCAGTCACCTACAGACTCTGCCACTCGCTGATTAAAAAAAGACAGTTATGAGCAGAGTTTAACAAGCTTGTGATTGCTACAATGAGAGACATTAACGGTTTTTTTTTGAGGGGTGATGTTACCTTTCCGTTTAGTTGGGGAGAATCTTGGGTAAACCAAGTGTCCTGTCTTTCAGACTGACAATGCGCGAAGCAAGAGTTTATGAAAACACCGTTCTGGTCAGATGCTGAGAATGAATTTACAGCAAACACCATCTGATACCTGAATTCTATTTGATGTAAGGAAAAAGAAAAAAAAAAGGAATTAGAAACCATCAACATGGTGTAGGAGGCTCAGCATAGAGTAGAGAGAGTGATGGTAACTAACAGAAACTTGGTTTAAAATTTCAACCTTGGAAGAATTGGATCTGTGATGAATTACAATGCGAGTGATCTGCTTTGCATGCCTTCCAGATGCCGCCTGGGTCAGCAGTTGGAGGAGCTAAGCTCTCTTGGATCTGATAGAGAAAGTTCATAAATATGTTTTTTCCTAGGTCAAACACTGTAGGCGGATGAAGCAGTACGCTACATAAAAAACAAGATTACTTACCTGCCACGAGTCATATGCTGTGTTGAGAAGAAACATAGGGGTTTGGATGCCTGAAATCAAATTCTGGGGAAAGAAGCACTGAGGAAAAGAGAAAGCGCACAAAGGATTAACGTCAAAATCCCTCAAGCCTTGTCTACCGGAAACAGTGATGATTAATCAAGTGAAAGAGATGTACCGAAGTAGGATCCATATGGTTTGTACAAGTACTGGACAAGTTATTTTGGAGGTTCTATAAATTAACAGAGAAAAGTATTTAAGTGAGTTACGGTAAGCATAGGATAATGTTAAACTGTATGAACTTTTTATTCGTACCCGTTTCAAAAAAGAAAATATTGAAACTGAGATTACCTGTACTGTAACAACACCTTGGAACATATTCCTAAGCGAGTGACCCCCAGAGACATCCACTCTGCACTTTCAATCAGAATATTTTCAATTTTGGATATTTTTCTTAGCAGAAAAGCCAAGTTGAAGAGACTTACGCGTCCAGAAACATTCCAGCATCACTTAAGCACTTTACTTTGGTAGAAGTAGGTAACAGTTCCCTGAAGTCATCACAGTGAAAGATGGAAGCTAATCCTCCGGAGCATCCAGAAAGCAGAGCCTGTGATGAATATTCACTTGCAACTGATTAGATAAGAAGATAAACCACTTGCCACAGATTCCAGTAAACTGATAGGCCCAATGAAATGTAAAGACCTGATTTGCTTGCTTCATGCCTAAAGACAGGAACTCTTCCATAGCCACTTGCCAAATTCGCTGTCCTCTATAGAAGAGTTGTGAACTCTAGAAACAAGACATTGTAGCAAACTATAAGGAAAAAAAATCCTAGGTTTCAATATATTATGAATCACAATACACTCTTGTCTCTGACTAACCTCGTCCTGACTATCGCCAGCGAAAGACGCACCATCGCAGTAGCGCAACTTGATCCTGTTCCAGTTAAAGAAGTCTGCAAGCCACAAACATAGAAACAGAATCGATACAGTTACTGGACAACCACATGCACAAAACTCATGATGATATATATTGTGGACAAACCAGGATTATCTTGAGATTTATTGCTCAATATTCCAGTGAAGGCCAAGGATTTTTCCATGAATTTAGAGGAACCACGGCGACTTGTTTTGCGATACACACAGCTCCTATGATTGTTACACCATCCTCCACCCTACATTACCCATTGCATTAAAAACAAAAACACTGATATATCAAGTTTCTAAGTCAAGCATCAATAGCAGAAGCTTGTGTTGTATACTAAACTAGCAAAAAGTGAAGCTTACATAAGCTGTAAATGTACATACCTCAAGTTGGATAAGCCAACTGTTAGCACCTGAACCAAAACCACGATCTAGATGATAACCAGGCAGCGTCCCATCCAGGCACACTGCAGCAATTGAATAAACACACTAATTATCATCAAAACATTCAAGTAAACCAGAGAAGAGACTGACTTAGTTCTAAGAACGATTCGATGAGTCTTAAAGCGCAAAAAAATTTCCACAATCTTACGCAACAAATTAAACAATTGGTTTAGCAGTGTTTTTTTCAGGTAACCGAGGAGGAACATTTGAGGAACAATAATTGAAATTACGAGCCCAGACATACTGAAACTCAAGAGAGACGAGAATCTGAGTCTACGAATCCAGCAACAGGCAAAAAACCAAACTCCATAATTTCAAATTCCAAAATCGAGACCCAGGTGTGAACATCAAAGGTTAGTGTGATGGTGGAAACATCTCCTGAAGCAGTTTCCTCAAATCCCATATAAGAAGAAGGAAAGAGAGGGAGAGAGAAAGAGTGTACCAGCTCCTTTGGAGTCAGCTCCCTGAATCAAGGTGAGAGGCACCATGTTAACCTCAGGCGCCATCAATTCATTCTCCAGTAGAGATATCTTCGTCTCGGTATCCATTGGTTTCCCAAATCCATGGCTAGATCCGCTCCGAACCACCGCCGCGACTGAACATAGCGAGCACACAGCCACCGCAGTCCACAACAACAAGCTCCTCATCTCCTTCGCCGACGCAATAAGCTAAGTCCCGGAGCTCCGGGAAATGCAGCAAAGACGACGGCTCGAGCGCCAAAATTTGGATTAAAGATTGATTTCGATTTCTTACTCTTCTTATCACTGCATGAAGACAAAATAAAATAAAAAGAATGATTTTGAAAAGAAAAGAATGGGGAAAGCAGAAAGAAGGCTTTTATAAATTCCCTAAATTCTCTCAATGCTTCTTCGATTTGTAATAATTATGTTCCGTCACGAAAAATACTGTTATTAGTAAATGTCTAAATCTTTGACCCAAAAAAACAAAATAACAATAAATGTCTAAATCTAACTGCATAGCATTTTCTCCATATTTCATTCCAAAATGATTTATTTATTTGAAAAAAATTAATACCTTAGTCTAGAATTTTTGCTTACAGATTTGGCATTTAATATTTTTAGATTTGATAACTGACACCAAAATGTCTAATCCTAGAATAAAATCCTGTTTTTTTAGCTATTGTATGGAAAAACATGATACAGTTGAATGCTGTATGTGATATGTTTACTTAATATTTTTAAAAGATTAAAAAAAAAAGATTTTTATAGTTGAAATTTATGAAAATCATTAAAGGCAGGAAATCCATTTTCCTCTAATTTGTTCATAAATATTTTTTTTTTTTTACAGCAAAAATTGAACCAGTGGCAGTGTATTAGAAAGTAAATGACCATAACAAAAATAAAAATTAAGAAACTAACTATAGGGTTAGAGAGAGATAGGGAGAGATAGAGGGAGAAAAAGTGAGTTTTTGGTTAGTTTGTAGGTTTTTGATTTTATTATGGTTATTGATTTAATTATCCCTTTTTCTATAATCCATAGTTTTTTTTTGGTAAAAATATAATCCATAGTTTCTTATATAATATACAGGTGCATGATAGTTTCTTATAATATAATGACAGGTGCATGTTTGTGCTAAATGTTCCTCCTCTTTTGACGTAACTCTCTATATTTCTATTAGAGTTTCTACTAATCTCAAGAATATATATCAAATAAATAAGTAATCACGTATTATTTCTTCTACACTTGACAGGTGCATAATAACAAATATTAAATCTAACTGCATAGCATTTATTTGTAACTATTTGTTAGTCACTAGTATTATCTACATCAATTTATCTGTGTCTGAAAAATCAAGTTCTAAAAACAATTTAAATATAAAAAGAAGTTCATAGGTAAAATTTATTTGTAAATTGTGAAAAGTTTTTTAATTCCATTTACCTAAAACAGTTTTGTTAATATTCAGTTTATACAATCATACCTCTTCCTTTTGCTTATTCCAACTTTCAAATTTCATTAAAAATGTTTGATTTAATTAATTACGTTAGATTTACATATTATATAATGACACACACCGTACCAAAAAAAAATAATCAGAATCCAACATAAGAAAATGAACACAGCCCTTGTCGTTAACATAATCTTTAATTTGGTTTAGGCTTTAAAACCTTTCACTATTATAATAAAACGTGCATGCTCTCTGAATCAGCTAACCATTCACTCGTGGTATTATTATATGCAGATCTGATTCGTTTTCATTTTTTATATCGGATAAAAGAAATTCTATTTAATTCGGAAATTAACATGCATTATTATTTTTTTTTGTCAACATGAATTAATTTTCGTTTTGATGCTTTTAGCTCATTATCGATGTACTGATTTATTGTTTGTTTCTAAAATCATTTAAACCATTTTATTCCAATATTTTATTGTGATAGAAAAACAGTAAAATATCAAGAACAAGAATATTAGTTTAGATTTTACCAACAAAAAAAAAAGAATATTGTTAGGCAATCGGCATGTATAACGAACACCCACAGCGCCGAATCTAATTCCTCGTGGGTTGTACGTAACTGCACATGGATGGTAGTGATTCTAGTGAAGATACTACACATTTTTTCAGAATTCTTGAATTTTATTTCGTAGTTAACAATATATATCCCTTATAATTACGGATGAATTCAAAAAGACTTATGTAGATTATTTAAGATATATATAAGTTTTAAATAAGTAGTGTTTAAATGAAAATCATAAAAGTAATACATAAAAAAATGTTTTTCATGATCAAATATTTTTGTTGCTGCATGATATAATACTTTACTCTTTTTGTTTCGTCTACACTTGACATTTCGGAATATTTTCACTGCTCACCTTTAATTTTACATTTCTTGCCTTTTATATTGTTTATAGAAAATGAAAATGGCAGGTCACGGAAAGTGGGAAATGACTAAGAATGATAAAAATAATAGTAAGCTCTCTCTCTCTCACCTTTCACTAAGTAATATCCATTTTTTTTTGAAATTGCATTTATAAATATAGCCAACTGCTTCACATTGATCATAAGCTCTCTCTCTCTCTCTCTCTCTCACCTCTCAAGTTAATATCCCTGTAACTCTTCTTCTTCTTCTTCTTCGCTAGATTGAGGATGGATGAATTTGGAGCTAAGTACGAGTGTTTGTTCTTTGGTAATGCATACACAAACAAATCATCTTAAACTCTTTTTTTTCCTTTCTCTATGCAGTTTCTGAAAACTTATTAATTAAAACTCTGTTTTGTTGTTGTTGTTGTTGTTGCAGATATGGACGATACTCTATACCCTTTGAGCATCGGAATCAACTTAGCTTGTCGAAAGAACATCCAAGGAAAAGCCACTAACGTTTCAAGATGATTGAATCAATCTCTGGATAAATTCTTAATTATTGACTGAATTTAACTGTTTGTTGTCTTTTTCTTATTTGCAGAGTTCATGATTAACCAACTCGGAATCGAAGAGAGTGAAGTTCCAAAGATGTGTGTTGATCTTTACAAAGATCATGGAACCACCATGGCTGGTCTCAAGGTATGTTGTGATTTCTCTCATCCATTTCACAATTCTTGGACCTATAACATTTTACTCGAAAACCAGACCCGAGTCCAAACCGAAACAAACCAAAACAGAACCGTGTTTGCAGGTTATGGGTTACGAATTCGACAACGACGAGTTCCATGAATATGTCCACGGGAGACTTCCGTACGAGAAACTAAAGCCTGATCCAGTTCTCCGTAACCTTCTTCTCTCAATGCCTCACCGTAAAATCGTAAGTTTCCTCCCAAGTTTAACTCAGAATTCTCCACTGATTCCTGTTTCTCATCCTCTGTTCTTTTTTTGTTGTTAATTTCCCCCCAATCAGATCTTTACTAACGCAGACAAAGCTCACGCGACACGAGCTCTTAACAGATTGGGTCTAGAGGACTGCTTTGAAGGAATCATTTGCTTCGAAACACTANAATCAGACCGAGTCCAAACCGAAACAAACCAAAACAGAACCGTGTTTGCAGGTTATGGGTTACGAATTCGACAACGACGAGTTCCATGAATATGTCCATGGGAGACTTCCGTACGAGAAACTAAAGCCTGATCCAGTTCTCCGTAACCTTCTTCTCTCTATGCCTCACCGTAAAATCGCAAGTTTCCTCCCAAATTTTCTTTTTTAAACTCAGAATTCTCCATTGATTCCTGTTTCTCATCCTCTGTTTTTTTGTGTGTAAATTTCCCCCCATCAGATCTTTACTAACGCAGACAAAGCTCACGCGACACGAGCTCTTAACAGATTGGGTTTAGAGGACTGCTTTGAAGGAATCATTTGCTTCGAAACACTAAACCCATCTTCTGATTCAAACACTCAAATCCTCTGTAAACCATCCGTTGAAGCCTTTGAAGCCGCCATTCGCATTGCAGACATCGTCCATCCACGCAAAACGGTAAAGAAAAGTATTTACAAGAATCTTTATCACAGTTTCAGATACCAAAGCTCAGGAGTATATCTTCTTTTTTATCTTTTCAGATATTCTTCGATGACAGTATTCGTAACATCGCTAGTGCTAAAGCAACGGGGCTAAAAACCGTGTTCGTGGGGGACTCGGTGCTAGTTCCAGGTGCAGACTATGCACTAAGCAGCATTCATAACATAAAGGAAGCAATACCTGATCTATGGGAAGACAATAAAGACGAGAAACTTGAGGCAATTGTTCAACAAGCCGCGGTTGCAACCATGGTTCATGCTTAAAGGGGAGAGAGTCTTATAAGAACCACAAATCGATTAAGAGAACCTTAATTGTACTTTTAACTCATCATGTATCCGGAATAAAGAAACAAAACGACCAGAATCTAAAAAATCCTTTTGACTTTTTGATAGTTTTGATTACTCAATAATCTGATAATAGCAAAAAAAAAAACAGAACAAAGATTCTCAAGCTTCCAGCGGGAGCTCTCCGCAGGCATAGATTCTGCAAGCTTTCTTGGGAACATTCATCGCTCGTGTCTCCTGAGACTCGAGGGTCCTCACCAAATCCATACCCTCAATCACTTGCCCAAACACAACATGCTTGTTATCTAACCAATCAGTCTACACAAAAACAAAACAGAGAAACAAAAAAGAAAATGTTTTCAAATGATGAAAGATCCTAATACTTTACAGATGATGTGAAGAGCTGAGAAATCATTTACCTTGATGGTACAAATGAAAAACTGGCTTCCATTAGTATTAGGACCAGCATTTGCCATGCTCAAGATTCCAGGTCCGGTATGCTTCACTGCGAATGCAGAAAAACAATAAATCAAGAGCATCAATACCTCAAAGAAGAAATAATATTACATTCGCAGAAAGCCAAAATTTTGCTTTGTTAATAATAAGGGATACTCACAAGTGAAGTTTTCATCTTCGAACTGAGAACCGTAAATACTAATACCTCCAGTACCCTGTGAAAAAATTGACACTTTAGAAAGAAATATCAAATAACAAACAGTCATGTCTGTAATTTATCAAAAAAACTTACATTTCCCTCAGTGAAATCACCTCCCTGGATCATAAAATCCTTAATAATACGATGAAACGTCGAACCCTTGTACCCGTATTTTTTCTCACCTGAAAGAAATCAAAATTTCTTTACTCAGTGGTTTTGTTTTTTTGTTTTTAATCTCTCTAAAGTTCAAAACCTTAAACAATTTTAACTTGTGGAAATAAAAGAAAGATTGGGATTTGATTTATACCAGTACACAAGGCACGGAAGTTTTCGACGGTTTTAGGGACAACATCTCCAAAGAGACCCATCACAATTCTTCCAGCGACTTCACCTCCAATTTCCACATCAAAGTAACACTTAGTTGTCACTTTAGCTTGAAGCTCTACTTCCCCCTATAAAAACAGATTCACACAAGTTCAAGAAACTATATACATATCCACAAACCACAAGGCATCTTATGATTATGCAAAAATTAGGTTTCTTTGGGGGAATCTTACAGCCGCCGCCATTGCTTTAACACAAGCCGTTCTCTTGGTGTTGGCATAAGCGACGGAGATCTGCTTAGTGGGGAAACTTGACGCATAGTGCAATCTCGAAGGTAATGCGATTCCAGAGGAACGAGCTCCGAAGCAGACTGATTGAGATGTTCGACTAGCGGAGATTAGCTGCGACTTAACACCAAAACCAATCTACGCACAGAAAAGAAACAAACCAAGAGTTTTGAGGAGCCCAAAACGCACAAGAAGAGCATAACTTCGATGAAAAAGACTTTAAACCCAGTAAAATCGAAATAGAAAAAGGTGCAAAAAAGGCATAGGCTTTCACGAATTCAAAGCATAATTCTCGATAACCTGAGAAGCCCCCCAAAATGTAGGATTTAAGTTGCGAACCTGAGAAATGGAGCGAGAAGTGTGAACCATCTGCATTGAAGAAGCCATTGATCGATGCTGAAGAGTAGAGCGAAGAAGAAGACTTTGGTTTGCTTCGACAGCAGTCTCTAGTTCCAGATAAGTTAAGGACCGCCTCGAGCCTTGTTTTTAAGCTGTGAGCAAAACTCTGTTGTGGATTGATTTGATGATAATCCTTAGCATCTCACGCTAACGTACGCTGCAGTGATCACGACCGTATACTATTACTGGGCCTATTTGATTGATATCTGCCAAGAGCAGCCCAATAAGATGACAGGCAGCGCGGGAACATATAGGTTTAGAAAGCCCAAAACATACCCCAACATAATTTGTATGGATATTATTAATATTAGCTAACAAAGCCTAAAATGAAATGGTCGTGTTTTTAAGCGTTACAGCAAGTAGTGTGGGTTTTTTTATCATATTTATTTGATATCTACCAAATTTGAGAGACACACAGCAACCAATTTGTGGACTAATACACCCATTTTGTTTTGGTTTTTTTCTTTTAATGGCAACGTACTTTCTGGCATTATTATAAAGTATCAACAGAGGAATAACCAAAAGAGGTTGTTAAATTAGAGGATTTAAATTTACTCAACGTACTTTCTGAACCGATTGAGGCCAAAAACACAAGAGATTTAACAAGATACGTCTACCAAATTGAGAGAAAATGAACTGATCAGATAAACTTAACAAAAGAGGACGATCCAACAACCAAGAAAAGAAACAATACATTATTTTTGGTCTTTCAACTTTGCCGGCGATACATTATTAGTTTTCAGTAGGAATCAGCATCACCATCGTTGGGCGTGGGGGTGCCTCTATATACAGCAGCTGGTAATTCTTCTTGCTTTTCAAAAGCTTAATCACCTCGACGAAGTCATCTGGGACGTCTCCGGCGATAAGCATCAACGTCGACGGTTCCGGATTCTCAGCTGCCCAGGACACAATGTCCTCCAACATCTTCGTGTGCTTCGCATACTTCTCTCCTGAAACAACAACCATAACACATTCTTAATTTATTAAGGCGGATCAAGCTAGAGACATAAATCTTAATTAGTAAACCAAAAAAGAAAAAAAAAGAGAGAGAGAGAGAGAGAGAGTTGTTTTTCAGACCTGCGGGAAAGTGATTGACCTTGATTCCCGAGGAGGAGAAGTCATGAGGACTCATATCACCATAGGCGGTGATAGAGACAGCACCAACATGACCAGAATCCGAATAACTCTTTCTCATTCTCTCCACGACCTCCGCAGCATTGAGCTCATCAGGGACCTCGCATTCCTGGATGTCCCAAAAAACGCCCAACGCACCGGCTGCGAGGTTTCAAATCAAACGAAAATGCATAAGCGATTATAGAAAAATCACGACTTGAAACTCATAAACCAAACCCAAAGCATCCGTTGATAACATATCTAAATGAATATAGAGAAAAAAGAGAGAGAGAGAGAGATCTTACTGGCGAAATTTCCAGCGAAAGGATACATGGTTTTGACGTGCTGATAGAGTAGTAGTAGAGACTAATTTGTTTTGGTGGAAAGTTAAACAAAAGAGTAATTTTGTGGCTGCGACTACTGTTGGAAAACAAGAAAGGTTTGGTTTTTATAGCTGCGGATGGGAGAAAGAAACTAGGGTTACATCGATTTGCTAATTTCGATTTCTACCCCTTGCTAACGCACATACAACCCCCAAGTAGCCGAGGGTAATTTAGGAAAAGCTGCAGAGGGCTTTTCTGGGAAATCTTACTGATAAAGTAGAAGCGTACGACGGTCAGCGATTCTTTGGTGCAACGTTCGAATCAGTCAAAAAGCAAAGGACAAATATTATAACAATCGAAACGAATCTCGAGTTGCAGTGACCTTAATGAGAGGAGATCCGAGTAAAATAAAATGTTTTTAATCATTTAAAACTCAACACTTAAAAGATGAACAAATGCTCTGAATGAAACTTGAGTATCGTGATAATGAGGATAGAAAAGAGACGAGAGAGAGGTAAGAGGGAGGAAGAAGAAGGTTAGGTTTACGAAAATCTAATTAATATTCACTAATTAAGCCCAACTATAGCCCAATACAATACAGTTTGTATGGGAAGATTAAAGAATCCATTATTTATTTAGTGGGCCTTCCGTATTTTGATTATACAACTTGTGTTGCCTTATACATTATATATATCACAAAGCCATTGGGCGTGAAATCTCTGTTTCAGCCATCAATATTGGGATTTGTTGAGCATAAAATGTTTCTGATCCTTAAAAAAGACCAAAACGTTTGTAGTTGTTGTAGCTGAAAAGATTGTTTCTTATTGCTTTGCTGTGTTTAGGATTAAGCCTAATTATTTTACATCACTCTCAAATCTCAATCTGTCTACTTTAAGCAGCTTACAAGATTTGGACCAGATTAAAGTATTAATTGCCTTGTAAGCAACTCTTGTATCTCAGGATTAAAACCAAACGAACACGTTTTATAAACACAAGTCAGGAGATTCGAGGTTAATTAGCTTGCAATGATTACGACAACTGCGCTTTTTTTTTATAAATACCAGGCCCAGCCCAACAAGATAAACCATGATGGCTTATGTTTTGTCTCTCAAAAAGTTTATTTCATTTTGTGTGATTTTCCAACTCCTACCAAGAATTGGAATTTGAAATTTTTTCTTACAGAGATCTTAAATCCTAAACTTGATCGGGAATATATACATACATCCCGTTTAACATAGAATTCAAGAAAACGAAAACAACACTTACAAAGTTAAAATAAAATATACACACATCTGTAAGAAAACGACATCACATCTCTCTCCTCCAATTTCGCTTTGCGTTTAAGTAAGTTCAGCTTTGCATAATTTTCCTCAACGAATTCAAATATATAACGATCCAATCGAGAGACATAAAGAAGATATCACAGTTTCAAATCTCAGGATCTATATATCTTTGTATCCCTTGTTTACTTTGCTCTTGTACAGTACATCACCATCAAATCATGGACTCGAGATGTTATGGTTTCTTTTTTGCTTTGTTATCTCTCACTGTGATTGCTCTTGCTTACGATCCTGACTCGCTTCAAGATCTCTGCGTTGCAGATCGCACTTCAGGTACTATATCTGGAAAATTATAAGTTTAAAATACTTGTGATTTGCTTGATTTTTAATATATGTTTGACCATGTAATAAACTTATGTTTGGTATTCGGATCTAGATTTAAACGGATACTACGCATATTTTGTCAAAGCTCTACTTATGTATATATCAAAATTAAACTTTGCTTTTGTTGTTGTTGTGACTAAATGCTTAATGCCATATGAAGAAATTAAATATCGTTATTGGATTGTAGGAATAAAAGTGAATGGGTTCTCATGTAAGCCGGAATCAAACATCACCGCCTCAGATTTCTTCTTCGCCGGGATCGGAAAAACCGCCGTCGTTAACAGCACAGTCGGGTCCGCCGTCACGGGAGCAAACGTAGAGAAGATCGCAGGGCTCAACACGCTCGGAGTCTCCCTCGCGCGTATCGACTACGCGCCTGGAGGTTTAAACCCGCCGCACACGCACCCACGCGCCACCGAAGTCATCTTCGTGCTGGAAGGCGAGCTTGACGTCGGATTCATCACGTCGGCGAACAAGCTCTTCGCTAAGACGGTGAAGAAAGGAGAAGTTTTCGTCTTCCCGAGAGGACTGGTTCATTACCAGAAGAACAACGACAAAGCGAAGCCAGCGTCGGTGATCTCGGCATTCAACAGCCAGTTACCGGGAACACAGTCGATCGCCGCCACGCTTTTCACGGCGACTCCGGCGATTCCAGATCACGTTTTAACGACAGCGTTTCAGATCGGGACGAAAGAAGTCGAAAAAATCAAATCAAAACTTGCTCCGAAGGCAGGCTAATAATTTATTATATATTGCTTCGTTATATATATTTTATTTTATTAATTGTGTTAATAAAGGAAAAAGAAAAGCATATTGATCAGAGGGTTTTAACTTTTAAGCAATCTCATCATAAAAGGACGCAAACCTATAGACAGAGATCTCTCTCTATTACAATGCAAACACAGGAGAGAAAGCTGTACAATTTTTTTATACACTAAAGCTATAAAAAACCAAACAACATAACTCGCCTACATTTATATATATATGTATGAACCTGAAACTGTGAAACTCAAACTCAAAAACACTTGATAATCATTTGTCAATCCTGAGGTTATGACAAAGATGTCCAAGTTCCGGCCGCGACCGCATCCAATCCAAGAATTTCATTTCTTCCGGCAACGTGCAGTAGAGGTATGATCTGAATGTTATCAGATAAAAGTAGCGCCTGCTCATGCAAAACCCAAAACAAAACAATTATTTGTTTGCATATATGGAAATAAACTGAGACGAACCAATTCAGCTTTTCATATTGGTTATGTGACTAACCTTAAGGCTTTAACACCCATGTCCATGATGTATGAACGGTTTTCATCTTTTGTATTAGGAAGCTTCTTGAGTTCTTTTGTGTAGTAAACAATGTCTTCTCTCAAATGTCCTGCACCAGCACACCTATAAAGATGCCAAACAATACAACCAAGTCATGAGCGGATGTAGTTTAAATTATAAGTGAAAAATATATGTCAAAAAACAGATTCTGATTGAATTTGATTTTACATACAGTTCGATGATTCCATCTACGTCTGATTTGCTTTGAGGACCATGAGAAAGCACTCTTATGAGACTCAGTATGTCCCGGTAATCTCCCATACTCAACGCTTCTTCATCACAAGCCCCTGAAGGCGAATCAACTTCTTCTAAGGTAGAAGAATCTGTGTTTGGTGTAGCTGTAAAGTTCTGACCAGGCTGGAGTAGGAGGCAAGTAATGGCCATTGCATAAGAAACTCCTCCAAAACCGGTGTGCGATACAAACAAGTAACTCCCAGCGGAACTGTTGTAAATGTTGTCCATTAGTTAAAACGGAAACGGAACAGGCAAAGTAAATATATAAAACGAAAAGAAAAAAACAGATGACTGATACTTACTCGTCTTTACAATACTGGATTGCATCTACATCGGAAGCTAATGCGTCTCTTTCTCTGGTTAATGGAATTCTCCGGTAAGATATGTTGTAATCTTCATTTTTCAGAGCAGCATATACTTCTGCAGGTGTCTTCACATTTTCTGGTTGAATATTCTCCCAATATCCTATAACCCGAGACTCATTTGATGCAGGGCTATATTCTTCACGATGCAACAGCATTCGACCTCCAGTTTCTCTAACCTCAGACAGTATATCTTCTTTTAACCGCGTCTCTATGCTTTCTACCTGCGTTGAAAGATACAAATCAATAAAACCTGCATTTGAAACTTGCGTTATAATTAAAGCTGTGATTTGAGGCATACCACTGCACCGGTTATCCCCACATGCTTGAGGGTATCGACAGGTTTACTCAATTCTCTCAACACAAATGGAGTTCCATTGATGTAAACAACTGCTTCTTCTCTCAAGTCTGTTACTACTATTCTTTCTGCTGAAGCCCCACCTTCTTCCTTTAGTTTGGTGCCTAAATAAGCGAGCATCTTTTTAGCTCCGGAAATTGTGGGAGTTGCCATGCTATACACAGGATATCTATCGACCTGAAATTAAGTTTTGATGGTTCATATTAGGCGATGACAGCGAATTAAGGATGTTATCATAGCAAAAAGAATCACATTTCTTTGAAGCATACCTTGAATACGTGAGGCGCACCATTAATCTGCATACGGCTTGACGTTCTTTGGCCAGGGAAGAAGTACATTTTAAGTATAGAACCTTTACCCAAGACAGAACCACTCCGTTCGTTGACAATTGACTCCATGACTGCATCCCCGTGTTGCGATTCGTGTTGTGCCCGCAATTCCTCCTGCATGAAAAATAATCAAAGCTGTAATGTGCAAAATTACGAAAACATTTACAGTTTTCCAGCCTGAATAAATGAGACAGTGACTCACGGGAATGGTGAAAAATCGTCCAGGCCTTAGCCTTATGCTCCACTTCATCGCTTGCACCTCAGGTCTCTGATGCAACCAATTCTTGAAAGTCATCTTAGACTCTCCTTTCACGAAGAAATCGTCAAGAGTTTCGCTTCCAAGATATGCAGCAAAGGCAATCAACCTGAAGTATCTCTCTAAGTATTCAGCGCCACGTTTCAATGCAGCACTTCTTACTCTTGGCTCAACATGTTGTTGGTTGAAAACCTTCCTGTACTGCAGAACAGCTTCACGAATATTTTGCAACGCAGAACATCTATCAATCACAGCATCCAACGCCTCACGAGATTCAACTCCATTATCGAATAAACTAGTGATTTTCCAGAGCAGAAGGATGTCGTCCATTCCAAATGTACGGCCATGTTCGTCCTCAGTTCTTCGTCCAGAATTACGAGGTCTTGTTTCAGCGTTATTACTTCCGGTTTCTTCACCACCACTCGAGGAATCTTCATCCACAATTTCATGGGTCAGAACATCATACAGAACCTTAATAGGTCTCCCATAATTGATGCGGAGCTTCACTAGACAGGCAATGACAGTTCCAGTGGTTGTTCTACCTCTCCCCATCTGTGAATGTTAAAGTTCAAACAGGAAATGCTGTAAGTCGAACAGAAAAGCTCCAGAGGAATACTAAATATATCGAAATACGCAAGCAGATTGGGAAACTCAACCTGGCAATTGAAGACAAAAGCAGTGTCTTTGGAAGCAGAAGAAATATTCGATGTCAATGTGTCAAAGTCTGAGCTTTTGGGCGCTTTACCATCGGTTATAGGTACACGCGCATACTTAATCGGAAAACCATCAGCCTCTAAACATTTGTAGACCTCGAGGGGTGTTTGAACAGAATCAGCGTCTACGTGTTCCCATAAGTCGAAAATCTGTCCATCCTTGGTTTCGTGAATGACCATTATCGCACCCTCATATCGCTTGGCTTCTCTCAGAATGTCCTCTTTCAGACGAGCCTCCATGCCCTCGACTCTATCCCGATCAATCCCCTAAACAAAGTACTTATTAGGGTTAAGTTTTTCAACCAACTCACAAGTGTTGAAATACACAGAAAACATAGATTATTACCGTATATTCCAGCATGTTTTTATATGGCCTTTCAACTTCGCGTAGAACAAACGGTTTCCCATTGATATATATAACAGGTTCTTCTCTCATGTTGTGCCAAAAAACCGGCCGGCCACCTCTGGAACTTCCAACCCTTTCAATGACAGATCGAATGCCATCTATAGTTGGGTTCGCCACACCATACACAGGAAATCCTGGAACCTCTCTAAAATTCGGTGCTCCTTCCACCCTCTCTGGTAGACTTGAAATTTGACAACCAGGGCTATGATCACTCTTCAGAACGGTTTGACTCCCCAGAACTGCCCCACTTCTAAGTGCAGCGACGACACTCATCTCATGAGGGCGCCCATCAGTAGATTCTGCAATCTTCGTCAAAGAAGGCTTCATAGCTGCATATCCAAGCGCACCCATAGGATCTCTCCGGAGCAACCTGAAAGAGGCATATGAACTAACATGAGACATCTGAAGATCATATGCAGTCTGAAACACAGAGAACCAGATTAATTTTGGCATTCAAATTCTTTTACAACTGCAGAGAGCTACTGTTACATAGGAAAAGACTTTTTCTTGAACTTCTCCTACGGAAACCTGAGGTACAACCATATCTACAAGCAAGCACAAGGATAGCGGGTTCAGAGTTGTGGAGAAAAATAAAATGCTTGTCAGTACCTGCGAAGAATGCTATAGAGCTCTGGCCTAGCTCGCATCCAATCAGTAAAACTGACATGGCCGAGCGAACCAGATTGGAGGAAAGCACCCTCTGAATGAATGTATACAGAGAAGCATATAAGGAAGTAATATCTTTCCAAGTACTCAACAAAAAATGAGAGTGCTGCCTCTCTCTTCTTTTCATCGGGTTGACGCAAAATACTACTGCGATAGGTTGCAATCGCCTCTCGTAAGTTCTGTAAGTTGATTAATGAATAAAATTTAGACCTTTCTCCCTAAGTGAAAACCCATAAGATCAAAAAAAAACTATGCATATATCAGATCGTATACTTAATTTAGGTATCAAAATTAACAAAGGTACCTGCATGGATGCACATTTGTCGATGACTTTATCAACTTGCCTTTTGCCTTCTACACCACCCTGGAATCATGAAGCCAGTTGATAGTTAGAACCAGCACGACCAGCAAAGATGATTAGATAAAGACAAACAGAAAGGGACTAGATACCTCTAAGACTCGTATCAAACTTCTAACAACTGCATATTCCCCTCTACGGATTGCCTCCTCAGAATTAGGCAGATTAATAGTAATATTTTCACCAGCTTTAAAGATTCTCCCAAAAGAGTTGTTTCTTGGGAATCCTTGATCTTTATTCAACATAGTATACCAAAGAAAAAAAATGACAGGTTAGTAGAAACTTCTACCACAATGTACTGGCTTAAACACCAATATTTCGGGACTTGTTGTGTTGTTTTAGTATTTTATTCCAGAAAATGTGGCTCCTGGTCATACATATATGCATAAGAGCAGGCTATGGAGAAGAGGGTTGATATGTTGTTATTTGGCTACTCTATACTGTTTCATTTCTTTCTGATATACAAAACACTCGTAGACTACGACATTCCAAAAGGTATACAAGCAAGCAATTCAAAATATTCTTTTCATTCGTTTCCCTCTCTTCTCATCTTCTTTGTAAGTTGAGTGGTTAAAAAAAAAAAAAAAAAGATGAAGTACCTGATGCTCCAGTACGTTTGAAATAGACTAGAGTTGCAATAACCATTCCAGTCGTCGTACGTCCACGTCCCATTTGACAATTGAAAATTATCTCGGTATTAATGTCAGCCTGAGATATCTTCTTAATCTGCAAACACATGTAAATTAATATTTTAATTGACAGGAACATAGAAACCACCATACAATGTTATGTAGCTAGCAAATATCAAACGGAAAGAGATAAGATCATTCAAGGTTGTCGAATAAGAGGAATGGCATAAAGATAAATTCTCCTAGGCTGGTCTTTCGCCAAAGTTAGCATAAGACTTACCAACGTATCAAAATCTGATTCTTTTGGAGACTTTTCATCCGTTACAGGAACACGTTCATAATCGACAAGGTAGCCTTCAGCTTGCAGTTCTTCGTAAACCTAGATACAGAGAAGTGTATAAGCAAAAATAATAATATAAACCTGGAAATCCCATAAAAGGGTGCATGCTCTGCATCAGACAAATACGATGCGTCATTCCAACGTCTTACCTCAAGCAGCGTCTTTAAAGAATCAGTTGATACTGGCTCCCATTGGTCCACCATCTGACCATCTGGCAGTTCATCAGTGACGAGTATCTTATTGCCATATCTGACATGCAGATGGTCAAATACACCCAAAGCAAAAACAAACATCGATACAAAAAAAGTTAGATCATTTAAATATATACCTAGACGCCTCCATGAGAATATCTTCTTTTAACCGTGCTTCCATTTGCTCTACCCTTACCCTGTTTATTCCCTGACCAAAAACATAAACTTAAGGTCACAAATGAAAGTGTTCACAACAACATGTGTTTCCGTATGGAATTGACCGCATATAAATTAAGGAACAAGTGAAAATATAGTAGGAGGGCAAGGCTTTTGTACCGTGTACTCAAGATTGGTGAAAGGTTTCTCCACATCACGTAGGACAAATGGTCGCCCATTTATGTATACTACCTGTCAAATGTGTAGTAATTGGCAAGTTGATAAGAAAGGATTATGAAGCAACAATAAGGGACACATGCCTAGGCTTTATATAAAGACAGAATCTCGAGTAGATGGAATTACCGGTTCCTCCCTAAGACTAATCCAAAGAACTTGTACTTGTTTGCCGTCTTTGTGAGCTCCAATGTGCCTGAGAACGTTTCGTATCCCAACGGCGGTTGGGATTGCAACCCCGTGTACACGTAGTGAATCAGCCTGTAACAAATAGCACCAGATAACAATATGAGATCTCACATTAAACCTATTATCTCACAACCAGGCCAAAAACGCATAAAACGAAGAAAAGGAATTAGGCAAGATCAAGTTGTAGAAATATAACGAGTGTAGTACATCAAATCAAAGAAAAATGCCTAAACATAGGATTCAAAGTAAGCCGATTTCGATTTGGTTCACAGATTCAGCTCACTTCGTACAAGCAGACTATAAATTCCAAAATCTTCCGCCACCATCAGAGCGGATAGTCAATCCGTATTCGTCTCAATCTCACGACTCGAATCAGAATCAAAATCAAAATCCAAATAACAACTGCGAACCAAAAAAAAATCAAAATCAAAATCTGGGAATGGGAATGGGAGAGAGACCTGACGGTAATTGGGAGCGCCTTCGATCTGAGGAGACATACGCTTGTTCTGACAACCAGGGAAATGGTCGCTCTTAAGAATCGTCTTCTTCCCAAGCACCGATCCATCTCTCAGCTTCATCACCTGCTCTGGCTCTTTCGGTATCGACATCTCTCATCCAACAAACTTCCCCGCACACTTCTCACCACACAAAGCTCAAAAAAAAAAAACTCCAACGATGCAAAAAAAAGTAATCCCGTGTTAACCCCTCGACTCCCCCTTTTTCACTCTTAAACTGTTCTCCAATCCGAAAACCCACAAAATCCAGCGCCAATGCGGGACGCAGGAATATTCTTGATTCGCAGAGAACAATCTCAAGGAAAGAACAAACAAAATTATCGCGCGAGAAAACAAAAAAAAAAAAAAAAATCGAAAATTTGGGATAGATGAAGAAAAACGGATAAGGTCGCGAGAAATGGAACGAATCGAATTCACGCGGAGGATAATTCCAACAGACAAAACGGAGAATAAAAGAGAGAAGAGCTCACACGCTAAATTGTTAAACTAATTTAACTTCAAGGGATATATATATACACATAGATTGGATTAAATAGCGCTGATGAAATTAAAATAGTAATTAAAATTTAACAAATATAACTTTTAAATTAAATGAGGCATAACGAGAAAGAAAACTATCTAGAAGGTTCGGCTTGGGTCTCTGGTTAATAATAAGGGAGTATAAATCAAATTCAAAAATAAAATTTAGAATTTGATTTTAAGTTTGATTCACACCTTTTCATTCTTTTTTTTTATTTAGCTTGAATTCGGTTATGGTTTTCTATTTTGTTTTTTTTTTAAACAAAAATTATTGAAAAGAAATGAATTTTTTATTTATTTAAGTTTTGAGTTTTAATTATATGCTTTGTTTAGATCGGATACAGTTTACCCCAGTTTCAACACGTTTAAAAAGCTTGAAGCCAACATAAAGAGAAAAGAATATATACTGTACTATGCTTAGTTGTGTTGGTAATAAAGTAAACTTTTAAATAGCATAAAATAATAATAATAAAGTAGCCTCCGAAGAAGAAGAAGAAGAAGAATTATAAGAGAGTGGTAGAGGAAACAAAAGTTTCTATTAGTTGTTGTGGCCTGTGTGGGCTGTGGGTCTTGCGTCACACAGGAACGTGAAAGGCGTGTCTTTTTCTTTAATATTTTTTTTTTCTTTATTTCGTTGATCAGTTGAAAAAACAAAGACCATACATACAAATCCCTTAGCAAAAAAAAAAAAAAAAACTACACAAAATGTTGATACATCCAAGAGAGAGAGAGGTAAATGGGAGAAAACAAAACCAACATCGGACACTTAAAAGCATATTTGGCTAAAAAATGCTGCTTCATGTTTATGCAGTTTGCATTGCTCAATCAGCCAGCCATAACTCAAGGATCAAAATCATAGTTATGCATTTGCACACACACACACACACAAAAAATTCACAGTTATGCAATTGATTCCGTTTCGTCCAAGGGTAGAATGTCCTAGAATTCTCTTTTCACATCCGATATCATAATACATGTGTTTTACTTGTATTTCATTACCTGTTATCCATTTGCTTATGGTAAGCTCTTTACTTTAATGCTCCAAATGATATAGCTTTATAAAAAGGGACCCCGAACAGATGAATAAAACATTGCAATCAGAAAAAGAAAAAAAAACCAGCAATAACATATTGGCTTTTCTTGATTGATATTAACCAATTCGAAACAACCATTTACAAACCCACACATATTTATATGCTTAAAACCATTTGAAGTGCAAAAAACGAAGAGATTTCCATCGTCTCTATTTGTAGTTGTAGCGCTAGGCGCTGACGTAGTTTTAGATACAATCTTAATTGATATATTTATCCAAAAAAAATCTCTAATCATCTAAATCTGATCTTTGTAGCATTGGAATCATCTTTATGGCTACTATCGAAATTGCATCCCATCTTGATTCTGTTTTTCATAATTTTCACGCTCATGACGATAGTTATTGGTTAGATTTAATTGCTCCCAACCAGTCTTGCACATCGCTGTAGCGTTTACCGTGGGATCAAACATCATATGATCAAAGATTGATTCATTTCTGGGTTTTCATATTTTTAAAACCAATAAAAAAAAAAAAAATTTGATTGGTTATTGAAGAATTGTTGATTATTGATTATTGACGATATTTCGTACATCGATGTTATTGGAGAATCATGGACTAACAAAAGCAAGAATTATTTTGCAAAAAAAAACAAAAGCGAGAATTATGAATATTTTTATCTGCAAAATTTTGTCTAGTCATGTTTCTTTTCTTTTTTTTCTTTTTCTTTTTTGAAACTAGCATTTACTATTTTCTCAAGAAAACATAATGTGTTACGCTATCATTTGGGAAATGTTGAATTTTTATAAAAATCGATAACATCTGTCAGGCTGATAAACGATTTTTTTATTTTGTTGAAATCAATGCTAGTCGTGGAAGCAACCTTGATTTCATTTAGGTTATATTACGGTTTGGAGTAGTAGAACTTTTGTTTGTTATTAAATCGGGTAGGATTCGACAGGTACTTTATCTATGTTGTCTTAGTTCATTTAATTAGTTTCTTTAATTATCTTGCTGTTAATCTCTCTTTTCCTAGCACCACTTTTTTTATTCGACGGGTGTCGATATAAATATCTTTCTTTTTTTTGTTGCTAACTTGTGTCGATTTTTTTTTTTTTTTTCAATAGATATTATAAATTGATATAACCGAACTGAATACAGGGGATAGTTAACCACAAAGGTCACACTATCTTTCAAAAAATTACAACAGACAGGATAGACCTACGATTCATATAAACCCAAACACCAAGATTAGTCTAAACTCCTACACCAGGAAGAGAAACAAATCTTTTACCGAAAAAAAAATCCAACAGAAAGAGGACTACCTTCTCTCATTTTCAAATACAGAGGAAAGCCATCGGGGAGGCCCAGACGCAACATAAGATTGCCAAAAATGTTCATTTGTAATGCTATGAGCAATGAGAGAAGCTCCTCTATTTGCACTTGAATCTTCCTTAAAAAACTGCTAAGCTGATACACTTCTAAGAGAGTTTCGAATTTCAGACCCATAATAACTAAAAGAAAGCCATGCTTTTGGCCTATTAACCGCACCAACCAAATCTCCTACTTCCGTACCAAAAACAACGCATGGAAACTTGTGACTACCTATGCAATCGATTGCCCAAACGAGATCTTTGAGGCTTGCGGTCAAGAAACTGTCAATGCCAGCAAAAGACCTCCTGCTATGAAGGATAACTGTGCTTTTTTCATCTCTCAAAACCCAAGCCGCTCCTCCGACCTTGCTAACTTGTGTCGATATAAATTAATATCCGAGACTTCTAAAAGTTACAAATTAATTTGTAGACAAAAAGACGATGATAATATATCGACGGTGGAATATTCTTTTGGGATGCGACAAGGGTAATTTTACCTTTTTTCACATACAAAACATATGCTAGCTATATGATCCAAGTTTGTGGCAAACAAATATATTAGCATTTTAATATTTGATATATTTAAATCAATAAATGAAAATATCTAGTAAAAGAAACTAACGGAAAATTATATCTTCATTTTGTGTACAAAAACAAACTTTACAAAATAGTTGGAAAAATATATATATGACGCGGAATGTTTGGACGGCGAACACGTGCTCCGTAATTTCGGTCGTATCGTATGTTTCGAACGTCTGTCAAATCATATCCAGTAATTTCTTTTGTTATTAAAGACTAAAAAAACTTTGCTCTTTAGTTTCTTTTGTATTTGGTTTGGTTGTCATCATTTTTTTTTTCTGTTATCGTCTCTCTCTCCATTGACCAGTTATACAAATAGTAGTATTATATTAGGTTAAACGTATGGCAAGTGTTTTTGTTAAAAGGTTTCCAAATTAACAATGCAGGGCTATGACCTCGTGGAATATACAATTTAAAACAACGATCGAGAAGTCTGTATCTTTGTCTTGCCGGTTTATGAAGTTAGGTTCAATGAGTTGATAGGTAGTTATGCGTTTTTTTAAGGAGGTTATTTCTATCGAAGTTTGAGAGTGGTCTTCTTCGATATATTTACTATAAGGCTTTCTTGAAACTCAATTTCCTTATTTTGGTTGTGTAAGTTTTTAGTTTCAGATTTTGCCTCTGTTTGGTTTTCGTTTTCAGATTTGTAATTGTTTGATTATTCTCAATCAATTTTAACAGTTGGAAAAAAAAAACAACGATCGAAAGGGATTAATTAGTACGTGAAATGTATATTAAAAAATCATACTGTATATTTTCGTATACGTATACATATACCGTATCTTTCGTAGCTAATATACACTATCAATATAATTGACCACCTACACTAGTCTATAAAATCATAGACATTGACTATATAAAGTGGCAGGTCACACATTTTTAAATATATTCTTAAGTGATTTGTCACCGTATCAGAACTATTGGTAAACGACTCTTGTAACGCGTCGTGAGTTAAACATGATCGGATTCTACGAATTTAAAATTGGGTTCCCACTTGTTAAATGGTATTTTTACGAATATACAAATACTATATTGGTTAAAAAGCAAAAAACAATAGAACAAAGACACGTGCATTTAACACGGTCTAAGGAAATAGTTTTTTTTACTCTATAGTCTTCTATTTATTAAACAAATATAAACTTGACAAAGAATCACAGTTACACTGACGTGCCTATACTTTTATAGTTCTGTAAATTTTATATATAATATTAGGAGAAAATCTGCGTTTTACTCAAATGTTTATGTTTTTGGCTCAGCTTCGGTATCTATAGTTCATATAAAAATGTCATGGTTGAAGCTCGTTTTATTAGTCCCAAATTTAATATCGATGGTTCATTACTCGTTGTTTAGTATCTCTATTTTTAATATCATATAATATGTGGCTTTCTTTGTTTGGATTTATAATTTCTTTTGAGGCTTTGTTTACGATAATTTTTCGATATTCCGTTGTCTATTATATATCACAACTTGTATTTCACTTTTAAGTTTTCGATAAAAATCAGATGATAAAAAAAAAAAACATGTAAGCATAATTGTAACCTGTCAAATCACATCTGACTGGTTGTCAAAAAAAAAAAAAAAAAAATCACATCTGACTGATTGATGTTTTATTTTCAAATGCGATTCTCGTGGACTTCAATATGTGGTTCACAAGCTTTTTTGTCATTTCTCTCTATTTAGTGATTAACAATTTTTTTTGCTTTAACGTTAATCTAGTCATGTAGCTAGATCATTAACAAATCTGTAATCAAACGAGGGATCGAGTAATCAGTATTATTTAATTATCTGTGGTAGGAAATGGTTTAACTATCAATTTGTTTGTGTCCTGTGATTTGGAAGATCTCTCTACCACATGTCTCCATTATTTAACGACAAAAGAAATAACCTTTACAAAGAAGCTTTGTCATAAATTATCACTTACATATATCAATAGACAACAAAGCAACTGTAGTTTAGCAATAAATATATCAATGGCTGATCCCATTAAGTATTGTGGCTGAAATCCAATGGGATATGTTTTTTCTGTTGTTTTTTAGTCAAACCCAAAATTTTCATTTCTAATCTATTTGATTTGTATTAGTGATGTCATTAATTCAAATTCAAATTGGTTAGAGTACGAAAAAATGGTTAATAATATATTTAATTTTTGTTGCCTAAACACAAGGGTTATTTGATTAAAACAATATCCTACGGTCTACCTGTAATAGATTTTAAATGTTCAGGGTTTTATATGCAATTTCTTCCTAATCTAATAACTAGCAAATTATGTTGTCTGAATTTTAATGTATCTAATTACCTATCATCGCGCGAAATCGGTGCCCGACCCGTATATCGAGGTGAGACCGACCCGGTTCAACATCATTTCGACCCGACCTGGTTGATTGGAGCAGTCGCAGATAACTTTCGAGTCTGTAACGCCTCGCCGAGGATTTGTCTCGTTTCCTTTCCCGGTCCGTTTTGGGGAGAAGCAGAAGATGGCGACCGGTTTAGCGATGAATCGATGCTCAATCTCGGTATGTAGGACGGCCGATACCTTACTTAACCGGCCAACGGTCTCCGCTGTCAGGAGTTTGAAACTCAGTCGCCGGCTAATCGGGAACTGCTCGATGGCGGCGGCTCCTTTTGTTGTGGCGGACGACGAGAAGTACGGTAACAAACAGGTCATCAGTCTAACTCCTCGCCTTTACGACTATGTCCTCTCCAACGTTCGCGAGCCTAAGGTGTGTATCTGGTTTTCGTCTTCCTTTTCTCAGGTTTAAGGGGTTTTACTTGTGATTTTAGGCTTTTTAGCTTCTTACTTGATTCTGCTTTTAGATTCTAAGGCAACTTCGGGAAGAGACTGCCAAAATGCGAGGTAGTCAAATGCAGGTAATAATGTCATCCAGGATTAGGGTTCTTCTTATGATTTCAGCTTGTTGCTGAGCTCTGGTTTATGGTATTTGTTTGGAATTTGAAGTTAGAAGAATGTACAATACTGTTTCTGTTACCAAGCTAACTTGCTAGTATTTTACATTTGGTTTTTGGCTGCAGGTATCTCCTGATCAGGGCCAATTGCTTGCAATGCTTGTACAGCTTCTCGGAGCAGAAAAGTGTATTGAAGTCGGTGTTTACACGGTGTTAATCTTCTTCCTATGAGTAGTTTCACGAGTTTTGTTGTTATGTTGGCTCAATTTCGTACCTTGTGACAGTGATGGTGTTTTCGTCAGGGATATTCATCATTGGCTGTGGCGTTGGTTCTACCAGAATCCGGATGTCTTGTTGCCTGTGAAAGGGATTCTAATTCTCTTGAAGTTGCTAAGAGGTACTATGAGCTTGCCGGAGTTTCTCACAAGGTGAGGCCAAAAAACAACTCATTCGATTTTCTCAAGAAATATGCTGCTTTTCTTTGGCACGGAACATTGCTGTTTTGTGACTGAGTTGTTGAATCATATCTTGTAGATAGCGAGACTCTGCTTGTTAGATTATTTCTCGATGTATATGTGGCCTCTTGGAAACCCCTTATAGCATGTTTTTTTTTTTCTCTCTTGACGATTCATGACGAGCAGCTGCATGATTCTTTGATTTGTTTACTCTAGTCAGGTTATCGTGAAACATGGTCTTGCAGCAGAATCATTGAAATCCATGATTCAGAACGGTGAAGGATCCAGGTTGATACAGTATGCTTCTTTCATGTTAGTGCTGAGGGTGTCTCTTACTTGAAATGATTGCCTCATTCCAGTTTTCTTATTTGCAGCTTTGATTTTGCATTTGTTGATGCCGATAAGAGGATGTATCAGGACTACTTCGAATTGCTTCTTCAACTTGTAAGACGAAGATCATAATGCTAGTCTCTTTTCAATAGGGGTCATGTTAGCTTTACGCAGTTATCTCTCTTGGCGCAGGTCAGGGTTGGGGGAGTCATTGTGATGGATAATGTACTTTGGCATGGACGAGTTGCCGATCCTATGGTATGCTTCTTAACCATAATCGTGTTCCAAAAGCTTCTCCAGTGAGAAGAAGACCACTATTTTATAACGACGACGAATTCAACAGGTGAATGATGCGAAGACCATCAGCATTAGGAATTTCAACGAGAAGTTAATGGATGATGAACGCATAAGCATTAGTATGGTGAGTTCTTTGTTTTTTTTCTTTCTGGATTCTATCGCTTTGTGTTTCCAGTACAACGAGCTCATTCTTGAATTTTCCACTTTTCTTTTGCGCATCAGGTACCAATCGGTGATGGCATGACGATATGCCGCAAGAGATAATCATCCTGAAAAAACCATTTGGATCCAAGTGAACCTGATCCAAGAGAGAAGTTTTTAAGCATAAGAGTATCGATGATGCCGAAATATATTTCAGGACATCACTGTCTGAAAATGGTTCTTTCTGATAACTTGAAATTTGAATCTTGATTAAGCTTATTAATCACTGAATTGTGGAACTTGCATAGACTAATGGGGCTGTTGATCTTTAATAAACAAGAGAATATCTTACTGGTTCAAACCAAACCGGTACGAAATTTCCATTTTTTCAATTTCGGTCAAAATAAATGGATGAACCGACAAAACGAGAGATTGTCTCCACTCTCCATACCCACATGGCACCAAAACAGCGTGATGTTTGATGGTTTGGATCAAAAACTGGGCGTAGTTTTTGTTGTCTACTTGGCTCGGTGGGCGGGCCAGCTGTACCACCAATTCAAACAACACGGTTACGCAAACTCTTGAGAAATCCCCAAATCTCCTCAAATTAGGGTTTCGATCGTTCGTGACACTTTGAAACGCTAATCGGAAAATTCTTCTCCCTTCGCCACGAATTTCTAGGGCTCCTCTGAAGGATTAGGTTTCTGGAATCTCTCGTTTCATCAAGATTCGATCGATTTCACGTGATGCCGCCGTTCTCACTGAGCATTCCCTTCCTTTTGCTCTGCTTCTGCTTGATCGGCTTACAAGCCGCGGATGATCTCCCAGACAAATCCGGCGGCGATGTCTGCGCCGGGATTTCGGATCCGGGTGGGTGTCCAATAAACTGTTTCCGAGCGGATCCAGTTTGCGGAGCGGACGGAGTCACCTACTGGTGCGGCTGTCCCGACGCAGCGTGCCATGGCGCTCGTGTAGTCAAAAGAGGAGCTTGCGACGCAGGTAATGCCGGGAGTGCTTCTGTTCCGGGCCAGGCTTTGTTGTTGATTCATATTGTTTGGCTTTTCTTGCTCGGACTCTCTCTTCTCGTTGGTGTTTTCTGATCTCTCGAGAGAGTCCATGGCGGATTAGAGAAGGAATTTATCCACATTCGTTTGTTGCTCTGTTTTGTCATACTTTTATAGATCAGATTTGAGATATTGATTCATGCTCTAAAGATCATACGTAGAATTTTTTTTCCTCTGTGCTTGTATGTGTAAAGTTGAGTAGATTTTTTCCTCTAATGGATTTGCCTCCTTGTTATTGTTTTGCTTTGTGTGCGTAAATAAAAAAATCTTGTTTTCGCTTATGGTTATGCAATCATACTTCAACACATTTTTTTTTTTTGGTTTCCTTTAAAGGATGAATCTTTGGATTTCAGCCACAATACTTAATGGGATCAGCCATTGATATATATAGTAATAGTAAGACTGTGGTTTCAGACCTGATCCATGGAGATTGGGCATAATAAATTATCGGTTCACTTGAATGGTTCTCTTTCTGCTTGAGCTCCAAATGTTTCGATTCATTGGTTTTATTGAAGGCTTTTCTTTCTTATTCAGCTCCAATTGTTTTGAATCATTAGTTAGTCCTCTATTTGCTTTAGCTCTGAATGTCTCAAACTAGATTCTAATCGGTATGTCATTTACAACTTATAACTCACTATAAAATGAAGCAAAGTCTGCACACTCTTTGTCATAATCAGCTTGTCCCAGCCGCGACCAAGCCCTGACGATAAATGTCAATGCACAATAAAACAACAAATAATTAAAGGGATATCGAGTTTACAACCTAAGATGAGTACACAAAACCTTCATGAATATCACAAAAATCTTATCCAAACGATTGACACTGGTATGAAAATTCGAAACAAAGTATCTTGAATACTCGGTTTTTTTTTTTTTTTTTTTTTTGGGGTCTGATTAGTAGAGCTCTTTGAACAAAGGAGGTTTTCACAGTTTTTGTCAAGATTTTACGGATTATTTACTTTTTTTAAGGCTTATTTGTTGTTAGTTAGTCAAATTTTTGGCTCAAAATTGGAAGAGTACTATAATTAAAAACCGGATGTGTTATATTTGGAAACAATCGTGTTAAAAAAGAAACATGACGTAAAATAACATGAAATCTGGGAAAGAAAAAGAACGAGCAAATTTCCACTCCCACTTTAAAAGGTATTTTGTAAATAAAAAGGAAGATTATAATCATTTTGGCAATTTTCGGCTATAGTATCATAGAGTGGTATTACTTTTATATTTAACATTTAGGTCATTCTACGATTTTTGTAACACCTAATTACCTAAAACATGTTTTTCCCCAATAAAACATATGATGTTTATATGTTTCTTTTCTTAAATTTAATATATATATATATATATATATATATATATATATTTTGCTTAAACATTTTAAACTTGGATACAAAAGATTGGAATCAAAGAAAGTTTAAATGCGTGCTCACTAAAAAGTAGTAGGATGATGCTTGAAAACATTAGAAATGTAAATTATGGATGCCTTTAATTTTTAAATGATTTGATTTCACTTTTATTTATTTTTCTTTGGGGAATACGTGGCTCGTGTACAGATCATCATCCCTATATCATCATCATCATCATTCGTAGCTTAGTCTAATGTCTCATCTGCTCTTCGCATATACCGTAGGTTATATATGATTACATTATGTGATTGTGATCTATAGGTAAATAGCCCTTCGCTGATTTCGATGGCTTCTTTCACAGCTATGGTATGTGTAGGCTATTAACTTTAGCTGACATGCTCCTGGTTTTGCTTAGTTTAACGAACTATAAATGTTAAAAATCTAAAAAATTATCTCTCCTTTTCAAGATTAGATTCCTCACAAAAGTAGCAAACTTTTTTATATATATATATACATCAATAACCATTTCTAAGTTAACATAAAAGAGAATAGTTATCTTACGATCATATATATTCATATACAGTATGGTGAAATAACGTTTTTTTTTCTTTTCTTATTTTCTTACATATTAGACAGAGCTGTTTCTATATGACTATATACAGTATATACAAACAATTTTTATATAACTATATTCTATATATAAAAACTGTTTCTATATGTTTCAATTTTCATGTTCATCTATATGTAACATGTTTCTATATATATATATATATATATAGGCTCGCTTCGCACTTCGCAGAATGCTATTAAAAAAACCCTATAACAGACAAATACTGTTGGCATACCTAAAATTTATTGCAATCCTTCCAAAAGGCTGTAGTTCTTTTTGTTATTATCCGTGTTATCATTCGTGAAAAGCTTGCATTTCTTGTTTCGTTTTAATGTGACATTCTACCAATACACTAAGGCTCTACAATTCTATACATATAAATATATATTTAAAACTAATCTTGGAACTAGCCAGGAATGAGCCCTATATTCTATAATGATGGTATATGGACTAACCAATGTTTGTGACTCAATATATTCACAAATCATGGAAAACAAGAACATGTATACCCAGATATATACATATATACTACACAGATTAATGTATTAGTTGTTGATTTTATCTAATTTTAGCTGAAAATCTTTGTATTACCAATGGAATGCAATTGAAGGAGTTAACCACACGCATATACACACCGAATGACCGAACAAGACCTAAAATTAACACTCCTTGTGTGTGTGAGAGAGGGTTTTGCAATGATCCAGAGACAGAAGCCAGTTTATAAAGTTCAAAACAAAAAAAAGAAGAAGACAGTTTGTTAAGAAAGAACAAGAAAAAAATATTATTTACTTCTGTAACAATTAATGCATCAGCAATATGTGCGAAACAGATCATACCTTTTCAATCTTACCCAGATGGAAAAGCTCTTCTTTTATTTATTTATTTAATACTATAAGATATAATAAAAATGATCTGAAATGTAGATTAAAAATCTATTTTTGTCTCTGCACATCTCCTGCAAGCTGCAAAATCTGCTTGACTAATTAAGCAGCAGCAACGGCTTCAGAAATGCAGCAGTAACAGGACAGCAGCCATATCAAATAAACTAAACAAAGTAAACAGATCAATAACCATTTAATGTCAGTATACACACAATGCTGCAATTACATATTTTTTAAAAATATATATATACATATACATACATTTCACTTTTCTAAGACAGCCCATATCTTCTGATTAGTTTCTGACCAGAGGGACATGGGTTTTTAAGTTGAACACTGATCCCTAGCTATCCAAAGTTTATGTTCTGTATACTCTGACCCAGCAAAGCCAATAGGAGACTCATTGAGGAAAAGCTTCAAACTTTTTTTGAAGAACAAATTAGAATAAATACAAAAGACTTTGTAATCAGAAACAAATTCGAATCTTCAAAGAACATGTTATTTCTTGATATTATCATTAAATCTTGAACGACATTCTTGTGTCACACATATATATATATATATATATATATATATATATATATATAATATGTATAGTTGTCATATATAATGTGTATTTCAATAGTGATTAATCTCATAATCATCATCATCTATCCAAATCGAAAGACAAAGAAGACTTTCCTTTCTTTGTAAACAAGTGATGATCCTCATCAACACTTGCAGCTTCCATTGCTTCTAAAGACTCATCATCACTGGTCACTAACCTCAGCTGGAGAAGAGAACCAGAACCAGCCACAGAAACGCCGCCACGTGGAATACTACCACCGGAAGACGACGATTCTTCCTCCGTGCTATTCACACTTCCTCCGCCGGCGCCGCCGCACTCCATATCCACTCCAAACAGCCTTAACCTCTTCTCTCCTCTTGAAGAAGCCATAGCAGCCACTTGTGCACTCCTTTGCATCATAACCGGCACAGATTCAATCACAGCCGTTGGATGATTCATCTCCATTGACCTCACATAATACCCAATTCCTAGATCTCGTTGAAATCGATGATAAAGGTTGTGACTTTCATAATTTGTCGGCATCTGAGGGTGAGGGAAAGAGTAAAACCTAGGGAACATAGCTCCGGCGAAATGATGGGAAGTTTGATGATGATGATCGGGAATCTTGGGTCGTCTCCTCCAATCGATGAAAAGCTTGTCTTTGTTACCGGAATCTCTCTGAAAAGAAACGATGTCGCCAGCATCAAGCTTCTTGTCTTTGACGAAACGGCTCCAACCTTTAGTCATGACATAGCTTTGGCTACTGTTCCAGTAAGAGTAACGGAATCTCCATGAGTTTCCTGTTCGATCTTCGAAGTTTAGAAGCAAACCTTTGTTGTTGTCGTTTGTTGTGGAATTGTCTAAAGGGAAGTATCTCTCTGCGTGTTGCTTTGGGATCACGAGTCGGTTTAGTTTCCCTACGTCGCTTGGTGTTACTACTTTGTCGAACATGTGCTCTCTATCCATTAAAGAAGCTTCTTCCAAAGGCTTCTCTTCTTCTAGATTCATCTTATTGTTCGGGGAATCAATCTCAGATCTCTCCGGATTTCGACTTCCTCTCCATTCGATTTGAGAGCAATTCGCTGAGAAATTGAAAGTTAAAAGATTCAATCTTTGAGTACACAAGAAAGATGGGATATAGAGAGCAATGGAAACCCTAGTTTTGGAATTGAGAGAAGGAGGAGAATTGGAGGAGAGAAGAGTATGGTGGTGGATGAGATTGACCTAATTATACAAAAGTAGAAAGTGGGTTTTTTTTTGCCTAACTTCACTGATTAGCACGATTCTCTCTGATCTCTCTCAATTGAAGCTTTCTCTCTCTACTGTTTAAGGAGCAAGAAGCTCTTCTATTCCAAGAAAAGAAAAGCTTATTAACTAGGAACAATCTCTCAAGAACAAAGGAGGAGCGAGAGAGAGAGAGAGAGCTCATGTAATATAAGATTGAAAGAGATATGGGCTGAGGGGAGAGATAGAGAGAGAGAGAGAGGGAGAGAGAGGGGGACCCATGAACAATCTGGTTCTGTTCATGTGAGCTTCTTGTCCTTTTTCTACCATCCTCGTTTCATTTTTCTCCATACATATATTCGTTATTACATTATTTTTTGTTGGCCTTTTCTTTTTTCCATAATATGTTTTGATTTACAAATAAAATATGTGTACGTATATACCGTTCTCAAAAAGTAAGGAGTAAATTTGATTATTATCCTGAGTGGTCCATTACCGTAATCAATGAAAATTTCTGTAGAAATAAAAAGAAAACCAACTTGTACCATATTTTTATTCTAATGTGGTATAATAAATCATTCTGAGCAAATTCAACAGTATTTGAGATGACAAAACGATCGAGGTGATAATCATTTACAAAAAGAATTAAGAAAATATTAAATATAGTAATAATGTGTGATGAAAATAAATTATGATGAATTTTTTTTCTCTCTTTCTTAGTTTCATGCTGACCTAATGAATGAAAGAAGAACATTTGGTTGAAGGTGATTCTGCTATGATTACGTTTGAAATTTATTTCGCTTTGGAATGTTTTTATTTATATAAAAAAACAAAAAATCTAAACGTCAATCTTGTTAGTTTTGTTCTCCGAATATAACATAATTTAAACAAAAAAAAAACTAAAATACCAAAAAGAAAAATTAAGAAGGTTCTCTTAAATCTTTGAAAAAAATTCCTAAATGATTTTGGGTCAATTCTTAAAAGTGTAAGATATTCTTTTTAATTTTCTTATGTTGTTTTGGAATTTTAAGATTTTTAGTGGCAATTTTAGAGAATGAAGCATAAAAATAGTAATACTTTTTAAAAACTATTTTATAGGCCTGGCACAGTGTCACGAAGTCGGAATTGTTTTCTGCCAACCCGTCATAATACTATATATTAATACTTATTCATTACTAAATGGTTGGGATATGTGACTTATGAGAAGATATAGATGATAATGTAGGCTTACGAGTTAGGAATAGAGTTTTGTTTTTGCTGGAAAAAAAAATCTAAAAGATTAGTAATTAAAGAGAAGACTATTGGATTTTTATGAACAGAGAATAATAAATGCTAATTATTGAGGTCTGCGGTAAGGCCTTTTGGGATGGGTTGCCTCAATTTGCTTTTACAAGGACAGGATGACATGTTGTTTTGTAGTTTTGGTCTTTACTGTTGACTTTTTATTTGTTTGTCCTCAAAACTTATTTACAGGATAAAATGACAATCTAATTAATTCAAATAACAAAAAGTGAACAACTCATTAATACATGTGTATATCATCAGTTCACAAAGAAAAAAAATACGTTTGTTACAGTATATGCATATGTAGTTGTAACACATGCATGTTGGAAACATGTAAGTGGTTTTTTTTTTTTTTTTTTTTTGAACTTTAAGTGGTTATTTTGTTCTATAGAACATTATTATTGGCTACATATATACGTGTATTACTGTATATAGATGATATTATTAACTATGATATATTCTTTCTTTGTTTTTTGGCTAAAAGATTTTCTAGTAAACTAGATGTATATTCGGGCTATTACGGTTGATTGTTTGAACCTAACAAGTTTACTAGAAGAGAAAAGTTAGGACCTGACGACTTGAAATCATACCCATCTCTTTTGGAAACCATGTTTACAATTTAAGAACCTAGCTAGATTCTGTTTATTATTTTATTTTTTGTATTTTTTATATTTTGTTGTGCCTAATAGATAGTCTATGAATTACGGAGGTCTTCTGTCTCCCTGAACATATATAAAACTAAATGAAAGTGATCCATCACAATCTGCAAATGTAAAAATGGTGGGCTGATTTGTACTAACTTTTTTCCAGTTATTTGATAATGAATTAATAATTTAATATCTATCATGTTCGTTTTATTTCCAATACCGTCATGCCTAGTTTTATTTCTTTCTTTCCATCGAATGATTAAATTTAGTTTGTAAAACTGAAAATTCAAGATTTAATATAATTTGTAAAACTTAAAATTCAAAAAAATTCTTACAACTAAAAAAAGAAAAATTAGGAAGGAGAACTGATTCTTACAAAAGGAACAAACATTTTTTCACTAAATATTATAATTTGTTATTACGGAGCTGAAAGCTCAGACTGGGATTTTTACGTGAACATAAATCATATTTTTATATTTTTATATTTTTATATCATATATCACGTGAACAAATAAATAAACCTAGTGTAGTTCTCGTGGACCGACCAAAGTATCTAGAGTTATAACGATAATCATTTAAAAATATTTTTTTTGTTAAAAAGATTATAAAATTTCAAAAATTTTAAAACGAAAAACTACAGTTTTTACTTTTGTGTACAGCTCATTGTTTAGACCGACATCAACGTAAACAGTACTACATAACACACATGTTGTTCTAGAACAAGACACGTGGCATTCACATGACCCCTCCCATCAAAAATTAAAAGCTTGTTTAAAAAAAATTCACGTAAATTCATGTTAAATCTTATCGTTATTAACGTACGTGGTGACTGGTGAGTGGTCCTGAAAGAGACGAAGCACACCATTCATGTCTCTCTGGGTAATTTCGGCTTAACTAAAGGAGAATAATCAATTAACTATATTTTAGTTAAGGCTTGATTTAAACAAAGGTTAAAGTTCATGTTTAGTTTTGAATTTTAAAAAATATTTAAAGAGTAGGTGAAAGAACATTGATCAATGTGGTCCAAACTCTCATCTCACATCACATAATTGAGTGGTCACAAAACTTTCAGGCGATAAAAACTGTAATTTTTTTTGGTTTGATGGTTCTTCACCAGAGATTAAATAAATATATCACACCTTTTTTTTTTTTGTCACAAAGATAAATATATCACACCTTTACACACTTATTTACTTATCGACTCACCCAGTTTTTCTTTTCTTTATTTCATGATACCGCATCCAAAATGAAATCTCATAATTAAATTATTTTACAATTATTAATCGGTCCAAATATTACTCTATCTGGCTGGCCAGTGGGATTTCTTTAAGCTGATTTTCAGCAAAGTAATAATGACGAATATATAAAACAAACAATTTCTAAAATCTGAAAATGGTGAAAAATGATTAAATGTTTAATTTATAGAAAAGGAGGAGTTAGGAAGGAGACGTCGTAGCGTCGCCCTTTTCAAAGCATATACCATTGTAGCCACGGGACCAATCTATAATTATTCTAAAAATCTTCCTTTTCATCCTAGATTTAAATTTGAATTGAACATTTTTTTCAAATGCAAAAAATCTGCCATAGATATTATCAGTGAAGAAGACGATATCGTATATGTATAACCAACCACTTTCTCATAATTTATTCATACTATACAAATTAGGAATTGGACAATTCACTTTATTCTTCTGCTCATATTCACAATATGAAATTCTTTAATACATTTTTTCATGATAAAAACAATTAATAAAGAATACAAATTTACTTTAGCTGGTTGAAAATGATACTTAATTTTGAATATATATGATGCTATATATATGTTCAAAAAAAAAAAAAAATACGATGCTATATATATGTTTCTGGAGAGGATTAATTTGACAAAAGTCTGTTAAGATTTTTAAACAAAAGATATACTTGTCAAAGTTTGAAGTTTCTGACCGAAAAAAATGTACAACTCATTAGATATTAATTCATACGGCTTAATTAATTAAAAAAAGAAGAAGATGGAAGAGTAATATGGTGGGGGTTGGCTATGGAAGTATGTGTGGCGGTATGTGAAACGAGTGTTAAAAGAAGAGTTTATAGGGCAAGGACCACTTCTTATAAATAGAGTAAACCTAAGCTTTACACTTAATTAACTCTTTTTAATGTCTACTTGCTTCTTTTCTCTATTCCATCCACAAGCACCATCACTCTTTAACCCTCTCCTTTCGCCAGAGTCTCTCTTACTCCACTACAAGAAAACAAGGTAATTTCTGACGGAAGTTCCGACGGAATTGCGACGAAATTATGACAAAGTAATAAATCGTCGGAAATCCGTCGGTAATTTTCGACGGACAAGATTCCGTCGGAATTTCGTTGGGAATTTCCGATGGAAAATATCCGTTGGCTCATTCTGACGGATTTCCGACGGAATTGCGACTATATTGTGACAAAGTAAGAGACCGTCGGAAATCCGTCGGTAATTTCCGACGGAATCATATCCGTCGGAAATTCGTAAAAAGTTTCCGACGGATTTTCGACGGATTTTAAAACCGTTTGAATATTATAGCCATTATGTAGCCGTTGGAATTATGTCAGAAATCCGTCGGAAATCCGTGAGAATTCCGTCGGAAATGTGCAGATATTTTCCTATAAATGCAAGTCCCCCTTCTTTCATTCACTAGAAGAACAACAAAAGAAAAAATATCTCATCTAAAATATTGAAAAATGTCTTCTTCAGATCCTTATAATTATTTTCGATCATGGATGGACAAGCCTCATCAAATTCCGGCAACGAGTCTTATCACGGAAGAGTACAAAGAAGGTTTGCAAGAATTCATGGGATTGGCGACGGTGCAGCCGAAAGCAATAAAATCCGGTAAAATTTATTGTCCTTGTATAAAGTGTCGGAATCGTAGATTCATCGTGATAAGGGAAGTATGGTCACACCTGTATTGTAATGGATTTGTGGCGGGTTACAAGATTTGGTATTATCATGGAGAAAATGATACAATGGTGGATATTGCTAGTACTAATGAACAATTTGTTGGAGATAGTTTAGAGGAACCTAGAACGGATCAGGTAGAAACTGTAGGTCATGTTCAGATGGTGAATGATGCGTTTCGTGAAAGTATACCATCGATTGATGAGTATGGAGATAGAGGTGAAGAACCTAACTTAGAAGCTAAGAGGTTATTTGATATGTTAGACGCTGCTAAACATCCGTTATATGATGGTTGTAGAAAGGGACATTCCCCTTTATCAGCTGCAACTAGGATGATGGGTATAAAGACGGATTTCAATTTGAGTGAGGAGTGTGTGGATGCAATTGCAGATTTTGTGAAAGATATTTTGCCTGAAGATAATCTTGCACCTGAATCGTACTATGCGATACAGAAACTTGTTGGTGGCTTTGGATTGCCCTATCAAATGATAGATGTGTGCATCGACAACTGTATACTCTACTGGAGAGAGGATGAAAACCGTTCGACATGTCGATTTTGTCGGAAACCTCGGTATAAGGAAACAAGTGGAAGAGTTCCAGTCCCACATAAACGAATGTGGTATTTGCCATTAACTGAGAGATTGAAGAGGTTATATCAATCAGAGCGCACAGCGGGGGCAATGAGATGGCATGCAGAGCATAACACAACAGATGGAAAAATTGATCATCCCTCAGATGCGAGAGCATGGAAACATTTTCAATCTGTGTATCCGAGTTTTACGTAAGAAGCAAGGAAAGTCTAACTTGGATTATGTACTGATGGTTTCAATCCTTTTGGAAAGCATTGGAGGCAATATTCATTGTGACCGGTAATTGTTACACCTTACAATTTTTCCGCCAACTTTGTGCATGAGACGAGAGTTCTTGTTCCTTAGCATTCTCGTTCCTGGACCAGAGCATCCAAAGAGATCACTTGATGTGTTTCTCCAACCATTGATTTATGAGCTGCAAATGTTATGGGAGCATGGTGTTGAGGCGTTTGATGTTTCTTGTCAGCAGAACTTTCTCATGCGGTCGGTACTTATGTGGACTATTAGCAATTTTCCGGCATATAGGATGTTATCTAGATGGACAACGCATGGAAGGTTAGCATGCCCTTCTTGTCAAGATAACACAGATGCATTCCAATTGAAGCACGGAAGAAAAACGTGTTGGTTTGATTGTCATAGGCGATTTCTTCCAAGCGACCATATTTATCGTCGGAGCACGACGTTGTTTAGGAAGAACCGTCGAGTATTTGAGGGTCCACCTCCTCAGTTAGATGGAAATTATGCGTTGACTCAGTTCAGAGATTTTGGTGCAGAGAGGACCGTTGAATGTGGTGGTAACGAGCATTATCCTGTGAATGCTTGTGGGGACCTACATAATTGGCACAAGAAGAGTATTTTTTGGAACTTGCCTTATTGGAAGGACTATTTATTGAGGCATAATCTAGATGTGATGCACATTGAGAAGAATTTTTTCGAGAACATAATGAACACCGTTCTCAATGTCCAAGGGAAGACAAAGGACAACGTAAAGTCTAGATTGGACTTGCCAGAATTTTGTTCTCGTAGGGCGCTACATATTTCAGCGAATGGAAAGACCCCGGTCCCTGCTTTTCGATTGGATGCACCTTCAAAGGATGTGTTTTTCGACTGGATTGCCGATAGAGTTAAATTTCCGGATGGATACTCATCTAATCTTCGTAACTGCATTGATCGTGGAGAATGAAAGTTTTCTGGAATGAAGAGTCATGATTGTCATGTTGTGATGCAGCGTCTCCTTCCATTTGCTTTTGCCGGTCTTTTACCACGTAATGTCCATGAAGCAATTGCAGGTACAATTAACAATTAAATATCTTATATATTTTATTCAAGAATTTCATTAATATTAGTTTTAAATCGATCATTTCATAATATATTTCTCCTTAATGTAAACTTTGCAGGGATTGATTCATTTTTTCGAGATATATCCGCGCGATCTCTTACACTAGACGGTATCCAAAACCTGGCGGACAGAATACCCATAATACTTTGCAATCTAGAGAAGATATTTCCACCCTCCTTCTTTGATGTTATGGAACATCTACCAATTCATCTACCTCGAGAAGCAGAACTTGGGGGCCCTGTTCAGTATCGTTGGATGTATCCTTTCGAGCGGTATATGTTTCATCTCAAGAAGAAGATGAAAAATTTAAGCAGAGTCGAGGGTTCTATTGTCGCGCAGAGCATCAATGAAGAAACCTCTAATTTTGCGGAGTTCTACTTTCCAACACAAGTTAAAACAAAGAGTCGAAGACCCGCTCGACATGATGACGGAGGCGAGAGACCAATATATCCGGTCTATGTTCCTAATATTTTCTCCCAGATTGGAAGACTTAGTGGAAAGGGGAAGAAGCGAAAGTTGTCAGTCGTTGAGCATAATCATTTGCATATGTATATTCTCACAAACTGCGACGAAGTTGATGAATATGAGAGGTATTAAACCGAGCCCATTGAATATTTGATCTTCACATATATTCTGAAATAATTGATCATGTCATTTATATAATATATATAACATGTGTTGTTTACTTTCATAGGATCTATATGGCTCAAATGCGTTACAATCATCCACAGAAAACCGAGGAAGAGCTTATGAAGCTAAAACAAGAAGATTTTGGACGTTGGTTGCGATATTATGTAAGTGTAGAACTAATTATTTGATCTTAATTAACATATATATGTAAAATAAATGTTTTAATTATTACGAACTCATTTATGCAGGTTACGACAAAGTCCTCTGAAGGTCATTTATTTCCCACGTGGTTAGAAGAGTTAGTGCAATTTCCACTAACGGTCGCTCGGTCACATATGATGTATTGCACTTGGGGTTATGCTTTTAAGATTCTTCGAGATGATAGGAGCAGGCCGACTTCTGATTACGGGGTATCCACTCAATCCGGTGATCTTGTATACTATGGTGTCCTTCGCGAGATTTTAGAAGTTCATTATCCTGGAATGTTGGACTTGAGATGCGTTGCATTCTTATGCGATTGGTACGACCCATTAGATGGAAGTGGTGTGCGACACGACCAATTTGGTGTTACATCAGTACATGGAAGAAGACGACTCCAGACATATGATCCATTCATTCTTGCTTCACAAGCAGACCATGTTAGTTTTATTAATTTCTTAATCTTTTAGAGATATAATTAATTTTTCATTTACATGATTTTGTTAATATTTAATTTTTATGGTGTATAGGTATGCTATATTCACTATCCTCGAGTGAAAAACAAGCAAGACCCATGGATTACAGTGACATCGATTAACCCGAGAGGTAGAGTTTATGGGATATCTGAAAATGATCCTTTGCAACTAAATACTGTTGCTTTAGCTTCCATAGATCATTCCCTCGAAGTGGAGCTCGTAGTTGACTTCACTGTAGATGCGGACGATCGAATATTTGAGGATTCAGAGGAAGAAATTGATGAATTTGGAGAAGAATCTGATACGGCGTCTTCAGATGATTCATCAGAGTGAGGAGATTCAGAGTAGTTTTTTTTTTATCCTTGTATTGTAATAAACTTGTGTAAACATTTATTTTTATAAATTTAAAAGTACACATTTGTGAATTAGAAACCAAAAAAAAATATGAATCATACGTTTGTAAACTTTAGTATGATTTGTAAAAAAATAGAGTTAAAACTTCATACACAAAACCACATTTTGAAGATGCCGTCGGAAATCC
This sequence comes from Alliaria petiolata, assembly GCA_020283515.1. Taxonomy (NCBI): domain Eukaryota; kingdom Viridiplantae; phylum Streptophyta; class Magnoliopsida; order Brassicales; family Brassicaceae; genus Alliaria; species Alliaria petiolata. Next base: position 97,229,318 of record JAHZTW010000002.1, read on the forward strand.
GTCCCGAGAGGATTTCCGACGGATATGAACTTAAACATAATTTTACATGTACTCGGACATATTGAAGTTAAAACTTCATACCCTAAACCACAATTTAAAGAGGCCGTCGGAAATCCGTCGGAAATTTCCAACAGATTTTCGACGGATATGAACTTAACCATAATTTTACATGTATTCGGACAAATCCGTCGGAAATCCGTCGGAAATTTCCAATTTTAACTCCAATTTTTTCAAAACTCCTATAATAATTTTTTTATATGGATAACAAATGTACAATCTGATCTAAATGTAATCTAATACATATTTATTGATGTTTAGACCAAAATTTAAAATATGGTTAAGGAGTTAGTATAAGTGTTAGTATATAGTAATGTAAATGTTTTGGAAAATTATATGTTTGTTGTATTTTATTTTTTAAAACAATTAGAAAAATAAATTGTTTTAAGAAACATATTTTGAGTATGCAACATCTTTAGTATTGTTTGAATAACAAATTTTGCATTTTTGAAACCCTAAACCCTAAATATACTCTAAAGCCGTCGGAATTTCGTCGGTAATGTTCATTCTGTCGGAAATCCGTCGGAAATTTCCGACGGGTTTCCGACGGATAAAATTCAACGATCCGTGTGATGCGTTGACTAACCAATGGAAACACATGCAACAAATATCGGTATATTCGAAATACGTCGGAAATTTTCGACGGATTTCGGGTTTTTCGAGAAGACGCGTCCTCTGGCCGCGTATTGATATTTATTAATGATTTTTTTTTAAATCCGACGGATTGGATCCGTCGGAAATCGTTATATATAAACAGAAAACCCTTTCTTTTTCCCCATTTCTTCTTCTTCTTCTTCTCTTCTCTTCTCTCTTTTCTGCCGTGAACCTCCGCTGCTCCTTCTCTCAATCGCCGGATCCCGTCCAAACCCTTCTCCTTCTCTCCCAAAACCGCCGGATCCCGCCCAAAATCTTCTTCTTTCCTCCGAAAACCATGAAAAACTCGTAAGTCTTCTTATACTCCTATGCTTTTGAAGTATTTTAAAGATTTTGGTGTGTAAATCGGGTTAGAGGGTTAGAAAACTTGATTGAAATTATATTGTTGTTTGTTGCGTGATGTTAGAAGGTTAGAATTTAGATTTTTAGATGTGAATCGGATTTTAGGGTGTTAGAAATTAGGGTTTTTAGATTTAAGGTTTTAATTAAATATTTTGTATCTCAAAGAAATAATTTTTCTTTGATTTTAAAATTATATTTCATAATAAACGAAATTTCTATAATATAAAAACGNGGAAGAGCTACGCCAGATGAAAGAAATAATGGAAACTTCGTTTCCACATTTGTTTAAAAAGTAGTTCTTTTGTTTTAAACAATTTCTTTTATGTCTTTTTTAATTTATGCTTTAAGACAAATTTATAATATATTTTTATTTTCTACAATTTTAGTTTTAATTTTAATTTAAATTTAAATTCAATATAATATATATTAAATTTTTAAATAATTATAATTTATATTAATTTTTTTAATAATTAAACGAATTTTATAAATCCGTCGGAAATCCGTCGGTTTCTGTCCGTCACAAATCCGTCGAAAATTACTCCGTCGGAAATCCGTCGGAAATGAATCCGTCTCACATTCCGTCGGAAATCCGTCGGTTTCTGTCCCTCAGAAATCCGTCGGAAATGAATCCGTCACACATTCCGTCATAAATCCGTTGGTTTCTATCCCTCATAAATCTGTCGGAATTTAATCCGTCGGATACCTTTCCGACTACTGAGTCGTCGGAATGCCGTCGAAAATTATTCGACGACTTGTATCCATCGGAAATCTGTCGGTTTATTTCCCTCGGTAATCCGTCGGAAATTTCTTACGGATTAACGACGACACCAATCCGTCGGAAATTTCCGACAGATTTTCGAACAAAGTTGAGTTTTCGACGAACTGTAACCGACGGACTATTTTGGTCGAAAATCCGTCGGAAACACTTGTTTCTGACGGATTTTCAACCAAAATGGCCGTCGGATTTTGGTGTTGTTCTTGTAGTGCTTATTACTCATTTTCTGTTTTAATTAGTCTTTTATTGATCTTATAGATATGAGAGACATAAAAAAAACGTAGCCAATGAGCATATACGAAGAGGCAATTATTTTCGTAGATTGATTTACCATTTTTGTCTATAAATTTGATGGTTACATTATATTTGTAATTAATTAAACGGTGTTGCGTGGAAACAAAATTGATAAAATGGTGTTAGTTGCTACACAGACAGTGGTTTGTCGATTAAGATGTGCATGTGGGGGATCGAAACAGTGATATTTCGGAGGTAAATGAATTAGGGTTTCTCTTCTTTTCTCGTTATACATATAATTTAATGCTGTCCATGATTTTTTTTGGACATACGCTATTCGTGTTAATCAAATCTAGTATCATATGTTACATACCGCGACCATTATGGGAGAGGAAAAGGAAAGCAAAATAACAAAAGAGAAAAAAATATTATTTGACTGTATATAGATACGATAAGTCGCAATCAAAGAGGGTAGTGGTGAAATAAAAGGCGGACCATTTTATTTAATAATAATAATAATAAATAACCAAAAAAAATTGGAAGATAGATGGTGCGATAATGGCGACAACATGTTCCAACTGTCATTTGCCCCCCAGGGTCTAGGACTCTCTCTCTATCCCTAGCCAACCCTTTAGTCTATTTAATTTAATTAAATAGATAATTTAAACAAAATTATTTTAAGAACTTTACTTATAGTTATAGCATGGGTCTTCAAAAGTTTCATGGAGTTATATAGATTACAATATCTTACCTATGGTATATAATTCCGAAATGCTTTTGTTCCGATATCGAAAGCTTTATACGTTTCGAGCATTGATTATTGTCCACATTATTCTCCGAATTGGCTTTGTATACTAGTTCTTTTCTCGACTTTAGTTTGATTACTGCATCTCAGTGATAGCCACCAAGAATATTTGCATATATAGGAAACAAATCGACTAACGAGCTGATAAAATCATTAGAAATCTTATATTGAAAGGAAGATGAAACCTGATTTATAATATATATATATATATATATAAAACATTAGTTTTGACTCAGCTCATTGTCTCTTATCAATTCGTTTGGATATGAAGTTAGATTACATGATTTTTTACGTAATAGCATGACCTACTAAACTCAGAAGAGATATTTAATTCAAAAATAATAATTGGGTTTAATATGAAGAATAAGCACAACTACTATATATATAGTATTGGATGGATGGAACATCAAGCACTTTCACATATGACATTATTTAAACATGTAAATTGATGTTTATAACTAAAGCTTTATATAGTACTGACCTGATGATCATCTCTTGATCTCGACTTTTAGGGTTCGCACACATACGATGACCATATATGCCTATATTTATTTTTAAAAGTACATTTGGTGGTGTAGGTGTTATAAATTGACCTTAGAATAAAGATAAGAAAACAGATGGGATTAAAAAAACACAGCTGCAAAAAAATATATATGAAGGTGGGGTAGGTTTAATTGTATGGGGAGAGGGGGATACAGAGGAATCAAACCCAAGTTAGCTGAAAGGGAAGATTCAATTGTATGCAAAATTGGATATGTCTTAACTATTATTTTCAAAATGAAACTTTTCTTGTTATTAATTATATATATCAAAATATTCTTGAGCATTATAACACGTTTAAGAACCTTCACATTTACTGTTCCATATTGTCATTACATATGTGACTTTGGCAATACATATACATACACTCCTTCAATATATGTATATATATGACCTCTGCAATGGCTGCAGAAGTCAGTTGCTCAAGATCCTAGCCTCTAGATATACACACATTAACTCATTGACTGTTTCCAAAATTAACCACATGTACATGTATATATGTGTTTTAGTGTTTACACGCACATGTCATAGCATAAGACATCTCAATATATATGTAATGATGGAGTTGGAAATTTGCAAATTATTTTTTAACATCAGATTATAATAAAATGTCGATCGATGCCTATGTGATATTGACTGAAATGGTTGAATGTTCTAAATTTTATTTAAAAAGAAAATTATAAGTTCGGTAGAGCCTTCTACAACATAAAAATCTGATAAATAAAAGTCGAAAATCAAGTAATTGCAGTTTACCATGGCATTGAGCGAAGTACGAGATATATCTCGTCTTCACTTATGCACGATATAGTTATTGTAAAATGTTGAGACCTAAAATAGATTTTAATCTGGAAGATTGGGTTACACCGTTACACATGAAAGATGTAATGACACTACAAGAGAGAAGCTTAAATCCGACGGCCGTTTTCGTCGGAAATCCGTCGGAAATGGCTGTTTTCGACGGATTTCCGACGAAAATAGTTCGTCGGTTACAGTTCGTCGGAAATATTGTCGTTGTCGGAAATCCGTCGGAAATTTCCGACGGATAATAGTCGTCGGTAATCCGTAAGAAGTTTCCGACAGATTACCGATGGAAATAGACCGATGGATTTCCGACGAAACTGTTTCCGACGGATTTGTTTTCGACGAATTTCCGACGGATTTCCGACGGAACTGTTTCCGACGGATTTCCGACGGAACTGTTTCCGACGGATTTCCGACGGATTTCCGACGGATTTTAATTTCGGAAATAAAAAAAATTATTTAAATAAAAAATATAATTAACAATAAAATTTATGAAAATAAAAATAATATATGGAAATTGTTTTAAAATAAAATTAAAAAACACACTACTTATGAAACAAATGTGAAACAAAAAAGAAATTGTTGTAAACAATTTAACCAAACACACTATTTATAAAATTAAAAATTGTAATTTAATTTAAAAATTATCATTAAAGTTTTTTAAAAAACTATCATTATTTCAAAATCTAAGAAAAAACATATTTGTAAGAAACCTAATCTAAACAAGAAAAAAAATTCTATTTGATACACAAAATTGATTTAAAAACTCAAATCTAAAAAACCTAATTCCTAACCCTCTAAAATTCGATTCACAACTAAAAATTCTAATTTCTAACCTTCAAACATCACCTAACATATAACAATCTCATTTCAATCATAATTTCTAACCACCTAACACTATCTACAATGAAAAATCTAAGAAAAACTTTAAAATTAAAAAAAAACCTTCAAAATCAAAGGATAAAAGAAGACTTACGAGTTATCCATGCTATGGAGTTGAAGAACACAAGATTCCGGCGGTTCTAGGTTGGTGGAGGTCGAGATTCCGGCGATTTTTTGGAGAGAATCGGCGGAGATTCACGGAAGAGAGAGAAGAGAAGAAGAAGAAATGGGAAAAAAGGAAAGGGTTTTCGGTTAATAATTAAAGATTTCCGACGGACGCAATCCGTCGGAAATCCGTCGGATTCTAAATAATAATTTCATTTACGCGGTCAAAGTACGCGCCTTCTCGAAAAACACGAAATCCGTCGGAAATCCGTCGGAAATTTCCGACGGATTTCCGACGGATTAAAAAATATCATTATTTGTTGCATGCGTTTCTATTGGTTAGTCGACGATCACACGGATCGTAACATTTCCGACGGTTTTCCGACGGATCAAACATTCCGACAGATTTCCGACGGATTTAGGGTATATTTGGGGTTTAGGGTTTCAACCTTTCAAATTTTGTTAATCAACCAATACTAAACATGTTACATTCACAAAATAAGTTGATTCTTGTAACAATACGATTTTCTAATTGTTTTAATATTTTCACAATCAAACATATAATTTTACAAAACTTTTCTATTACTATATACTAACACTTATACTACTTCTACTAACTCCTTAACCATATTTCAAATTTTTGTCTAAACACCAATAAATGTGTATTAGATTAAATTTAGATAAGATTGCACAATTGTTATACATTAGATAAAGTTATTATATGATTTAAACAAAATTAGAGTTAAAATTTCATACCCTAAACCACATTTTAATAGATGCCGTCGGAAATCCGTCGGAAATTTCCGACGGATATGTCCGAATACTTATAAAACGCTTTGTAAACGTGTAAAATTATTTTTATATACATATCCGTCGGAAATCCGTCGGAAATATACATATCCGTCGGAAATTCGTCGGAAATATACATATCCGTCGGAAATCCGTCGGAAATATACATATCCGTCGGAAATATACATATCCGTCGGAAATCCGTCGGAAATTTCCGACGGATTTCCGACGGCATCTATTAAAATGTGGTTTAGGGTATGAAAGATTAAAGATAAAAGAATTAATGAAATTAATTTCCGACGGATTTCCGACGGTATGTTCTTTTGTCACAATATGGTCCTAATTCCGTCGGAAATCCGTCGGAAATAACCAACGAATATTTTTCATCGAAAATCCGTCGGAAATTTCTTACGAATTTGCGACGGATATGATTCCGTCGGAAATTTTCGACGGATTTCCGACGGTCTTTTCTTTTGTCACAATATGGTCGTAATTCCATCGAAAATTTCCGACGGAAGAGTATCCGTCAGAACTTCCGTCGGAAATTACCTTGTTTTCTTGTAGTGTGAAGAGGAAGGTGAGAGAGTGGTCCAACCAAATAAAGACGATAGATAAAGATCAAAGAGACTCCATTGTCCCTTCAGAAATCTGATCAATCTTTGTTTTATAGGTTTAGTCGCTTTCCTTTCTTCCACCAACATACCAACATTTTGTAACTGTTATTTTTATATTCCAATTCCATATACATTTACTTATAGTTATAAATATTACTTCTCTTAAAAGGCATTAATTAGGTCATAAGACTACATATGAGTCTATTACATTGCGTTGTCGTATTCATCTTCTATTTATAAGAAAAAGAGGAGAGGAAATTCATATCAAGAAAAGAAAAAGAAAAAGAAAACAAAGAGATGTTTTATAGACTAGGCAAATGGGAAAAGTCGAATTAATATGGGCCAACATATAGCCCATTAGTGGCCTGTCACAAAAATCACAAATCTTGGACCGTTTCGATGTTCTCACGTGTGATGCTAATTCCTCCGTTTGGTAGCGGTGATAGTCTCGATCTCTTCTCCCGCGGATCAATATAGTTTTTCTAGCCTTGTTTCCAAACAGAATTAGGCCTAAAACTCTATTGGGCTTTGTTTGTGGCTGAGTTACGTGGCACTTTGACGTGAGTATTTTTAATTTCATGATAATTAGAGCTGGTCCCACTGATTGTGCCAGGTCAAAGGTGAGGTGGCTTTAACAAACGATATATATATATATTTTTTTTTTTTGTCAACAACAAACGATAGATTAATTTTCGTTTTCTCGGATTTACCACCGTACCAAAAGATTTTATAGATTATCGATAACTATTCATTTAAATAATTTCTATATCACATCCTTAAAAAATATATAATATTTGTATCCGTCATTCAAAATCACGAGGAAATTTTGCTATTGGTTTACAATACATCTACATCTTCATTTTATTTTGACATTAAAACAACGTGATAATGTCAAAAAAATATCGGAGTAATATGAATCCGATGGCTTCTCTGGTGACATCTATTAGTAACGAATATGTTGACTGGTTTTTTTTCTGTGAATGAGCTGCTTAGTAAAGCGAAACCTACATATATGATTATATAAGATAAAATCATAGAATCCAATTTTTGAATATAAAAGAACCATATTTTGAGCTCTCTATTGTTGAAACTACCAACTTATAGATTAAATTAAAGAACTAAAAAAAAAATTAACAAATGTTTTGCTAGATTTGATCATATATACTCAAAAATTTGTAAAGGTAAGAATTAAATTTGATTATTAAAAAGGTAATATTCCGAGATATTTCCTAGGTCCTTTCCTCGTGGAATTTGGATCCAAGACGTCAATTTTTTTGAAGGTTTCTTCTGGACTACAAGTAAGAAACTCTTCGCTCATAAGCTAAAACCAAATCTCAATCTCCACACACAAAACAAAACAAAGAAGTAAAAAAAAACAAAAACAGAAAGAAAAAAAAAAACACAATAAGATGATTGCTTTACTGTATAATATTATATAAATCAATCACTTACATCGTCTCCTTTCGTTAACAAAAACAGTTCGTTGTTCTCTATATCCGGAAAATTTTGTTTCTGATTTTTCTTTGTTCTGTTTGCTCACTGTTCGTTCGTGAAAATCTGTGTCGTAGTAGAAGAAACAATGGAGGTTGATTCAACTAAGGATCCGAAAGTTTAAACGGGTCAAAACCCAAAACCCGGATGGACACGGCACGACTTGTGGGTGACTACGAACTTGGCCCGAAAATCGGGTCCGGTTCGTTCGCTGTGGTGTGGCTAGCGAAGCATCGATCCTCTGGTTTAGAAGTCGCCGTGAAAGAGATTGATAAGAAACTTCTTAGCCCTAAAGTCAGAGATAATCTTCTCAAGGAGATTTCGATCCTCAGCACCATCGATCATCCCAATATCATCCGTTTCTACGAAGCCATCGAGGTTTAATTTTATCTAGTCACTGTGAATTTTGGATAATTCCGCTGAAGTTGATATTGAAATTTGGGATTTTTGACTCGGGTTTTGTAGACCGGAGATAGGATTTTCCTTGTATTGGAGTATTGTAGTGGAGGTGATCTTGCTGGGTACATCAATCTCCATGGAAAAGTATCAGAAGCTGTTGCTAAGCATTTCATGAGGCAATTGGGTAACGAAATTTATCTGCTTTCAGGTCTTTTCATGTTTGCAATTTGGAATTTTGTTGTTGTTGTTGTTGTTGATGTTTGAATCTCTGTTTTTGTTCTTGTGTTGTGTGTCTTGTAGCTTTAGGGTTGCAAGTACTTCAAGAGAAGCATTTTATCCACCGAGATTTAAAGCCTCAGGTAACTAAAAATCTCTCTATGTTGTAGTTTGACGGCTTTGATAAAAGTCTAGTCATGGTTCTGTTGTTCTTCTTCAAACTTTTCAGAATTTACTGTTATCCTCTAAGGAAGTAACTCCATTGCTAAAGATAGGAGATTTTGGGTTTGCAAGGTAATGTTTACGTCTCATATCTCCAAAAACTTTTTCTTTTTTATGGCGAAGGTCTTAGTTTAGTAAGTAATGTTGGATTTTGGTAGGTCTCTAACACCGGAGAGCATGGCGGAAACATTTTGCGGTTCTCCATTGTATATGGCTCCAGAAATTATCCGGAACCAAAAGTATGATGCAAAGGTGAAGAAGAAACTTCATCGATTGGAGAAAAGATTTGATCTTTTTCTTTTTTTCTCATTATTTAATTGTGTAATGGATGTCTCAGGCTGACTTATGGAGTGCCGGTGCAATTTTGTTTCAACTTGTTACTGGGAAGCCACCTTTTGATGGGACAAATCACATCCAGGTTCGTTGGCCTGAACCGATGAAATGCCTCTTATTTGTGTAAAGGATGGTTTGTGAACTTATTGACTTTACTATGCTTTGTGTTCTGATCTCTGCAGCTTTTTCACAATATTGTGAGAGACACTGAGCTGAAATTTCCTGAAGATCCTTTGAACGAGATTCATCCAGATTGTGTTGATCTGTGCAGAAGTCTTCTACGCCGAAACCCAAGTACTTGTTATAGGGATTCTTTGTTTGTCTACTTGTCTTTATGATCAATCAAATCACATTTCAAATTTTCCTGGAAAAATACGTGTTTTTTTACTGCAGTTGAACGCTTGACATTCCGAGAGTTCTTCAATCACAGGTTCCTTCAGGAGTCAAGGTAATGTCTTGAGATTTTGATTGACCATCAAATGTCTCGAGTTCTTCAATCACTCGTAACCTTCATCTTCTTTTGTTTAACCATCAAAACCTTTAAATTCTTCGCTTCATCTTTCATACCTTATGTTGTCAGACAAATGCCGGGTGTTGCGCATTTTGATTCTGCTACCTCTACGGTGAAATCATCGTTGCCCTCCGCACAACCGAGTAGTACAAACCAATTCAAACCAAGTGCAGAGAATGTCTACAAACACGGGAATTCCTCTGGTGCCTCAACATCTCACATTTTAATGCCGCACGTCTCTTGTGAGAAGACTAGAAAAGACACTGAGGGACAATGTTCATCAAATCAATTGGGAGGTTTGTTATTCGCATTTTGTGTCTTATCTCTCTATTGCTTTTCTAAGCTCAATGCACTCAGAATCGCTTGCTATTGTCATTCGTGCAGTCTTTGACTCACTTGAGCTCATAGAGAGAGAGTATGTTCTTGTAAACCGTCCTTCTGCCTCGCTGGAAGGTTCATCAGATTGTTTCGACACATCACTGCAAGATTCCGGGATTCCTAATTTCTTGCCAAGGAACGACAAAGGTTCATCAAGTTCACTTGAAGCACAGAGACCATTATCTGGTGGATCAGGTCCACGACCAGCAAGCGGATCATATCTGTTAACAGAAGTACAACGGTTAACTATCGTTCATCCTCCAACCAAGCTCCAACTTTTGCATCAGTATGCAGAAGCACTTGCAGAAGTAGCTCGTGAGATGGTAACTTCAACTCCTAGTTTCTCGGGTCTCAAATGATAACATCAGAGTTTCTAATACCGTTGCATACAGGGCAATGCAGGACAAGTAAAAGAATCTTTTGCTGTTACGCTGGTCGTTTTGGCTGTCTGGACAAAAGCTTTAGAGATATGCGATTCTTGGATAATGTCCGTTGGAGAGGATAGAGTGAACTCAGATCCAACCACAGCTCCTGGGACTTCAATTCCAGACTTAAATTCACCAGCACTGGCTAAAACTTGGGTGACACAAGAGTTTGTGACCGCGTTTAACCAGGCCGAGAATTCATCAACTCGACTAAACGAAACAAGCGGTCAGTAGTTAAACCGAGCATTCTCTCTGTTATGTTTCTTTGCACATTCCCTGAATGCATATCCTTCGTTTCATTGCAGCTGCTACTCATATGCCTGACGCCATGGAAACACTGTACGAGAAGGCACTAGCATACGGCAAGAGTGGTGGGGTAAGTAAAAAGTTGATATCTTTTTCACTTTTTGTACCATTTTGTCCTTAAAAAAAAGTCTGAAACACAGCTTTTGTCAAAAGCTTCCACCTTTGATCCTAAAAGTCTGAAACTTTTTGGTGGGTTGGATCCATTTTTTTGATTTATTTGCAGGCGGAAGAATATTTGAATAACAAGGAAAGTGCAGCAACATTATACAAGAAAGCAATTCTTCTACTCTCCTTTATAATTGAGGAAGCAGTGACTCTATCTCTAAACCCTCCTTTCTCATTAACCCTTGACGACAAGAAGCGGATTCTCTACTACATCTCTAACTTGCAGCATCGTCGGTCTCATCTTTAGCTAAAATCGACCGCAACATTGTACAGAAGAAACTCTCCTGGCTCTCTACCTCGAGTCAAGTTTTATAACATTTAGGCTTTTATTTTCGGGTTTTCTTATTTCTTGAAATTTCGAAACGGTTACTCTATATTGTTGATGCTGTGACCAAAAGTATCTGCCTCCCCCATTGTATAGTGCAATATCAAAAGCTTCTAGTACCAAAAATGGCATCCTGTTTCTACTTTCAGTTTTTGAACTAAAGGGCTTTATTAGTGGGCCCATTAGTAGTAATACAAGCCCATAAAACTATATGTAACAACAAACTACAGAACAATGGTTGTTTTTCGTCTTGAACATTTTCGTCATTATTAAAGCTTCGGCTATAACAACAATCTACTTTCTCTGAAGTCTTCTGGGTTTTCGTCATTACAAAAAAAAAAAGAGAGTACAAAAGTCAACCCTTAAAATAGAGACAAAAGTCAAACCATGATTGAAATATCATAAATACGCATAAGGTCAAACTTAAATTAGATGGGACCGACCAAAACCCACAAAGCACCCAAAGCCCAAAAACATGATCGAATAATCCAATAAATACGAACAAAACTGAATTTAATTCCGTCAGTCGGAAAACGAAAGAACGAAAAACGAAAACTTTTTTTTTTTGTCTTATTTATATCTTCAAGAAAATGATATTTTGCTCTCTACTTCAATGATTTTTAAAAAAGAAAAAGATATGTCAGCTTTTTATTTTCTTTTTGGGATTTATGTGTTAATTAAAAATCGTCGGATGTCGAAAATCTGATGCGCCGCATTCGTTATCTCGTCGTCCGATTTTAGTTCACAATCATCCTCCATCTGTTCCAGCGAAATTAAGAAAAAGAAAAAAAAAATTTGATTTTTTTTCTCAAGTGAAGATTTGTATTTTTCAATGTTGGTTTTTATTTTTGCAAACTGAAATTTAGAAAGAAACTGGAAAGTAGTTTACCTTGAGGTTGAAGGAATAAAAGACAGATGAATGAGACGAAGAGGCGATACTGAGATGAAGAACAGTGAGTCGAAGCTTTTCGAGTGAAATGATTCCTTTGAGAAGCTGTCCCTTTTTCTTCGGACATTGAACTTTAAGGCTGGCGTGGTTTTGTATCACTGTGGTCTCGATTTTGGGGATCCAAGTTTGATCTTCGCGAGTCGTCCACAGGTCGCTCGACGAAATGCCTGACAGATGATGATTATAAGTCGATTGATCGTTAACTCCGTTTTGCACTCCACTACTTTGTTGCGCCCTCTTTTGCGATTCGAGAGATTGTATGGTTTGCTCGAGGACCTTCACGTAGTTTATCGCTCCTCCTACTATGGATGCTTGGTCTCCCTGTTAAGGAAAAAGAAAAGTAAGTAAATTTAAGAGATTTTGGGTGGTTTTGAGGGTTAAAGGTTGATGATGCTTTCATGTATTAGTTTGTTGATATTACTCGTTGGATGTAGGAAGGTGGGAGAAGGGAACGGAGGGAGTTGATATGCTGGTTCATTTGACGCCGTCGATTTCGTTCAACAGCGATGTGGTTTATTCTTTGATTCTCTATCTCTTCAATGTTTTTAGTTGGTTTAGTTTTCCTCCTCTTTCTCTTCTCTTGCGTCATTTCTGGATGCAGCAAGTGGCTGGTTCTGCGCTTGCGTCTTGAATTTGCAGTGCGTGGCGATGAGGAAGTAGAAGGGATTATCATGTTTGCTTGGCTAAAGGGAAGTTCTTGGCTTGACAAAGCCTGGTTGGCTCCTTCCATGGTTGTTGTTGCTGAAATTGGGTTGTGATAGAACCGGTTGGTCTCGGAATGAACCGGTGAATGAAACTGCGGATCCTCTTGTGAAAGATAGCTCTCGAGTTCCCAAGGCTCTTTGAGTGTCTGAAGAGACAGTAACGTTAGAAAGTTTGGTTCTTTGATTGACAGAAACGGCGAAGGGTCTTCTTCACTCTGCAACATCTGTAGAAATGGAACTGTATCTTGCAAGCTTTCTTCCTCTTCTTTAAAGACAAAGCTTTGAGCCTCTGCAAATCCTTCAACTTCTAGGCTTCTCGCACCCGCTTTCCGATCCAGAAACTGCAACGAAGACAGAGGAATGAGATTACCCGGTGAGGTGGTTGATTGAAAAACAAGTGTAATTTATTTCTACTGTGGGTTTGTTTGGGATTTGGTGGTTTTGGTACAGAGATAAACAAAAGTGGAAGAGAAAATGGAATGTTTTCAAAAGAGAGGGAAACAAATTGATTGCACGATTGTTATTGCTTTCTGTAAACAAACAAGAAAAAGCATTGAATGCAAAGCATCTGGGCTCATTAGGAAAAGAGTAAAATGCAAGTTCATTTCCCTGAGCATAGAAAAAAAAAACTGTTTCAAGAGAAGAGAGAAGATTGGAGAAAGAAAGTGATAGCTTCCTAAATTAAGCAAAAGATACATACACAGGGGTTGATGTGTCCTTGGAACCTCTCCATTTGAGAGATTTTGTTTGTTATGTATTATTATGTAATGATGTGTAACAATAAATGCTAAGAAGCACAAAAGAGGCAGAAGAGGAAACTCATGTACTCTCTTCTGATTCTGAGGCTTTCTGGACTTGTTAACTGTTGGCTTTATATAGACCAGTGAGTCTTTAGTAGCTATTGAGTAGAGAGGAAACAGAGGAGCTGTAAAAATACAGAGAGGTAATAAAATAGATGTATTTGGGTACTGTAAGAGTTGGTGTGAGGCTGAGCTGAGCAGAGGAGGGAGAGATAATTGGTGGAGGCAGTTTTGTCTTCAAGTGGAGACAGAGACTTTGTGGGGACATTCTAAATTACACAGAAGAAGAAGGTAAAAAGGGACAAGTCATGGGTAAGAGAGCTTCTATTGGGTTTGTGTCATCTTTCTCATGATGTCTCAATCATCCTTTCTTCACTATGCCCATACCATAACATACATTACACACCACACCATTCCTTTCTTCAAGGCTCAAAAAGTTAAAACTTTATACAGAAACTATGCTGCCTCCATAATGTACTAATGATTTAAACCAATTGTTAGCTTGAATATAATTAAGGTTTCTAAAGTGTTGGTATATAATATCTTGATTACAATTAAAAAAAAACAAAAAAAAGAGAGTCGACTCTATAGATTAGACACTGAGGAATCTTATCTATTATTGATGCCTTGGCTTCTACGGCGTTAAACAGTGTTGTACTATAAAATGTCCCAGTTTTGTCTACCAAATGTAGCTCCTAACGGTTAAATTCATATCCGGTCTCACAAATTTTGTAACAAAAGAATCGCCCTTTGCGTAGTTAACGAAGACCTTAGAAACCTTATCAACAAAATTAAAACTCCAAAGAAAGTTTGAATCTTTTCTTATCAAATGTGTACTGTGATATGGTTGCTACTGTCACACACGAGCTATGGTTACTTGCTCTCAGGACAAACATGCCCCACTCTTTTTTTTTTTTTTTTTTTAAGGCCTAGCTTACAGATAAACCCTAAAGATTCAGATTCTTCTATAGTAACATAACAAATAAACGGACCTAATCTCAGATAAAGGTATGTCCTTTTATTTACCCTTTTTCAAGACGGGACAAACAAAAAAGGCTTATTCATAAACAAAAAACAATGGCATATGTCACAACAAAGTAATGGATAGCACACGGGAAAGCGAAAAAAGATTGAAATTTGATCACGAAAATGACAGAAAACCAGAGAAATTAACCGTCTGGAGCTTGCTTTGTTGTTTTAACGCTCGATTTGTATGGTGACGTGACTGATACGATACTCTCTCCAGAAGTAATCAATCACTTTGTTAAGCACAAAACCATCATCAGCCTCTGGTTTAATCTTGACATGACAAGAAAACAGAGCTTTTCCAACTGTAATTGCCCAGATGTGCAGCTCATGAACAGCCACCACTTCTTCAATCTCCATCAATCCCTTTTCGAGCTTAATCGCATCGATCTCTCTCGGTGTGCTCTCCATTAGAACCTCAAGTATGCTTCGAAGCATCTTAATGGTTGTCCCTAAAACAAAAACCGAAAAGACTAACGTGCAGATCAAGTCAAGTACTTTCCATTTAGGGTTATACCAAATCATCCCCCCTCCAATCATTACACCAATGCTCTGGATTAAATCCCCAAGAACATGAAGATAAGCCCCTTGGACATTAATGTTCCTCCTTTCCTTCGATTTCTCCAACTATTGCTCAGCATTATCCCCATGACAGTGATCATGACCATACCCATGACTATGACCATGTTCATGACCATGATCGTGTCCAAGCACAACAATCATTGTGATGTTTACAACTAAACCAAAAGCAGCGACAAGAACCATAACGAAACCATCAACATCATCATTAGTCTCTTGAACGAGTCTAGTAATGGCTTCATAGACCAAAATCCCAGTGAGTAACCAAGTGAGCTGGATTGAGACAAGAGCACCCAAAATCTCAATCCTGAAGAACCCGTAACTCTGCCGCGGATTCGCTTCCCAAGAAGAAGCCCACAAGGAGAGCATAGAGATAGCAAAAGCAGCAACATCAGTGAGCAAATGAGCTGCATCGGTTAGTATAGCCAAACTGTTAGCCTTAATGCCGCCAACAACTTCAACGATCATGAACAAAAGACATAACACCGCAACAAAACTGAGCTTTCGCATCGAAGCAGCTCGTTCCTTAGCATCACTTGAACAATTTGAAAACCCACAAGCTGTTTCTCCACAGACTTTACTTCTTCTTGACTCCATCTGCAAAAACAAAAATGTTAACTTTAGAGCTTGAATCAATATGGACTAATCGCCATTCTATAGATACAATATAGATTTGTTACCTTTCAAAAAGATAGTAGAAACTCAATTCAAGAGTGAGGTTTAGAGTTTGAGACATGAATGAGAGTTTTAAAGGTTGGAAAAACAGAGAAGTAACTGGGACATGCATTCCACAACTAGACAAGGATTCGACCAGAACAAACATTACAGATTACAACATACGAAGAAAGGAGAGATTACAGTATATGTTTTTTATTATTAATTAGAACCCATGAGTTAATGATAATGACAACATATTGATACCATAACAGAGAGTCAATAGACTCAATACCTTAATCATATAGTATAGCATGCGTAGAAGCATTATAAAAAAATAGCTATTTATGTTAAGACGCAATGTAACTATGACGAAATCCAAGCGACATCAGATTCCGATTTAGACCAATTCTTGATATCACCACAGAGAGTGGAAAGAATCTGGAACAAAAAATTGGGAGTCAACTTAGATTAAACAATGTCGTGGTTATCTCTCATCGTTCCATTGTAACGAAAACTCATTTATTGGTTTTATTAATTAATCAATTTGTATAGTAAAAACTTAACTATGTCTGTCTGTATATATCGGTGTGTGTCTAAGCACTAGCAGGCGATATATACACGGTCTGTATCTAAGTGCAGAGACATGGTCCAAAATTCGATTGAAATTAATCACTTTTTAATCTAATGTTAATATTTGCATACAAAATTTTCACGATTGTCCATGAAATTGTTTGTTTCTCAACAAACTGTTTATCTAGTTGTCTATACAAATTGATTAATTAAGTTTTCATTCACCTTTAGTAAAGTTTTTGTTGATGTCAAAAAAAAAAAAAGTTGAGTTTTTGTTTTCTTAAACAAGCCCATTTTAAAAGCTAATGAATGGGCTAAATATTAATTTTGGGCCGAGGATATACCAAATTAACTTCGGCTGGTATTGCCGTTATTTTACGACGAAAATTATTCTGTCTTCGCCAACGATCTTTTGACTTTGACCGGAACGGAGTAATTAATTTTTGAAACAAAATGCAAAATGACCTTTAAAATATCATGTCAAACAAACTTTTAAATAGTATCAATTTCACGTGACATCGACCTCGATTTATACAAAACATTTTTTTGTTTGGTTAACCCGCGATTGATAAAAAACATTAGAAAATCATTCATCTAATTTGAAACGAAATGAAGTTTGAAGTTTGATTTTTTAACTAAAATAAATAAAATATAGAATTTTTACATGTATGCCATAGGTTCGAATCCTGTCACCTTGATGTCTTTTTTTTCGCTATGCCGCTCCGCCCGCCACAGCATATGTATAAAAAAGAGGGAAGAAAGAACAACCGTTTGACTTTGGCACATGAGGTGGGTTTGGCTATCTTTAAATGGACGACACAAACATACTCACTTTTATTTATAAGGAAACTCCCTTATTTTATTTAGCCTAACATATATGACACTGATCTAGAAATTTTATCAAAATGTTAGTCTTTCAGAATTTTTAAACTATAGTATATATTTAAATATATTGAAGAGACATGTATTGATTAGTTATTCCTCTTTGATGGAATCCAATCTTCGAGACAGCAAGTAATTTCCACACCGTTGAGACCAAACATCGTCACCGGAGCAAAAAAAACTCGCCGCCGGTAAGCGACCTTCCATACATTCTTTAAGAATCAAGAAACCAATCTTATTACCACCGTCCGATTGATCACAACCACCACGACGCGCCAAATACAGAAGCTCTTCCAATTGATCTCTTCTCATCCTCACTTTAATCCTTAAACGACCCTTCTTCTCTCCGGCCACCGCCTCCGCCACGTGTCCTCCTCTTTCTCCTTCGCCGGAAGCCGGGTGCACTGCGCTGCTTCTCCTAAGAAAATTGCCCATTTTTTAATCTTTCTTGTTTTCCAAATGCTCGCATTAATTGATACGTGTATGTGTATGGCTTGTTTATATATAGGAGATGGTTATGGATTATTTTTTTTCCAAACCGTAGTTGTATATATATATATATATATAATTGAAGGAGTTGAGTAAGGATATGAACTACGATGCATGGGACATGCGAGGTTATTAGACGAAACTAAAAGATGGCTATTGGAAATTCTTGAGACGAAATTAAGCGTTGTTCTGGTTCACGTATCTGCTGACGTGTTATTTAAGTAATTAACCCATAACATAACGCAGGGTGTGTTTCACGCGTCAACCATCTTAAAGTTAAAGTACGGTCTTCATCTCCGGGATTTGTCACCTCTCCTGTAATTAAATAAGTAAAATAATCACATATTTCTCGTTTTATAGCAAACAAAATAAGTACATGTAAAAACCTCCCCGTTTTTTCTGGTTGGGTTCTATTCTAATCAAAATTTTAATATTGTAAGATCCCCGTTTTGCACAGCTCGTTAAAGAAGCCAATGCCGTGATCTGTAGTGTTTAATTTAGAATCATTTGTTTAGTTTCTGTTAAGCCCATTATGTAACTCCATTTGGTCAGAAGTCAGGTCCACAATGTATAGTGTTGGTTAGGCCTTATATATGTCGATGTTAAGCTAAAGGTGCGGTCATGCCAGTCCCATAATACATATCTAACCGATATATTTTGAACCAGATTTTGGAGAATTCATTTCCAAATTTAATTTAGTTTCAATAAATGCGGCTACAATGATTTTTATTGCTTAAAACAAATCTTACATTGAAAGAGACAACCAAAATTATTATTACCTTTTATTTTATTTTTAACTAAAATGGAACGGAAACCAAAACCGTACCAAACAATGTATTCAGTTTAACTGCTATTGTTCTTCTCAAGAAAATTTTGCGGACCAAACCACATTATACCCAAATTGAACACCAGTAATTCTTACATCTGAATTGTTTTAACAAAATTAATGGATACATTTTTCATTTGTTTTACTGTCAATCCTTGTTTTTGTTGGTATTATTATGTTAGCATATAGTTTGGAAAGCAAGTAATCTAGTGGCTCGTGCTCTCGCACATCTTCCACTCTGTGGATTCACATTTCTCTAAGCGAAGTTAAATGTTACAAGTTAGAACGTAGAAACACACAAATTGTAATATTGGCCATTACCCAATAGGACCCATCAAATTAATAATGACCCGCCAAGAAATTGTTGGTACGTAATTGAGTGCACCGAAAGGTGGCACTATATTATGCTTTTGTCTTCCCAGAACATTTTTTTTTGCTTTCGTATGAAATAAGAAGACAAAATGTTATATTGTTGTAGGACATAGATCCACATATTAAAATAACTAATTAGAGCAAAAATAAGATGCCAAATATATATACTATATTTGGTCCATATATATTTTGGTCAGAAAATGAGAATTTTGGCCCATAGTTAACATGTGAACGTTAGAGCATGTTCAATGCCTTACTTAATATTTAATTATAAAATTTATTTTAAGAACCTTGTTAAGATAATTTTGTTTCATTTGCTCCAATGGTAGAACCACATTAGGGGTTCTTAAAAAAACCAAAAAATTAATAATTTTTACTCTCTCTCTCTCTCTAACATTCTTAACATGCTCAAAGTTTGGGAAACATCTTAATCAAGATATGGTCTTCACTCAACTCTGCAAACCTAACATGTCCCTTTGTGGTAAACTCATCTAAGATTCATCATTCAACCGGGTTTCGTAAACCGAAGCTCAGACTTATACGATTATAGAATTGCAGATATACACACCGGGTTTTAATTATACTATTGGATGCAATGACTAATCATCTAGTGGGTTAAGTATTTCATCAAACATTGTACCTATATTATCTGTTGTAAGAATCCAAAGATTCTAATAGTCATTGAAAATAATGTACTCCTTAGAAGATCATAAACTCCAGTTAAGCATAATACAACAACATCGAGTTCGTGCTCTCATTCCTACTTTGAGTTCTGCACTAAGAAGAATATATACATGCACACTAAACTTACCTTGCATGCCTCTCTTCTCTGGCTTCAAGCGCATCAACTTCCTCATTTGTTAGCAGATCCACCACTGGTTCATAAACATCCAAATCTTTCCTTTTCCTGTCAAGATCAATGATAACATTTGTTATGAAAGGAATTTGTTATCACTTTTGCTTGGCTTCGCATCTCAATTTGTTCTTCAATAATAAGATGCAACATTCCCAGAGTTCACAATCAGAACAATACCTAGGAAGGACCATCTCTAAATCATGGGATCATAATATCAAATGTATGAAGAGGTGGCATTTTAGTGTACATCTAAGATAGAAGCATAGGATGTGTCACAAAGTTAAAACTGTTTCAACTCATCTTATAAGTAATCTAGACACTAGTAGACAATCGTACAAAAAGTCTTAAGAAGGCATTTCACTAAGAAATTTTATACATCAAGTGGAATCAGGAAAATCACTTACCGAACTACACTGGACTTAAAGCTGAATAGCTTCACTAAGTCCATTGACAAGCCACTTGCCTTGCTGCACATAAAAGAGAGAAAATTATTATAGAATTGTTCGAGCTAGCTCAATTGTTATCACAAGATAATTTTGATAGAAAAATAGGAGCAACGTGAAAAGACCTCGCTGAACCATGATCAGATCCTCTGCGGCCTTTCTTACTTATTCTACTCCCCCTAGCCGAAGCCACACTTTGAATTGCAATCTGGAAAGCACAAACAACAATATGGTAGGTCACCAAGTTTAGCATTCTTGTTGAAAACAATATTTTGACTGAACACACAAAAAAAAAAACAGCTTTATGATCCAACCAGAATTTTCACCTCGTAAAGTTGTTCTCTGATTGCAAAGGCAACAGCAGGCTTCAGAGAGAAAAAGAAACCAAACACCACTTGTATCAAACATTTGCACTGAAGTTCGTTTAATTACAAAATGAAAGGTAAAAATTGAGCGGTTATCTTACCCCAACTTCAGGATCTTCAACACCTAAATCCTTGCACAAGGTTCTTGCAAATTCCTCAGGATCACTCTCAAAATTCTTTAGGTCCTGCAAATCGACAATCAAGCTGCATTGAGACTAAGAGTACACAATTCATGGTTGGAATTGTTCAAGAACACCAGGTATTCAAGATCACCTAAAACAAAACAAAAACTATTTTCATATTTAATAACCCTATCAACTATGTGTCTAACAACGAATTTGAACCCAGGTGTCAAAAGGCAGCCATAGCCATGGCTGTTACGAAATTAGTTGCAACATGCAATTAGTTGATCAAAACGTTAGACATGGCTGTTACGAAAGAAAAGACACACGAGAAAACGAAGAACACACCAAACAGGAGGATTCAGATTCTCATTTAAATTTTGCTTTTTTAATATACAGACGAGCAGAACTAAACCCAGAATAGAAGAGCAAAAGCAATGATTCCTAAAGTCCAAAGTTTATATATTGGTCAAACTCTAATCAACTAAATAATTAAGGAATCAATCGGTGATATATAGAAGAAATGGAAATATGTGCAGTAGTAGGACCGGAAAGGCGACTGAAGCTTCGATTTCGGCTTCGGAATTTCCCAAGGAAAAAAAACCCCAAATCGATTATCGAGGAAATTAAACAAAAAAACGCAGCTATATTTCCGATTTGAACCAGCGAGATCGCTGACCTTGACTCCTTTTCTCCGAGGGAAACCGGAGAATTAAGATTTCAGGAAACAAAAGAGGAAGATGATAGATATTCCCTCAAAAACACTAAAGGGTGGAAACAGAGAGGAAGAAAGAGGAAGTCGGAGGAAGAGGAAGACATCGAGAGAGAAAAAGCGCCCTTCTGACACGTGGCTCCTAAGAACCGATCCTTAAATTTCTTATCTAAGAATCGGTTCTCGGTTGTTTTGGTTTATTATTTATTTTTTATTTAATTTAATTCCTAAATTAACTAAGAAACCCACCTAAGATCTCGCGTTGAACATGGTCTTATAGTACTTTTTTGTATGCGAGTATCATTATTAGAGAGACTGGTACGGTTTTTAAGGAAAAAACAAAAATTAATGACGTGGTGAATTTTTTGCCCAGAATCGGTTTTCGGCGAAGAACCGATTTACAACGCGATTCAGCAGATTTTTTTTTTTTTTTCAAAAATCGTTTTTCTTTTTATATTAAAATTTTTTTTTAAATCCCAAAACAGATTTTTCCAATAATGATGCTCTTATATAAAAAAAAGTTGGCTTTAACTTATTTTTTTTATAAAAAGAAAAGAAAAAAGAAGTTGGCTTTAGCTGAAAGTGAAATAGTAAAATCAAATTACAATTTTGATTGGAAATTTAGCATATGGGTACTTTTTAACTTTCTTACCTTTTGATTAATCATCTATAATTCTATAAAGATAAATCAAAGTCTTTTTTGTCTGTGTCGGCCTTTCTTTTACCTTTTGACCTCACGTGAACATTATTAATGCTTATCACTACACCATACGTTTTTAAAGGGGAAATTGGCATATCAAGTTCAAAGAAGAGAGGAAAATTGGAAAATGTTTATCATCTTTATAATATCTTTAAATAACTTTACTCTCCGTTTTTCAGAAGTTTTGACAGTAAATTATGCAATTAGACTAGATTACCAATCATTCTACAAATAGAATAGATTAAGTATACTTTCAAATAAACCAAAATAAAAATAATAAATTATGATCTTATAGAAAGAAAAACAAATCATAAATAATGATATTAAATCGCAAGCACAGGATCTTCGTTCCTTTTGTACCAAGAAAAGTGGTGGACCATCCACAATTATTATCTTTGACGTCGTAAAGTTTTATACTTCAGCTCCTCAAAGAAAACATTTATCTTAAACCCTCCTCTATTATGGGTTTCTTTAGATTCCATGACAGCATGACTATATATATATACATACACAATCGTGTCATTATTCTAGTTTGTCTAAAAGAAGAAAATGGGTAATTGCGTATTCAGAGGAAGTGGAGGTTTAAGAACATTATACGATAAAGATGATTTATTAATAATAGTGGTGACCCCAAACGGCGGCGTAATGGAGCTTCATCCTCCTATCTTCGCCGACTTCATCACCAACGAATTTCCTGGCCACGTCATCCACGAGACCTTACTCCTCCGCCACTCTTCTCCGCCGCTTCTCCACGGCGAAGAGCTCTTTCCCGGTAACATCTACTACCTCCTCCCTCTTTCTTCCGCCACCGCCTCAACCGCCTCAACCGCTCAACAACATTCTTCCAACCAATTAGCAACGCCGTACAGAATGTCTTTCGGGAAAACGCCGGTGAAGGCGGCTGCGAATGGCGGCGGTGGAGGCGATGGTGGGGTGTGGAAAGTGAGGCTTGTGATAAGTCCGGAGCAGTTGGCGGAAATTCTTGCGGAGGATGTGGAAACGGAAGCGTTTGTGGAAAGTGTGAGGACGGTGGCAAAGTGCGGCGGTTACAGCGGCGGAGCTAACTGGAGAGCGAATTCAGACCAATTAAGCGTTACAAGTAGTTTCAAAGGGCAGTTAAGGTAACTTTTCGTTGTGTATGTATAAACTAAAGTTTATGTAATTCTTGTATGATAGTTGTGTTTTAATTTGTTTCACGGTTTTAGCATTTAATTTCGTATTCGTTGGAATGATTATAACTTGAAACCATGGCTAAATTATTAAATTTCCTTCTCAAATGCTAAAAGCCTAAAGAACAAAACAAAAGAGGGAGACATATTGTTCACTTAAGTACTTAAGAACTTTTTGTTGGGCCAATATTGGGTTTGTAGGACTATGTTGAAATGAATAATATTAACTGATTTTTAGCCTAATAATTTCATTTTAAATGATTGTTGCCAAGTGTTTTACTTCAGGCCCAAGGACCAAATCTGGCCAGAAAGGCTAAAGTCATAAACCATGCACACAAACTAACAAACAAAGGGTTCCGAGACTCTTTTTTTTTTTTGTTGAAGACCATTTTTTTTCTTTTCTTTTTTTTCGCTAAAAGGGTTCCGAGACTGACCATTTAGCTGGCTTAAAATCCTCTTTTCTTCAAATTATAGAGTCGGATCCTAATTGACACCTCTACGTACAGTCTCCGAATCAAATAGGGAAACTTTGTCAAAGTAAAATTATAATGCACTCTGAATGTTTGTTATTGAAGTGGTAGAACAATGATACTAATACTAAAGAGTAAAGACGGTACTTTTTATTTAGGGGTGGCCAAATTAAAAGTTTTAATATTAACTAATATAGTTTATACTTATCATGAAATATGTTGATATCAACCAAGTACAGTAATGGCCTAATGATTCCCACTTGATTAGGAGTTACAATGTTGGTCGTCTAATACTGATCAATTCTTTTTAAACGTGTAAATATCTAACCCGGTTAAGCCAGCGAACGAGTTACTCGGCGTCTATACTTATCATAGAAAAATTAATTGGGTGATAAAAATCTCAGATCACCTCTTAATTATATAAAAAATGCTGATATTGATATATAATTTTTTTTTTTTAGGTAAATTGATTTATACCTTAAGTTGTCTTGACCGTATGATAGGAAAAACACTATCAAGTATATTTATTTTTTTCATTATTATTCAACAAATTTAACCATCTTCATCTTATGGGGGAAAATGCATCTCCATCTAATCGTTTAGGCATATTGATATTTCTACACCTAATTAGATTCCATCGCTGCCTATATGCAACTAGCCAATTATCATGTATAATACGCTAACGATGTTGATTACATAATTAATTAACCATATTTTAAATATTGCCAATTTTTAAAAGTGCATAGGTCTCCACAATGTTTACATCTATTTGAAAAGACAACACACATGGTTCAGGTTTAAGATTAATAATTGATGGCATTTAGTTTATTTAATAATGAAACCAAGGTACGTACCTTTCTCTCATGCATGCAAGTTATTTAAATACTTGATTCATTCGTCATGAGATACCAAAGAGTGGAAGAACACAAATATTAGACGACAAAGATTTTATTAAAAATCTAACAATGATTCGATTTCAGCTGTCCTAGGCTCCTAGCTGCATCAACAACCAGCAAACTTGGAAGGTATTAACAATTTCTTACTATAAAATACCCCTTAAACGACAAAAATAATAAAACATTAAATTTTGGAAAATATAGGATGCTATATATTGTAGAGTATAGATGTGTATACATATTTGAATTTTCGGATATTTTTGATTAATTTTATCTTGGCCATCGTAATAAGATAATTTTAATTGGAAAATGTTTATATAAATCAGGTACTTTATACTAATTATAAAATGTGGGTAATCATTAGGAACGGGACAATTTAGCTTTGAACTGGTTTAAATGATAGTCGGCTAGTTGTTAGGTTTATCCCCATCTTCTTGTACTATCAAGGCTGTTAATTTGAATAGCGGTAAATACTGAAACTTTCTAGTCTTAGAAAAAGACTTGGTAAAATACATGGACATTTTAACTAAATCATCGATGTAAATAATTTGTTGAGGTCGACTACTTAATTTGGTTTTAAAAATGCAAATTGATAGCTCCGAAACTCAGAGCTCTTTTTTTTTTTTTTTTTTTTTGCTAAAGTAAATTCAGAGCTCTTTATGGTTTTCATATCCGCTTTTGGATATTTTCATTTATTTGAGACTTTTTAATCCTAAATTGAATATATGATCTATTCCGAATATGATGTATATATTTTATCTTTAAATAAATTTTGTTTTATCTTCAAACATCATTTTAGCAAAATGCAAATTGTTTTGAAGTTTAACCAACAATGAGTTGGCCTAGTAGTTAAGCTTTTTGTTACCAAAATGTAGAGATTTTAGAGGTCACATATTATATTTGCGTTGGAAAGGGTATACTCTCCAAAATTACACGGTTTGGACTTAGTCATGAGGGATGTACGGGCTCATGGACCCAGAACCTCCTAGTCATATTAAAAAAAAATTGTTTTGAAGTTTGATAAGACCTTGGTCACTTGGGTAACACCGGCTATCTTAACAAACAAATATTTATAAATAAAGAAAGATCAAAAAACGAACACGAACGCATAAGAAAGTCGTCATATCTACATATGATATTGCCACTGTTAATTTATTTTGTTAGTTACGAGATTTTTTATTTAAAAAATCTTCATCAATATAAAAATAAGAATATTGTACAACCTACAAGATCAGAATTGAACAGCACTTTCAAAAACATAGTAAACTACTTAATATAGACGCTGGACTTCTCAACATTCACTGACTTTTACACACAATCAATGGTAAAGGAGACTTAAAGATCTGTTTGAAGAATGTTCATTCCAAACTTAACATTTTATCATTCCTCAACCAAATANATTTTAGTGTACATCTAAGATAGAAGCATAGGATGTGTCACAAAGTTAAAACTGTTTCAACTCATCTTATAAGTAACCTAGACACTAGTAGGCAATCGTACAAAAAGTATTAAGAAGGCATTTCACTAAGAAATTTTATACATCAAGTGGAATCAGGAAAATCACTTACCGAACTACACTGAACTTAAAGCTGAATAACTTCACTAAGTCCATTGACAAGCAACTTGCCTTGCTGCACATAAAAGAGAGAAAATTATTATAGAATTGTTCGAGCTAGCTCAACTGTTATCACAAGATAATTTTGATAGAAAAATAGGATCAACGTGAAACGACCTCGCTGAACCATGATCAGATCCTCTGCGGCCTTTCTTACTTATTCTACTCTCCCTAGCCGAGGCCACACTTTGAATTGCAATCTGGAAAGCACAAACAACAATATGGTAGGTCACCAAGTTTAGCATTCATGTTGAAAACAATATTTTCACTGAAACACAAAAAAAAAACAGCTTTATGATCCAACCAGAATTTTCACCTCGTAAAGTTGTTCTCTGATTGCAAAGGCAACAACAGGCTTCAGAGAGAAAAAGAAACCAAACAACACTTGTATCAAAAATGGCTACTTGTGGAGAAACATGAAAAGAAAAACATCATCAGCGTGAAGTGGATCTATCGCATGTTAGAAGTGAAAACTTCTTTCTCAAAGAACAAAACAAGTGATTACTTGTTGCTCTGTTTTTGTAGAAGAAAAGTAATACAAAACAGAGTATGGGAGAAACTTGTGTTCTTTATTGATTGTTTTAAAAACTGTATTTTTACATCACGGTTACAATGTGATAAATACTAAAACACATCACAACAAAGAGTTGTGTCTTTCTACTTGTGTAACAACACAACCTAAACGAACAGTCACGACTTTACAAAATATCGTTTAATACACACATATTCTAACTTAGACATATTAAGACTAAACTCAATTAAATCTAAAATTCCCTCTTAATTGAGTTTGGTCTTACTCCAAGCTTCCTCCTTAATTCTTCAAACCTTGAACCGCCAAGTGCCTTTGTTAGAAGATCCGCAAGTTGAACTTCTTCTTCGCAATAATTGAGTTGAATCAAGCTGTTATGTTCCGCCTCTCTAACAAAGTGATACTTGATTTCTATATGCTTGGTTCTTCGGTGTTGCACATGATTCTTATCAATTGCAATCGCAGACTTGTTGTCGCAGTAAATTGGAACACCACTTTGAGACTTGAAACCAAGTTCCTCGAGAAGCCTTTGCAACCAAATTGCTTGATTTGTTGCTGCACATACTGCAATATACTATGCTTATGATGTTGATTGTGCCACCGTTTGTTGTTTGCTTGACTACCAACTAAACATTCCTGATCCAAGAGTAAAAACATACAAGGATGTACTCTTCTTGTCTTCAATAAAACCGCCCCAATCACTATCAAAATAGCCAAGTAATTCTAGAGTTTCAACACGTGAATTGAACACCAAAGTTTGATGTACCTTTGACATATCTTAAGACTCTTTTGACTTCTTGAAAATGCTTCATGAGTGGTGCAGACATGTACCTTGATAGATAAAAACTTGCAAACATCAAGTCTGGTCTTGATGCACAAAGATAAAAAAGACCACCAACGATGCTTCTAAATTTCGTTGGTTCACCATACTTTCCATCATCCTCTGTCTTTTTGCCGTTTGGTGTAAGTGGAGAAATTACACTCTTGCTTCCATTCATGCCAAATTTCTCAATGAGTTTATTGGCATATTTTTCTTGTGATAGAAAAATTGCACGATCATCTTGAATTATTTCCATTCCCAGAAAATAATTTAACAGCCCCAAAATCTGTCAGCTCAAACTCCTTCTTCATGTCTTCCTTGAATCTTTCAATAAGTTGAGAATTGCTTCCAGTGAATACTAAGTAATCCACGTAGAGACTCACGATCAAAAAATCCTTGTCTTTCTTCATTAAGTACAGGGATGCATCATTCATGCTTCTTTGAAAACCACTTTGGAGAAAGTATAAGTAGATTATCCCATACCAAGCCCTAGGAGCTTGTTTCAAACCGTAAAGAGCCTTAAGCAGCAACAGGACTTTGTCTTCTTCCCCTCCGACTATAAATCCAGGCGGTTGTGCAACATATATATCTCCTCTTCGAGTTCTCCATTGAGAAACGCTGATTTTACATCCATTTGATAAAGCCTCCACTTCTTTTGTACCGCTAGAGCAAATATGGCTCGTATTGTATCATGTCTTGAAACAGGTGCAAATGTTTCAAGATAATCAACACCATATTCTTGAGAAAACCCTCTTGCGACTAACCTTGCTTTATACTTGATTGGATCTCCATTTGCATTAGTCTTGATGCAATAGATCCACTTCACGCTGATGATGTTTTTCTTTTCTGGTTTCTCCACAAGTAGCCATGTTCTGTTTTTTTCTATCATCTTGATTTCCTCTTCCATGGCTCTTCTCCATTCTACAATCTCCAAGGCTTCATCATACGTTTGTGGCTCCTCCGACATATGAAAACACGCTTCAATTGCTTGAGCCACTTCTTCTAGATCTACCATTGGTGCGATTTGCATAATCTCTGTCATTGACTTGTATTTATTTGGCGGCTCCGAAGTCTCTTTTTCTTCTTCATTATAATTACCATCACTAATTTGAAAGTGAATAAGGCTGGAAATTCCTTGAACTTGCTCCGTTTGTGGCTCTTGATTATCTATGGGCAAGACAAAATTCCTTTTGACTTCTTTGTGTCTTTCCCAATCCCACTTTTTTCCTTCTTCAAATGACACGTCTCTAGATATTTCCACCTTTTCATTATCTAAAATGAAATCTATGTACCCCTTTGATTTGCTACTATAACCAATGAAAATTCCACGTTTGGCCTTCACATCTAACTTGCTTCTCTTCTCATCAGGTATATGAACAAAGCATAAACTTCCAAATATCTTCAGATGTCCAACTGTCGGTTTATGCCCACTCCACTTTTCAAAAGGTGTGATATCTTCTTTCAATTGCTTTTGTTGGTAAGCGGTTATGTAAATATGCCGACGTATACACCGCTTCTGCCCAAAGTTTATGTGGTAATCCTTGATCTGTAATCATGGTTCTCGCCATCTCCACAAGTGATCGATTTTTATGTTCCGCAACACCTTTTTGCTGAGGCGAATATGGTACCGTCACTTGTCTCTCGATTCCACATTCTTGACAGAATTTGTTGAATTCATTCGAGTTAAATTCACCACCGCCATCAGATCGTAACTTCTTAATCTGACATCCCGATTGAGTCTCCACTAAGGCTTTGAACTTTTAAAATAAGAAGAGAGCTTCAGACTTGTACTTGATGAAATATACCCAACACATGTGAGTATAATCATCAACAAAGAACAAGAAGTACCGACTTCCCTCAAGAGATTCAGTTTGCATCGGACCGCAAACGTCGTTATGAACGATCTCAAGTTTCTTCTTTGTTTTTGTTTGAGACTCCTTTGGAAACGCATCCCTTGCTTGCTTTCCAAGGTTACATGCTCCACACACTTCGTTGTTGACTTGTAGCTTTGGTAATCCCATTACCATTTTCTTATTTTGCATTTGTGGAAGCCTTGAATTCCCCGCGTGACCAAATCTTCTATGCCATATCTCCGTTGCTTCTTGCTCACTCGTAATCATCGCCATTTCTTGTGATGGATTACATTTGATTGGAAAGCTCTTGTTCTTCATTTGTATCTCCATGATCTTCCTTCCCATAGAATCTAAGATTATAAACTACTTGTTCTCAAACATCACACGATTTCCACAAGATATTATTTGTGGAACATTTAAGAGATTCTTCTCCAATCCCGGCACCAAAAACACATCCTTGATGACTCGCTTCCCTCTGTTTGTTATGACGGTAATATCTCATTTTCCGTATGTCATCACAAGTGCTCCATTTCTAACTCTGATTGGAACCTTGATACTTCTATCAAGTCTTGTAAAGTAACTCTCTTCCTTTTTCATGTGGTTTGTGCAACCACTATCGACCAACCACACATCTTCTTTTGTGGTTTCATGTGCTTCTTCACTAGCACAAAAGAGCATATGACCTTCTTGATCATCTTCATATTCAAGACTCATATAACCCTTTCATACTTCTTAGAAAGACACTCTCTTGAGAGATGACCATCTTTGCCGCACGTGTAGCACACTTTTTTTGTTCCCTAGGTCTTTGCTTTGATTTTGAGTCTTCGACTTCTTCCAACATTGAGATTCGGTGTGATTTTCTTTTTTGCAGAACTTACACCATCTCTTGCCTTTGCCTTGATATCCATGACCAGATTTGCCTCCACCTTTTGAATTAACAAAAAAATGCTCCTTCCGTCAAGTTCTCACTTCGGACTTCCACACGCTTCTCGTGTGCTTTCAAATTTCCTAACAACTCTGTTACATGCAGCAAACTGAGATCCTGCGTTTTCTCCAACACAGCCACAATGCTGTCAAATCTCCCTGGGAGAGATATGAGAATCTTCTGGACAATGTGATAATCCGTCTCACCATGAACCCTTAATTGATTTCCCAAATCAGTTAGTTTCTCTGTGAAAACCTTAATGTTGTCACCTTCGTTCATCTTCAAATTTTCGTACTCTCTCCTTAACGATTGTAATCTAATAAAATCGTACTTGCAGAGATCCCTGGAATTCAGATTGCAGAGAATCCCAAGCCTCCTTTGATGTTTTCGCTGGTGCTATGCGCGAAAAAATTTGATCAGACACGTCTGTTTGCAAAATTTGCAACGCCATCATATCATGTGTTGTCGCTTCCTCCCATTGTTATCTCAAGCGCAACACTTCAGGAGTCTCCACTCCTTGTGTCGGTTGATCCGGAACCCCGTCTTCAATCACCGACCACAACTTTCTGGTCTTAAAGATGGTTGTCATCTTAATACGCCAAAAATCGTATTTATCCCCATCAAATATGGGAATCACTTGACCCAATGTTGCTTCCATCGCTCTTCTTCAGTTCGTTAGAACTTTGTACTCGAATTGCCCTTGAATCAACCTGGCTCTGATACCATGTTAGAAGTGAAAACTTCTTTCTCAAAGAACAAAAAAAGTGTTTACTTGTTGCTCTGTTTTTGTAGAAGAAAAGTAATACAAAAAAGAGTATGTGAAAAACTTGTGTTCTTTATTGATTGTTTTAAAAACTGTATTTTTACATTATGGTTACAATGTGTTAAATACTAAAACACAACACAACAAAGAGTTTTGTCTTTCTACTTGTGTAACAACACAACCTAAACGTACAGTCACGACTTTACAAGTTATTGTTTAATACACACATATTCTAACTTAGACATACTAAGACTAAACTCAATTAAATTTAACAATTTGAACGAAAGTTCGTTTAATTACAAAATGAAAGGTAAAAATTGAGCGCTTATCTTACCCCAACTTCAGGATCTTCAACACCTAAATCCTTGCACAAGGTTCTTGCAAATTCCTCAGGATCACTCTCAAAATTGTTTAGGTCCTGCAAATCGGCAATCAAGCTGCATTGAGACTAAGAGTACATAATTCATGGTTGAAATTGTTCACGATCACCAGGTAGTACCGGAAAGGCGACTGAAGCATCGATTTCGGCTTCGGAATTTCCCAAGAAAAAAACGCAAATCGATTATCGAGGAAATCAAACAAAAAAATGGAGCTATATTTCCGATTTGAACCATCGAGATCGCTGACCTTGACTCCTTTTCTTCGAGGGAAACCGGAGAATTAAGATTTCAGGAAACAAGAGAGGAAGATGATAGGTTTTCCCTCGACAACACGAAAGGGTGGAAACAGAGAGGAAGAAAGAAGAAGTCAGAGAAAGAGAAAGAGCGCGCTTCTGACACGTGGCTTTTAAGAACCCACTTAAGAGCTGGCGTTGAACATGGTTTAAGAGCATCTCCATGTAAGGTTCTTAGAGGGGTTCTAAAAAAAATTATATAAAACAAAATATAAATAAAATATGAGAAGGGGTTCTTAAAAGAGGAAATAAAGTGACGCAGTCGGAAAACATTAGGAATAGCAAGTGCTAAACCTAGATTGAAATCAAGTTTGCAAGCGACAAACTTGAGAAATAAAATTCTGGAATCCACCAGAAAAGAGAAAATCTCTTAAAGCTCTCAAAGTTTGATTAATAAATAATAAGATGTCTTGCAAATAACCTAAGATCTCTCTATTTATAGAGAAGTAACCCAAACATAAAAAGAAAATCTCAAAATAAAGGAAAAACCCATAATAAAGAAAAAGGAAATAACATAATTATTGAAAAAGGAAAATTATTAAAAGTCGTCTAAATGTCTCCTGCATCAGACTCCTCCACTTCTGAAGAACTCGACCTTGATTTCTCTTATGGATAAAGAATCCCATCTTGAAAGAATAACATAAGCATTAGCATCGTTTCTGCAACACCTTGAATGGACAACATAAGCATTATCATTGAACTTATTGCTCGATGTAAACAAGGAAAACGCGAGTTTTCTTGTATCTAGGCAACTTGGACATGAAACCATGAATCTTTGGAAGTCTCTTGAAGGTTTGGACGAATAAATCAAGTAGATTCACCCTTTTAACATTAGTTGCTCGATTTGGTTCTAGATATGGAAACTGTGAGCACAAGGGAATCCGTTTGGTCTTCTTCATGGAGGTGCACTTGAATGAATTCTCAAGACTCTCTAGATTATTTACAAAGTCTCCTGGATGCCACTCATAAGCCTGCATAATTCCATTTATGGAAAATCCATAAATAGATCCTTTTAGGAATTATGCAGGCTTATGAGTGGCATCCAGCCGACTTTGTAAATAATCTAGAGAGTCTTGAGAATTCCATTGTTGGTCCTTGATGGGTCAATAATAAAGGCCGAGTCGGCTCTCGGCTTAAATCCTCATGGTTCGGCCAGAATCCCTCAATATATGCACATATGTCCTTATCGGGCCATTGGAAGGATTGTAGGTTTGTGGGCTTGTTTTGGCTCGTCCATCTTGGGTCTCCACATGTATAGACTCTTGAGAGGCTGAAAAAGACATGCCAAGGTGGCTTGGGGCGGGGTTGATTCATCTTGGGCTCATGAGATTCAGCTTTTAGACAATATTTGCATTCGAGTGGATTTGGTGGTTTCTCTTTGATGTTGTTGATCTTCTCATTGTTTGAGCTGGTTATTTGATATGTATTTGGTGTGTCCAGCAGGTAAGAAGCTTGTGCAACCTTCTCTTCCTCCTCTTGAATGGGCTTCGATTTGATGACCTCATCATACCCTCCTTCTTCAAGAAGTTTTGTCCTCAAAACTTGTTCCAACCATTTAGTGTTGTTGTTCGAAGCTGGTTGGACATCTTGTGCTGATTTTACTTTGTCAATTGCAAGTGATGGAAGTTACTTGAACTCCTCTGGTGTGTCAGGTGGCTCTGGCTCCTTGTCTTCGTGGTATGGTTCATCTAGTAAACCATTTTCTTCTGTCCATCTTTTTTCAAGTTTGTGCACCCTTTTGTTCACTGCACTCTTTTCCTTTTCGCCCGCTGATTCGAAATTGTTATGAGGTGTGTACCTCTTGAATGATATTTTGTAGAGAATCTGCTCATAGTCTTCTGGTAAGAACGTTCCAACATCAGCTGTTTCATTCGGCGCCAAGTCTTGACATGTCCTTTTCTTTGTCTTCGCCTTTGCAAAACAAGTTTATCCCACCATACAGTAGTAGTACTCTTCAGTCTGATTGCCACCATCTTAACTTGCTTGTTTTTGGGGACACTCATGACTTCAAAGAATCTATCAACGCTGATTTGCCAATCCAGAAAATACTCAACTCCCATAGTTCCATAGAACAATGGAATATCAGCCTTTACGCGGTAATCATGATTATTATGTCGATTTCTTTGCTCAGCTTCTTCTTCCTCCTCAAGTTCTTCATCATCAAAACTAGAATTTTTGACAATAATATCACGATTGTTTCTACCCTGTTGAACCCTATTTGGTTCCAGAACACGATTGTTTCTACCATGTTGAACCATAAAGAGTTCTTGTCTATCTCTTTGCTGAATTTCGTTGGCGCTTATTTGTTCTCCTTCTCTGTCTCTTTGCTGATTCTCGTTGTTGTTGGTGTTTCTGATCTCAGCCATCAAAGTTGCCATCTGATTGGTCAAAGCAGTTAGGATCGTGGTAAAAGCCTCGGTAAAACCCTGAAAGTCTGCTCTGGTCAATGATTGATCTCCCATAGCTGATCAAGTTTCGAAAAGAGAAGGAAAAGGCCTGCTTTGATACCACTCGACGCAGTCGGAAAATCTTAGGAATATCAAGCGCTAAACCTAGATTGAAATCAAGTTTGCAAGCGACAAACTTGAGAAATAAAACTCTGCAATCCACCAGAAAAGAGAAAAGCTCTTAAAGCTCTTAAAACTCTCAAAGTTTGATTAATAAATAATAAGATGTCTTACAAATAACCTAGGATCTCTCTATTTATAGAGAAGTAATCCGAACATAAAATGAAAATGTCAAAAATAAAGAAAAAACTCATAATAAAGAAAAAGAAAATAACATAATTATTGAAAAAGGAAAATTATTAAAAGTTTTTTAAATGTCTCATGCATCTAAACTTTAGATTTTAAGAACCCCTCTAATATTTAACTATTATTTTATAGATCTAAATTATTAAGAATTTTTAATAAGAATCTTTTGATGGAGGTGATCGTAGAGCAAGAACATTGGTGGTTCTTACAAAAATTCTTAATATATATTAAACAAATAAAAATTATTATAATAATAGAGGAGGTTATTAACAACTTAAAAAATACACTAAAAATTTTTAAAATAAAAAACTTTCTTAAGTTTTTAAGAACCCATTTATTATTATAATAATTTTTATTTATTTAATATATATTAAAAATTTATCTAAGAACCACCAATATTCTTCCTCTTAGAATCAAAGGAATCCCAAAAGAGGGTCATAATTCCGAGTTAATGATTAAAACAAGACTTAAATACACAAAAACTAGAGAAAACAGATAGCGATTCCTCGTGTATCGTCCTCGTTGCATTAATCAACAAAACAAATAAATTAACATATTGGAGAAGAGATATCCAACCGTTACTAGTTTTTCTATTATTTAAAGTTCGTTTAAACATTAACAGAGCATTAGTTAAGGCGTTATTATCAAAATAATCCCAAAAGAGAAGGTCATAATTCCCAATTAAATATTAAAACATGACTCAAATACACACAAAAAAAACTAGAGAAAACAAAATGCGATTTCTCCTGTATCGTTATCATAGCATTAATCAAAAGTTTCAAAACAAATAAATTAACATATTATATATAAAAAAAAAGATAAAAACAAATAAATAAAATGCGGTTCCTCGTGTTCAGTGCAATGATACACAATTATAAAATTATATATTCTCCACAGACAAGTAAACCCAACCACTCAAGTAAATTAAAGCCACCGACGAAGCTTCTCTAATTCGGGCACCCACGACGCGCTGCCCCGACAACCCAAAATGCTGCCCGTTGAGCTGTAAATCAAATTACCCTATACGACATCGTTTTAGCTCCACTAAACACGTGTTTTTTTCTTCCTTCTTTTCTATCCCTTCTTCAGACAGTAGTGACGGTGCAGTTCTTGGTGATGGCTATATGCTTATTGAGATTCTTGTGTTCGAAGTTGATGTCACACTCGATTTTCTTGAGGAACTTTGGCTGCACTAACTTCCCCAACACGTAAGCCCGTGACCGGACCACGAAGCTGAGCTTCATCGGCACCGGCGCAGGAGGCGCCGGCGGCAGGGGAATAACAACGGGAGCTCCTTTCTTCTTCTTTGGTTTCGGAAGAGGAGCTGGAGGCGGCGGCGGGATCAAAGTCGAACCACTTCCGTATAACGGAATCTTCTCTCCGATCACATGTACCAACACCGTTCTTTCGCTTTTCCTTGACTGATAAAACTTCTTAATCTGCAATTATCATCAAATCAAAACCCCACAAATAGAAATCAAAACCTAATTTTAGACCAGTGAACGCTATGCCTAATTTGATTTGGTTAAGACTTACGGATCCGGAGCCGATTTTCATCTGAGAGAAGCTGAGATCGATAGGAGTCGAAGTTACATGGACGCCGAAGAAAGTTCCGGTGTTTCGATACAGCATTCTCAGAGTCGCGTTCATTGTGATCATATCGGTTCCTACTCCACCAGCATCTTGACCTGCTTGGACCTTGAGTGTCTCGAATGTTATACTCTGCAAAATTTCGATCGAACATTCACCCAAAAAATCAATTATACAACCAAAATTGGAAGAGAACGAGAAGATTCTGGACTCAAAACAGTTCAGATCTGGATTCGATTTTCAGGTATCAGATTTGGAATTGATCTGAATCGATTTCAGGATCAGATTTGGGATTTACGAGTTCAGATCTGAATTAACTTAAATCAAGAAGTTTCTAATTTCGATTATCGATCTGAACATTTGGAGCATGATTAAGCGAAATTAAGCTTAAGAGAAATCAAAATCGGAACAACGATTTTTGAATTGAATCTAGGGTTTTCTGAAAACTAACCTTCACTGTGATTTTTGGTTTCTGAGGTTTAGCAGCTCCATAGAGAATCAGAGAGAAGAAACCAAAGAGTACGAAGAATCCAACGACGAAGGCCAAGACATAGCATCGGCGAGGAACACCACCGTCTCTCTCGCCGTCATCTAACAGGCCTTCTTCCTCAATCACCGCGCACTCTTTCCACTGCTTCTCTCCGCCGTGTCCTTTCCGCTTCGAGCCGTCGTTAGGGTTGACTTTCCGGGACCCAGGCTTCAGGGAACCGGAGAATCGGCTGGAGGAGGATTCTCGTGAGTGACGGCCCATGGAGGATTGAGAATGCGGCGGAGATCCCATCGGACTCAGCACCGGGGTCGAGTGGAACGATGTCGCCGTTTTCTCTCCGTCGTGAGAGTCGCGCGAAGGCGATTGGACGTAGTAGACTGGACGGCGTGGAGATCTGGGCGGTGACGACGCCGCGATGCTCGTCACCTCGGAGTCGGTTTTGGCGTGCATCTTCGATTTGGAAGATGGAAAGTGCAAAAAAGCTTCCTGTGAGGACTGGAAATGGAGGGAGAAGGAGAAAAAGGAAAGTGAAGCCTGTAAATGTAACGATGACTCAATGTGTGGATTTTAAGGCTATGCTTTGTAATATTACCCAAACGCGTTTCGTCGCTATACAATTATTATTAGTCTTAAAACTAAATTAATTAGCAAAAAAACATGAATTTACTGAACATACAATTAATTTCAAACGTAAAAATCTTTTTTTCCGAAAGACAACGTTTTTTCTTTTCGGCTGAAAATAAATCGTTTGTTTTTTCTTTTCATTTATTTGCTTGCCAATTACTCCCGATTATTTTTTATATTATATCATAATGTGGTTATCACAACCGATTAGAAGAAGATGGTAGTTATAGATGTGTAAAAGTAGTATCGACTAGGTTACAAGTCAAAATGTGAATTTCACAGTGTTTATTTCTATATTAGTTTTTTTTCAACAGCTTATTTCAGCTAAACAAGAACAATGGTATTTTATTTTTGATAAACTACATTAATAAAAAATTATAAATTTTGTCGGTCATTGTTGAGATGGCCAAATCACAAAGAATATATACAAGTAAAATATTGCAAATGGAGTCCGGATTCGTTTATTAGTATTACAGTGTAGATTATTTCAATTAATTAAATTAGTTCATGCATGTACTCCAAATTAGAAAACGAGTTTAGTTGTTGTGTAACTTTCATATGATCTTTAACATATGATGTAAGTATTGGCTAATGTAAATGAAGCGAATCAAATCCATATATATATGGCACTGTCGTATATATGACTTGGGAGGTTTAAAAAAAACGTTGAGTAGAATACAAAACCGGTAGAAAGAATTTAAATCCCCAAATACAAAACTGCTAATATTTTCGAAGATAAAAGCAACGAAAAACCAGATTTCTTCGAAAACAAACTCCATGAAAAATAGACATACGAGATAGAAAACCAGAGTAATACCACTATAAACAAGTTTATGAAACTAAATCAATCGATGAAATCGATAAATTATTACGGAAAATATAAAGAATTTAACGAGATTCTTTGGTAGAAATATAATTTGTTAAATTGAAACACGTTCTTGAAAACTCATTATAAAGCTCCAAAAATAGTCGCACACTTAACTACTATTTGGAAAATTAAAATTTAGACCAATTTAAAAAAAAAAAAAAATCTGGTGAAACGGCAACAAGGATAAAACACACAAAATTAGCTATGTTACACTTACACTATCAACAAAAATATGTACAAAACCTCGTATGCATCTTCGAAAACTCAATTAATAACCCAAATTTTCAAAACCTAAGCAACTACGTCCGATCGATGGATTTAGATTCAAAAAGACTATTGAAAACCATAACAAGAAACACTACAAATCAATTCAAAAGGACTTACGAGGTTATAATTATGAATTATTAATTAATCATCCCAATTCTTTTGTTCTACCTGACAAATGAAAAGTCACAAACTATAAAATTAGCAGTTTGTCAAAGGGAAAGAAAAACTGAAACACCGACAAACAAAACAATAAATCTGTTAACCAAGATTTTGTATTGTTCTAAAAGATTACAAGCTAATTCAACGGAGTAACATAGATTAGTTATCCATTTGCTTGATTAAATAATGAGGCATAGACCTTCAGAACTCGTTTTCAAAATATAGGAAAAACCTTCTCAATAAAGTTTTTGAGAATTGGAGTAATATCATATCCAATATATTTAAATGAAAAAAGGGTTAGATTTATCCCCAAAGGAAATGTGAGTTAGATTTTACGAACCATAGACGTGATTGAATATCCTAAAATCTAAATCCAAATTGGATCCCTAATCCAATTATCAAAAAAGTAATTAACAAAAATGGGTTAATTAAGTATTGATATAAAGATGAATAAAAGATTTGTTGTAATCTAATATTCTATATTCTAGCTTATCTCTATCTAGAATAGGACTACCTATTTGTATAAATACTCTACTTTGTGAATCAATACAAACAACACTTTTCCATTCATAATATTAAGTCGAGAGTTTAATGGAAGAAGCAAAGAACAGAGAAGATTATTCTATTTCTATGACAGTGGAAGGTAAAATACAGCCATGCTCCAGTTGGCGGTCCACCACTTCTTTTTGGCTTTTACCTTTTTTTCTCTATATTTTTCAAAATATATTATTTACACATTGTCACGTTTCATC
Source organism: Alliaria petiolata (assembly GCA_020283515.1). Classification (NCBI taxonomy): domain Eukaryota; kingdom Viridiplantae; phylum Streptophyta; class Magnoliopsida; order Brassicales; family Brassicaceae; genus Alliaria; species Alliaria petiolata. The sequence goes on from JAHZTW010000002.1 coordinate 97,268,955, forward strand.
ATGTATCATGCCAAGGGTATCATGTATAGATCAGTGCAATTATGTAGATAAAGACTTAAATAATTCATATCATTAGCTCAATACACCCCGTAATCTCTTATTATATAAAGTTGGATGCGTCTCGATTCAGATTTTAACACGTGTAAACAAAATAAACAATTAGATTTTAAAATAATGTTAATTAACTAACATAAATATAGAAATTAATTAAAATTTTTATATTTAATGTTTTCTAATTAGATTAAGAAAATCATATAATCGAAGACTAATACTAAAAGGATAAAAAAAAAATAACAATCACTAAGTTAAATAAGAAAATTTTTAAAAAGGAAAATTAGATTAAAAGATTTTTAAAAATATATTTTTTGTGTTTTTAAATTAGATTAAAAATGTATAATAAAATAATTTATTTCTCATGAGAATAAATATGATATACAAATTTAAAAGAGAACAAATAAATAATTAAGATAGAAATAGTGTATGAGAACCAATTCGTCAAAATTATTTTAAAAATTAAATTTTTAAATAATGTTAACATAAATCTAGAAATTAATTAAAAAATTATCTTTTATGTTTTCTAATTAGATTAATGAAATTATATAATCGATTATTAATACTAAAACGAAAACAAATAAAAATCACTAAGGTAACTAAGAACTTTTTTAAAAAGGAAACTTAGATTAAGAGATTTTTCAAAATATATTTTTTGTGTTTTTTTATTAGATTAAAAATTTGTATAATAAAGTAAATTATTTCTCACGAGAATAGATTAGAAAAATTATATAATCGATTACTAATACTTAAATGAAAATAAATAAAAATCACTAAGTTAAATAAGAAAATATTTTTTAAAAAAACTTAAATTAAGAGATTTTAAAAAATATTTTTTTTGTGTCTTTCAATTTGACTAAAAATTGTATAATAAATTAATTTATTTCTCATCAGAATAAATATAATACACAAATTTAAAAGAGAAAATAGTTAAATATGATAAAAAAAAAAAGAAATATAAATCTAATTATAATAGAAATAGTGTATGATAACCAATTCGTCAAAATTATTTAAAATATTATATTTTGAAATAATGCTAACATAAATCTAGAAATTAATTAAAAAATATCTTTTATGTTTTCTAATTAAATTTAGTAAATTATATAATCGATTACTCATACTAAAAAGAAAAGAAATAAAGTAAATAAGAAAAAATTTATAAAGAAAACTTAGATTATGGGATTTAAAAAAAAAATAAAAAAATAATTATCTTTTGTGTTTTTCAATTAGATTAAAATTTTATTATTTCTCACAAGAATAGATATGATATGCACAAATTTAATTAAGATAGAAATAGTGTATGAGATCCAATTCGTCAAAATTATTTTAAAAATTAGATTTGAAAATAATGTTAACATAAATATATAAATTAATTAAAAATATATCTCTTATGTTTTCCAATTAGATTAAGAAAATTATATAATTGATTACTAATACTAAAAGAAAAAGAAATAAAAATCACTAAGGTAACTAAGAAAATTTTTAAAAAGAAACTTAGATTAAGGGATTTTTAAAACAAAGTATCTTTTGTGTTTTTCAATTAGATTATTTTTGTAAAAAAAAAAATAATTTATTTCTCATAAGAAAAAAATATGATATTCAAATTTAAAAAAGAAAAATAGTCAAATATGATAAAAAAGAAAAATAAATCTAATTAAGATAGAAATAATGTATGAGAACCAATTAGTATTGATGAGACCAAATCCTGAGTTTTTATATATTCCAATTTTGAAAATATGTTTTTGACATTCTATTAATTTTTGTTTTAGGGGGTGGAGAGATACATAGCACACGCATGTAATGTAGTGAGTAAGGATAAGTTTGTGGAGAGAAACTCAATCTCAGATGAATCTCAATTTCTGAGTTACGTAAGAGCAGACTTGCGCCAAGGGCCTATAACCATTAGGTTTCCCATCTACCCAAGCTACTTTGAGGCAAGAATTAGTTTGTGAGCATCTTAGTTTCGGATACAAATTTATTCAACATGTACTTTGAACTGTAATTTTATCAATTTTTATAGATTAATGTTTTTGATAAATTTATGATTTATTTTGTTTGCTTGACAATGATAGATTTATTTGTTCCTACGTGTGGAGAAAATGTAACGGTTGATCTAGATCTCAAGTGCAAAAGTTGTACAAATTTCTTCAGCTTTGAAACACCGTCGAGACCTAATTTCTCTTAATGTCACTTTGCAGGCCTTACATTATGGATATTCGCAGTACTGTTTCTCTTAATTTCTCGGCGCAACCTCTTGATTCTCATACTGTTTTTAACTTTATCTAGAAAGGGAACAATTGCTTGGACGTCTTATCAATAAGATAATTTGAACTTAACTGAAAACTGGGCGGTCTCATCAATACTCTTCTCAATTTTTTCATTCAAGAATTGATGAATATCCTAATCTAGTATTATATAGAATACTAGGTTTTTTATCTGCGCTACACATAAATCTGTATTAATAATTTTATTTATTTATTTTTTGGCTAGTATCTTTTAAATTATCAAAGAATAATGGATTTATCAAAACAATTTATAAAAATTATTTTAAAATATGTTGTGTCGCTTTCTCCTATTTGTATTTGTTTATAAAATTATAATTTTTATTAAGTAAAATAACAATATAAAAATTAATTTTTGGGCAATTCTCAGATTTACCACTAAATCAAGTTTATGGGCCAAAAATGACATGAGCGGTAGAAATTTTCCAATTCTAACATTTCTAATTGTTGATTTCCGATTTTGCCCCTGCTTTCTTAAAAAAAAAACCTTTCTCTCTCTTTGGCGACGGCGAGTCTGTGACTGAGAGAATGAATGAGATGGCCTTTCTTCTCTGCCGGATTGTTTATCAGAATCGAAGAATCGAAGATCTTCTCGTCGCCGATGATCTCCTTCTGGTGGAAGTGATATTGATTCCTCGCACGCGAATGTGGTTGCAAAGCGCTCGCTCTTTCCTTCGCCGTAGCTTCCATTCCATCTCCGGTCGATAAGAAACAGAGGCGAAATCTTATACGGTAACTCTTCTCTATCTGTTTTTAGAAACTGGAGAAGAAACGACGGTGAACAATGATGTGATTTTGTGGAGTTTCGTTAGGGACGATCACTGCGATTTACTTCTTACTAGGTGATCGGCCCGCACATTGTGCGGAGTACAAAATATTTTATATGTTTAATATATAATTAATACTATATATTAAAGTTGATCAATTAGTACATACTAATAATGTATTAATAATAACATTATATGAATATTTAATAATAAAAAATAACGATAGATCAAATAAAAAATATATATTTCAATAGAAATTGAAGATAAAAAAGCCATTATCAAAGATTTAAAAATACTTCTTTACATAAAAAGTGTAAATATGATAACTTAATAAACTGAAAAATATTAAAACATATAATAATGTTTTTAGTTTTTATGCTTGATCTGCACGCATGTACATGTAATTTTTTTTTATATACATAAATAGTTATAATATTTAAGTATTGATTAATTTTTTATATATTATGTAAACGTTATGTTTTTATAAATATACAGTTTTAGTGTTTAACAAACGTTATGTTTTTACACGATGCAGTTTTTGCCTTTTAAGAACAATCAGGAAAACTGTTTCTATCGTTTTTTATTTAATCAAAATTTCTTATTTTCAGCATTTTATGATATATGGTTTCAAAATAAAATTTATATTAAATATTAACAAAAATTACAAAGAATTGTTTTAAAATTTAAAATTTAATATTTGACTTTATCATGAAAATAAATATAGTACATTGGATAATCTATTAGTAATTTTACTTTTCAATAAAAATTATAATATATATATATATATTTGTTATGAAATTTGTTAAATCATATTTTATTAAATTCTCCGGTAGCTCTGCGCTCCTCTCTTCATCCAATATTGAAGAATTGGTTTGATTCCAATATTGAAGAATTGGTTTGATGAATAAAATAAATTTCTTATGGTTGGCAACTTGGCATGCACACATATGCATTATAAAATTTGTTTTTTAAGATTTTAAATGACTCCGTAAAACAAATCACGAGAGTGTTACTGAAAAACAAAACTGTAGAGATTTATTTTTATTTTTACTTCTACTTCTTATTTTTTATCCGGTTACATTTTATTTTATTTCTTATCTCAAATTCTCAATATACAATGAGACTGTATATGAGTATGATATAAACTTTTTATTTATTTAAAAAAGAATAAGAGATAAAAATGGTATAACGTATTTACTATCCTATTGGATAATATATTATTATTTTATATAAAAGTATAATATATATTTGTTGTAAAAAATTTGTAATCATATTTTATGAAATTTATTATGAATATATGTAAAAAAAATTGAAATCATACTAATTTATATTTTTTGTTAATTTAAATTTGTTATTTTAATGTTATAATCTAGTGTATTCATGTTTTAATTTTATAATTTTTAATTTTAACTCAACCAATCAAACATTTCGTTTATTTTAGGAAACTTGACATGTCACATTTACATGTCATCTTTGAAATACACTAACTTTCATTGTGGAAGTGAGATTTTTTTAATTAAAGTGACTTCTCGAATAATATGTAGTAGGATTTGGTATGATAGTAGGACCCGAAGGGTTTCCATTCTTATTTATCTTATCTACAGTGTGATCAACGGAACAAATTCAAACAATCGACTATGATGCAGATCCAATTTCACAGATTATGCAGTGCTCTGATACCCAAACAAATATGACGTCAATTTTGTATAGACAATCTTCTATTTTGACTTTGAGCTAAGAATTTGCATGTTTCAGGGAAAAGTTGGGTTTTTTGAATTTTCGGTCAATCATTGTCGACTTTGAGCTAAGAATTTGCATGTTTCAGGGGAAAGTTGGGTTTTTTGAATTTTCGGTCAATCATTGTCGATTGTGTACTTTTTTTCTTCTCGTCCCACAATTCACTTATCGTCGAGGTAAGATCTGTCAGTAATTCTATAAGCTCTCGATTTTCTAATCTCTTTGTTTTCTAGTTCAATTTTGTCTACAATTACTTAATTTGTTTATGATTACTCAATTTCTCATTTGAATACTTCAGATTTTTTTCATAATTTGGTTATTAAGTATTTTTGATATGGGAAAGCTTTCATAATTTTATGGAATAATTTTTAATATTTTATGAATGCCTTCCTAAATCTTTTAAAAAAATTGTTCAACTTTTTTCTTATTATTCATTTTTTAGATTTAGTTGTTTAGGGTATCAAATGAAGCTTATATTGGCTTAAATAACGAATAAATTAGTTTAAACTTTAAAGTAAACTGTTTTTGACTATTCATGAAACTTTTTTGCAAGTTAAGGAATGCTTCCTTATAGTTTAGGAAGTTTTTCCCAAATCTTTAAAAATTTGTCTAATGGTTTTTTTCCATGTAGATGCAGATATGGATGATTCATTCTCTTTAAAGATTTCATTGTCTTCATTGCTATACAAAATCGGAAATGAGCCAGCACATGGAGCTACGATCAATGTTTATATAAAATATAGTTGTCTGAATCCATGTAGCCTTTTCAAAATATGAATGGTTGTTTCTTAAAATTTTATATGTAATAGAATAAGTATATTTTCGATTAGTAGATCAAAAAAATTACCAAAATATCATTTATACGTTTTAAGAAAGTTTTCCTTAGTGTGTAGGACGGCTTCCTCACTTTGAGCTTTTGTATAAATATATGCACAAAAGTCTTACTTGTACGTTTTATGAATACCTTCTTAAATGTGAGAACGACTTTATAAATTTGAGATATTATTGTATAAATAGGCACAAAAGTTCTCAATAATTATATGTCTTAAACGTTTTAGGAAAACCTTCCTAAATCTATAGAACGGCTTCATAAATTTAAGTTGTTGTATAAATAAACACAAGTTCCCATTATACATTTTGCTAAAAGTTTTTTTTTTAGTTTTTATACATTTGGGAAAGTCTTCCTAAAGTATTCAAGTACATAGCCCTCATGCTTTCTATCAAATGGTTTAGTAAGTTTTTTAGCGGGGGTATAGAAACTAAAAACGAAGTTAAAGCCAAGCAAAAACCAATCAAACTATAGACATTTTTGTAAAAATGTTAATTGTTTTATCAAGAAACTTACAATTTGTCCTCTTTGACGTCTATTCTCTTTTTCAATCAAAATATTTTTCTTAACGTATTGCATTTGGATATAAGATATTTAGTGTGCCCTCCGTTTTACCATTTAAAAAGTTATTAAATATTCAAGTAAACAAAAAAGCGAAAGCTCTTTAAACATTTCGGAAAATTTCAGGAAATCTTTCCAAACTTTTATGAATGCATTCCTAAATTTGTATAATATATATTAATGCATTCCTAAAACTTTTAAGAATGTCTTACCTAAAAATCTTCCTAAAACTTTTAGGAAGGTCTTCCTAAATGTGTATGACAACTTCCTAAATTTGAGTTGTTGTATAAATAGACAAAATTTTTTTTTATGTTTTAAGAATGTTTTCCTAAATGTGTATGACAATTTTCTAAATTTAAGTAGTTATATAAATAGACACAAAAATTTTCATTTATATGTTTTAAGAATGTCTTCCTAAATGTGTATGACAACTTCATAAATTTGAGTTGTTGTATAAATAGACACAAAATATTTCATTGTCATGTTTTATGATGAATTATTTGACTATTTAAAATATAATTTTAGTTGTCACATTCTGTTGACTTATCTAATAAAAATTGAGCTATTGTATAAATGAACACAAAAAATTTCATTTATATATTTTAATAAATCATTCACAATGTATAGGACAGTTTCATAAATTTAAATTATTGTATAAATAAACACAAAAGTTCTCAACTACTGTGTATGTCTTATGAAGGCTTTACTAAATGTGTAGAACATTTTCCTAAATATGATTCATATTTTTTAGTAGTCTTCTAAATGTTTAGAAAAATTCTCAAAACTTCGAAAATGTCTTTTTTAGGCATTAGAGAAACTTTTTAAAATTGTAGGAATATATTCCTAAAAGTTTTGAAATAGTGAAATACACATCAAGTTTTAAACGAGAGCTTAGAGTTCAATTAAACTTCATAAATTCCTGAATTTCACTCTCTCTAGGGCATACTTCCTAAACTTTACTCTCTTTTAGGGTAAGGTTAATGTTTGACCAAAAGTCATACCGAGTTTAGTGTACAACTAAAATCCCCTAACTTTTTCAACTTATATTCAGTGGCTTTTTACTTAAGCACAAGAAGCCACACAGTAGTTGTCGTTGTGCTCTCAAACATCTTTTCGTCTGATATGTCTTCTCCAATACATACCACAAAATCCGGTGCCTTCCCTTCTTCAGCCATTCTGCTAAGAACTTTCCCGGTGAAAAGACCTTTCTTTGCTTGCTCCCTGCAAGTCCAAAGATACAAGTTTAGCTCTATGTAAAAAACAGACAATATAAGGATTGCTTCGACTCAGTGCGATGAGCCAGGGATATTATAAATCATAGAAGATTTGGAGATACTGTTATACGGATCATTGTGTTATGGGTTCTTTATTGCTCATCAACAAAATATGCGGTGAAGAAAGCGTAATACCTGAGGCTTAACTTAAACGATTTGGTGATCTTTTAACAACAACCGGTTCAATCACAAGAACGGTTTCTAGATGGTCCAGTAGTTCCTTTGCTTGACAAGAGCCAAAGTTCGGGTCTGCATCTTGGTGAAGCACTTTCTCTTGCTTCTATATTGGATCCATCGGTAGTCTCTGTATATAGTCTCATATATATTGGTTCCACAATTTTCTTCCAATCAAGGTCATCAGAAAAGCCGCCTGTTTCCTAATCAGATGACTTATTCCACCTGCATTAGAAAGATTATCTTTTTGGCCACAAAAGTTTCACGACACTATGAGAATTAAGACAAACCAGCAACGTACCCTGTGAAGTAACCGTTGATTTCCCTCTAAGCTAGATACAACATTAAAACAGCCGATTAATACCAAACAAACAAAAACCCAACCAATTGAGCGAGACGGAGCTTAGTATATAGTCTCTAGTCGATTCCAAATGTCACTCGTCATGCGCTAATGCTTATCAATTTTGAATCGTGACCGTTCAAATGTAAATCGATGGNTTAAACTTCATAAATTCCTAAATTTCACTCTCTCTAGAGCATACTTCCTAAACTTTACTATCTTTTAGGGTAAGGTTAATGTTTGACCAAAAGTCATACCGAGTTTAGTGTACAACTAAAATCCCCTAACTTATTCAACTTATATTCAGTGGCTTTTTACTTAAGCACAGGAAGCCACACAGTAGTTGTCGTTGTGCTCTCAAACATCTTTTCGTCTGATATGTCTTCTCCAATACATACCACAAAATCCGGTGCCTTCCCTTCTTCAGCCATTCTGCTAAGAACTTTCCTGGTGAAAAGACCTTTCTTTGCTTGCTCCCTGCAAGTCCAAAGATACCAGTTTAGCTCTATGTAAAAACCAGACAATATAAGGATTGCTTCGACTCAGTGCGATGAGCCAGGGATATTATAAATCATAGAAGATTTGGAGATATTATAAAGATATTAGTTTAGAACTATGTAAAAACCAGACTATAGGGACTGCTTCGATTTATCGCAATGAAACAAGGACATTGTAAAATCACAGAAGATTTGGAGATACTGTTATACGGATCATTGTGTTATGGGTTCTTTATTGCTCATCAACAAAATATGCGGTGAAGAAAGCGTAATACCTGAGGCTTAACTTAAACGATTTGGTGATCTTTTAACAACAACCGGTTCAATCACAAGAACGGTTTCTAGATGGTCCAGTAGTTCCTTTGCTTGACAAGAGCCAAAGTTTGGGTCTGCATCTTGGTGAAGCACTTTCTCTTGCTTCTATATTGGATCCATCGGTAGTCTCTGTATATAGTCTCATATGTATTGGTTCAGGTTTCTATATTGGTTCCACAATTTTCTTCCAATCAAGGTCATCAGGACAGAAAAGCCGCCTGTTTCCTAATCAGATGACTTATTCCACCTGCATTACAAAGATTGTCTTTTTGGCCACAAAAGTTTCACGACACTATGAGAATTAAGACAAACCAGCAACGTACCCTGTGAAGTAACCGTTGATTTCCCTCTAAGCTAGATACAACATTAAAACAGCCGATTAATACCAAACAAACAAAAACCCAACCAATTGAGCGAGACGGAGCTTAGTATATAGTCTCTAGTCGATTCCAAATGTCACTCGTCATGCGCTAATGCTTATCAATTTTGAATCGTGACCGTTCAAATGTAAATCGATGGATCATAAATTGAATCGGAGAAGACAACCTATTCTAAGGCTGTTGTGCGATTGAGAAGAGAATGAGGAAGACGATCTAGAGGACAGGGAAAAATGACGATTGAGAAAAGCGAGATATCACCTCCCATGTTGAAACGGCGGCCATGATGGAGCTGATTTGGCGGCATTGACAAAATTGTTTCGACGGCGGTGATAAAACTGTTCGACGGCAGCGACGAGCTTGCCGATCAATGAAATTATTATTTGTTTTTTTTTTAATTTTGATTTGAAAAACAAGATAGTATCGTATTTTGTTTATTGTTCCTAGAGTTAAGTAAAGGTAATAAAGTCATTCTATTATTAATGAAAAATGTTAATAGTGGAAGTTTTGAGCGTGTGGTGCTAACAAGTAATGAAAACTACTCCCTCCGTTTTGATTTAAGTGTCGTTTTAGACTTGTTTTTTTGTTTACAAATAATTGTCGTTCTCGGATTTTAATGCAGATTTATGATAAATTTTCCTGTTTTATCCCTACTTTTTCAGCTTATTAATTATTCCTATCAAACAAAATAATGTTTTAATGAAGGGCAAAACAGAAAAATTTAATGTTTTCTTAATCTGTGTGAAATATTCTAAAACGACACTTAATTAAAAACAGAGGGAGTAGTTTTGATGGTATTTGAAGGAATTTCTCTTAATTAATTTTTTATCTAATTAAATAACTAAGAAAACAGTTGTAAACTTCTCATGCCAAGTGATATGAACCGATCTCTTTAGTTCATTGTCTCGAAGTTCGTCTAAACTTTTGGAATCCAAGTTTTCGAACCAAATTTAAAAACTTGGAAATTGATTCTGACTCATTTAAAACTGTTCATTTAATGTTAGGAATAGAATCAAACTTGGTTCTTCGTACATGAACTCACTGTATTTGATAAAAGGGGAATCTCAAAGGGTCGTTTCTGGTTTATTGGCTCTTGAGGTTTGATAATGACCTGTTTTATTGTATTTAATGTCAGGATTTAATCCCTTTAAAAAGTAGAGCCACTAGGAATATCCTTGGGAAATTTTTCTTTCTTGTTTCATTTTTCTTTTCATCTTTCTGATTTGAAATGGCTCAAAGTTCTGGGGAGCCTAAGTTAACTTTGAGACTTGTCGTTGATGAAGCGAAGAAGAAGGTTGTTTTGACTGAGGCTTGTAGTGACTTTGTTGATGTGCTCTTCAGCCTCCTGACACTGCCAATGGGCACTATTGTCAGATTGCTTGAGAATCATCGAAAATCCGAGATTGGTTGTTTAGGCAACCTCTATAAAAGTGTTGTGGACATGGGCATTGATGATTTCGAGACTGAAGCATGTAGGCAGATGCTTCTTAATCCGAGGAGTGTGAGGGATGTCCAGTGCAAAAGGCTTAAGNAGCAACCTCTATAAAAGTGTTGTGGACATGGGCATTGATGATTTCGAGACTGAAGCATGTAGGCAGATGCTTCTTAATCCGAGGAGTGTGAGGGATGTCCAGTGCAAAAGGCTTAAGCTCAACTTACACCCTACTGAGGGCGTCAAGATGTTTGCTTGCTGTCCTTCGGTAATCTGTAAAATGTGCAGTTATTTTAGCACTTCTCGTTGTCGATGTGGAAAGTTGATGGAGAAGGATATTGGAGTATCAGAAGAAAAAGTTGTAGACAACACACAAGATGGAGTATTTGTCAGAGGCAGGTCTTCATTCATCATAACCGATGACTTAAAAGTGGCAGTTAGGTCCACTGACCTTTTCTTGAGAGAGCTCAAATCCGTAGGCTGTGGTGATTTTTGTAAGGTTGGAGAAAGGCTTGTTGATATCGGTCATGAAGAGGTACGTCTTTTACTCTGCGCGCCATGTTATGTTAAGCGTGCTCCATACTTTATAAAGACAAGCTCTGCTTCTCTTCTTGATATAGGTAATGACTCTGCTGCAATGCATCTTCTCCTCAAATGCTCCCTTGACGGACACGTTCTTGAACAAGCAAAGCCCACAAGGTGTGATGAAGATTTGTGAAACGCCGAGTCCATATCTGAAAAGAAAAATAGATGAATCCGTAGCTGAACCAGAAGAAGTGATAACTTTCAGTGCAATCATGAGGAAACACGACATGAGGGTTTTATATGTTGAATGCGGTGAAGATTTTGTTGACCTTCTTTTCACTTTTCTTGCTGTTCCTCTGGAATCCGTTTTGGAAATTTCTGGTAACAGCTCCACTTTTGGGTGCATTGGAAACCTGTTCAAAAGCTTCCAGGACTTGAGTGCCACGCAAGTTTCAACAAACAAACCCTTGATCCCCTACTACTACAAATGCCAGAAGCAGCTGCTCAATATCGCCACTGAGGAGCGTCCGTCCTTTAAGAGAAGCCGTGATGCGGAACCTGTGGTTTTGATTGATCCAAAATCTCATGGAAGCGATCAGCCAACAGAAAGTAGTGGATTCGTGAAAAGAGACACGAAGTTTATAGTATCACATGATCTGATCATAACACCGATGATCTCAAGCTCAAACTTTTGGATACTGAAGAAGTTGCAGATTCAAGCAGAGGATCTGGAGGTGCAAGAAATAAGCATCAACAAAACACAGGTATATATATATGCTATATATATCCTTTAATCAAGTTGAAAACATTTAACGATTCTCTCACAAAAATTCTGATTTTGTGTAATCAGGCTACAAGTTTGTTGAGAGCTTCCTTGTTAACATCGTCTGCATTGAACGGTGCTTTATGGAACTTGATTGCGAAGAAACTAAAGGAAGAGACCTGAAGAAACACAGAGTTGGAGCGATTCTAGCAAATCCTCATTGTCCATCTTTTTATTGTTCTTTTCTTTAAGACGAAAAGTCTTTTATAGTACTTGTTGCTTGCTAGCGTTATGTACCCAGAGCTATTTTTTTCAATTTCTTGAGACTTGCAGTCTTGCAAATTTTTAATTTTGGTTGAAACATTCCGGAATATTGGTCATTTTTTCCCTTTTATGATTCTTTTTAGTTCTTCGAAAAAAGTTGGTTTAGCTTTTGCTTGAAAATGGGTTTATTTGAAATTTCAATAACTACGGGGTTGCTTTGTAAAAAATTTGGTTTAGCTTTTGCTTGAAAATGGGTTTATTTGAAATTTCAATAACTACGGGGTTGCTTTGTAAAAAATTTGGTTTAGCTTTTGCTTGAAAATGGGTTTATTTGAAATTTCAATAACTACGGGGTTGCTTTGTAAACAATCCGAGAGCTCGGGGACGTATAAACTTGGGCTTGTTCTTATTTTTTTTTTCCAGATTGGTTGAAATAAATCTTTGTCAAAGTTTTTCATTGGTTTAATCCGTCGAAGATCGCGCATATGACGATTTTCCCGCGCTTAATTTGGGATTTTTCATCTTCTCGACCTCCAGATCCTAGAGAAACACGAGCGTAAAACTTTACAGTAGTTGGATGAGATTTTTGTACAGGAGACGAATCAGGTTTTGTAATTCCTACACGAAATCACGAACACTATAGATTCTTTAGGTTCATTTTTATAATGTTTATTGAAAAAGGGATCTATAAGCAGTGACGAGGAAATTCTGATCGCTATTTGGAAAATCAACGAATATCTATTTAGTGGGTACAATTTTATTTGTAAAGAACGTTGGAATTCACCACATTTTAGTTAAATCTCTATACATGGAGGTTCTTGAAGGATTGATTTTGATTTTATTGAAACACTATTTCCCAAAATGTGTTGGGAAGTGTTAAGAGTTAAAAAAAAAAAAAAATTCGATTTTGTAGTTAAGGGGAAGCTCAAAGGTTGATTTTTTTAGTAAACGGTTCTTGTGTGTTGATGACTCATTCAATGTTTATAATTTAATCACTCTTGAAAACTTTGGGTCATCGTATAGAGTTGTGCAATTTGCAGCCAAGGAGAAGAAGTTCAAAAGGGTTGTACTGTTTTGACGTTAATGTCTCTTGGGTATTGATGAACAGTTATTATTCCTCTTAGTTGTGGAGCCGCTGGGATTTGAATATATATGAGTGTAGTTCCTGCAGTTTCTAGCGTTACTGCTTACGAGTTACGATTAAGAATTGTCTTTGAATTTCTTTCTTCTGTCTTTGTTTTCCTGTTTCATTTTTTCTGACTTTTGATGGCTGAAATTTCAGAGGAACCCAAGTTTACTTTGAGACTTGTAGTTGATGAAGAGAAGAACAAAGTCGTTTTCGCCGAGGCTTGTAGTGATTTCGTTGATGTACTCTTCAGCCTTCTGACACTGCCAATGGGCACCATTGTCAGATTGCTTGAGAATCATCGAAAATCCGAGATTGGTTGTTTTAGCAACCTCTGTAAAAGTGTTGCGGACATGAACATTGACGATTTCGAGACCGAAGCTTGTAAGCAGATGTTGCTTAATCCAAGGAGTGTGAAGGAGGTCGAGTGCAAAAGGCTTAAGCTCAACGTTAACCCTACCGATGATCTCAAGTACTTCAAGTGCCCTTATTTCTCTGGCTGTAACTTGTGCAGCAATTTTAGCGGCTCTGATTGTGCGTGCGGTGAGAAGATGAACCAGGAAATTGAACTGTCAGAAGAAGATCAAGCTGCAGGTAGCGTACAAAATGATGTTGGTGGAGTATTTGTAAGAAGCAGGTCTTCGTTCATCATCACTGATGACTTGAAAGTGTCAGCTGATTCAACTGGTCTTGTCCTGAAAACGCTCAATTGTCTAGGCTGTTCAGATGTTAGTAAGCTTGGGGAACGGATTCTTGATATTGGTCTCAAAGAGGTACCTTCTTTTCTTATAAACTTCTACTTGAATATTGTATCACAATTAATAGTTGCTGATTTTCTCATTGTTGTTATATAGATTCTGCATCTTCTTGAGTGTATATTCTCCTCAAATACTCACTTGACAGACACTCTCTTGAAGAAGCGAAGTCCAGACGCTGTGGAGAACATACACAAGCTGTTGAGTCCATCTGTGGGGACAAAAACATATTTTCCAGAACCAGAATTTACTTTGGATGCAATAGTAAGGAAGAAGGACATGAAGATTCTATATGTTGAATGCGGAAAAGACTTTGTTGATCTTCTTTTCACCTTTCTTGCTGTCCCTCTCGAATATTTATGGGAGCTCAACTTAGGTTGCATTGGAAACTTACGTACAAGCTTCGTGGATTTGAATGGTTATGTATGGTTGCTACATTTAGATTCCAAATGTGTGCTTCCTTATTACTATAAATGCCAGAAGCAGCTGTCTGATATCACCACTGAAGAACCACCGGCTTACTACCGGTACAGGAACTCCAATCCTAGTCAACCTGACTACAGCTTGACTACAGATTCTGATCGGACTCTGCTCTATCGAAAGGACAGAATAGTTTCCGTGGCTTTGATTTATCCAAAATCTCATGGCAGAGACCAGTCAGAGAATGGTAGTGGGTTTGTGAAGAGAGGAACAAGGTTTACAGTTTCAGATGATCTGCTAATCACACCGAGGACTTGCTTGAGCACATCTCTCTACTTTCTGAAGAAGATGCAGATTAAGGCAGATGATCTGGATGTTCAAGTAATTAGAATCGGTAAAGCAGAGGTAACATTTCTTCTTTCTCAAGTAATTCAGTTTACTTTTTTTCTTCTCCCTTTGTTTACTAACTTTGGTAGGGAATGTCTTTTTTAAATCAGGCTATGAGTCTGTTGAGAGCTTCTTTGGTGACATCCTCTGCTTTAAACACTGCTTTATGGAACTTGATTGCGAAGAAGCCTAAGGAAGAGACTTGAAGAAATCAAGAGTATTCGACATCCACATTCCATCTTTTTGCTTTTACTGCTTTTTTTATTCTTCTCTGTAGACTTTAATTTTTTTTTTTTTTTGTGTGGTTGAAACCAGATTGTTGTTCCTAAGACGGATCTTTTTATTTAAATCTTATTGTCTCCATGATTGGAACACAGATTGGTGCACTTTAACAAAACAATGTAGTGACAACGACTTCACAGACTCGGATTTGTTAGTTTCTGGTGGAAATTTTAGTTTTGGATTAGAGTGGAAAAGTACACTATTAACTTTGTTTTTGTTTTCTTGACTTTAATTTTCTATGTGGGTTTATTAGTAAATTGAATAAATACGGGGTTGCTCTTGAAAGAAATAATTGTCCGTCTCCTCGAGGATTCCATGTAAAGGACGCGTTAGTCGTTACTCCCAGTTTTGATTCCAAAATTCTCATTCCTCTTCAACTGTCTATGACTTTCAGTGCGATCGTGAGGAAGAGATGTTTGTGGCTATTTGTTGGTACTAGCTTGAAGCCCATAACTTTGTCCCGGCCCAAACTGTTATTTCCGTCATAAGCCCGAAAACGAGGTCCGTGAGGCCCATTCCCGTCAAAACCGCAAACGATATCTTCTTATTATATAAATTAGGATGCATTAAAGTTAGTTTTTAATATGATCGTAACACGTGTCAAGTTAATCGATTATATTTTGACACGTGTTAAAAAATTCAACCAATTAGATTTTAACATAATAATGTTTATATAAACCTAAAAAGTAGTTTTAAAAGTAAAAAGGAAAATTGTTATGAATCGAATGAATTGTGTTGTATTATTGCTGAGACCAATGGTCTATATTTATAGTGATTACACAAAGGAGAGAAAAGGAAATAGTCCTTTTACTACTCATACATGAAATAGGAAAACTTCTACTAATCCTATTGGAAAAAGGAAATCCTATTTCTAATGGGATTTGGTCTTCACGCCGAGACTAGACCACGAATTGGGCCTTATGGACTGAGCCGGTTATGGACATCCAAACCTCAATGGTTTATAACACTCCCCCTTGGATGACATAACCGTATGTGATGATGATGGGATCTCAGTAATACGCTTGGGGAATGCTGCCTCATTAAAACCTTACCAAGGAAAACCCAGTGGGACAAAACCTTAGTGAAGGAAAAAGAGTACAGCACGTATTACTCCCCCTGAAATGAACATCACTGAAGGTCCTTCAATTGGCGCATGCCAATCTGATGCATAAGCTTCTTGAGCGTGGAGGTTGGAAACGACTTTGTGAAGAGGTCGGCTGAGTTGTCACTTGAGCGGACTTGGAGCACCTGGAGTTCACCGGCCTTCTGTAGGTCGTGAGTGAAAAAGAACTTTGGCAATATGTGCTTCGTCCGATCTCCTTTAATGTATCCATCCTTCAACTGAGCTATGCATGCGGCATTGTCTTCGTACATGCTGGTCGGTTCTTCTTTCCCTTCTGTCATCCCACAATCTCGTCTAATGTGTTGAGTCATTGACCGTTGTGTGGATCCGAAAGGTAACCTGCATCAGCAAAACCAACTAATCCTTCTTTGTTAAGGTTAGTATAAAATAGACCCATGTCTTTCGTCCCTTTCAGGTAACGAAATATGTGTTTGATCCCATTCCAGTGCCTCTGGGTCGGACAAGAACTGAATCTTTAAAGGAGGTTCACGGCAAAGCATATGTCCGGCCTAGTGTGACTAGCCAAGTACATTAACGCTCCTATAGCACTGAGATATGGCACTTCGGGACCAAGGACCTTTTCGTCCTTCTTTACTGGACCGAATGGATCGTTGTCCAGGCCAAGGCTTCTCACCATCATTGGGCTAGTCAGTGGGTAAGCCTGGTCCATATTAAATCGCTTGAGTACCCTTTTGCGATAATTACGAATCCCTTATCGAATTTCTTTATGAATATGCATGGGATCGTCTTTATAACCCTCTTTCACTAAGTACTCGCTTAGTCTATTGTTTCAATCCATAGAGCGATTTATTCAGCTTAATACAATGCTGGTCTCGAGAACTTCTTTTATCTTTCAGCTCTATCCCCTCTGGGACTTTCGTATAAATTTCGTTATCCAGTGGACCATAGGCTGCTTACTATATCAATTTGATTTCTTTCTTATGTGTCCAGACATCATAAACTTTCGAGTTTGTAGCAGCACCCACCACATTTGGAGTATATCTCCTTATAATTTATTCCTTAGTCTCTGTGAGTATCCTTGTGTAACCAAGCTATCTCGAAATGCTTGTAAAACATGAACACTTTAGATCATGTGGTCTCACGATTTTCTTTTCTTCACAGGACTTATTTATCCACTGGTTTAATCATCTGATGGCGCTTTCTTATGTGGCCAATACGCCTATCACTTTCATAATCCCACGTTTCCTTTTATCTTATGAATGCATTCTTATTCGTGGGTTCTGATCCTCGCTTGTTTCTTTATTGTTCAAGTGCTACTATCTTGTACGCGCTTTCTTATACATTTTGGTGTTAACACTCTTATGTAGTTCCTATTTTGATCCAGACATGATTTGATCGATCTGAGATTTCATAATCCAGGACCTTTATTACCTTGCAGCTTGGCGTCCCAAGCTACATGGTTTGGTACCTTAGATGTTCAGCTGGCCAGCCTTATATCTCTATGTCTGGACTGGTTTCCTTAATAAACCCGGATTTATATTATGCACCCTTTTTCCGAGGTTTCTTATCTTATGGAACTTATTGGTCTATCTTGTATAGACTCCGTAGCAACTTGATTGTGTCTCTAAGACATCAATTTCGTGGTGCTTAAGCTGATATGACTTAGTCATTCTTTTCTTTTCGGGTCAATGTGTCTGGCATCTGATTATGCTAGCTTTATATGATCTTTGTATTTGGACGTCCTTAAATCTTTATCTAGTCCGAGGATCTTGCCAAGACACCGATGGTTGATACCATTTCATTTCTCTTATCAGCTTATTACGTTTCTCCTTATAATGTTGGATATTCGGATTCACTTATAAACTCATGTAATCCGTGTTCCTTGGCCACTAAATAGATCACCCATATTTGGCTCAAGGTTTCTTTAAAATTCGTAGGAGAAACATTTCTTATCCAACATATATATATTTCCAATCTCCTTATGAGATTCCATCTTAGACGGCACATATGTATGTGGTGGTTTTATTCAAAATCTCTTAAGATGGTATATGTCTGGCTCATGACCCGTATTCAATCTGAGATGGGAATATCTATGCTCACTTATATGGCCTGATGCATATTGATCTTATATACATGTAAAACTTGTGATGTCTCCAAGCTGATAAACTTTAGGGTCTAAACCTTATAGGTAATGACTTTTCTTTATAAAATTCGGCCGAGTCTTATTATGATCATCGAATTTGTAGTATAGTCATGGACCACGGGTTTGTCCTCACTCCCCCTCATGAATATACTATAATTTCGTGATGCTTGAGACAATAAATCTGATGAGTTTCCCTTGTGCACATGTAACACAACGTGAGACTCTATGGGATAACTCTTTGTGCCGTTTTCATGATCAATCTTTGCATCAAGTTTTGGACTTGGATGGCTAGTCCAGTCATGCCATATAGTGTAAATTTCGTGGGGTATACCAATTGTGGTTACCATGGCTTTTGCCTCTATCATACTGATCTTTGGCATAGTCTAGATCAGTAGAGTATAGTCTCGACCATTTTCTTTTGATGCCTTAGGCGATCTTAAGGAATTTTCATTTCCTTTTGCCCATTGTTTCTATTTGGAAACCATTCTTATAACTCAATGGGCTTTGTATGGGTGAGAAATTCATGCCCTTTTAGGCAATGCCTTTTGGTCGAGATTTTATACTTGCAATAAAACAAGCAATAGAACATTCATATTATCAAGCAAGAAACAAACAAGATAATAGCAATAAAATAAACTCAAAGTAGTTTAATGCCAAACAAATCCAAAGACATAAAACCAAAGCAAAGTAAACATAAAAGCAACAAAGCAAATAGAACTCAAAGTCTAAAATCATTTTAAGAAATCGGAAGTCTCATACTTCGTGAGATCATCATTATCCATAAGATCATCCTTTTCATGATCAAAATCGCCCTCATTGTCATGCTCATGTTCACGCTGGATCATGTTGGCCTCGGGATTCTTCCCTTTAACACTCCCTTGATAAAGATCCACAAGGTGTCTGGGAGTTCTACACGTCTTGGCCCAATGATTGTCCATCCCACACCGATGGCAAACGGACTTGGTCGGGCCGGACTTGTGTCCGGTCTGGTTCCCGTGGCCATGCCCTTGGCCACGGCCTTGTCCGCGGTTAAAGTCAGATCCGCGGCGGTTAAAATCAGGTCCACGGTTAAAATTAGATCCGTGACCATTTCCTCGACCATATGGGTGGTAGCGACCACGCCCTTGTCTCGTTCCACGCCCACGTCCTGGCCCGCGGTTAAAGTCAGATCCGCGGCCATTATATCTTTGGTATCTCTGGACATGGTTTGCCTCGGTTTCCATCTTAGTGTCCTCGGCCACATGGGCTTCTGGAAGTGGGGTTGATCCAGGAGGTCTCATCTCGCTGTTTCTCATTAGCAATTCATTGTTTTGCTCCGCAAGCAATAAACAAGAGATCAAACTTGCATAGGTCGTGAAGCCTCTCTCACGATACTGTTGCTGTAGCAACACGTTGCTTGAGTGGAAGGTCGAGAAGGTCTTTTCAAGCATATCCTTCTCTGTCACAATCTCGCCACATAGCTTCAATTTTGAAACTATCTTGAACAGGGCCGAGTTGTATTCATCCACGGACTTAAAGTCTAGGAGCCTTAAGTTAAGCCAATCATATTTGGCCTTAGGCAGTATAACCATCTTCTGATGATCATATCTCGCCTTTAACTCCTTCCAGAGATCAAGAGGATCCTCAAGCGTCAAGTATTGATCTTTGAGACTCTCAACGAGATGGTGGCGTATGATTAGAATCGCCTTATACTTATTCCTCTCGGATTCGTTATTTGCATCATTAATGCATTCACCGAGCCCTTCTGATTTCAGCATGATCTTTGCATCTAAAGCCCATTGCAAGTAATTATCTCCCGAGAGATTAAGGGCTGCGAAGTCCAAATTGTTGACTTTCGCCATCTGAAATCAAGCATCGGTTTTTCTTAGGCTTTTAGGGTTTCTTTCAACCGATTTTATTTTTATGCATCATGCGATTTTAAATCAAGCAAGTTTCCAATTTTAATCCTAACATGCAATTCTAGGTGATAAAAGAAAACAGGAAATTTTCCAAATTCAAAATAAGGAAATCATCCCAATATCAAATAAGGAAACTTTCCAAAACAAATAAGGAAATTTTTCTAACCGATTTTAATGTGGTTAAACAAAAAGGAAATTTTCCAATTTCAAAAATAAGGAAATTGTCCAAATTTCAAATAAGGAAATTTTCCAAAACAAATAAGGAAACTTTCCAAAACGAATAAGGGAATTTCCAATTTGCGATTTTAACAAAACAAGCAATCAACACATGAATCTGTTTTAGGGTTCATGTATGTTTAATGTTCTAATTCAATTCTAACAAGTAATCTTATCATGCGGTTTTAAGACATTAAACAAGAAGCTAGGAAAACGGTTTTAATTATGCAAGCAAGTTCATCAAGCAATCCGAGTTTTAGGGTTTCATACGCTTAGGTCCAATTCGATTTTTAGGTTTTAAGAAATCAAACAAGTTTAAACATACAAACCGATTTTAGGTCTTATCTTTCGCTTAGATTCAATTCGATTATATATTCTTATAAGATCAAGCAAGTAGAACAATCAAAATCGGTTTTTAGGGTTTGGTAATATTAGGTCAGATTTCGATTTTCATGTTCTAGGGTTTTAGAAGTTTGTTTATACCTTTGATCCTTCTTTTGGGTTGAATGGAATGGACCGGGAGCTAAAAGACCTCGGTAAAAACGCGGTTGATCGGACTGGGAACTCGCGGCTACTCGGTGGTGGTATCGGATCACGCGGCTGCGGAAAAACGGATCACGCGGCTGCTAGGGTTTAGAACGCGCGGCTACTCGGGTTGAGAATGCGCGGCTGCGGACGTTCGTAAGCTAGAGATCGTCGGCGGCTACTTCGGGATCGGATCGAGCTGCTGCGGATGGTTTGGAAGCTCGGGATCGGATCGCACGTTAATCGGATAGACGCACGCGGCTACTCGGCGTCGAACGGCTGCGGCTGCTTCTCGGTGGCTAACGGCGGACGGCGGCTTTTAGGGTTTTTATATTTTCGGTGGCTAGGGTTTATCAGAGCAAGCTCGTGCTGATAACGTGTTGTGAATCTAATGAATTGTGTTGTATTATTGCTGAGACCAATGGTCTATATTTATAGTGATTACACAAAGGAGAGAAAAGGAAATAGTCCTTTTACTACTCATACATGAAATAGGAAAACTTCTACTAATCCTATTGGAAAAAGGAAATCCTATCTCTAATGGGACTTGGTCTTCACGCCGAGACTAGACCACGAATTGGGCCTTATGGACTGAGCCGGTTATGGACATCCAAACCTCAATGGTTTATAACAAAAATAAGGTTTTTTCGATTACTAATACAAAAAGGAAAATAAAAAATCTAAAAGGTAAATTAAGAAAAAGGAAAATAAGTTTTTTTATCTTTTTAATTTAAATTGAAGAAATTGTATGATCAATTACTAATACGAAAAGGAAAATTAAGAAATTAGTTTTAAAAATAGAAAAGGAAAATAAGTTATTTTTTAATTACTAAAACCAAAAAAAAAATTGAAAAGATAAATAAGAAAATTAAGAAAAAGGAAAATAAGTTTATTTTATGTTTTAAAAAGGAAAATAAGTTTCTTTTATGTTTTTCATATATTTTTTTAAGTAGTGGTCAGATTTTGTTTTCTATTTTCTTAAAAATTTATTTTAATAACTTTTTAATATTATAATTATAAATCTGCGTATACGCGAAAATCTAATTATGATAAAAGAAGAATAATTAATTCGCCAAAATTTTAGAATAAATATATAATAGATAATGCATTAGAACATAATTCATATAAGAGTATTAAAACATATATATCTAGAAATATTGATAAAAATAAATTTTATTTTTTCTTTATAGATTATTCGATTTTGCTTTTAATTTATTTTTATGGATTCAAAATATTTTATTAAAAACCCGCATATATGCGGGTCACTATTCTAGTTTTCTTATAAATATGACACTAAGCTGATGAGAACAGGACCCCTGAAAATTTACAGAGAGCACCCCCCTAAATTCCCGATTTCTACGCAAATCTTACGTCTGACGACTCTTACGATATTTTTCCTATCGTATTTACGATATTTCCCTTTTGTATTTACGACAAAATCTTTCGACGATTTCTTTTATAATCTCCGATTTCAATATTTCGTATAAGAAAGTTCCCGAACCCATCATTTTCACGTATTTACAATAACCGGATTTCGGTATCAACATTTGGCGCCGACTGTGGGGAAGGGGAAACTTTTCTAAACTTAAAAAAAAAAAACAATCATCGATGACGGAAGGAACGACTCCCGCGTCCACAAAACCAACCTCTTCGACTTCGGCCGCGACAACCGCCACTGCTTCGGGAATGACGATCTTTGGAACATCAGCAAGGCCAACCCCCACCGGGTCAGAAATGCCGATCTCATCGATATCGGCGATGCCAACTTACGGCACATCAGAAACACCGACTACAGCCGCGACAACGAGGCCGACCTCGATGGCCTCGGCATATCGAACTTACACGCCACCGACGGGACGACTTTCCTAACTACGACGATGACATCCTTCTCCGATCCAACAAGGATGGACAGAACGACCGCAAATCTGACAGGTGCCACAAGGATGGAAGCACCCGCAAACAACACGTCGCCATGATCCGACATCTCGACTTTAATCCAGACGCTTATCGCTCAGATAAATGATAACACACGCGGGACTAACGAACGACTGGACGAATTGGCCACGGCTTAGCATGTATGTCATTGCCGAATTGACGACCTCCACAACGCTAACAACAAGAGTCATATGCCAAGACAAACCACCTACAGCCCGCACCTACAACGAGTTCTGTTCGGGGACCAGATCGCTGAACTAAATGACCAGGGTGAACTACCTCCCCCGATAGACAACCAAGAGCGAAGGGATCAGAGATGACCGGCGAACAACGACCACCAACGCCAAGAGCACACCAATCGGCAAAACGATGCCCCTAATCGTCAAAATCAAAATAGCGAACTCGAGGGCATAAAGAGGCAACTAAGGTTGATGACTTCCCGAGTCCACCAAGCAACAAGCTCGGCGCCCGAAATCGATCGAGTACTCAGAGAAGCGCAAAACACCCCATTCACGAGTAGGATAACCAATTCACCAGCCTAAGACGGAACGACGAATACTATGCTGTTCATAACGGCATTCAGCGTTGCGATGTGTCGAACTCAATTTCCTCCCGAAGAACGCAACGCGGGATATTGCCAAATGTTCGTGGAAAATCTAACCGGCTCGGCTCTAAGTTGGTTCTCCAAGCTCGGAGCGAACTCCATCGATTGCTACGATGACCTCTCAAAAGCTTTTGTTAAACACTATTCTATGTACATAGAACAAGGGGCATGCGAGGCCGACCTATACACTCTACGACAAGGCCAGAAGGAGACACTACGATCTTACATAAACAACTTTAAGAACATCGTCTCAAAAGTATCAATTTCTGACGACGCAGCAATCCCAACATTGCGTAACGGATTATGGTACGAATCGAGTTTTTACGAGGAAATGAAGAAAAATAAACCACATACTTTGGAGGACGCACTCCACAGAGCAACGATTTTTATCGAGATGGAGGAGGAGAGAGTCGAGAAGGCTAAGAAATATGCCGCTCCGAAAGCGTCTACCCAAAAGGAGAAGTCGAAGGAAGATTACTACGAACCGCATCAACACTTCGATAGCAACTATCAAAGAAACGACAGAGGAAGCAGGCCATCCACCTTTGTCGTCAACGACTCGCAATTTAATCAGCAACAAGTTCAACAGTCAAACAAGTATATACGGCCTAACCAACACGACACATCCGGCGGATCGAGACCATATTGCACTTTCCATAAATGCTAAGTCACTCCGACAAAGAATGTCGCCATCTGCATAACAACTTGATCGCACGATACAAAAGGTAGCTCAAAAAATCGGGCGACAAACAAGTAACGAGACCGAACGAGAAACGAGAAACCCCACAACCAAGAAATGAGGGAGAACGATTCCGATTCGCACAAGAAGAAGCCCGACGACAACCCGCCGTCATAGCACCGAATCCACTGTTTAGACCTATCAACGCCGACATGGCAACGCCCCGGCTCCGGCAAGACGAAGAATCAACATGATAATGGAAGGACTTCCCACGTGTAACGACTCGGTCCGATCAATCAAAAGCTACGAACGTAGAACGATCGCAGCTAAACCTTGGAAGCGCAATGCTGACGACGAACTTAAAATCGGCAATGACATATCTTTCGCAGAAGACGACCTGGAAGGAGTGGATACGCCTCACAACGACCCTCTCGTCATCGAGCTCCGAATCGGAGATTGCGAAGTCACCCGTGTTTTGGTCGACACCGGGAGCACAGTGGATATCATCTTTAAGGAAACTCTCCAGAGAATGGAGCTCGAAGGTTTCGATCAAAACCATCAAACTACCGGTTTATGTCGGACGAACGACTTAGGTTATCAAGTTCATCGTCATCGATAAGCCGGCCATCTATAACGCAATCCTCGGCACCCCCTGTCTAAATGCGATGAAAGCAGTCTCGTCAATCTATCACCAATGCGTAAATTTCTCAACATCGAGCGGAATCTTCACGATTAGAGGAAACCAACGAATGGCAAGAACATGATTCATCACCGAGCACAAACTACGAAAGGCGGGGCAAACGTGTCTGATCGCAACCCAAGGACCAAACGAACTACCGCCCTCGGACGACCAACAACGCGAAGAAGTTGGAAAGATGTGTCGGCATCGTTGCAGAACTAAACAACGACCTAAGAGACAAGCTCATCGATTTCCTACGGCAAAATGTTTTTACGTTCGCATGGAGAACTGACGACATGAAAGGGATTCCTCCCGCCCTCGCTCAACATGAACTTCAAGTCGATCCAACCATTAAACCAATCAAGCAAAAGCGACGCAAGCTTGGCCCAGAGCACGCTAAGGCGGTAAATGACGAGGTCGAACGGTTATCAAAGGCAGGCTCCATTACGGAAGTCCGATACCCTGACTGGTTAGCCAACCCGGTGGTCATCAATAAGAAAAACGGCAAGTGGCGAGTGTGCGTCGATTTCACAGATCTAAACAAGGCATGCCCAAAAAATTATTTTTCGCTTCCGCATATCGATCGTTTGGTAGAGGCTACAATCAAATAATGATGCATCCTGACTACCGCGAGAAAACTTCTTTCATCACTGATCGAGGAATGTACTGCTACAAAATCATGCCCTTCGGCCTGAAAAACGCGGAAGCAACGTACCAACGCTTAGTAAACAAGATGTTTGCCGACCAGCTCGGGAAAACGATGGAAGTTTATATCGACGACATGCTCGTGAAATCACTCAACGTCGAGGACCACGTCGAGCACTTGCGAACCTGCTTCAAGAGTTTGAACGAATACGGCATGAAGCTAAATCCGGATAAATGCACCTTTGCCGTCAAATCAGGAGAGTTCCTTGGATATATCGTGACTAAGAGAGGAATCGAAGCCAATCCAAAGAAGATAGCCGCAATCCTTGATATGCCATCCCCAAAGAATACTCGCGAAGTTCATGGACTCACGGGACGAATTGCCGCAATAAATAGGTTCATCGCCCGATCAACGGACAAATGCCTCCATTTTACCAACTGCTTCGCGGCAACAAACGCTTTGAATGAGACAACAAGTGCAAAGAAGCTTTCGGCCAGCTCAAAGAATATCTATCAACACCTCCGGTCTTAGCAAAACCGGACCTCGGCGAAACTTTGTACCTTTATTTGGCTGTCTCGCACTCTGCCTTCAGCGGTGTCCTCGTCAAGGAAGATCGCGGTGAACAAAAACCAATATCCTACGTGAGCAAGTCGCTCGACGGCCCGGAAAGCAGGTACCCAACGATGAAAAAACTCGCGCTAGCCGTAGTCACCTCGGCACGAAAGCTACGACCATACTTTCTATCGCACTCGATCACCGTTCTCACGAATCAGCCTCTGCGGACAGTTCTTCACAGTCCAACTCAATCCGGACGAATAACAAAGTGGGCGGTCGAAATAAGCGAATACGACATCGACTACAGAAACAGGACTTGTGCAAAATCCCAAGTACTCGCGCATTTTCTCGTCGAATTGCCCCCAGATTCTGTTAAAAATGGCATCACTCTCGAAGAAAAATGGTCGTTGTACGTCGACGGCTCCTCATCTCGCAACGGTTCAGGAGTCGGAATTCGGTTAATATCACCAACCGGCGAAATCCTCGAACAATCCTTCCGACTCGAATTCACCGCATCAAACAACGAGGCAGAGTACGAAGCACCCATCGCCGGCCTAAGGTTAGCAAAAGCGATCAAGGCAAAACAAATACAAGCGTTCTGCGACTCGCAACTCGTCGCCAACCAGTTCAACGGAGAGTACGAGGCTAAAAACGACTGCATGGACGCCTACCTCAAGGTCGTCAAAATCTCGCCGAACGCTTCGACAGTTTTGTCCTCACCAAAATCCCGCGAAGCGACAACTCGCCAGCTGACGCTTTGGCTGCCCTCGCATCGACGTCTGACCCGGCCCTCGCAAGAATGATACCGGTAGAAAGCATCGCCAAGCCCAGCATCAAGGTATCAAAAGGTGTATGCGTCATAACTGAACTTGAGGAAGGCCTCGACGATGCCGACATGACAGATTGCGAGCCGATAGACAGAGCTACCGAATCCGTCGAAATAGATTGGAGGGATGAAATTAAAAAGTACTTGGCCGATGGAGAAGTCCCACCGGATAAATGGGATGCCCGGCGCCTCAAGGCACGAAGCGCCTACTACACTCTCATCGCTGACGCCCTCTGCCGATGGAGCGCTTCTCGGGTCCTGCTAAATTGTATACACGGAGAGGAAGTGCACGAAGTCATAAAGGAAACGCACGAAGGAGCAGGCGGAAACCATTCGGGCGGACGAGCCCTAGCCCTAAAAATAAAAAAGCACGACATGTTCAGGCCAACAATGATTATGGATTGCGAGAAGTTCGTCGCACGATACGAGAAGTGTCAACACCACTCTCCAATAATCCGAATATCTTCAGAACTACTGACGACTTCCACAGCACCTTATCCTTTCATGAGATGGGCTATTGATATTGTCGGTCCACTCCCGCGATCCCACCAAAAATGTTTTGTCTTAATAATGACGGATTACTTCACGAAATGGGTGGAAGCAGAGTCCTACTCCAAGATCCACGTCCGCGATGTGCAGAAGTTCGTATGGAAGTTCATCATCTGTAGACACGGACTCCCTTACGAGATCGTCACCGATAACGGCTCACATTTTATCTCGACTATCTTCGAAGACTTCTGCTCGCGATGGAAGATCAGACTGAGCAAGTCAACACCTCGCTATCCACAAGGCAACGGACAGGCCGAAGCAACGAACAAAACGATCCTCGATGGCCTCAAAAAATGCCTCGATGCGAGAAAGGGGGCTTGGGCAGACGAACTAGACGGAGTGCTCTGGTCTCATCGGACTTCGCCGCGCCGATCAACGAATCGAACTTCCTTCTCGCTGTCGCACGGAGTAGAAGCTATGTCGCCCGCAGAAGTAGGAATCTCCGGACTTTGACACACCATGATCGCACGAAACCCGAACATGAACGATGTAATAATGAAGGACCAACTCGACTTCCTAGAAGGCGAACGGGACTAGGCGCTGCTAAGAAATCAAAACTACCAGCAACTCGCATGTCGTTACTATAACAAGAAGGTCCGGGGTCGACACTTTGAAGAAGGCGATCTCGTACTCCGAAAGGTTTTCGAGAACACGCGCGAAGCAAACGCGGGCAAGCTCGGCGGAAGTTGGGATGGACCTTACATCATTTTGAAGATTGTCAAACCGGGAGTATTCGAGCAAACAACCATGGCGGGAGAAGCGATCCCACGATCATGGAACATCATGCACGTTAAGCGTTACTATTATTAACGAAGCAGCTTCAGCAACCGTCAAGCTCTCTACAATGAAAGAAAGTTTCACGACTTTGTGAAGTACGGTCAGGCTTGATCCCCTCAAGGGTACGTATGCAGCCTTTTCGGAGGTCCAGATATATCTTAAAAAAAAAACAAAAACTGACCGTAGTGCGAACTACGATCGGTTTGATCCCCGCTTCTAGGGGTACATAGGCAGCCTTTTAAAGGTGCAGTTATACTCAATAAAATATCTCATATTTCGTCATCAATTCACATACTTAAATACGCAGTCCGGCTGCCGAAACACATTGACGCCCTGGTCAGGTGATCAATTTCAAAACGCGTTCCGCACGAATGCAGTGGTGAAATAATCCACCCCTTCGATGCATAAGCCTAAAAAACTTAGCTCGTCGGTCATAAAAGCCGAGCCCAGTCTCGCACAAATTAAACGGGATAAGCCGAGTCAAGTCTCACGCCCACGATCGACAAAGCTGAACTCTGGTTCGCATGAAGAGGTCGAAACGAACGAATAAGCCGAGCACCTCGCACGTTGCGATTTTGACCTCGGAATACGTCCCTCCCGAATGCAGTGGTGAAATAATCCGAGCCAAGTCTCGCACGAATTAAACGGAATAAGCCGAGCCAAGTCTGGCGCCCAGGATCGACAAAGCCAGACTCCAAAATTTCAAATTGCAGAAAGACAATCCAAAATAAGACGATTCAAACATGAACAAAATTTCAAGACGACCTAAAAAAAAAAGAGAAATGCTGAATAATTAAAAAAAAAACAACACACCGAAAGATTCATACATATAAAAGGGAGTCCAAAAAAAAAGAGTCCACATACGGACTATCCGATAATAAATACATAAATAAAAGTCGAAGGATAAAAGCAACTAAGGCTCCGAAGCATCATTCTCCCGGATAGTGCCAACAACCGCAGAAGTAAGTTGGATCGCATTTGACACATACTCGTTGATAACAGGAAGCGCCTCCTCTGAACACGTCAAGCGCTCCATCCAGGCATCGATAGGAGTAACGACGAAATCGCATTCCACGAAATCCTCGACATGCATAGACCGAGCCTCTCTATCTCTTACTGCTAATTGCTCCTCCAGATTGGAAATCTTCCCCTCGGAAAATTGAACACCTTCATTCACGGAACCCCGAAAAGCTTTAAGAACCGCTTGAGCCTGACCATAAAGACTAAGAGCTTCCTCCACGGCCTCATTACCATCGTAAAAACGCCGTGGTGCATCTTATCGATATTCTTACGCAACACGTAATCGAGTTTGTTGGTGGAAGCCGCCAGCTAAAACAAAAAAAGGATTAGCATAGTGAGAACGAATAAAACCGACGTGGATATTATACGAAACTTATCATGGAATGGTACGAAGCGATGCTTTTCAAGATATTCACTCCGTAAGAATCATCATCAACCGGGAAAAGCTCGTCATCGGTATGTTTGATCTTCCGATACAACAGAAAGCTAGGCTCCTCGTCATGAATGAGCAACTCGCTCCCTGTGTGCTCAAACGAAAATGAATAATTCGGAGCATCCACGTCAACTTCTTCTGACACCTCCCCTTGACGAATTTTCTTCAACGAACCACCACTCTTTCGCAACCCGAGAACGATACTCCGAGTTTATTCCGTACAAGACCCCGACGGATCTTCGGAGGAACCCGCAGCTACACTATGTGCCTTTCCCAAAGCCTTCTCAGAGGACACCGTGCCAAACGTCACCTTACGAGACGGAACCATGGCCTTTCCCACTTGAGTCGGGGATATGTCCTTTCTACTCATCTTCTCTCCGACCTGGAGGCCGCCCTGACCAATACCCGAGGATCCAGCCTCGACAAGTTTCAGAATCACGGGGGAAGGCACCTGAGAGCCCTTCGCGAAAGAAAACTTGGGAACTTTCTTCATCCGCCTATCCATTTCCTTCGGTAGATCAAAATCCACTACAAAACAAGAACGTGTTAAAAGGACTCTGAAAAGAAAATTTGGAATCCACCCGAACATAAAAGTAACGCCTTCACCAATCAAGCTTCCCATTTCGAGAAGCACGAACCATCTTGCGCCTCGGTCTCATATTCACGGAAACGGTCCCCGTAATCCCCAGGGAATTCCAACTCGCAATCGACATTGTTTCAAAAAGACGGAGACTCGAACTTGCTTCGCATTCGGGCGCCAAAAGAATAAACGCAACAAGATTCTGGATCGCGCCCGGATAAAGATGAGTAAAAGCTATTCCCCGAGCAGCACAAAAATCAACCAAAAGCTCGGGAAACAGAAACCACAGCCCGTGATGCGGGGTTTGTTTTACTTCAAGTTTTACCCCTAAGACAGCTGCAAGTGCACAGCAATCACAGTAGTATATTAAGGGATTGAATCCACAGAGATTGTTGTTTTGCGAAAGTCCTAAGATTTCTAACTTCTTTAAACCAAATGGGAACTTGGGGGATGCAGTGTGTCATGATTTGCAGTAATGATATCAAGCAGCATAAAAGAATTAAACGGTTGTAAATCAATGAATAAAAGGCGTTGGGTTCAGGGACATTCTCCGGGGTTCATGGATCGAATTTAATAAGCAACATGATAGGTTCTAAATGATTTAATAGGTTAGGTTCTTAAGCTGAAACGGTCGACTATGACTACCCCGCCTTCACGGATCTAGCCACCTGCGTTTGTCTTTCACTGCGGGTATGATTTCTCATCCCACGATGCAAGACAACCGCACATACATATCATTCACCTATTTGTAAACACTCGCGGTGCGGTCCGTCGATATGCCTAAACATCCTACGGTGCGATGTGCTCGTTAACCTCTAGATCCAGACGATAGACCACATATTCATGTATCTAATCGCCCTGGAATCAGTTGCTAATTGATCAGAGAAGCAAACATGCAATAAGAACAAGACATCAACGAAGATACCTAAAAGATACTCTATCTTTATCAACCTAGCGAAATCAATCCCTGATTAAACCCCTTCGAAAATCCCCTTAAAAACCCAACTAGATGACTACTCGCTCATGGGAACGAGAGACATCTTCAAGATATGAAAGGTGCGAATTGTATTAATAAAAAGAACAAAGTTAGAAAACTTCTTCAAAGGAAATCGATTGAAGAGAGGTTTTCTTAAAGTATTGAAAAGCAAAAAACTAAGAACAAAAGATGAAAGGGAAAAGAAAGAGGAGCAGGCGGCTGCAGAAGGGTTCTCTCTCGAGGTCTTCAACTCCAGGGCCGTCGAACTCTCTCTCTTTCTCTCTCTCTCTCTGCGGCGCAAAAGTGTTTCTGGAAAAGCTCTGTGTGGTCACGCCTCTTCTGAAACCCTAAGGTTCCTTTATATAGGCTCCCGGTCTTCAGAAAGTGGGCTTCACGTTTTAACCTCGGGAAAATATCGGATAAGTGCAAACGGGCTCGGGATGGGCCGGAGTGGTGTGGCCGCGCGAGCGACCAGGCGTGGCGCGGCCACTGGTCTTCTGAGGATCTGTGGCGCGGCCATCCTTCTTCTGGGAATGTGTCTGACGGGCCTTCTTGCTTCCTTCGTAACTTGAGATCCAACCGTGGGATTGAACTCAGATCACCTTGGCATAAAAGACAGCTGGAAGGGCTATCTTGTCTCCAAATATGAGCTTGATCTTGTGGTGGGAAGGTCGTCATCTGATGCTGAACTTATGGCTCCGAGCACATGTCCTTGAAGTTCCCGTTTTGCTCCAAAATGTGTCCTTTTTGTCCAATTTTCCTGAAATGACTCTTAAAACTAGGAAACGTGGAAATCACTTTAAAACCGTTGAAAACCGGGTTAAAACACTTATAAATGATCTTGAAATAATAGGTTTTAGGAGTAAAATATGAGTGTTATCAACTCCCCCAGACTTAAACCTTTGTTTGTCCTCAAACAAAACGCAGACAAAGCCTGGAAAAGAGGTTTGAAAATATAGGAACTAGCAAAAACTCAGCGACCGTTCTTCTAAGCCATAAGTCATCGGACAAGTCTATCCAAGCTCAGCCTAGAAAATTCTCACTATAGTTCCTTCAACACTAGTCCCTTGCGAAACTTTCACTATCTAAACTTCAAGTTTCAGTCAACTAGCTCTCTAAGTAGTATTAAGTTTGGCGTGATCCTTGTCAAGGGATATAAAGCTAGATTCAACAAGGTTAGGTATATAAAAGCCTTTATTGGTGAGGTTTAGAGTGTTTCGGGTTACCGTATAAATCTCCGGAAGTTGCGAGATATTATACAAAACAGCAAGAGAAGGTGGAACTATTGAGATCCACGATTTCCAATCACTCTCCGCATTTATACATCCGCGAGTTCTCCTTGATACAGCCACCCCCCCAGACTTAGTTTCTTGTTTCTGGTTCGGATTGGATGGCGTTTAAAACTTCTCACCATATCGCCCAGGCTCTGCCTCTATGCATGTCCCGATTCTCTTAAGGCTCTTAGGCATTTTCTTCCTGTTTCTCTTTTTTTTTTTGTAACTCTCTTTTTTATGGATAAGTACCGTCATTACTCCAAAAAGTTCGGGTCCTCTATCCGAGTTATTATATTTATTTATTTATTTATTTTTATGAAACGGGAATTGCCTTGTTGTGAGAGTCTTAAGGATCGCAAGAATATTACCATTCTTTCGAGTTTTCCGAGGCATGAGCCGTCCTTGTTTTGTAGCTAATACTTCCGTTCCTTAACCATTCGATCCTTCGTCTTGAGTGACTAGAAATCGTGTCGTTCCTCCCTCTGCGGTGTTTTTACACATATCTGCATATGGTGAAAACAAGAGAGTTGCATGAGGTATGAAAAGATGGTAAGGGTTTCGGGTATGGTACCAACTATTGATGAGTTAGCCGTTCGGGAACAACAAGGGAGTGTGTTTAAATGGAAGAAGATGTCCCGAACGTTTTGGCTTTTTCGTTGAATGTTTATATCTGTTGACAAGGAAATTATTAGTTAGTTTAAAGTCCAATAAAAATAGAGCTAGTATATTCCTTCCCCTGAAGTCTCTATAGATCGGCATTCTCCAGGATTTCGCATCTCTGGCTTTCTAGCTACTGCCTAGTCTAGTACTAAAGCTTGAAAGATCTGTCACTAGAAATAGCGTAGAAGCACACAGGTCGGGAATGACTGCAATAGATGAAAGATAAAGCATGAATGAAAATAAAGGATAGGGGTGGAATAGATGGAACCATGCTCGTAAGCAAGAAGAGTGTTGGCCGAGATGCGAAGTCTTCTAGGCATCTGAACTCAGGGTCTAAAGGTCGCCATCTATGTGTCCTCTCTCTCGAAGCTGTCGCGCCATCTTCTCAAGCATCTCGTTCTGGCGTGCTAGTTGTTCCTGAAGTGCGGTGATCGCGGGATCAGTCGAGGTGGACGGTGAAGCGGATCGTGAGGTACTGCGCATGGAGGAGGATGAGGTGTGGTGAGTCCTCTGACGGATCGCTTCTCTCCTAGCCTTGGCAGCTACATACTCTCCAATGGTAAGCGGTAGACGTGAGAACTCGGTACATAACTCATCATGGTTCGGGATCCACTGTGGTGAACCTTCTGAAAGGCGCAGGACTGTAGGAGACGGTAAGTAGACCGTGCGGTTGTCTCTCTTTCCCAATCGGTAGCGGTATCCGAACCTGTCTGGATCCATGGCTGAGCCTGTCAAGTTCTTGTCCGTCTGAAACTGGGACAAGTCAAACCAAGCCTCATCTAAGGGCGTCTCAATGCTGGTGTCTACTCCTGCGGCCTCCATGATCGCTGTAATGATGCCTCCGTAAGTCGTGAAGGCAGTCTCGCATCGAGGTGCGATGACGTCGTGCTTCACTCGCATGAGTCTCTCTGCTAGGATGCATCCAAAGCATGCTGAAAGTGGCTCGTCTGTAAAGGCGGACTGAAGTAGGACGAGCTCTGGAATGAGAATGCATGATTGGTTGCTACGAGAGTAAAGTCGTTGTGCTATGAGGCGGTGCATGAAACGCACGGCTGGATGTGAAAGAAAGGCGGACGTATGCCTTCCCATGTCGTAAATGCCTCGGCCCATGAGTTCCCAAATATCTGCACTCCATTCTTCTTCGATGGTTGTCTCGCTCCTCAAGTCAAAACCAAATATCTCGCAAAGTCTAGGGATGCTCAGCTCATAATCCCGAGAGCCAATGGTGAAATAGAGAATAACATCTCTCGGATGTGATTTCCTCCCTCTCTTGTATGACAGCTGAACCGAAGCTAAAAACTCTTGGGCGAGTCCCTTGTAGGTGGGTCGATCAATTTCCATGAAGGTCCTGAGCCTTAGCTTATCCAAGTACCACGTGACATCCTCGGTGATGCCCAACGCATCTAAAGCGGAGTAGTCGATCTTCAAGGTTGTTCTTATATCCATCTTCTTCATCTCCTTCAAATAATCAATGTTCGGGTCCATTGTTTCTCCAAAATTTCGGACCTTGCGCTTAAGAGGAGAAGGGTTCAGCTCTCTTGTTGGCTCTTGAGGTGGAGGATCGTCGCGGCTTGTGCTTGCTATCAATGAACTGCGGAACCTTCTTCTTTGTTCCTCCACGTAGCTCCCTAGAGTGGTGTCTAGGCTCGGGTTTCCTAGCGCTGTCATGTGTTCTTGAAGAGCTCCTTGAAGAGCTTAGTTGCTCTCTATTCTTCGAACGTATCTCGAAGTTTCGGTCGAAACTCATTGTACCTTGCAAAATAAAAATAAAAACTCGACCAAATATGTGATTGATGTGCCTCAAGGATTCTCAAGTGCAATGATATGCATGACATATACCAAGAGTTTCCAAGACTAAGACTAATCGAGTTATTGCATAAATTTTAAGATCAATTTGGTACTCACACTCTATTTTCGGATTTTTGGGATTCTAAACCAAAAAGTTTCCAATAAATCGATTTTGTCAACTTATTATCATCAAACTTTGATCTCTAAGTGATACCTAGTATGAATCAATTCCAAACCAAGCAATTTGCCCAATAATATCTCCAAAATCGGTCCTTTAAGCATCATAAAAAGTATCTTATTTCAAAGACTTCAACTTTTAGATATATGGTTGCAAAAATCGATTTCTAGGCAACCTAAATCATCAATCCAAGTTTCTTTACCATTATCCAAGCATCCTAGACAATTTTCTAGTAAAGCAAGAGAGATCTCAAAATTGAGTTCTTTAGAGATTTGCAAAATTAGAGACCATACCTTGTAGATGAAGATGAATGAGCTTTAAAAGGTGAATGCTCTTCGAAAATAGATGAGTTTAGGCCAAAGAATTTTTGAAAACGGTTTGGATTTGAAAAACTTAGAATCTCCCAAAAACCTTCAAGTCTCTTGGGAGAGAAGAAGAAAAGAGAGTTTGATCCTAAAATTTCTCTTTTGCTTTTTTAAAAAGTGTTTTTATCACCAAAAACCTTTTATTTTCAAAGATTTTAAAACGAGAGAACTTACCTTGCGTGTTGGCCACAAATCGATTAAATCCGTCATTTTATATTAACGGGAATAACTTTTCGGTGCGGGATTGTACCAAAACGCGGGAAGCTCGGTTCGGAAGGAAAACGTGAGTTTTCCGGGCTGGTGGCTCAGACGACCGCTGGCCGCGCCACGGCCAGGCCGCTTCTCTCCGCGCGGTCGTGGTCCGTCGCGCGGCCGCGGTCCTTCTCGCCGCGCCATGGGCCAAGCTTGTGCGGCCAGCCTCCTTCTGAGGCTCCTCTTCATATTTTTGGGTTTTTCTTGGCTTTTCCCCTTTTTTTTTTTATAATCCTAAGTACAGAAAACTTGCAAAAACTAGATGTCAGAAATGAAAGAAAGAAAAGAAATCAAAAACACGTACCGGATGGGTTGCCTCCCACCAAGCGCTTTTGTTTAAGTCGTTTAGCTCGACTCTGTTCGAAGCTTAGGCAGTTTGGGAAAGTGCTTCGGGAGTTGTATCTCCTGAAGCTTCTCCTTGCTTCCGTATCAGCAGCGTCCCTCCGTTTCCGTTCCTTAGAATTTTAGCTTCTAAGATTACCCGCTTTGTCTCTTCAACTGACTTTGAAACTTCCTCTTCACCCAACTCTGCTAGCTCGGGAGGAATCAGAATTTCGATTCGGGAGAAGGATCTCGAGTTGAGCTGGCCTGCCCTTAATATCATCCCCTTTTTCTCCTTCTTAGTCGCATGGCTCTTCGTATCCGGAGGCGGAGTGCTCAGCTCCTTTGGGTAGTATCTCTTCTGGCTTATATGTTGGAAGACTACGAAGTTGCTTACATGGTCGATCCTTGCTCCTATCGTGGCCAAGAAGGGTCTTCCAAGTATCAGTGGTTTGTCTTTGTCTTCCCCCATGTCGAGCACATGGAAGTCAGTAGGTACTATCTTATACCCGACGAGAAGTTGAACGTTGTAGATTACGCCATTCGGGCTAGATTCTTCTCTTTCCGCCGCGATCTAGATTCTTCTCTTTCCGCCGCGGTCTCACACGCACTGATATTGCGCTGCTGTCCTTTGAGCAGCTGGCTCATCATATTCTTCAGCTCGGCTATTTGCTTAGAATCAGAGTCTCCGGTTCTTGGATTCCTATCATAATCTGGACAGTTATTGCTGTTGCTTACAGCGAGGTTCTCGATGAGTGCGCGTCCTTGTCGCTCCGTCATTGTTGTAAAATCTCCATTACTGGCCGTGTCGAGCGAAAGTTGGTATCTAGCTTGCAGTTCGCGGTAGAACGTGTTTAGCAAGCTGGCTCCGGAGAAACCATGGTGAGGACAGTCGCGTTCATAGTCCT
Organism: Alliaria petiolata; assembly: GCA_020283515.1. Lineage (NCBI taxonomy): Eukaryota > Viridiplantae > Streptophyta > Magnoliopsida > Brassicales > Brassicaceae > Alliaria > Alliaria petiolata. Next base: position 97,305,984 of record JAHZTW010000002.1, read on the forward strand.
TGAATCGCTCCCACGCCTCAAAGAATGATTCGACCGGTCCTTGTTGAAAGCCTTGGATCTTGTTTCTCAGCAGGTTGGATCGGGACTTAGTGTAGAAGTGATTGAGGAAGGCAGACTTGCATTCCACCCAGTTAGTGATCGATCCTGGTGGTAGAGTCTTCAGCCATCTACGAGCTTTGTCGCTCAAAGAAAATGGGAATAGCTTACACTTCAGATAGTCGGGAGGGATTCGGTTCGTCTTTGTGGTGCTGCAGATTTCCTCGAACAACTCGATGTGGTCCATCGGGTGCTCGTTTGATAGTCCGTGAAACTGGTTTTGCTTCACCAAGGAGATGATCTGCGGTTTGATCTCCAACTCGTCCTCATGGGGGACGTTAACTTGAATCGCTGCTCGATTCTGGAAGTGCTGATCAGGAGTATCGTGATCGGCTATGGTGCGGTTCCTAGCTCGCCTGGGAAGGTTGGCTGGCGGAACAGGTCGGATGGCGTCTTGGTCATCCGGCTGGATGATAGGGTTTGCTTGGTTCGCTCCATTTTCGATGATCGGATTGTGTCCTCCTTGTCGTAGGGCAGGATCGCGTTCTTCTGAGTCCGAGTGAGCCTCGGGATTGGGGTTGATAGGGTTTCCATTGTTGTCGAGATGTGGCTCCCCATCTTGTAACTCGTTAGATGCTCGACCAGTGTTGCGAAAAACTTCTTCGCGGTTTCGTTGAACTCCAAGAGCGGCCTCGTTCTCGGCCATGCAGATCTGTCTTCTTAACCTTCGGATTTCTTTTTCGTGCCTGTCGATCTCGATGTGGCGGGGTAAGACGTTGGAAGCGTTCCTCCTAGTGGTCATGCACCTGAAACATGAGAAGTAAACACAAGAGAATCATGAGCAATGGACGGAAAAGCTTGAAAATCAATGTGGTCTAAAAGACAAATTAGAAACTGAAAATTCGCAAAAGCAAACAATCCCCGGCAACGGCGCCAAAAACTTGATGTGGGGTTTGTTTTACTTCAAGTTTTACCCCTAAGACAGCTGCACGTGCACAACAATCATAGTAGTATATTAAGTGATCGAATCCACAGAGATTGTTGTTTTGCGAAAATCCTAAGATTTCTAACTTCTATACACCAAATGGGAACTTGGGGGATGCAGTGTGTCACGATTTGCAGTAATGATATCAATCAGCAGAAAGGAATTAAACGGTTGTAAATCAATGAATAGAAGGCGTTGGGTTCAGGGACATTCTCCGGGGTTCATGGATCGAATTTAACAAGCAACATGATAGGTTCTAAATGATTTAATAGGTTAGGTTCTTAAGCTGAAACGGTCGACTATGACTACCCCGCCTTCACGGATCTAGCCACCTGCGTTTGTCTTTCACTGCGGGTATGATTTCTCATCCCACGATGCAAGACAACCGCGCATACATATCATTCACCTATTTGTAAACACTCGCGGTGCGGTCCGTCGATATGCCAAAACATCCTACGGTGCGATAAGCTCGTTAACCTCTAGATCCAGACGATAAACCACATGTTAATGTATCTAGTCATCCTGGAATCAGTTTCTAATTGATCAGAGAAGCAAACAAGCAATAAGAACAAGACATCAACGAAGATACCTAAAAGAAACTCTATCTCTATCAACCTAGCGAAATCAATCCATGATTAAACCCCTTCGAAAATCCCCTTAAAACCCCAACTAGATGACTACTCGTTCATGGGAACGGGAGACATCTTTAAGGTATGAAAGGTGCGAATTGTATTAATAAAAAGAACAAAGTGAGAAAACTTCTTCAAGGGAAATCGATTGAAGAGAGGTTTTCTTAAAGTATTAAAAAGCAAAATAACTAAGAACAAAAGATGAAAGGGAAAAGAAGGAAGAGTAGGCGGCTGCAGAAGAATTCTCTCTCGAGGTCTTCAGCTCCGGGGCCGTCGAACTCTCTCTCTTTCTCTCTCTGTGCGGCGCAGATGTGTTTCTGGAAAAGCCCTCTGTGTCGTCCCGTGTCCTCCCCCTCTTTCTGAAACCCTAAGGTTCCTTTATATAGGATACCGGTCTTCAGAAAGTGGGTTTCACGTTTTAACTTCGGGAAAATATCGGATAAGTGCAAACGGGCTCGGGATGGGCCGGAGTGGTGTGGCCGCGCGAGCGACCAGGCGTGGCGCGGCCACTGGCCTTCTGAGGATCTGTGGCGCGGCCATCCTTCTTCTGGGAATGTGTCTGACGGGCCTTATTGCTTCCTTTGTAACTTGAGATCCAACCGTGTGATTGAACTCGGACCACCTCGGCATGAAAGACAGCTGGAAGGGCTACCTTGTCTCCAAATATGAGCTTGATCTTGTGGTGGGAAGGTTGTCATCTGATGCTGAACTTATGGCTCTGAGCACAAGTTCTTGAAGTTTCCGTTTTGCACCAAAATGTGTCCTTTTTGTCCAATTTTCCTGAAATGACTCTTAAAACTAGGAAACGTGGAAATCACTTTAAAACCGTTGAAAACCGGGTTAAAACACTTATAAATGATCTTGAAATAATAGGTTTTAGGAGTAAAATATGAGTGTTATCAACTCCCCCAGACTTAAACCTTTGTTTGTCCTCAAACAAAACGCAGACAAAGCCTGGAAAAGAGGTTTGAAAATATAGGAACTAGCAAAAACTCAGCGACCGTCCTTCTAAGCCATAAGTCATCGAACAAGTCTATCCAAGCTCAGCCTAGAAAATTCTCACTATAGTTCCTTCAACACTAGTCCCTTGCGAAACTTTCACTATCTAAACTTCAAGTTTCAGTCAACTAGCTCTCTAAGTAGTATTAAGTTTGGCGTGATCCTTGTCAAGGGATATAAAGCTAGATTCAACGAGGTTAGGTATATAAAGGCCTTTATTGGTGAGGTTTAGAGTGTTTCGGGTTACCGTATAAATCTCCGGAAGGTGCGAGATATTATGCAAAACAGCAAGAGAAGGTGGAACTATTGAGATCCACGATTTCCAATCACTCTCCGCACGTACACATCCGCGAGTTCTCCTTGATACAGCCATCCCCCCAGACTTAGTTTCTTGTTTCTGGCTCGGATTGGATGGCGTTTAAAACTTCTCACCATATCGCCCAGGCTCTGCCTCTATGCATGTCACGATTCTCTTAAGGCTCTTAGGCATTTTCTTCCCGTTTCTTATCCTTCCATTTTTTTTTATGAAACGGGAAGTGCCTTGTTGTGAGAGTCTTAAGGATCGCAAGAATATTACCATTCTTTCGAGTTTTCCGAGGCATGAGTCATCCTTCTTTTGTAGCTAACACTTCCGTTCCTTAACCATTCGATCCTTCGTCTTGAGTGACTAGAAATCGTGTCGTTCCTCCCTCTCCGGTGTTTTTACACATATCTGCATATGGTGAAAACAAGAGAGTTGCATGAGGTATCGGATAAGTGCAAACGGGCTCGGGATGGACCGGAGTGGTGTGGCCGCGCGAGCGACCAGGCGTGGCGCGGCCATTGGTCTTCTGAGGATCTGTGGCGCGGCCATCCTTCTTCTGGGAATGTGTCTGACGGGCCTTCTTGCTTCCTTCGTAACTTGAGATCCAACCGTGGGATTGAACTCAAATCACTTTGGCATAAAAAACAGCTGGAAGGGCTATCTTGTCTCCAAATATGAGCTTGATCTTGTGGTGGGAAGGTCGTCATCTGATGCTGAACTTATGGCTCCGAGCACATGTCCTTGAAGTTCCCGTTTTGCTCCAAAATGTGACCTTTTTGTCCAATTTTCCTAAAATGACTTTTATAACTAGGAAACGTGGAATTCACTTTAAATCCGTTGAAAACCGGGTTAAAACACTTATAAATGATCTTGAAATAATAGGTTTTAGGAGTAAAATATGAGTGTTATCAGCCCGCAACGAACAAACCATTACTCATAGAGATATATCCAGCAAGGAGGAGGAGTCCAGGAGACCGAAGCTTCAAACCGGAGATCCCATAAACAGACTTAAAAATTTTAAACGATGAGGCATCCGATATGGAATCGGGAAAAGCGCAAAGAGCGCGAAACAATCGATCTCGAGCATGAACCGTAGAATCAGAATCAGAATCATAGTATTCAATGTTCTGTATGATAAAAAGGTCCAAATCAACGACTGGCTCGCTACCACAATCCATCGCCGCTCCGAGAAAAGTTTCCAACTCCCCCTCGTTCGACGGACGTTCCAACTCCGCCTCGTTCGACGGACGTTCCAACTCCGCCTCGTTCGACGGACACTCCGACTCCGACACGTTCGACGGATGTTCCGACTCCGCCTCGTTCGATGGATGCTCCAGCTCCGCCTTGTTTGACGGACACTCCGACTCCGACACGTTCGATGAACTCTCAGAATCTGACCCCTTCGACGAACTCTCCAACTCCGTCCCGCTCAAAGGAGAAGGCAACCCCGCCTCGTCCACTTCCATTGCACTATCGAGCCAAGAGGCATCATCGTCCGACATCGGATACCAAGCATTCAACAAAAACTCGATCGAAAAGGAACACTACCTGAAAAGAACGGAAACACGAATCATCAGAAAGTCAACAAGTAAAACGAAGCTAGCCAAATAAATTAGAAGAAACCGCCCCCGAAAAAATTCTCGAAGTTTCAGCAACAAACACCCACCGAGATATCTCGACATTCTCACACAGACTCGAACCAAAACAACGTCGAAACTTGCGACCCTCTCAAACGCCGATTTCAAAGCTAATCCATCAAAACCATCCAATACAAGCACGCGGATTTGAGACGGAGCTCTCATCTGATGGCTCGAGAACATAAGTCTCACCAACTCAATTCGACTCGACGAAATAACGGCGATCTCACTCGATCACGCAACATGGTGACAAGGATGAGAGATCGGCGGCCGTCGAAGAAGCAGGAGAAGGCGACGCAGAAGGTTTAGGTGGAGAGCTTGTTGGGATCGAATTTGGGCTTTGTATTTCTTCTGGTGCTAGTGGGCTGACTAGTGGGCCTGTTTGAGAATTATTATTGGTGTTGGGCTTGACTACTTCTTCAATAAGTGGCCAGTAACAAGTGGAGCCCACAGAGCACCAACTTCATCCTCTTCTTTGTCGTGAATTTTCTGGGTTGCTTCAGGGAATGAAAATTGATTCAATTCAATTCAATTTTATGAGTTTTTTAGGATCAAGAGCCAATATGCCCTTATTTGTTGAAACTTAATCTCACTACCCCTCCTCTAATCTCACTACCTCTCTTCTTTTCCTTTCTCTTTTTTACCCTTCCTTCCTCTTAAAATAAATAGAAAATCAAATAATAAATACTAAATATTTAATTTAAAAACACAAATAATTATTTTCATTTAACCATTAATTTAACTACCAGTAGGTCCCACTATTTAATTCTTATTTTCCATCCACTCCAAAACCCACGATCTCCATCATTCTCCATCTTTAAGAGCATTGGGTTTTTTTTTTTGCTAAATTGATTAGATAGGATCTTACATTGGTAAATAAGGGCAATTATAATGGTTAAATGCGCTTTGAATCATTATGAATCGTACTAAATCGAAGTAGATCCGTAGGTAAATATAATTTTTTTGGGTGACAGATCTGGGTATTACTAGGCTAACTGGTATTACTAATATATGAGATATTACTGAGAGCAACTGGTATTATTGAGAGAACTCGCATTACATGAATTAATGATATTTGTTATTCTTGTTCATGGGACAATGAATAAAGCTCGTTGTATAGTTATATGTTTCGACAATAAAAACCCACTGTTACGAATTGGAACGGTGATGTGATTGTATTTGAAGAGTCGGTTTTTTATTTGATTTTTTAAAATTATTATAAAATGGAACATTCAATGTGAAACAAACAAATATTTGTTAGATAAATAACTAATAAGTGAATAAAAATGTGTATTAACTGGTTAAAACTAAATTGATAACATAATAGTTTGTTATAAGGACATTTACACAACAAACACTATATACTTATATGAACACTTTCTCAATACTAACCACCATATGAAGCCAAACACACATAAGATGTGTTTCAAAACATTTGAATGTACACAAACCTCCGATTGAGCAATTAAATGACTAAAATTAGGTGTAAAACTAGAAATGTACATTTTATTATAGAGTAAAACTAAATAAAGTTGAAAACACTGAAAAGTACAACTATTTGCAAATCGGTAAAACTAATAAACTGCATATAACTAAGTGCAATTTTGACGGCGTCCACGTAAGCAAAAAACGGCGTACATGTCCATTTGGCGGCGCACGTGTCTACTCGGCGGGTTTTTAATTTTTTTATTTTGGACGGGTCCCTCACTTTTCATCCTTTTCCACTCATTCGGGCAAATCTCTCACTTTTCCCACTTTCCACTTTTCTCTTTCACCCCAATTTTCCTTCTCTCTCTCTCTTCTTCTTCCTCCTTCCCCATTGGCACTTATAAAGAGATTTCTATAGAATTTCTAAACTCAAATGTAACTCGAATTTTATGTTTATTTCAGATTTAATACTTGATTTCGTGTTTGTCTATGGATTTCGGGTTTGTTGTTCGTTTCTGATTTCGAATTTCTGGGTGTTTGAATTTCTGATTTCTGGGTTTTGCGTTTTAGTAATACTGGGTAACACTTGGTACAAATAGCTTCATCATCAAGAGTGAGATGATAAACAAGATGATGAACATAAATGATTTCGTCGTCAGAGTTATCTGAAGTAAATTCAATTCAATCCTTTTCGATAAATCGTCAATTTTGGCGTTGGAATTGAGTGTATTCAAAGTGTCGGAGATTAGAAAAAATGAGGGCATCAAAGAGTTGAAGAAAAAAAAAAGTACGAAATCAGAAACGAACAACATAGAGAAAAAGGGATTTAAAGATTTTTTGTTTTGATATTTTCTTTTCTTTAGTTTTAGGAAAAATATATTTAATAGAGTTGGGTGGGTAACCCAACAATATCATGGTTGGGTTTGTAGTTTCTTAGATTCATTAAGGGCACAAAGGACTTAACATGCTTTTAGGTTTAAAAAGAAAATAAAAAAGAAATGAGTAAACATAACAGGGGGCAAATCAGATCAATTGTGCACTGAAAGGGGTATCTCAGCTATTGATCCGGTTTTTTACTCGCTAAAACCTCCACTCACGGCGTCCGACGATTCAATTCGGCGAGATCTGGTACCCGGCTACTCCTCCTCGGCAAGACGACTCGGTGAACCCAGCGCAGACGACCCGGCGAAATTCGATTCCCGGCGAGAACTAGGCAGCCCCGACACGGCGAGATTCCACCCGGCGACAAGACGACCCGGCGATCTTAACACGGGAAATATGCGGAAAAGGATACGGTGACTCGACGCCTCCTCCACGGCGAGGATCACTGGCCATCACGCCGGACTTCAAAACACAGCCCCGAGTTCACGTTTCGCCGACTCAAACACCAGCCGAATATCGCCGACCAGAAATCGCGATTCGCCTATACACCGAAGTGTCGCACACCGATCCTCGCCGAGCTCTCGATTTCCGGCGCTGACTCGCAAGCTCCGTCACACCGACCCGCCAGAGAGACACGACAACCCGAACCTCGCCGAACCGGCGATCAGTTTCTCCAACACGATGCCTCACCGTCTCTGAGACATCCCCGAAACTCCCGACGATTCAGCAAAAACCAATCCGGCGAAGCAATTCGGCGAGCTTCTACACACCGATCCGAGAACTCAATCCTAGCTGACCCGGCAAAACCAAGACACGTTTCTCGCCAACCAAAACAAATCAAAAGATTTCGAAGATTTCTCCGGCCAAACCACGCCGCAAGCTCTTACCAAGAAAGCTCTATGGATGCACGACCCAAAAAAAAATATAAAGAGGAAAAGAGGGACAAGCAAAACATAAAAATGAAGACAAGGAAGAAAAAGAAAAAGAACCATACCTACTTTGAATGTATGGAGAAGAACAAAGAACGTGGGAGAGTGAAAGGAAAAGAGGAAGAAATTTATAGAGGAAGACCAAACCTACTTTGCATTATTTTACTAATGGAGAAAAACCAAGATAGTGGAAGATTAGGAAAAGAGGAAGAGATATCTCACCAAAAAAAAAAAATCTAGGGGCACTCACGTTGAAAACCAAACCTACTTTGCATTATTTTACTAATGGAGAAGAACCAAGATAGTGGAAGATTAGGAAAAGAGGAAGATATACCTCACCAAAAAAAATATCTATGTTTTTTTGGAGATTTTGGACTTAAGATTTTTTGAGGTTTCGCGTAACGGCCCGGGATTCGTCAACAGAGTTGAACTCCGATTTATGCCGAACCAACAAATTCGAAGAATCCGTCAAAATTCATATAAACATTTACATTTTAACGGACTGGGGGGACTTAGTGTTGGTACTTGGCTTTGGCCCGGTCCAAACCGTTATTTCCGTCATAAGTCCGAAAACGAGGCCCGTGAGGCCCATTCCCGTCAAAAACCGCAAACGATATTTTCCTATAAATATGACACTAAACTGATGAGAAGGGGACCCTGCAAATTTCCAGAGAGCACCCCCCTAAATTCCCGATTTCTACGCAAATCGTACGTCCGACGACTGTTACGATATTTTTCCTATCGTATTTACGATATTTCCCTTTTGTATTTACGACAAAGTCTTTTTGACGATTTCTTTTGTAATTTCCGATTTCAATATTTTATATAAGAAAGTTTCGAAACCCATCATTTTCACTTATTTACGATAACCGGATTTCGGTATCAACACTATTGTTGTTGCTGCTGCTGCTGCGTGTACTTCTTATAGGTAAATCATAATTGTGTATCACAGTACCACAATTGAAACTCAAAGTAAATTGAGATTTTTCCACGGTTGCAAATTAAATTATTGGAGATATCTTAGAGCATGCCCCTCGGTTGTTTTAAACAAGTTTGAGATACTCTTTCACATGTGTTAGTTTTTAATTGGTTCAAAAAATTTTTTTTTTTTAATTTTAGTTAATAATATTTGTGAGATACTCACCAATGAGCATGCCCTTACCGATCTATAGCAGTTATATTTGATTTCTGACAGTTTTTAGAACAGTCTCTTAAGAAAGGGAAAAAAAATTGATTATGAAATACTGCAATGCATGTTTCTTAGATCATCTCCATCACACACAAAGTGAAGGTGTTTTAAGTTTTAAAAATATTAAAAAGGAAGAAAACATTAGAGAGCGGATGTCTGTGGAGAAACACTTAAGACACCCTAGATCCCCACGTGGCAATTTTTAATTGGAAGATAAAATATATATTTTTTTTAATTGCCAAAACATATCTCCCTTTTATTTTTGAAGACACTTCTCACAGTATGACGAATGTGGATGCTCTCAAGGTCTTGATTTTGAAATTTTAATCTGATTTTGTTTTATTAAATTTTTGTTCAATACATTAGTAGCTTTAATGGTCATCTGTAGTCTCCCGGTTAAAGAAACAACAACGAAATAAAAGAAAAATTGAAAAAAAAAATTGGTCAAAATGTTTTTTTATTCACTATTTTCAATATCTATAATTGTTTCAAACGACGTTTTATTAGCGGTTTTACCATGCACTTTGTGTAATTCTTGCCATTATTATACTTCCTGGTGTGGCAAGGCCACATTGCCAAATTGACAAATATCATTCTCCAAGTCACCGTCTTCCTCCATTACTCATCTGCTTTCCACTTCACGCACCTGCTTCTTCTTTTTGTAGACTTTGTTGACTAAACAAACGTTTTCTTCAACCAATTTGCCAATTAAAAGCAGCAATTGCAGCAAAATAATTCTCTGGGTTGTCATATTTCACAAATCCGTGAAACACATCTGTCTTTTTAGCTATCTTTGCATCAACCACCAAACCATACTGATCCAACTCAACCTCCAAATTTTCACCCATCGTAGCAATGGAGATATTCCTAAGGTAGATGTCATGTTCCGCCTCATTATTAAACTACAAATTGTAAGAAACAAAATTCAAAACACAAAATATTAAAAAAGAAAACAAATAAAGAAGATACGAGAAAAAACAAACAAGAAAATAATGACCAATTTTTTTATCAGTTCAAAATATTGTGTGTGGATGACAAGATCGCGAGATCTAAACCAGTATCAGTTTTGGGTTTTCACAGTGGACAAGATAATGACTTGTGGATCATACAGTTTTTCTCCATTTTTTATTTGTAAAAAATATTCACAATTTTTTTTTTTGCAAACCAAGTTGATATTAATATGTAATTCGAGACAACGTAGTAAAGTGTTTTGATATTACTTATATACATATAATAATTGATGGTCTTCACAAATATTTAGAACCTATATTTTATTGGCAAGCCAAAATTATATATGGAAAATTTGGTTCAGTAGCCATATTAACATGGTTATTTTAATTTATAACCATAGTAAAACCATGGTCATGATATTAATATGTATAATACCGATTTTATCCTTTTCTATATTTTCCAAATGATAATAGATCTATACTGTTTTCCATTTCTATATAGTATAGTTTCATCTATTTGTTTTATAACATCTTGTTTTTCACTTCTGATTCTGTCGTCTAGATCGGCAACTCTCGCTCTCACGAGCTTATCTACCATATACCTTTCTCTCTTCCGTTCGTCGCCCTCTCTGCCTGCTGTAATCCCTCTTTCGATTCCAAACTTGATGTATATGTTTTCTTTCACATGTTATACTATTATATTTAGATAATATAGAACATACAAACTGGATAAAAGAATGTAACAAGCCTAAACTGTTTTCCATGTTTATATAGTATAGTTTGATCGATTTCAAACTTGGCATCAAAGATATATATATTCTTTCACATGTTATACTATTATATTTAAACGGTATAAAAGAGACTAATAAAAGAATATCTGAAGCAATGGCATTTTCGTCCAACGAAACAGTGCTATGGTTATCCAATTAATTTTTCAATCCCTATGGCTATATTCTTAATTTTGTTTCCCAATATTGTTATCCACCAAAAAGACCCATTATATATAGGAAAGATAATAAAAGCTACACAATCCGAAATAATATTTCTATACTACAATATCCTCTTGTGATATTCTAGGTATATTGATATTAACATTTCCTTAACCATCAGAATGTGAATTTAAGTGCTTGATATGTGTTTTCTTATGGTGAGTCAGCTGATCTACAATGGCGAAAAGTTACCAAAGGTTAGTTTGAGACTTATCATTGATGAAGAGAAAAACAAGGTAGTTTTGGCTGAGGCATGTAATGATTTTGTTCAAGTACTCTTGAGATTTTTGACATTGCCAATGGAAACCATCGTTAGATTGCTTGAGAAGCATCAAAAGTCTGAGCCAGTTACTATTGGATGTTTCAGCAACCACTATAGAAGTGCCGCTGACATGAAAATTGATGATTTTAGACTGAAGCTTGTAAGCAGATGCTGCTTTATCCAAGGGGCGCTGGGGAGGATTGGTGCTGAATGTGCGTACTGGATTTCACACAACGATTAATCTGTTAGGAAAATAAAGAGAACGCAAAGATTCTAAGTAAGAAACCGAAACAGAGATCCAAAGATGGAGATTTTATTAGAATTGTTGTGATAAGCTTTTTAGGGTACAAGTGTTTTGTATGGTAAAGCGCGGATCCCCCCCCCACTCAATGAGCTAAGCGTCCTATTTATACATATCTATCCGTAAATCTAAGTGAAGATCTCCGGAAATCTTCTCGTAGATTCTTTTTCTATCTCCCCTTCCTCAAGGCTTCGTCTTCTAGGGCGAACTCCGCTTCGGACCTTCTCGTGGGCTTGGACTCGGCCCATTTGCGTAACAATTTGTCTTAGGTTCGGCCTCGTCCCTTGCTTTTGGGTTCGGATCACTTTGTGGGCGAGCTGTTCGGATCGTCAAGGGGAGATGTTGTTCTGGTTCGGCCCGTGCACAACTTGTACATTCTTTGGTTTGGCTCGGTCTCTGCACAACATTGTGCACGGTTTGGTTTGGTTCGGTTCGGTTTGGCTCGGTTTATGCACAGTTTGTGCACCGAGCCAAACTCGGGTCGTGCTCGGCTTGTGCGTGGTTCGGTTCGGTTCCTGCACCGAGCCGGGCCCAAATCGTGCTCTGTTTATGCACTGAGCCGAGCCCAAATCGTGCTCGGTTTATGCACTGAGCTGAGCCCAGATTGTGCTCGGCTTTTAACTTGTTACCACGATGCCCAACTCATTTGCCGAAGCGTGCGAGTTCCGACCGAGGTGGTTGTTCTTTTACTTGAACCGAGCTTTCGCCTCGGTCGTTCCCGCGGAAACCATTCACCTCGGAGCGCTTGACACTTAAGGAATTTTTATGATGATTTTTTTTATGTGGGCTTTTGATTTTGGGCCGATATCGCTAGTCTTGGGCCTGTGGTCATCAGGTCTGGGCTTATCTTGGTAAGCGGAACCGTCTCGCGTGTTCTCGAGGCGACGCGCTGGCTCGTCTATAAAACACCGAGGTTCCTCTCCGTTCCCTCATTATCGTCGCTTCTCAAAAATTCTCAAAAAGTCGGTTCTCTTTCTGCTCTCCCTTCTCTCTCTCGTTTATGTTTAGATTTCGATTAGGGTTCTTCAGATTCCTACCGAGCCGCCGTCATCCACCTTAGTTCTCCGATTGATCTTCGAGTATTCCGGCTGTTCTTCGAGTTCTCCGATCCATCTTCAAGCGATCTCCGAAGAACCGATTGATCTTCAATGTCTTCATCTAGTCTTCGAACCGAAGTGATACCCGCGGTGATTGTAACGCCTTCGCGCTCCGAGTCTCGGACCGAAGTGGTTCCCGAGACGAGCATGAATAAACCCCGAGATATCTCTTCCTCCACCTCCCAAAGTGCGACAAACACTCCGATCCTCTCTCCCCGAAGCGAGCCGAGCGCGCGGCTTTATTCGCCCCGAGGTGATTCGGCCCTTGAGGACTCCGTTGGCTCGGTCAACTCTCCGACTAGACTTGGGAGAAAGATATTTTCCTCTCCCGCTTGTCATTCCGCCGAGCTATCATCTACCAACCGCGCCGAGGAGCATGTTTCGGGGTATAAGAACCCGTCTGAGCCGAAACCCGAGGATGAAGACTGGAACTGGGATCCAGTCAAGGCGAGGCGAGAGTTGGACGAGCTAGTGCGGTTTCAAAAGGAGAAAACGCCTCGGCGTAAAAAAAATAAGATAGTTGCCGACCCGCCCGGTTCTTCTCTCTCGACGCTGAGATCTTTGGCAGACATCCGAGCTCGTTTCGGGATTAGTCAGGGTGTTGAGTTTCGGCTTCCTTCCAAAACGGACCGAGCAGACAGCCAGCCAGCCGGCTATCTTACGATATACGAAGTCTTCCTCGCCGAATGCTTGCTATGGTTTCTGATCCCGAAGCTTATCTCAGAGTACTTATTGTCCCGCGGTCTTGCCCTAGCTCAATTGACACCGCGGGCCTTGCGACATCTAGTGGGATTGTTGACTCTGAGCTATGAGTGCGGGATAGAACTTTCGCTGGGCCATCCTGAAAACCTCTTGGATATCCGACGTAAACCCAAAGCCGAGGTGTACTATATCTCGAACAAGAGAGATTGTAGGATAATCCAGGATTTCCCGAGCAAGGACGCAGACTAGGAAAGCAAATTCTTGTACGTCCTTATAAACGATGCTTCCGTTTCGGAGGATTGGCTTGAGAGAACTAAGGCGGAATGGGGTCGAATTGGTAAAAGACCGAAGCGACTCTAGGGATTTTTCCACATACTCCGGCTCAGTTTTTACTATACTAACATCCTTTTTGCTTGTTGTTTCGCAGCTCCTCGCCTCGTGCTTAGGTGTCCAGAAGATATTTGGGAAGTCGCGAAGGCTTTTAATCAAAGGGAAGTCCATTGGAAGAAGACCTTCTCTCTTCAATGAATCGAACGTGCCCGAGCCCTGTACCGTAGCGGTTACCAAGCAGGCGATTCCGAGTCTCCCAGCGCGTCTGAAGACACCCGGATAGAGATGGCGAACAGGCTAACTCTTCGCGAAAGGCAAGAGCTCGAGGCAAAGAGCAAGACGCGCGTGACGCTCCCGAGCTCGGAGAGAGAAGGACCAAAGAAACCCGCCGAGCGAAAGAAAGAAAATGGCTCGGGACTTTGGGAATCTGCTTCTGCGCAGAGGGACGCGCAGGATGCTCCCGAGCTCGAAGATGCGGAGAAGACCCCGAGCGGACCCAAGAAAATAGTTTCGGGTCTCACATCTGGGACGAAGCCTGGGGATATGATCCCTTCTCTCCCTCGAGATGATCAACCCTTGGTTAAGGACAAGAAATCCGGGAAGCGTCCCGCGGTTGACGCACTTGGAGCGCTCGAGGCAAAGAAAAAGAAGAAGGCGAAGCGGGCGCCGGGGAGTCCAAAGCGGGCAAGTGTTCCCGAGGCCGACCCCAAAGTGACTGAAGAGACCCACAATGACACCGAGGTCGCAGCCACTCTCTCCTCCAAAATCCTCGCCCCGGGCATTCCCTTTCCTCCTCCGGACACGCTCATCAAGCGGAGGAAGTACGCGCAAATGACTCTCAAAGCGACTAAGGTGAAGATTTTTCGTAGGGTAGTTATTCATTGTTCCGACGCGTTTTGCTCGTGCTTATGCTTTTGTTTGTGAAGTTCGCCGCCGCAGCCATGAGGTTGTTCTCGGGTACGAGGCAGAAGCCCGGGACGACCAGAGGCGGGTTGAGAATGCTCGCGGTGCCGCCGCTTCCTTGAAGACGAAGCTCGACGAGGCCGAGGCTAGCCATGCCAGGAAAGAGGAGGAATCGGCGAAGCGCGTTAAGGTCCTTCAAGCCGAGAGAGATATCTTCAAGCTTCAGCGCGATGAATCGGAGAAAAAGACGTCGCGTCTCTTGGACCAAAGGGCTGAACTGGAGGCCGTCTTGGCTTCCTTAGAGAGGCAGGTTTCATCCGAGCGAGAGATGCACGAGGCAAATCTCGGGAAGGCTCATCAAGAGGCGAGACGTGAACTCGCCGATAAGTACCGGGCAAGGATCTCTCATGCCGAGGCTAAGACGGCTTTGCTCAAGGGCGACGTTCGGGACAGGGTCGCTGACTTGGCCGAGGTCGAGGGGAATCTCCAGTTCATCGACGTTCTCCAGGGTCCGGATCCTCCTGCTCTTGCAGATGAAAAAATGAGGCTGACGACGTGCAAAGCCTAGAAGGCAGGGGCCTACGAGGAGTTCGACCGGCTCGCAGCGGGTCTTCGTGAAGATTTGAAGCCTTCTCCTGTGCAGATGGATCTGTTGCCTAGTCTCCCAGGTGGGGAAACGCTTGAAGTTGGGGTCACACGTCCCTCCGGATCGAATGCCAACACTCCCCAAATGGAGGAGATGCTTTCTGAGAGGCGATCCGTTGAGGTTTCTCCAAAGGACGATGTTGCCGAGGATGCTAACGCCAGATCTGCCGAGGGTGTCAACACCGAGGCTAACGATCCAAACTCTGTTGCCTGATTATTATTATTATTATTATTTTTTTTACTTCTGTTGTCTTTTTCTTTCGAACAAAGTGTCTGGACGGCTTTATCCACCGTACTATATTTATGTGATTCCGTCTTTATATCCTGCCAAAGTATCTTTCTTAATTTGTGACTTCGCCGAACCGAGGCAATATGAAACTCTGAGTTAATTTCAAACATGCCGTTTTATGTTTGCCGAACACGTTCTTATCTTGTTTTTGGCAACAACTGCTTGAATTAGTGCAACGTTTGCAAAATGTCTTAGTCCGTCGTTTTGGGAGAGTCGGGGGTTTGAGTCTTACTGTTAGACTGATGTTGCTTAGTTACCCCGTACTTAGGCGACAGATGTTTTATCCGTCCAGTATTTGCGAGGTGGCGATGACCAACGTTATGTAAGAGTTGGGTTTAAATGTTCTTCAAGCTTAGTACTCGAGGGTGTTTAGAGAACAGCCGTTAGAATACCTTTCGGGATATACCCGAGAGATATTAGACCAAGATATACTCAGTTCAAATTTATATAGCGCGCTTGAATCCGTGGAGGATGTAAAGAACCTTATGATTCACGAGGAAAGTGAAGGTTGAGATCCCGCTTGGGATGAAAATGTTCGTGTACTGTGGCCAACAGCAAACGAAGTGATAAGAGTTGGTGGAATGAGCTAAGTAAACTTTTATTAAAGAATATTTTTGGTTTACATAGCGTGGGAGTATATGAATATACGTACCCCACTCCCCTCCCCCTTTTAGGGAGGGGGGCAGTTGAACTCGTCATGAGACGAGCTGCCTACGTACCCCTTTCGGGGATCAAACCGCCCCGTAGTTCGTGTTTTTGTGACAAGTCTCTTAGAAGTAGTACTTCTTTAGATGCATCAAACCGCCCCATGATCGTGGTACCGAGGCATCTGTCGAATGGTTGGCGAGTTCGTATACTCATGGGCGGACCACTTTGGGTATGCGATACGGTCCTTCCCAGTTAGCCCCCAGTTTTTCGGCGTTTCGCTCTGCCGTATTCTGAAAGACTTTACGGAGGACTAGCTCTACTTCATGAAATCTCCGACTTTTGACGTTGGAGTTGTAGTACTTCGCGGTTNGGGGGGGCAGTTGAACTCGTCATGAGACGAGCTGCCTACGTACCCCTTTCGGGGATCAAACCGCCCCGTAGTTCGTGTTTTTGTGACAAGTCTCTTAGAAGTAGTACTTCTTTAGATGCATCAAACCGCCCCATGATCGTGGTACCGAGGCATCTGTCGAATGGTTGGCGAGTTCGTATACTCATGGGCGGACCACTTTGGGTATGCGATACGGTCCTTCCCAGTTAGCCCCCAGTTTTTCGGCGTTTCGCTCTGCCGTATTCTGAAAGACTTTACGGAGGACTAGCTCTACTTCATGAAATCTCCGACTTTTGACGTTGGAGTTGTAGTACTTCGCGGTTGCTTGCTGATAATTTTGAATGCGAACGAGTGCTTGATCACGTCTTTCGTTAATTAGGTCTGCCTCGTCTAGGAGCATAAGGTGGTTGAGGCCTTCTTGTCCCGGGAGGAGTCGTCGTCGTACTCCCGGAAATTCCACTTCGGGGGGGGATAACGCACTCCGTTTCGTAGACAAGTGCAAATGGTGTTTCGCCAGTTGCTCGTCTCGGTGTTGTCCGATGCGACCATAGGACTCCTTCCAGTTCGTCAGTCCATCTTCCCTTCTTGGCATCGAGACGTTTTTTCAGTCCGTCGAGTATCGTCTTGTTTGCCGCTTCTGCTTGTCCGTTGCCTTGTGGGTATCGAGGCGTCGACTTACTCAGTCTGATTTTCCACTTTTCGCAAAAAGACTCGAAACGTGTTGAGATGAATTGCGAGCCGTTATCAGTTACTATTTCGTACGGGACACCTTGCCGGCAGATGATGTTCTTCCAGACGAAATTCTCGACCTGGACATCTTTGATACTGGCGAAAGAGTCTGCTTCGACCCACTTTGAGAAATAATCCGTAAAAACTAGTAGGAATCTCTTCTGCTTTGAGCGATGCAGTGCACCGATGATGTCCATCGACTATCGCATGAAAGAGTAAGGGGACGAGATTGAGGAGAGCAACTTCGTAGGTTGGTGGATTGTCGGGGCGTGGCGTTGACATTTCTCACATTTTCGAGAAAAAAAATCGCAGTCTTTTACCATGGTTGGCCAGTAGTATCCGTGGCATTTTATCTTTATTGCCAAGGACTTTCCGCCGCTGTGATTGCCGCAAGATCCTCCATGAACTTCTTCCATTATCCTGCGAGCTTCTTTCCCTTCGACGCAAGTCATTAACGGTCCTGAGAACCTCCATTTGAAGACCTCCCCATCGAGCAGGATATAACGAGCAGCCTGAGCCTTAAGTTTGCATACTGCCCACTTGTCTATGGGAACCTCTCCGTCCATTATGTACGTTCGGATTGCTACCATCCACTCTTGGTCGCATCCGTATTCGTCTTGATGGTCTTGTGTCGTCGCGGCTGTTTCTTGCTCGTCGCTTGGCTCCGTAAGAATTTCAGCTGGCTCGATAAGGTTAATAGTTTCGGAGCTTTCGATGCTGGGTCGTTCGATGAACTCCACTGGGATTACTCGCTTAAGCCCGGGATCAGACGACGAGGCGAGGGCCGCTAATGCATCGGCTTGAGCGTTTTCGCCCCGAGGAATTCTCGTTAGTTCGAACTTGACGAATCCCTTTGAAAGTTTCTGGACAACGCCCAAGTATGCTTCCATCCTGTCGTCCTTTGCAGTGTATTCCCCATTGAATTGGTTAGCGACGAGCTGAGAATCGCGGAAAGCCCGATTTTTTTGAACTTTGATCCCCTGTGCTAGTCTGAGTCCCGCGATCAGAGCTTCGTATTCGGCCTCATTGTTTGAAGCGTGAAAGGCAAGCCTAAAAGATTGCTCCAAAACATCGCCGGTTGGAGATGTCAGGCGAATTTTGATTCCCGAGCCTTGCCTTGATGATGAGCCGTCAACGTGAAGTATCCAAGTGGAATCCTGATTTGGTTCGTCGGTCCCATCAGTTGGAAGTTCTATCAGGAAGTCAGCGAGGACTTGAGACTTGGCGCAGGTCTTGCTTCGATACTCGATGTCGTATTCGCTGAGCTCGATTGCCTATTTTGCTAACCTTCCGGATTGGCTCGGGCTGTGTAGTATGGCGCGCAGAGGGAAAGATGTCACGACTACGATGGAATGCGACTGGAAATATGGTCTGAGTTTCCGTGCTGCCATCACCACAACGAGTGCCAGCCTCTGCATTTGCGGGTACCTTGTTTCTGCATCTGCCATTGTTTGGCTCACGTAGAAGATCGGGCTCTGCTCCCCTCGTTCATCTCGGACCAGTACTCCGCTGACCGCGGTAGCCGATACGGCGATGTATAAGTAGAGGGGTTCTCCTTCCACTGGTTTTTCGAGCACGGGTGGGGTTACGAGGTATTGCTTTAGCTCCTGGAAAGCCGTCTCGCACCTTTCTGTCCATTCGAACTTCTTGTTGCCTCGGAGTGTGTCATAGAAAGCTAGACACTTGTCGGTTGACCTTGAGACGAAGCGATTCAGGGCAGCGACGCGTCCTGTTAATCGTTGTACTTCTCGTTTGTTTCTGGGCGAGGCCATCTGGATTAACGCATCGATCTGCTTTGGGTTTGCCTCGATACCTCGACTTGTAACCAGATATCCGAGGAATTCCCCTGATGTTACTGCGAATCTGCATTTTGCGGATTGCGCTTCATGTTATGGTGATTTAGCCGTTCGAAGCATTCCGATAGGTGGGTGATGTGGTTGTTCACTTCCAGCGACTTTACCAGCATATCGTCGATGTATACTTCCCCAGCTGGTCGGCGAACATTTTATTGACCAATCGCTGATACGTAGCTCCGGCGTTCTTCAATCTGAATGGCATCACTTTGTAACAGTAAATGCCTTGGTCGGTTATGAATGTTGTTTTTTCTTTGTCGTCGGGGTTCATCAAGATCTGATTATACCCAGAAAAAGCATTCATAAACGAGAGGAGCTTGTTTCTTGCGGTCGCCTCGACGAGACGATCTATGTTAGGGAGGGGGAAACTATCCTTCGGACACGCTTTGTTCAGATCGGTAAAGTCGACGCATATAGGCCATTTTCCATTTTGCTTTTTTACGACTACCGGGTTCGCAAGCCAGTCTGGATATTTTTCCTCGGTGATGGATCCGACTTTAAGTAATCTGTCCACTTCGTCATTCACTGCTTTACCTCGCTCGGTCCGAGTTTTCTTCTCTTCTGCTTTACTGGTTTGAAAGTTGGATCCACATTGAGCTCGTGGCACGTAACATTGATGTCGATTTCGGGCATATCCTCCGCGGCCCAAGCAAAAGTGTTGATATTCTTTTTCAAAATGTCGATCAGCTCGGTTTTGATTGCGTCGTCTAACTCAGCTCCCACTTCTACGCATTTCTTCGGGTTCTCGTCGTCCAAGCATACAGATATCACCGGGGCGCACCGCGGCTGGTTGTCTCCGGCCTGCTCGGCTTTCTGTAATTGCTACAAGAGTTTTTTGGTGCCGATCTTCGCTTCTCGATCGATTTTTATTTTTTTATGAAGTGTCTCCCCTTTCGCCTCGGTTTTGGGGTTCCTCCGCTTGTGCTAGGTCATGAAACATATTCGCGACTCCTTCTGACTCCCCCAAATCGTTCGGATCTTGTTGGCTCCTGGGAATTTCAAACAGAGGTGAAAGTCGAGACCACGCCTCTCATCGAATTAATCCATGGCGTTCCCATGATAATGTTATACACCAGGGTACCTTCGGCTACCGATAAGTTGACGATCTTAGTCACATCTTCCGCCATGACTGGTAGTCTGATTGTTCTGATCGTCATAGTCATTTCTCCCGAGAAACCAGTCAACGGGCTCGGAATCGGCATTATTTCGGACATGTCGATTCCCATTTTCGTTAGTGTTTCACAAAAAAATGACGTCTATCGAACTTCCGGTATCAATTAGGATTCGGGCTACTTCGTGATCCTTCACTACGAGTTCGATCACCAGGGGATCGTTATGCGGTCTGTCTATGCCCGTTGTTTCTCTCTCTTCGAATGTGATGACATCGTTGAGATTTCTGCTTGGTGTGGATCAGTTTACCTTGGCTTCGGCCTTTCGTTGGAAAGCCTTTATCGTGGACACTGTGTCTCTGCAGTATTCCGATCCTCCCATGATCATGTTTATTCTTTGGCGCGGCCCGCCGGAATCCGAGGCGTTATTGTTTCTTCTCCCTCTCTTCTGCGGACCGCCCAGTCGTTTTTCCGGGTCGGGTTGTTCTTCCTGCTCGGCTTCGGCCGGCTTCTCCTGCTCGAGGTCCTTCAAGCTGATTGAATTGCCGAGCTCTCCGGCCAAGAATTTCGCCCTGAGCTTGTCTCCTAAGATTCGACAGTTGGCCGTGAGATGTCCGTAAGTCTTATGGATCTCGCAGTAGGCCTTTTCGTCGTACGAACTTGAGTTCCTAGTCCATGTGTTTCCATTCGTTGTTCCTCGACCTCGTCTAGCTCCTTGTTCGGCACTGTGATAGTTGTGCGCTCCGCTGAAGTTTGGTCCCTCGTGGTGGACGTAGGCGCTGTTCGGGCGATTCTTCGAATGGCTCGGCTGGCTCGGCATAACTTGATTGCTGTTCGCCGATTTTGTTGGCCCGAAGCGTTGGTCGAGAATTCGGAACTCCTCCTCCTCGAGTATGAAATCTGACGCCCGATGCATGGCGTCTTGGATAGATTGGGGTTTGTTGCGCCAAATCTCTTTTCGGAATTCCGATTTATACCACAGGGATTTCTTTAATGCTTGGAGCGCTCCTTGAAAGTTATTAATGGTTCGGTCGGTCCCTGAGGTAGCGTCCAGAGGTCGGCGTCTGACACGCCTCGGTTCATGAACATGGAGTATTGCTTCATGAATTCTGTGCAGAGGTCTTTGAAATTGCTGATAGAATTGCGCTCGAGTCTAGAGAACCTTTCGAACCCCTTCCTCAAGGCTTCGTCTTCTAGAGCGAACTCCGCTCCGGACCTCCTCGTGGGCTTGGACTCGGCCCATTTGCGTAACAATTTGTCTTAGGTTCGGCCTCGTCCCTTGCTTTTGGGTTCGGATCACTTCGTGGGCGAGCTATTCGGATCGTCAAGGGGAGATATTGTTCTGGTTCGGCTCGTGCACAACTTGTACATTCTTCGGTTTGGCTCGGTCTCTACACAACATTGTGCACGGTTTGGTTTGGTTCGGTTCGGTTTGGCTCGGTTTATGCACAGTTTGTGCACCGAACCAAACTCGGGTCGTGCTCCGCTTGTGCGTGGTTCGGTTCGGCTCGGTTCCTGCACCGAGCCGAGCCCAAATCGTGCTTGGTTTATGCACCGAGCCGAGCCCAAATCGTGCTCGGTTTATGCACTGAGCCGAGCCCAGATTGTGCTCGGTTTGTGTACCGAGCCGAGCCTAGTTTGCGCTCGGTTTATGCACGCTTCGCAACTTTCCTTCCATACTCAGTCGTTTCCTCGATCGATCTTGCCTGGGTGAAAACCGACCCCAACACTGAACGACGCTTAAGCTTAACATAAACCCTAATGAAGGCTTCTAGTGCTTTGTCTGCCCATCTTTCTATAGATGCCACATGTGCAGTAATTTTAACACTTTTTTTTTTGGTATGAATGTTAAGTTTTATACCATTTTCGAATTTGAGACAGAAATTACAGAGAAACTTAGAAAACAGAAAGACCAAAATCTAAAACAAAGCTGCAGCTACAAACGGAAGTATAAAAGGCACAAAAACGACAAGATAGGGCCACATCGAAGCGAGTAGCGGAATTCCGAAGACGAAACACCGATTCCGAACAACCTACACTCATAAAATTGCACTTGCAAATCCTAGGATCTCGAGTCCTCATCGTCGTTGCCACGAGCAACCGTAGACGAGGCCAACCCTCAAACCTCGCCGGAAAACGGCACCTACAGCTTCTCCGAGGACAAGCACAAAACGGGAACGCTTCGACCCACCAAATTACAAACCGGTGGCACGGGAGCATGTAGGCCACCTAGAGAAGCCGCCTCTAGCCCCCAATCCCGAGCTTGGAAAAACTACGAGACCAATCTCCCACAGAAAGTAACTGGTCGCCAAGCAAGACCCGACGCCTCTATTCGAAACCAAGACACCACCGAAGATAACAATGAGACCATCACCCACCGAAATCTGAACCCTTAAACTCCCGCCGAACTAAACCCGAAACAAAAAAACACCACGCTCCAACCTAAATCCTAAACACATGTCGGAGAAGAGAAGAGGAGCCACACGGATGGCCATGAACGGAAGACCAGAGAGGACCGCCTGAGCCTCTAAGAGAAGCCCACCTCGAACGAAGACCACCACCAACACAAACCTGCCTCGAAAACACCACCGATAGGACCCAAACGAGAGCACCGGCGGAGGGAGCCACAATTCTGGAAACCCGAAAGAGGAGAAGCCACCAATCACAGCCAGCGGCATCAGAATCCATTCCTCAAAGATTTCTACACACTACCGCCGACGAGATCAAGGAGGAGCCTCCACCATGAGCAGCGCTGCAAGACCGAGGCAAAAGAGCCCTATATCTGAGGAAGGCGTCTAGTCGCCACACACCACCCCAGGACCACCGGACAAACAGGCCGGAATCCACCTTTCCAAAACCCCGAGAAGATCCTGAAGAAGAAAAAAATCCTTTCCGCCTAAAAATACCAGAGCGAGGCAGAGAGGAAGTCGAGAAAGAAGAATTAAGAAGAGAGGGGGCCCTTCCCGGCTGCGGCGAGGAGCGCCGGCCACCGAGAAGGCGAGCAGATCTGAAAAGAAAAAAAAAGTTTTTGAGGGTGGCGGCTAGAGAGAAAATGGGTTTTTAGGGCGAACTCTTTGTCGATCGTAATTTTAACACTTCCTTGTGTAAGTGTGGAAAATTGATGAACATGGAGACGAGTTTCAGGAAGCATGAAAAATGATGTTGATGGATCGTCATTTATCATAACAGTCGACTTGAAACTGAGAGTTGGTGAGGTTCAAGTCATCTTCAATGTTCTCCTCCTATTAGACCATGTACAATGGGGATGTTGAATAAAACATTCAACAGCTTAATATTGTGCAATGGGGGTGTTTAATTTTTTGAAAAAACACGTGGAATCTTAGATGTTGAAAAGATTCAACATGTTGAATCCAAAGAAAATTGATCTGCATTGCCACATGGCGAACTGTGAGAGGAGGAGTCATTAGCGCGTGGAGCCCGCACCTGCAAAAGATGGGAACACATTATTTGATTGGTTTGGTTGTTTATATTTGTAATTTTTATCTCACCCACATTATTTGATCTCAATTATTTGTTATTAAACTATTTTATAATAAAATAAAAATTATATCAAAATTCATCATTTTTATTCTCTATAAAATGAGCCTACTCTCGTTTCATTTGGACATAAAAAAAATCAATTTTTAACATAGTTTTTCAATTATCATCTCAAGATTTTTCTTTTGGCTTCAAATCTTTTTTTTGTTAAAATGGATCCTAACAATAATCATTTTAACACCCAAAATTCTTCTAATTATTTTTACAACTATCCAAATCCCAACAACTTTCAATTTCAAAATCACTAATTATCTTTACAACTATCCAAATCCCAACAACTTTCAATTTCAAAATCAATCTCACAACCAATCCCAAAATCCTCGAAATTATGGTTTTTCACCAAATTTTTTCATACCGTCATCTGTCCCAAACTATCCACCACACTATGGATCGATGATGCAATATTCATCTCAGTCTTTTCCTTATTCTTCTACTCCGACGGGTCCTGAAAATGTTCCAGAATTTCCTAGATTTTCTACCCAAATGGCTCTTGGAGGCACGAGCGATGTTAACGAAGCCACTCCAAATGAAGAGGATACAACCCCGAGTCGCAAAAAAAAACCCAGATGGACCACTACGCAAAATTTGGTGCTTGTGAGCAGGTGGATAAAATATGGAACCAACAGTGTTGTTGGAAAAAACCAAAAAAGTGAATCATTTTTGGGGTAAAATTGCTAAGTATTGTAATGAGCATGGGTCATTTTATTATCCCCCGTGATGGAATTTCGTGCAGGAATCATTTCAACTACTTCAACAAAATTAATTGGGAAATGGATTGGCGCTTACGATCATGCTAAGCGTAACAAACAAAGCGGGTGGTCGGAGAATGATGTATTGGCAAAAGCGCATGAACTATATGAAAGTGAAGAGAGTGGACATTTCAATTACATGTCAGAATGGGCAGCTCTCCGTGATCAACCACGTTTTGTTAGTCAGGTAGGAGGAAATACTGGCTCGGAAAGTAGTGGATCAAAGAGAGCCCATGAGGCTGATCCAAGTGACCCCAACTCTGTAGGATCTAGTGTTCGTCCAATGGGAAGGGAAGCAGCTAAAAAGAAAGGTAAAAAAAGGGTAAGAATGCAGCTTTGGAGGTGGTCAACGAAGATTGGACAGACTACAAATAACTGAAGGCGCAAGAGTTGGAACGATTAGATAAAATAGCCAAAGCGCAAGAGGAGACAAACAAATTGATGAAAGAAAATACTCATGCCAAAAAGATGAAGATGTGGATAAAGCTAAATGAAAAGGAGCATCTCGATGACCGGAGCAAAGAGTTGTTAAACCAGTTAACACACGATCTATTTGCTAATTAATAATTATTAATTATCTGTTTGTAATTTGTCGCTTTCTGCTTTCAAAATATATGTTTGTCATTTTCTGCTTTCATAATGACTCGTTGTCATTTTATCCTGTCATAATGTGTGTTTGTCGCTTTCTCCTTTAATAATGTATGTTTGTTATTTTCTGCTTTCATAATGTGTGTTTGTCGTTTTCTCCTTTAATAATGTTTTTTGCATTCATAAGAATTCAATATTTATCTACTACTTCACTATATTTCATATTTCTTTGGAATCCGTCGATATGAGCCATTCAATATGAATTCAATTTCAATCACTCAATTTATTATAAATAGAGACTTTTCATTCCATTGATGTTCCAAACCAAAAAATATCATCTTACTAACAAACTATCAATGGATCCATCAAATTTTCCTTTTGATATCGAAGCTTACAAAAGACAGTCTGAAATTGAAGAGAGGTATATCCTCAACCAATTTAGAGAGCGTCGAAACAAAATTGAGGAAGACCGTACACCTCGTAGCAAGAGAAGATACTTCAAAAGAGATCATGTAGCAGCAAACCGAAGACTAATTGACGACTACTTTGTCACTCAACCTACATATGATGATGCAATGTTTCGTCGGCGATTCCGAATGCGAAAACGTGTTTTCCTTCGGATCGTTGGAGACTTATCAAACAGTGACAACTACTTCACCCAAAGAGTTGATGCTGCCAATAAAGAAGGTATATCCCCACTAGCAAAATGTACCACAACCATGTGAATGTTAGCATATGGTATGGCGGCTGACGCGGTTGAAGAATACATCAAAATAGGAGGTACTACAGCATTGGAGTGCTTGCGTAAATTCTGTAAGAGAATCATACAATTGTACGGGCAAGAGTATCTCAGAGCCCCAACTCAAGATGATCTCCAAAGAATACTGCATGTTAGTGAAATTCGAGGGTTCCCGGGGATGATTGGGAGTATTGATTGCATGCACTGGGAATGGAAAAATTGTCCTACAGCGTGGGAAAGTCAATTTACTCGAGGAGACAAAGGAACCACTACTGTTATTCTTGAAGAAGTTGCATCTCGTGATTTATGGATCTGGCATGCCTTTTTTGGGTGTCCGGGCACATTGAAGGATATCAACGTTCTAGATCGTTCACTGGTGTTCGATGATGTTGAGCAAGGAAAGACTCCAAGAGTGAACTTCTTTGTGAACCAACGTCCATATAATATGGCCTACTATCTAGCTGATGGTATCTATCCTTCTTATCCGACTTTCGTCAAATCAATTAGGCTTCCTCAGAGTGAACCAGACAAGTTGTTTGCAAAACATCAAGAGGGATGTCGAAAGGACATCGAACGTGCATTTGGAGTGTTGCAAGCTCGATTTAAAATCATTCGTGAACCAGCTCGTATGTGGGATATAGCCGATTTGGCTATCATTATGAGGTCATGTATCATATTGCATAATATGATTGTTGAGGATGAAAGAGATACATATGCTCAAAACTGGACCGATTATGATCAATCTGAAGCAAGTAGGACATCACAACCATTCTCAACTGAGGTGCCACCTGCATTTGCAAACCATGTACGTGCTAGATCAGAGTTGCGTGATTCAAATGTGCATCACGAATTGCAAGCAGATCTAGTCAAACACATATGGGCAAAATTCCATGATTAAAGAGATTTTAAAGTCTCCATGTGTGATTTAAGAGTTTTATTGTTTGTGAGTTTATTTTATTGTATTAATTATGTTATGTGTTTTTCATTAATATTTTTATGTGTTTATTTGTGTATTGTATTAAATTTTAAATTACTCAAAATTTTATAATAATTAATACAATAAAATAAACTCACAAACAATAAAACTCTTAAATCACACATGGAGACTTTAAAATCTCTGCATAAAAGGTTAAGGGATCTCTCTCTCTCTTTACCTCTCCTGTCTCTGTACCGGTGGAAATTCTCGTCAGGATAGTATCTAGTTGGTGGTGCGGGTTACTCTGTTTGCTGGTGATTGTGTTAGTTGCTGTTTGTTTCTTGCTTCAGAAGTTGTCTAGTGAAGATCTACAGTGGAAGCTATACCGTTGTGGTTGGTCCGGTACTCAGTTCTACCACTTTGCTACGATTATTATTGAGTAAGCCTGCTGATTTCATCTTCTGAAAAGTCGGATCTAGCGAGGATGTATCCAAAATCTGGGATCTCTCATAAGGATGGACAGTCGTCACAGGCAAAGAGACGTTTGGTTCTGGAGGATGATATCATTCGGATTCCGGAATGTGACCTCTCGGCGGTCTCAGAAAGATTTAAGCTGTCCCTAATTGGGCGAATGTTTTACAGAGAAGGGAGAAGCACGGAGGCCCTTATTGCTCAACTCCCAAAAGCTCGAATCTGGGATGTGGAGGGAAGAGTCCGGAGAAGAAATTTGGGGAATGGTCGATTCCGGTTTGATTGAAAGGGAAGAGGATCTTGTGAAAGTCCTAAATAAGCGGCCATGTCACTTTAACCGGTGGAGTATAGCTCTCGAGAGATGGGAACCCTCGACTAAGAAAGATTTCCCGAATACCTTGCCCTTCTGGATTAAGGTAACAGGTGTGCCGGGTCATTTGTGGAATGATGGGACCTTTACAGCAATCAGAAAAGCACTAGGGCATATTATAAAGATTGATGCTGAAAACGCGAGGATACAAATTTCTATCAATGGAGATGCTCCCCTGCATTTCGAGCGGAGAATTGGTTTCCCGAACGGGGATATTGGAAAAATTGCTTTTGAATATGATGGGCTTCATCGGTACTGCTTTACGTGCAAGCGAGTATATCATGAGGAATCTTCATGTCCGGAGTTAACAGAAGAGCAGAGAAAGCAAAAGCAAAATCTTTGGCAGAGCTTGGAGGCTCCGGAAAAATCCAGAGCTTATGAGCTGGGGCCAGCCTCTACTGGGATTCATGCAAGTCTGAAGCGTGACCGATCTCCTCTTGCTGGAGGGAGATTGAATAAAAAGCTCCATTCTGATACAAAAGGGGATTACTGGGGTCAGCTCTCACATCAAGATCGAGATGAGTACCCAAACAAACTTAGAAAGGTTGCAGGAGATTTGGAGAAATACAGAGGACGTGGTGCTGAATATCCCAGGTGATATATGTATATTTTGCATCATTTTAGCATACATATAGTGTAAGTTTATCATCATTTTAGAGTATAATATAGCATTATAGTGTTGCATTTGTTCATTTAGAGTCCTAGAGTGTTCTTGCATGTTTTGCATGGTTCTTTGCATGTTTTGGGACCTTATTAGGTGAAAAGGACGCTTGGGAGTTGAGGATGAACTTGGAGATTGATGCACACCACTTGGAGGGACAAGGAGCAACAAAGAGATGAAGAAGAAGATTTTTGGCAGCAGATCGACGTAGAAGATCGACGAAGCTCGCCGATCCAGATTTCCAGGGACACGTATCGACGAAACGGATCGACGAAGCTCGCCGATCCAGATTTCCAGGGGCATGGATCGATGAGATGGATCGACGTAGTCTCGTCGATCTAAAATTCCAGGGAGTCGGATCGACGTACCAGATCGACGTACCACGCCGAACCAGAAGCCAAGACCATGAACCGGATCGACGTCCAGGATCGATGAGTCGTCGATCCATATTTATTTTGGGTGTTGGATCGACGAAACAGATCGACGAACACGTCGATCCAACCCCAGACGAACTCTTTTTCCTTCTTTTCATGGGTCCCCCTATAAATACTCTTTAGACCTAATTTTTCTAAGAATCTTTTTATCTCTTGTTCTTAGCATTAACTCTTAGCCATTTTTGGCAAAAACCTTGTTTATGCTTTGGATTTGATTTTAATGCAATATCTTTCTTAGATTTCTTGCTTATCTTCTCTAATTATGTTTAGTCTTTCTCTAATCTTTGATTTGATGGGCTTAAACATGATTAGTGAGTAGTTTCCTTAGGAACTTAGGGATGGGTTAGATTTAGGGAATTTTATTGGTTCAATCTTGCAATCTAGGATAGATTCTTCCTAATCTCTTCTTATTAAGTAGTTCTTAATGCCAAATGGCTAATCTTTGCCATTTTGGGAACTTAGGCATTTCATCCACCCACCAAGTGTTTGATGAAATGCTTGAACCAACTTAATAAGAGATTTACATATTCTAGCCTAAGACATTAGATGTTTAGAGTGTTTATCATACCATTTAGACTTGTTATTAATGCTTGTTGATTATCCTAATGCTAACACATCATTAGTTCATTAGGGTAATTAACAAAGGGATTTGAGCCACACATCATGGTCTTATCTTGATTAAGAGTTCTAGGTATAGAGTTTGCTTGATTAGTAGCTTAAATGATTGCAAGAATGTTCCTTTAAATTCCCAAATCAATGATTCCATCCCTAGGTTTCGATTTAGTATAATTGATAATCTTGCTTAGTAGTAATCCTTGCTTAGTTTCTTGATTAGCTTCAATTAAGGTTTAATTTCATAGTTATTGCTTTAGTAGTATCCCTTTTAGTTTGTAGCTTGTTTTTAATACTTGTTTGTAACTTGAACTTATCCATTTTTGCTTAGCTTAAACTAGACTTTGCATTCTTAGTGAATCATCTCCCAAGATGGATTGATACCTTAAATATTGCAATGATATGAGCAATTAAGGAATTGCTAGCAAGCTAAAAACGCTTGTTTCAATTTGGCGCCGTTGCCATATTGGGATTGATTGATCATTAAGATTTGAGTTTGGTTTGAGACTAAGTGATCTTTTTGCTTATTGACCATCTACTTTTCTAGATTTCAGTTTTTCCTTGAATGCATTTGAGATCACAAGGAGACAACAACTTCCAAGGCTTTCAAGACATTGATAAATTGGAAAGGGTTGCTAGGCTTGCAAGAAGGGAAACTACAAGGCTAGAAAGGTTGAGAATGGAAGAGCAACAAAGGGATCAAGCTCCTCCTATGAACATGGCGCATGAGCAAGCACCTAGGGGCAATGGAAACCCCTTGCATGCGCCTAGACAAGGGAGGACTATAGGGGCTGGTGATGCTCCAACTATTCACCAAAATCGATATGGCATTCAACCTCCACCGGTTCAAAACAATACATTTGAAGTAAAGCCAGCTTTCATCTCTATGGTCCAACAAGACAAGTTCCATGGGTTGCCAATGGAGGATCCTCTAGATCACTTGGACAACTTTGATAGAGTTTGTGGCTTATTCAAGACGAATGGTGTGAGTGAAGATGCCTTCAAGCTAAGACTTTTTCCCTTCTCTCTTGGGGATAGAGCAAGGCAATGGGAGAAAACTTTGCCTCAAGGTACTATCACTACATGGGATGAGTGCAAGAAAGCCTTTTTATCCAAGTTCTTCTCCAACTCTAGGACCGCCAAGTTGAGGAATGAGATCTCTAGCTTCACTCAAAAGAACAATGAGTCCTTCAATGAAGCATGGGAAAGATTCAAGGGCTACACAATGCAATGCCCTCATCATGGCTTCACACAAGAGTCTCTACTAAGCACCATCTATAGAGGTGTTCTTCCAAAGATTAGAATGCTTCTTGATACAGCAAGTAATGGAAACTTCTTAGGAAAAGAAGTAGAAGATGGATTAGAGCTTGTTGAGAATCTTGCCTTGAGTGATGGTAATTACAATGAAGACTATGATAGAGCTCCAAGGGGAAGTGAGTATGAATCTACAAAGAAAGAGATAAAGTCTCTACATGAAAAGATGGATAAGCTCATGACCTCCAACCAAAGGCATGTTCATTTTGTTAGTGAGTACCAAGAAGAGTGTGATGATCTAGTTAAGGCTCAAGAGTGTGAAGAAGTGGTCAATTTCGTGGGTGGCCAAGGAGGTTACAACAACAACTACAACAACTATAAGGGAAACAACAACCTCTCTTATAGAAGTAATAATGTTGCTAACCCCCAAGACCAAGTCTACCCTCCACAAGCCACTCAAAACAAGCCTTTTGTACCTTTCAACAACCACCAAAAGGGTTATGCATCAAACACCAACTACCAAGGAGGAAACCAAGGCAACTATGGTGGTCAAAAGTACAACCCTCCACAAGACAATGTTCAGCTCATGCTTCAACAAATACTTCAAGGTCAAGCTCACAATGATGCTAACATGGGAAAGAAAATTGCTGAAATTAATACAAGGATGGATTCTTCCCTCAATGAGCTTGCAACTCAAATTGGAGGTCTTCAACAAAAGTTCAAGCAACTTGAGAAAGGCAAAGCTTCTAGCTCCAACTCTCAAGGCACTTTACCCGGTAAACCCGAAGCTAACCCAAAGGAGTATTGCAATACTATCTCCACTATTGATGAGGATGAATATGAGCTTGTTGTGCAAGAATTTGAGCAACTATTTGAATCTCCTTATGATACATCTACATTCAATGAGGACATTGAAGTTCAAGATGGGGAGGTGGTCCTTGAAAATGACTCTATAGTTGTTGCTACTGAAATGGGTAAAGAAGTGTTTGATGAACCCAAGACTTCGACAAAGGCAAGAGTTGAGGAGGATGTAAGAGAAGTGGCTGAGAAGAGTGAAGAAGGAGCTTGTGATCCCCTCATCTATAAGCCACCACTCCCATACCCTGAGCGGATTTTGACTAAGGCACAAAAGAAAGTGCTCTCAAGCTTTAGAGGAAGTATGGAGAAAGTTGGTGCACCTTTGCCCAAAGGGGAGAGTTTGTCTCAGGTCAAGGATCAAATAAGGTTCATCAAAGACTTGCTAGCTAATAGGGAGGAGGTAGAAGAGCTGATGAAAAGCCTTGATCCACCAAGCACAACAAAGGATGAGCCCAAGACTATTCCAAAGCTCGGTAACCCCGGAAAATTTTTGATTTCTTGCTCTCTTGGGAACTTGAAGATTGATGAGGCCTTGTGTGATTCGGGATCAAGTGTCAGTGTGATGTCCCTTGAGTTGTCAAAGAGCCTTGGGATTAAAAACCTAAAGAAGTACCCATCACCTATCACTTTTGTTGATGCTTCCTCAAGGCAACCAATGGGCCTTGTAGAAGATTATCCATTGAAGATTGGTGAGTGTCTTGTCCCAACTGACTTCATAGTCATGGAAATGGTTCAAGCAACAAGGTTGCCTCTACTCCTAGGAACTCCTTTCCTCAATACAGTTGGAGCAAGCATTGATTTCGCCAACAAGAGGGTGATTCTCAAGAGTGTGAATGATAAGGTCTTCTATCCCATGAAGCTTTCTACCTTTGGTTCTTGTGGCACAATCACATGTGCTACTATGGAAATTGATGAGAAACCACCATATGCAAAGGAGCAGCTGATGGGATTCACTTGTGTGAGGCTGGAGGATAAGGACATCTTGGACCACAATGAGTATGATGGGTCAAGCTTTGATGGAGAATGTCTTCTTGCTATGTTTGATGGGATCAATTTGAGGGAACACATAGTTGAGCCACCAAAGATTGCAAGAAAGAGGTCTAAGAAGAAGAAGGTGCTACAAGCTGGAACAAGCACCATGTTCATAAGGAAGGGAGGAGGAATCCCAAATCCACTCCTTGATCACCCCTAGCCTAAAAGGTTTGCAAAGTCAAGCTTAGTGACTTTAAACAAGCGCACTTGGGAGGCATTCCCATGGTTATCCTTGTTTATATTCTTGTTTTAGTTCTATGATTATGTTTCTTTGAGTTTTTGAAAGTTTTAGGTTGAGTATGGAGGACTTATACTTGAAAAGAAAGGAGTGGAGAAAGTTTCTGAAAGTGGATCGACGTAATGGATCGATGACACACGTCGATCCAGTTTTCCAGGGAGCAAGATCGATGAAGCAGATCGACGTGGGTTCGTCGAACCAAAAATCCAGGGAGGCGGATCGATGAGCTAGATCGATGAAGGACGTCGATCCGTTTTTAAAATTTGACATGGATCGACGACATGGATCGACGAACACGTCGATCCGTTTTTAAAAAAAAATCAGGTTTGCTTGGCTTTTCTCCCTTCCTTTGACCGGTTTAATGTTGACTTTTTCCACTTGTATTGAACCGAAACTTGAATTTTAAAACCCTTCTCCCCCTTGTCTCTCTCTCACATCGCGATTTTCACATATCTAAGAACAAGAAAATTGTTTTTCACCTTTCTCTCTCAATTCTCAATCAAATTCTTTGATTCCAAGTGCTTTATTTTCGAAATTGTTGGCTAATCTCTATTCCTTAGTGAATTTCGGCCATACCTTTGCAAGGAACCAAGGTTTGTCTTCTTATCCTTCTACTTACTCTAGAATTTCTCCTTGAGAATGATTTGGGAATTTGGATTGATAGATAGACTTTGAATGAGTTGATTGAGTTGGGTATAGTTGAATATTGTTATGGGTGATGATTGATGAAGTTTTTCAAGGATTTACATGGAAAATTTTGGTTTTTGAACAATTTTTCTCTAGGATTTTAATGGGTTGCGAAAATTCAAATTTTAGCCTAAGTGATGTTCAAAATTTTGGAATTTGGTTTCTCTAAACTAGTTTTCCAATGCTATATATGTAATTAGGCTAGAATCCTCTTGAATTTTAATTTTTGATCACCTAGAGGAAACTTAGTTTTCATAATTCCTTGTTAAAATCCTTGAATGCTAAGAGAGAATTTGTAGTTGGGATTATCTCTTGCTCTAATTTGATTGCCAATGAGTTTTAATTCTTGAAGCATCCTTGTAGTTTCTATGCTTACATGCTAGTTGCTTGCAAGAATTTTAATTTCTATGATGCTCACTCCCTTTCCAAGATTTTCGGTTTTATAGGTAGTATGGGGAGAGCAAGAGGTGATGCTAGCAAGAGGGAAGGCAAGAGGCCTGTGGTAGAAGAAGAAGAGCCAGAAGAGAGTCCTCCGGTTATGAGAAAGACATCTAGCAAGGGAGATGTTAGTAAGGAGAAAGCCAAGCAAAAGAAGGCTGCGAAATCTGAGGCCTCAAATCCGACTCCCTCATCGATTTACAAGTCCCTTATGGAGATGCCTTTCAAGGGGACCAAGTTTCCGGATCATGAGCTGCTTGAGGAGTTGGGTCTCTTGGAGGATGTGACTGAAATTTTCAGAAACTTGGGCTGTGAAAGATGGTTCAACCGCTCATATCCAAGCCACCAAGAGGAGACCTGCCAATTCCTCTCAACTTTGAAGGTGACAACCTCAAGCTCAGCGGGTATTGATCCCGAAAAGGATGGGTTCGGATTCATCAAATTCCGAGTTCACAACAAGTCATACAAGATGGGCTTCAAGAAGCTTGGTGAAGTGCTTGGTTTTGATGATGGGACAGGGCGTGGTTCGCGGTTGAATGTTCAGAAATCAGAGTTGGAGAGGCTTTGGAATTTGCTTGGTAACGGGACTTACAAGACCGGGAAGGTCAAGAGCAAGCTCATCCGCCACCCAGCGATTCGCTATGCTCAGAAGGTGCTAGCTCATACCTTCTTTGCTAGGAAGGAGAGTGTGGTAATGACTGCTGAAGAATGGGAGATGCTTGATGTTGGGCTTAAGGGTATAATCCGTTACCTCTACAACTATGAGATGCGAGGTGATGATACCGGGAATGGCTTAGTGCAGATTTGGGTTGCTCATGCAGCAAGTTATCACAGCAAAGCTATAGCCAAGAAGAAAGATCGACACCATCTAGCCATTGGGGGCATGATCACTCCTATTCTTGAAGAAGTGGGCATCAAATTAGGAGAACCCTCAGCTGATGAGCAATACATCGACTCCTCCTATCTCCTCAAGGGTCAGTTTTTGGTGAAGGAAGGAAAGAGCTTCAAGTACAAGTTCAATGTGGAGCTGCTAAAGGAGGCCACAATCAAGCTTCCTTGCATTCACCTCACTACACTAAGGGACAGAGCAAACGCTGCATTCACTCCAACTGACGAGCAACTAGAGGACATCGAGACCTTCCCTATGGCCTATTGGGACACCACTCATGAGCCATACCAAGCACCTCCAATCTATGGTAGTGAGAGGTACTTCTTTGACCCCTATGAAGGCACAAACCAAGGAGAGCCTGCGCGAAAGGCTCATGAGCACATCAAGCTCCTTCAAAGGTGGAACAAATGGCAAGACAAGACCATAAGGAAGCTTGTGAAAACTGTCAAGGACATGGGGAAGCAAATCAAGTTCCTCACATCCAAGGATCAAGGAGTCTCATCTTCTAGGCATCAAAGAGGTCAAGATGAGGATCAAGAAGGAGATAGCCACATGGAAGAGAGGCGCCACTCCTTTCAAGGAGTCCCTAGTGAGCCAAGGCATGAAGATGAGCCACGCCCCTCCTCCCATGAGACAAGAAGGCGTGGAAAGAGAGTCATGCGATCCCCAACTCCTCAATCAAGCAATCCATCCTACTCCATGGAGTCATCCTCCTCCTCCTCCATGCGTTTTTGATTAAGGTACCATTTCAAACCATTGTAAATACCATCTTGTTTTTCTTCTTTTTCATTTGCATTGTTGAAATCTTCTCCAAGCTTGGATTACACAAGAGACTGTGTAATTTAAGTTTGGGGGAGTATGGTTTTTGATCATGTGTTTTGTGTTCTTATTTTTCTTTCTCTTGCATTCTTGAGTCTCATGCATACATTTATGGCATAGAAAAAAACCAAAAAAATTGAAAAATTTCGAAAATTCCAAAAAAAAAATAGCATGTAGTTGCATTTGCATTTGTTACATAAGTAGGATTGAGTCTAGCTTTCATATAGGATTGCATTCATGCATAGGGGACAATGATGATTTTTCCTTGTAAGGTGTTTAACTCATGAATTAGTTCAAGGCCCTAGTTATTAGTTGTTTGATGCTTTGTGTGTAAACTTTGAAAGTTAAAGTTGAACCCTACTTGGACCTCACCATTTGCAACTTGAGTTTTAATTGAAGCAAGCTTTGAATATAAACCAACTCTATGAATTTGAACCTAATTTGAACAAGTAATTATCATGGTTATGCATTGCTAGAGAACTTGTGGATACCATATACATATTTGGGTTATCTTCTTTCCTTTTACCACTCTTGTTAACCCAAATAGCCGACTCTCATCTTTAGAGCGGTTTAAAACGAACTCCCTAACTAAGCTTCCTTTGAAACCTCTTCCTTATTGAGTGCTTTAGGCCTTATTCATCTTGTGAACTTAGAAAAAAGTGTTGAGTTTAGAGCGACAAGGATAGGCTTTCATGTAGCTAGCTCGAGAACAATGAGCTAGATGATAGGATAGGATTCTTGGGTGGGAATTTTGGTTTGATATTTGATGTGGAACAAGTGATTTGGGTGAAGTTGTGGTGGTGAAAGGGGGAAAACGAAAATATTTTGAACAAGTGTTGGCAATGTATAATATGCTCTAAGTATTAAGAAATGAAAAGGAAGTCCTCTAGAAAAGAAAAGTAAGAGAGCCAAGAAAAAGAAAGAAAAATATGGCTAAGTTGTTATGAGAAAGAGGATAGCAAAGTGTATTTGAAAAGAGAAAGAGCTTGAAGAAAAAGTGTGCCAACACTTGTGGTTGTAGAAGATGTTTTCCCCAAGTATTTGAAAGAAGGAAAGGGAGAAAGTGGTTTGAGCTTATGATATGGCAAATTGCCTTGCAATGGGTAGCTTAGGTTGGGCTTGGTGAGTGAGCTTAAAAGAAAAAAAAATGAGAGTAAGAACAATTGTGTTACAAAGGGTAGATGGAAGTTTGTCCTTGTATGCATAGGTTGCTTTTTACTCTTAGCATTTTGCCAAAGTTCACATGTTCATTGAGAGATCCCTTGCATTGGAACCCCATGAAGTTGAGATCATGATCATCTCAAAACCTTACCCAAAAACCAAATAAGTTATCTAGTATTGCATGATTCATGATCCATGGTTACTACTTAATGAATGTTAAAGAGTTGGTGAAAATGAATGCTTGTGTAGGTTGAGATTTAGGTTCACTTGATTGAGTATGGGTATGGCTAGACCTTTTGGAGTAGAAATTTGCATAAAGAGCATCCTAGAACTACTAACTACGACCATTGAATTGATTCCTTTGCTAAACACCTTTGGATATGAGTCCCCACTTTCAAACCTCTCTCCTTAGCTTGTGTTTTATTTGCTTGTGGACAAGCAAAAGGCAAGTTTGGGGGAGTTGATATATGTATATTTTGCATCATTTTAGCATACATATAGTGTAAGTTTATCATCATTTTAGAGTATAATATAGCATTATAGTGTTGCATTTGTTCATTTAGAGTCCTAGAGTGTTCTTGCATGTTTTGCATGGTTCTTTGCATGTTTTGGGACCTTATTAGGTGAAAAGGACGCTTGGAAGTTGAGGATGGACTTGGAGATTGATGCACACAACTTGGAGGGACAAGGAGCAACAAAGAGATGAAGAAGAAGATTTTTGGCAGCAGATCGACGTAGAAGATCGACGAAGCTCGCCGATCCAGATTTCCAGGGACACGTATCGACGAAACGGATCGACGAGCCACGCCGATCCAGATTTCCAGGGGCATGGATCGATGAGATGGATCGACGTAGTCTCGTCGATCTAAAATTCCAGGGAGTCGGATCGACGTACCAGATCGACGTACCACGCCGAACCAGAAGCCAAGACCATGAACCGGATCGACGTCCAGGATCGATGAGTCGTCGATCCATATTTATTTTGGGTGTTGGATCGACGAAACAGATCGACGAACACGTCGATCCAACCCCAGACGAACTCTTTTTCCTTCTTTTCATGGGTCCCCCTATAAATACTCTTTAGACCTAATTTTTCTAAGGATCTTTTTATCTCTTGTTCTTAGCATTAACTCTTAGCCATTTTTGGCAAAAACCTTGTTTATGCTTTGGATTTGATTTTAATGCAATATCTTTCTTAGATTTCTTGCTTATCTTCTCTAATTATGTTTAGTCTTTCTCTAATCTTTGATTTGATGGGCTTAAACATGATTAGTGAGTAGTTTCCTTAGGAACTTAGGGATGGGGTAGATTTAGGGAATTTTATTGGTTCAATCTTGCAATCTAGGATAGATTCTTTCTAATCTCTTCTTATTAAGTAGTTCTTAATGCCAAATGGCTAATCTTTGCCATTTTGGGAACTTAGGCATTTCATCCACCCACCAAGTGTTTGATGAAATGCTTGAACCAACTTAATAAGAGATTTACATATTCTAGCCTAAGACATTAGATGTTTAGAGTGTTTATCATACCATTTAGACTTGTTATTAATGCTTGTTGATTATCCTAATGCTAACACATCATTAGTTCATTAGGGTAATTAACAAAGGGATTTGAGCCACACATCATGGTCTTATCTTGATTAAGAGTTCTAGGTATAGAGTTTGCTTGATTAGTAGCTTAAATGATTGCAAGAATGTTCCTTTAGATTCCCAAATCAATGATTCCATCCCTAGGTTTCGATTTAGTATAATTGATAATCTTGCTTAGTAGTAATCCTTGCTTAGTTTCTTGATTAGCTTCAATTAAGGTTTAATATCATAGTTATTGCTTAAGTAGTATCTCTTTAAGTTTGTAGCTTGCTTTAAATTGTCACTTGTTACTTGAATTTGCCAATTTAGCTTATCTTAAACAAAACTTTGCATTCTTAGTGAATCATCTCCCAAGATGGATTGATACCTTAAATATTGCAATGATATGAGCAATTAAGGAATTGCTTGCAAGAGCGAAAAACTCTTGTTTCACCAGAGAGAGAAGTGAAAGAGATCTGCGAGCAGAGCTTAAGGAAAAAAGAGAAGCAAAGAGCGCAGAAGTGTGGAATCGACTGGATGATCGAGGTAACCGATACCCTCCGCGAAATCGCGAGCATATGAAGCCTCGTCTGAGAGAAAGGATTACCCAGGACTCAAACCCTGTTCCCGCACAGCAAGATTCACAAAAGGATGCGAGCTCCCAGAGAGTACTGGCTGATTCTCAGAGACCAATCTCTTAACGGAACCTCGTGACGGAAACAGGGGGGCAAAGATCAGGGCGTCTTGTAGTTCATCAAAAAGAATCTGAGGAGCAACGACTGCGGAGATTGAAAGGGAAAGCACCAATGTCAGAGCTCTTTAACTCAGCGGAACATGACTCTTGTGTAAGGAAACTCCATGGGAACAATGGTACGTTGATAATTAGAGAGCCAGAGACTGTTGTGACACCAACTTCAAATAAAACCAAACTGGAGAAGCTCCCCACCGAGAAGGTAGACAAACAAATGAAGGATGCTTTTCTTCATGACGGTCTGGAGGACTTAACCGATGATGAAGAGGACAATGTCTCCCTCACAGAGCAGGAAAAAGAAGAGTGTGACCGTTTGGCGCTAGAGTATGGAAATATTCACATGAATGAAGAGATTGTGGATAATGATGACCTGCTAGGCGACGAGATGGAATCAGACGCGGAAAAGATAGATGCGATCTCGTAATTATCTTCGAATTCTCAGGGTCTTGATTCTCGCGTGCCGAAAACTACTTCCATTCCAAACGCACTCCCTTGAGAAAATCAGAAACTTACCCGGAAACGTCATATTCCGAAATCGCAGGGAGGTATGGGGAAACGGAATGCTGCGGGCATAGGAATGAAGAAAAAGGGCTGAAAAGCCCAATTACAAAAGGTTCAGGTACATCACGCATTCCGCAGGCAATCCGAGGACGCTCCTCCCCAAAGCAGAGACGGGGGACGGGTAAGAGTTTAAAAGAAGCTTATGTCTCTAATTTCTCTCGTATTTAGGTGATTCCTTCTGCTTTAAGTAAACGTTTACTGCTGTTTCAGGTTCGGTGGGGTCCCAGAAACCACTCAGTAAGGGAATATGAATACAATTGCATGAAATTGTCAAGGTGCAGGAGCTTATTTGACGAAACACACTTGAGAGAGCTGCACCGCCGTTTTTCCCCTTCTTTTCTTTTTCTTTCTGAAACAAAAAACTCTTTTACTTTTTTACAAGACTTTTAACTTTCTTTTGGTTATAATAAATTGTTCACCGTTGAGCCTGAAGGCAGAAGCGGAGGACTAGCTCTTTTTTATTTGGATTCTTTTGATGTTAAAATTTTATTTTCGAATGACCGTATGATTGATATCGAGGCAAAGATTGACGGTCAAAAGGTGTTTATGACCTTTGTGTATGGAGATACGGTTGTAGAATGCCGAGAAAATGTGTGGGATCGTCTTTCTTGCTTCAGCCAAAACAGGACGGGAGCTTGGTTCATGATAGGAGACTTCAATGAGATTCGGGGGAACCATGAGAAAAGAGGGGGACGAAGACGTTCTGATGCGTCTTTTATCCCGTTCAATACTATGCTTGCTAATTGTGGCATGTTGGAATTCCCGTGTAAAGGAAACTCTCTATCTTGGCTTGGGTATCGAAGGTGCGGTAAAGTTAGATGCCGGTTAGACAGAGCGGTGGGTAACGAAGAATGGCACCATGAGTTTTCCCATACGAGTGTGGAGTATTTAAAAATGTGGGGATCTGACCATCGGCCGGTTCTAGCCAGAATATGCTCTCAACCAGGCCGTGTTAAGAAAAGCTTCAGGTTTGACAAAAGATGGCTTGGCAAGGACGGTTTACAAGAGGCTATCATCGAAGGCTGGGGTTTTTAGAGGACTTGGAGTCAGGAGATTTGTTTATGAGGATACAAAATTGTCGAAAATCTTTGTCTACCTGGAGGAAAGCAACCCCACAAACTCGGCAAAAAAAGATCGAAGCCACAAAAGCCCAACTTGAAAGAGCGCAAGCGGATGACTCGATCTCGAGTAATGATATTCTTACTCTAAAATGGGAACTTTGTTCTGCTTTTCGAGATGAGGAACTTTATTGGAAGCAAAAAAGTAGGGCAATTTGGCTTAAGGAGGGAGATAGGAATACAAAGTTTTTTCATGCCTCGACAAAGCAAAGAAGAGCTCAGAACCGGATTACAAAGCTCAAAAGATCCAACGGATCTTGGGTGGAAACAGAGGAAGGAATTGAAGCGGTGGCGACAGAGTACTTTCAGAATTTATTTACAACGTCAAACCCAGGAAATTTTGATGAAGCACTATGATATGTTACTGCTCAAGTGTCGCCGGAAACTAATACGAGTAACCCGATTACCGAATGAAGAAGAAATACCAAAGGCTTTGTTTGATATAAAACCAGAAAAAGCGCCAGGACCGGATGGTATGACAAGTCTCTTCTATCAGATTTTTTGGTCTGTGATAGGTAAAGATATCTCTAAAGCTGTCGTAGATTTCTTCGAGTCCGGGTATTTTGACCCGCGTTTTAACCAGACAAATATATGCATAATCCCTAAGACAGAGAGACCAAGTGAAATGTCTGAGTTTCGTCCAATAAGCCTATGAAATGTGTGTTACAAGATTATTTCCAAGATCTTGAGCAAAAGGCTTAGACGATTCCTCCCGAAATTAATCTCGGAGACCCAATCAGCCTTTGTGGCTAGACGTCTAATTACCGACAATATTTTGGTAGCCCAAGAAATTTTCCACGCCCTACGGACAAATCCTATTTGCAAAACAAGTTTCTTTGCCATAAAGACGGATATGAGTAAAGCATATGACAGAGTGGAGTGGAGCTTTCTTGAAGCTCTGATGCGAAAATTGGGCTTTAACGAGCAATGGATCGGGTGGATCAACTGGTGTATCTCCTCAGTGTCTTATCAAGTTCTTCTAAATGGCGAACCAAGAGGGAATATTTTTCCGACAAGGGGTTACGTCAAGGTGATCCACTGTCTCCCTTCCTGTTCATTATCCTAACAGAAGCTCTGATTGCTCAGATCAAAGCAGCGGAGATGGAAGGACGCCTATCAGGCATAAAGATAGCCCAAGCAAGCCCGACAGTGTCTCACCTCTTATTCGCCGATGATAGCCTGTTTTTCTATAAAGCGGATGTATCTCAATGCGCGGAGCTTATGCGGATCATCGATAACTATGGGCGGGCTTCAGGCCAGCAGTTAAATACGGTGAAGTCCTCTGTCCTCTTTGGCACGAAAGTTACCCCGGAGTTAAAAGTGGCGATAAAAACAACTTTAGGGATCTCAAAAGAAGGAGGCATGGGGATGTATTTGGGACTCCCGAAAAAAATTTGTGGCTCAAAAAAGCAAGTGTTTGCGTATATCCAAGAGCGTTTAAATATCCGTATAAACGCATGGTCTGCAAAATTTCTCTCAAAAGGGGGAAAAGAGGTTCTCATTAAGTCTGTGGCTCAAGCACTCCCTTTCTATTCTACCAAAGAGTCAATTTCTTTAAAAAATATTGTATTCATATTATTCCTCTTGTTCTTTTTATTTACATCTAGAGAAATAATATGAAAAACTAATATTTTACAACCAGAGAAAAATTATTTTACTCATATTTGCAGTCTAAAAAATTAAGAAAAACTAAAAATTTAAAAGCATATCACCTCTTCCTTAGGTGCGCGTGAGAATTAAGAATATAATATAATACTAGGTGATCGGTCCGCACCGTGTGCGGATTATAAAACATTTTATATGTTCAATATATAATTAATATTGTATATTAAAGTTAATCTATTTGTACAAAATTAATTATCTATTAATAATAGGGTTTTCTGCAAATAAACCCTCGAGTCTGTTTTTTTTGCAACTCTACCCTCGACTCTCGAAAAATGCAAATCAACCCATGAAGTACCAGTCAATCCGCAATATAGCCCTCGTATATAGATTTTGCAATCTGTATATAGCCGTGTCGTTTTGAACATTTTAATAAAAACCAAAAACGTGAACCTGGAATTCGAACCAGTGAACTGTAAGATAGAACTATAAGCACACAA
The DNA here is from genome assembly GCA_020283515.1 of Alliaria petiolata. Lineage (NCBI taxonomy): Eukaryota > Viridiplantae > Streptophyta > Magnoliopsida > Brassicales > Brassicaceae > Alliaria > Alliaria petiolata. Next base: position 97,348,771 of record JAHZTW010000002.1, read on the forward strand.
CCATTCTGCTACAATAGTTAGAATACTTAAACAATAATATATAATTATATAAACACGATACCTTGATGCTTATAAACAGAATGATGTCGTTGTGGTTCTTGATCAAAAAAGTTCTTCAAGATTATTATTAAATACATTAACCGTAAGTCCAGGATTGGTACGACATCAATTATCCATAGCGTACAGATCCAATCTGATAAGTTGTTAAATTTCAAATTCTTAAGCACACAATTATTATTCCAATTTTCAATTGAAATCAGTGATTAACAAGAACAAAATTTGATAGATTGAGACAAAAAAATTGTAAAATCTCCAAAATCTGAGTGAAGAAGGAAGGAGAAAATGAGTTTTTTCGGATAATACAATTGATGCGACATCTTGCCGAGAGGACTGGATCTCGCCGCGGAGGTGATAGAGTGAGGAGGATCGAGAGAGAGAAGAGTTTGAAGGCGCAATCGAGAGCAGGCTCGACGTCCTTAGAATAGGTGGTGTCGAGAGAAGAGGAAAGGCTGGATAACGGAGTCTACATCCGCTGCGGCGAGGCCGGAGACGGTGGAGGAAGGATCGTGAAAGTCATCACCGATGACATTCTTCGTCGTCGTCGTCTTCGAGTTCCTATCTAAGTGCCTTCACCAATTAAAATCTTTTGGCGTTGTCACGTCTGTCTGGATAATCAATTTGAAGCTTCAAAACCTCCAATCATGGTGAAAGCTTCAAAAGTTGGAGAAAGAAGTTCGATTAATGAATTCTCCCTTACAGGACAAAAACTTGACAATATCTTTATAATTTGTATGTTTTGCTTCTTATTAAAAGTAGCGGTGGCACAGATGGTATTTGGTATGTTTGTTTTTGCGCAAGATCATGAGTTCGATTCCCAATTATGATGTTTAAAAATAATTGTTCAAAACGACGTCATTTTAGTTATTTATACACAGCTATATACGGATTAAAAAATGGGGGAATTGGCAAAATACCCTAATTAAGTTTTGTAATTTGAAAAATACACTGCTTTTTTAATTTTTTAATAACTACACTTAATGATATGTAAAAAGACTATTTTGACCAGATTTTAATTAGAAAATATTTAAATAAAAATAAAATTCGAAAATTATAATTATTATGATTTTAATTGAAGATAAAAATATCTAATTATTTAATATTTTATAATTAGATAAATCTTAATTTTTGAGAATTTATCTTTATAAAAAAAATTAAATTTTTTATTTTATTAACGTTTATATAAAGCAAACGGGTAAAAAATTGAAACATCATCGCCATAAACAAACTTCTTTACAAAAAAACAGAGCTTCTGGTATTCTCTCTTTGATCTTTAATTTTCTGTTTTTCAATTTAGTTTTTTCATTGAGTCATGTTAATGTTTGAATTACTGTTTAGTAAAATTTCTGATTTTGGGAAATCGATAGAGATGTTCCTAAGTAAAAAAATTAGAAAACTTAATAGTCAATATTTGTTTCTAATTGATTGATCCAAAAATAACTGGTTTTAGAAGATTGAATTGTATAGATGATTCATGGATTCTTTTTTTTTCTGGTAATAGATGATTAATTTAAGATTCACACTTAGAATTTAAGTTTGATTTTTATTGTTCATATGTTTTGATAGAGATGGAATACAACAGTGAAAGTAATGGAAAACGAAAGGCACAAGGAGATCTAACGCATGACAATCTGAAATCAAAGAAGAAAAGTGTTGTCGCATGCGTTGAAGTGTTATCAAAAGAATATTTTCAGGCGTGGATGACAGAACTGGAAGAAGGAATTAAGAAGGGATTCACAAAGCTTAGTTCAGAGCTTTTCGATGTGAAAGCTAGGTTAAGAGTACTTGATGTAAACATCGAGACTTTACAAAAAGCCACCAATATGAAAAAAGTAAAGAGTTTAAACATCACGAATAAGGTAAATGGTGTCCATCTTTTATGATTTGGTAATTTATTTATCCTTCTTTATATCGTTACATGTTGTTTATTGTGAATTGAGGGTGAGTGATTTTCCCTTCTTTTTTTTGCAGACAACAATAAAAGATTTGAATGCCATTTTCGATACAGTGAATTCTACGGATACAGATTCTTCTGTCAAAATTTTGACCGTAACTCCAGCAAAGGAGAGTAACGAAAGGAAGATAAAAAAAGTAGACATGACTGAAAAAATGGGAAGAAATAAGAAGGCTGCGAAACCGAATACATATGATCCGTTTGCAAAAGCAAATGAGAGTAATGCTGAATGGCTACAGTCATGGATGAAGATAGACAGGTTTGTATTTTCATAAAAAGTTATTTAATTATTGCTTTCTTATCAATTTTCATTTAACCACATGTATTGATTGATACAGAGTTATAACGGTGAACTTGGGCACCATTAATGCAGACAAACAATTTTTTGCCGAGCTTCTTGAGCCACAATTTTGGTTAAGTGAAGATGTAAGTATCAACTTTAAACATTCAAGCATAAATATTTAATGTACATAAACTAATTTATATTGGTTTGATGCAGCATATTGACGTTGGCATGTCTCTAATGAGAAAAAATTTAGCAAAAGTCCCATGTCCCTTTCGTAGTCAAAGATTGGCATTTTTGGATGTGCCATTTACAAAGCTGATATCGGAGAGCTACCAAAAGTTTTCAGAGAACCCGAGAAACTTTAATTGGAGCTCTGAGTTCATCGATTACTTTAATGGTGTTTTACCAACGTGTGAAAGGACAAATAAGAGGCTTGGAGTTGATGTGGATGATGCGTATGTTGTGTTGAACATTAAAAAAGTTCATTGGATTGCTTTGGCTATATCGTTTCTTCACCAACACATTGAAGTGTACGACAGCATCATTTCGCTCTCAATCGATGACGAGATAACAGAGTTTGTGAAGCCATATGCCCAGATGCTTCCGTATCTAATCAAATCATTGGCTTCCCCAGCTGACCAATATGCGTTAAGTGTCGATGAATACACAGTTACAAGGTATTTCAGNTCTGTCTTTGTTTTGTGTCATTTTTTTTCTGACTTTTGATGGCTGAAATTTCAGAGGAACCCAAGTTTACTTTGAGACTTGTAGTTGATGAAGAGAAGAACAATGTCCGAGGCTTGTAGGGATTTCGTTGATGTACTCTTCAGCCTTCTGACACTGCCAATGGGCACCATTGTCAGATTGCTTGAGAATCATCGAAAATCCGAGATTGGTTGTTTTAGCAACCACTGTAAAAGTGTTGCGGACATGAGGATTGACGATTTCGAGACCGAAGCTTGTAAGCAGATGTTGCTTAATCCAAGGAGTGTGAAGGATGTCGAGTGCAAAAGGCTTAAGCTCAACGTTAACCCTACCGATGATCTCAAGTACTTCAAGTGCCCTTATTTCTCTGGCTGTAACTTGTGCAGTAATTTTAGCGGCTCTGATTGTGCGTGCGGTGAGAAGATAATATAACTCTCCTAGAATCGCCCAACTTGTAGTTAAAAGGATTTTGGAACTTCTGTAACAGAACCATGAATGATAGAAGATGAAAGGGATTGAATGGCTTTACTTAAGAGGCTGCGGAGTTTCCTCAAGTAAACCAGGGTGAATTCTTTGATATGACACACAAAGAATTCGAATTTTGCTGTTAGATATGACACACCAACAAGCAGAGATCTAGATTCAAAAGTTTGGATAAAAAGAAAATAGATAAGTTCTTACAATCTGGTTCAAGGGAAATATAAAGAGCAAAAAAGCAAAAGCACAAACATGCAGAGTCTAGAAAAACACAAAAACAGTAAATAAAACAGTTGGGGCGCCAACTTATGCTTCTTCTTTAGTTTTGGACGAAATTCTCTTGTTGGATTTGAGATTGGGCTTCGGTTTTAACAATTGGGCCATTGTGAAGTGCTGCGAATACCTCATTAAAAATCTTGTCAAGAAAATCCAGTGGGACAAAACTTGACAAGGGAAAAAGAGCATAAACCCAACACTTTTCCCAAATTGTTAAAACCATATAGTTTGATGATGTAGCTGGTTAGGTAGCTTGACTATATAGCTCGACGATGTAGCTGACTAAGTAGCTGGACTGTATATAACTTGAATCAACACCAAAGTGTTTTGACAAGTTATACCTTCTTGTAAGCTGTCTTGATCGTCTGGTTTGAGGGTTTGATTGAGAAGTCCTCCAACAGCTTGATTGAATAGCTTAGTCCTTGAACGTGTCATAGGACCAGTAGGCATGATCAAAGCTTCTTCTCCTACTAGCTCAGGTTCGAGCTGCTCCTCAGGTTCTAGCTTTTGTTCCAGCTGTTCCTTAGACTCTTCTCCATGCTCCAAGCTCCATGACTTGTCCAGTATCCAGCTGTTCCTTATACTCTTCTCCATGCTCCAAGCTCCAAGTTCCTTAGACTCTTCTCCATGCTCCAAGCTCCATGATTTTGCAGTTAAGGGGTATCTCAAAGGTTGATTTTTTTAGTAAATGGTTCTTGGGTGTTGATGATTCATTCAATGTTTATAATTTAATCACTCTTGAAAACTTTGGGTCATCGTATAGAGTTGTGCAATTTGCAGCCAAGGAGAAGAAGTTCAAAAGGGTTGTACTGTTTTGACGTTGTCTCTTGGGTATTGGTGAACAGTTATTATTCCTCTTAATTGTGGAGCCGCTGGGATTTGAATATATATGAGTGTAGTTCCTGCAGTTTCTAGCGTTACTGCTTACGAGTTACGATTAAGAATTGTCTTTGAATTTCTTTCTTCTGTCTTTGTTTTGTGTCATTTTTTTTCTGACTTTTGATGGCTGAAATTTCAGAGGAACCCAAGTTTACTTTGAGACTTGTAGTTG
>JAHZTW010000002.1:97353985-97370186 GCA_020283515.1 Alliaria petiolata
CAATATCTCTATTGATAAACTTTTCAATCAGACGAGCAGAACGAAATTGGAAAAGAAGAATTGCAAGGATTAAAGAGATGAATCGGAATGTGAAACTAAAAAGATGGCGGTGAAGAGCAGAGAAAGAAATGATTGCAAAATATGTAGAAGACGATGATATCGTAAGGTTTTTTGGTTTTTCTCTCGGCTTGCCAAAATTAATAACAAAATATTTTAATAGAATATTCAGTTTTAATTTATAAATAAAATGAATTCAAAATAGATATCATTCAGTTTTAAAAGATTTATTTTGTATTTATATAATAAAAATTAAAATTATTATAAACTCATAATAAGGTTAATTTAGTCATTTTATATATATGTAAATATAATTTTTTTTTAAATTTAAGAGTGGTGTAGTTTTCAAATTACAATTCTTAATTAGGGTATTTTCCCAAATTTTCTCTTAAAAAATCTATACACGGGCCGAGGGCTATATTGCGGATTGACTCGGACTTTGAGGTTTGACCGTGTGTTGACTGGTACTTCATGGGTTGATTTGCATTTTTCGAGAGTCGAGGGTAGAGTTGCAAAAAAAAAACACATTCGAGGGTTTATTTGCAGAAAACCCTTAATAATAACATTATATAAATATTTAATAATAAAAAATAATGAAAAATGTTACAGATTTTAATAAAAATTGAAGATAAAAAAACCATTAACCAGGATTTTAAAATACTTTTTTAGATAAAAATTATAAATATGATAACTAAATAAACTGAAAAATATTAAAAATATATAATAATTTATCTAAATTTTATGGTTGGCTTGCACATGCGTGCAAGTATAATTGTTTGTTTTTTTATAGACATAAATAGTTGTAATATTTAAATATTGATTAATTTTCTTATATATTATGTAAACGTTATATTTTTATACATATACAGTTTTAGTGTTTAACAATAATCACACAAATGTTTCATATCGTTTTGTGTCTTTTGAAACTGCTTTATTTTTTAAAATATTAATTTTTTTACCGTTTACAGTGACATATAATTGCAAATGTAAAAGTTATATTAAATAATAATTAAATTCTTGTAATATGTCTTGAATATTATTTATACTATGCTTTCTTTTTTCCTTACACAATATAATTTTGCCAATACATATATTTTAAGTATATATTTTTCTTTGATCTATTGCTAATTAAACCAAAATGACTTTTACAATTTTTACTTATCCTAAGAGCGGATAGATGGTTGGCCCGCACATTCGTGCGTACCAACCACATCACTGCTCTTATAGGACATATAGAGAATTAAAAAGATATATAAATTGTTAAATAACTAATATTAATTAAATTTGGACTGTATCGAGGTTAACAAAATGCATGCACGATAAGTTCGCATGCGACTTTGACTTTTGCATAATTAATATTTATATCCACACACATATTTGTGGAAAAACCGAAGTATATCTTTTATGTATTAAAAAAAAATAACAAAGTATATGTTTTGTAATATATATTTTTATAATGTATAGTTATATTTTAAAAAAAAAAATACGTATATTTATGCATATAAGTAGGAGATAAAATAAGTGAATTGTAATATTTAGGTGTTGTTGACTTTTTTTTTATATTCTCCGCAAACGTTATGTTTTTACATGATGCAGTTTTTTGCGTTTAAGAACAATCACGAAAACCTTTTCTATCGTTTTTTATTTAATCAAAATTGCTTATTTTCAGCATTTTATGATATATGGTTTCAAATTAAAATTTATATTAAATATTAACAAAAATTATAAAATTTGCTTTCTTAAGATTTTTAAATAATTCTGTGAAACAAAGCACAAGAGTGTTACGAAAAAACAAAACTGTAGAGATTTATTTTTATTTTTATTTCTACTTTTTATTCATATTTTTTATCTTATTATAATTTTATTTTTCATCCGGTTACATTTTATTTTATTTATGATCTCAAATTCTCGATCTACAATGAGACTGTAAATGAATATGATATAAACTTTTTATTTATTTAAAAAAGGATAAAAATGATATACTATCCTGTTTGATAATATATTATCATTTTTTATATAAAAATATAATATATATTGGTTGTAAAATTTTCGTAATCATATTTTATGCAATTTATTATGAATATATGTAAACCAAATNCAACGTTAACCCTACCGATGATCTCAAGTACTTCAAGTGCCCTTATTTCTCTGGCTGTAACTTGTGCAGTAATTTTAGCGGCTCTGATTGTGCGTGCGGTGAGAAGATGAACCAGGAAATTGAACTGTCAGAAGAAGATCAAGTTGCAGGTAGCGTACAAAATGATGTTGGTGGAGTATTTGTGAGCGGCAGGTCTTCGTTCATCATCACTGATGACTTGAAAGTGTCAGTTGATTCAACTGGTCTTGTCCTGAAAACGCTCAATTGTCTAGGCTGTTCAGATGTTAGTAAGCTTGGGGAACGGATTCTTGATATTGGTCTCAAAGAGGTAACCTTCCTTTCTTATAAACTTGTACTTGAATATTGTATCACAATTAATAGTTTCTGATTTTCTCATTGTTGTTATATAGATTCTGCATCTTCTTGAGTGTATATTCTCCTCAAATACTCCCTTGACAGACACTCTCTTGAAGAAGCAAAGTCCAGACGCTGTGGAGAACATACACAAGCTGTTGAGTCCATCTGTGCAGGCAAAAACATATTTTGCAGAACCAGAATTTACTTTGGATGCGATAGTAAGGAAGCAGGACATGAAGATTCTATATGTTGAATGAGGAAAAGACTTTGTTGATCTTCTTTTCACTTTTCTTGCTGTCCCTCTCGAATATTTATGGGATCTCAACTTAGGTTGCATTGGAAACTTACGTACAAGCTTCGAGGATATGAATGGTTATGTATGGTTTCTACCTTTACCTTCCAAATGTGTGCTTCCTTATTACTATAAATGCCAGAAGCAGTTGTCTGATATCACCACTGAAGAACCACCGGTTTACTACCGGTACAGGAACTCCAATCCTAGTCAACCTGACTACAGCTTGACTACAAATTCTGATCGGACTCTGCTCTATCGAAAGGACAGACTAGTTTCCGTGGCTTTGATTGATCCAAAATCTCATGGCAGAGAACAGTCAGAGAATGGTAGTGGGTTTGTGAAGAGAGGAACAAGGTTTACAGTTTCAGATGATCTGCTAATCACACCGAGGACTTGCTTGAGCACATCTCTCTGCTTTCTGAAGAAGCTGCAGATTAAGGCAGATGATCTGGATGTTCAAGTAATTAGAATCGGTAAAGCAGAGGTAACATTTCTTCTTTCTCAAGTAATTCAGTTTACTTTTTTTTTTTTCCCTTTGTTTACTAATTTTGATAGGGAATGTCTTTTTAAAATCAGGCTATGAGTCTGTTGAGAGCTTCTTTGGTGACATCCTCTGCTTTGAACACTGCTTTATGGAACTTGATTGCGAAGAAGCCTAAGGAAGAGACTTGAAGAAATCAAGAGTATTCGACATCCACATTCCATCTTTTTGCTTGTACTGCTTTTTTGTTCTTCTCTGTAGACTTTAATTTTTTTTTTTTTTTGGTTGAAACCAGATTGTTGTTCTTAAGACGGATCTTTTTATTTAAATCTTATTGTCTCCATGATTGGAACACAGATTGGTGCACGTTAACAGTCTCGTCTTAACTTTAACAAAACAATGTAGTGACAACGAGTTCACAGACTCGGATTTGTTAGTTTCTCGTGGAAATTCTAGTTTTGGATTAGAGAGGAAAAGTACACTATTAGCTTTGTTTTTGTTTTCTTGACTTTAATTTTCTATGTGGGTTTATTAGTAAATTGAAAGAAACAATTGTCCGTCTTCTCGAGGATTCCATGTAAAGGAATCCCAGTTTTGATTGCAAAATCCTCATTCCTCTTCGACTGTCTATGACTTTCAGTGCGATCGTGAGCAAGAGATGTTTGTGGCTATTGTTGTTGCTGCTGCTGCGTGTACTTCTTATAGGTAAATCATAATTGTGTATCACAGTACCACAATTGAAACTCAAAGTAAAAAAAAATAAAAACAACTTTTTAGAAATAAACTAAATAAGAAAAATAAATCTAACTTTATAATAAAATAAAATAGAGAAATGGAATAATTATTCATATATACCATTACATAACTAACACTGGGGCTGTAATTATAAATTAAGTGACATATAGACTATTCCACTGCATATCCATCATAGTTACAGTTAAAAAAAAAATTATTTTGATTATGATGGCTAGATAAAACAACAAAAACAGATTTGTTGAAAAACTATCTCATTTCGAAAATGTTGAGGAATGAATAATATAGCATTTTATTTCACTTGATTTATTATCCTATTTATTTATTTTTTATTTATCCAACGAAGATTTTATCCTATAATTTTAAATTTATCTTTCTTTTTACAAAATAATGATTTTAATTTAATGTTTCTTCAATTTAATATTGAATCTATGCCAAATTGAGTCTTAAATTTGACTGAAAAATATGGCAACTATAAACATTCGGTTCATTCGGTCAAAGTACCAAAACAACCATATTATTAACACTCACAACTTCAATATATTTTCATATTTCCATATTTCTAGACAAAATCTGACATTAATTAAAAACTAAACTAAAAAAAAAATAAAAGGAAAATGATAAAAAAAAAAAAATATATATATATATATACGCAAAACAAAACAAAACAATAACCAACAAATAATCTTTTAAGGGGAAAATAGAGAGAGAGAGAAAGAGAGAGGCGTGCCCTCCACGCCCTAATGGTTTTGTTTGTTTTACTATTTTGAAATCTTTGTATGATGATGATTTTCTCTTCTATCTCTTTTCTGAATTCTTTCTTCTCATTTGTTCGTTTTTGTTTTCTGTCAATCGTAAAATATGATCTTCAACATAATCTAAAGATTAGGCTTCATTAATCTCTCTTCAAAGTAATTCTCCAGAAGATTAGTCTCGCATTTTGTTGCATTTTTTATGAAGGTACGGCGTCAAACTCCATCATCAAAAACTCGCATTCTCATTCGTTATTTTGATTAGCGTTGTTCAGATTAATTACTCCTAAGATTTCGATTTAGCGAGAATAATCTTATTTGAATCTAATGATCTGAACATTAATTAGAATCTTGAAAACATTTTTCTAATTAATTGCAGTTGCGTGACAATGACAGATGATGATAAAGTTTCCAATGACCTTTGTTTACTTCCTGATCTAAATGACGATTCCTCCTCTACGCCTATCAATAGTATCGAATTCGATTCATCCATTCTTGATCTCATAAACTTGGAAGATGGAGGAGAGACACCAAATCTCCTACCAGAACACAATCCGTTTCTTGAATCTGTAAATGTACCTCAAGAAGAAGAAGAAGATCCACATTTTATTGTTGAAGCAGAGTCACCAAAGGTGTATATTGCACCAAGAGTCATGATAAACCATCAAGACTCGTTTTCACTAGACTCTCGAAACGACTGCATCGAAGAAGCGAGGATTAGTTTGCCAGACTCACCTAGAGGCATCCAAGATCTTGGTCTCACTCGTCTTAGAGTTCCTGGCTCACCAAGAGCTTTTGTGCTTCCGAGAACATCTGGATCACCGCGTTTCGGGTCACCCACGAGTCCTGTTTTGATCGATACCGCCGCGCCGTTCGAATCGGTCAAGGAAGCAGTTTCCAAGTTTGGAGGGATCACAGATTGGAAAGCTCACAAAATTCAGACAATAGAGGTAAAAAAAAAAGCTTTTGGTTCTTGACTTTTTGCCACTCCATCCGTAGCCTTGACCCACACGGCACTACTCGAACGAACCATACCCTCTTGGATCTTTTGGTTAATTATTTTTCCTGTTCAATTTGCCATTTGTGATGGATTTTATGATTGTCTCCAGAGACGTAAGACGGTGGATCAAGAGCTTGAGAAGATACAGGAGGATATGCCTGAGTACAAGAAACAAGCGGTTGTAGCGGAAGAGGCGAAGCAGCAGGTGGTGATGGAGCTAGAGAGGACAAGGAGTGTCGTCGAAGAGCTAAAACTCGAGCTAGNCCTCCTCTACGCCTATCAATAGTATCGAATTCGATTCATCCATTCTTGATCTCATAAACTTGGAAGATGGAGGAGAGACACCAAATCTCCTACCAGAACACAATCCGTTTCTTGAATCTGTAAATGAACCTCAAGAAGAAGAAGAAGATCCACATTTTATTGTTGAAGCAAAGTCTCCAAAGGTGTATATTGCACCAAGAGACATGATAAACCATCAAGACTCGTTTTCACTAGACTCTCGAATCGACTGCATCGAAGACGCGAGGATTAGTTTGCCAGACTCACCTAGAGGCATCCAAGATCTTGGTCTCTCACGTCTTAGAGTTCCTGGCTCACCAAGAGCTTTTGTGCTTCCGAGAACATCTGGATCACCGCGTTTCGGGTCACCCACGAGTCCTGTTTTGATCGATACCGCTGCGCCGTTCGAATCGGTCAAGGAAGCAGTTTCCAAGTTTGGAGGGATTACAGATTGGAAAGCTCACAAAATTCAAACAATAGAGGTAAAAAAAAAAGCTTTTGGTTCTTGACTTTTTGCCACTCGATCCCTAGTCTTGACCCACACGGCGAGTCTTCTACTCACTCGAACAAACCATACGCTATTGGTTCTTTTGGTTAATTAATTTTCCTGTTCAGTTAGCCATTTGTGATGGATTTTATGATTCTCTCCAGAGACGTAAGACGGTGGATCAAGAGCTTGAGAAGATACAAGAGGATATGCCTGAGTACAAGAAACAAGCGGTTGTAGCGGAAGAGGCGAAGCAGCAGGTGGTGATGGAGCTAGAGAGGACAAGGAGTGTCGTCGAAGAGCTAAAACTCGAGCTAGAAAAGGCCGAAAAAGAGGAGCAACAAGCGAAACAAGACTCTGATCTAGCGAAGCTGCGTGTTGAGGAAATGGAGCAAGGGATAGCCGAAGAGGCGAGTGTCGCGGCCAAAACGCAGCTCGAGGTGGCTAAAGAGAGGCATTTGTCAGCGGTTTCTGAGCTAGGAAATGTAAGAGAAGAGATAGGAATGGTCTCTAGCGAGTATGAATCTTTGTTGAAGGAAAAAGATTAGGATGCGAAGAAAGCAGAGGACTCTGTTTTGGAAGCTAAAGATGTAGAGAAACAGATGACAGGTTTGACGATAGAGGTGATTGCCACCAAGGAGATATTGGAGTCAGCGCACGCCGCTCATCTTGAAGCCGAAGAAAAGAGACTTGAGGCAGCCGTGGCTCGGGAACAGGACGTTTATAACCGGGAGAAGGAACTGAAAATGGTGGAAGACGAGATCAAGAGGCTTAGACAAGAGATTCATGCGGCGGATGATGTGAAAATCAAACTAGAGACTGCTTCTATACTACAGCAAGATTTGAGGGCAGAAATAACGGCTTACAGAGACTCAAACGATATGGGAAAGAGAAACAACAGTGACATACAAACAGCGGTTGATTCCGCGAGGAAGGAGCTTGAAGAAGTTAAATCCAACATCGAGAAAGCGATTTCCGAGGTGAAAATGTTGAAGATAATTGTCGGATCACTGCAGTCTGAACTTGAAAGAGAGAAGAAAGATCTCTCAGAAACCAAACAGAGAGAAGCTCGTTCGATTCAGAGAAACGGCGAAGAAGCAAGAGAGGAGAGATGCGCAAAGATAGCCAAGAAGTTGCAAGAAGCGAGCAGGGAAGCAGAGGAGGCAAAGTCACTTGCCTTAGCTGCTGGAGAGGAGCTGAGAAAGGCGAAGGAAGAGTCAGATCAAGCGAAAACAGGAGTCTCTGCAATAGAAAGTCAGTTAATCGAGGCGAAAAAGGAAATGGAAGCCGCAAAAGCTTCTGAGAAGTTGGCCTTAGCTGCGATAAAAGCGTTGCAAGAGACACAAAGTGCTAATATGATTGAGGACATTAGTAGTTCACCAAGAAGCATAACAATCTCTGTGGAGGAATATTATGAGCTAAGCAAGCAGGCACATGAGGTAGAGGAGGCAGCCAACAGAAAACTAGCGGAGATCGTCTCTCAGATCGAGGTGGCCAAGGAGGAGGAATCAAGAATCTTGGAAAATCTAGAGGAAGTGAACAGAGAAACATCTTCTAGAAAGAAAGAGTTACAAGAAGCAATGAAGAAAGTCGAAAAGGCTAGAGATGGGAAGGTAGGTACGGATCCAGAGCTGCGAAAATGGAGCTCGGAAAACGGGAAAAGGAGCCCCGAGGGAGGTAAAAAGGAGAATCATGACTTAAGCAAGTCGAAATCGGCTTTACATTCAGCAAGAACATTTGCATTAGGTGAACAAGGAAGCAGCAATGTTGGAGATAGTAGTAACGTGACACCTGAAACAAAGAAGAAGAAGAAGAGGTTTTCTTTGCTGCCTAAAGTCTTCATGTTCTTGTCAAGGAAGAAATCGAACAAGTGAATCCAGTTTCTTACAGGGAAGGTATTATCATCCTTTTCTCGACATATTCGATTTGTTGTATCTCGTTATGAAAATGGAAAACAGAGTATCTGAATTTCATAAACTTTGTTGGTTAGAATTGTTGTACTCTTAAATGAAATAAAAGGTAATTGATACATTTTGCCTAAGAAGCAGAGGTGAAGAGGGTTTGAATGATGGTCTTATGCCACGGATTCGAGAGATGCTCGACAAGGTTATCGATAGGACCAGTGTGAGTCACAGAGGCTTGAACGAAGAATCCTAGCATCGCCATCATCGCTAGACGACCTGTTTAAAAAACAACTAATGTCACACACAAAGTCTATGAGTATGAGGCAAAATCAAAGTCTAATTTACCGTTCTTGATCTCCTTAAGCTTCCAGTCATGAGCGTTTTCGATATCTTTAGCAAGGCCTATCGGATTCAGAAGCGGTCCTCCCGGATATCTAAGCCAAAATCAAGAACGGTAATAGCCAAAATCAAGAACGATAATAGCCAAAATCAAGAACGGTATTGGCCAAAATCAAGAACGACAATAGCCAGAATCAAGAACGAAGTCCTAGAATTCTACACACAGAGTAAAAGTAGGATCATAGAAGAAAAAACTACCCGGGCTCGAGCCCTTCGAGTGCTGCTTCAAGTCCAAAGAAAGTTCCTTCTTTAGCTTGAGAACCCGGAGAGACGAAATCCATATACCTTTTGGTCTCAGCAAATCTGTGAAACAACCAAAAAACAGAATCATGTATGAGTTTAATAATGGAGATTAGTACATACAGAGATGATGAGTTTTATAATACTTACCCCATTAGTAGAAACTGTACAACTATGAGAGTTTTTGTGCTAGCAAAATCGAATTTCATTGCTCCAGCTTCATACCAAACCGGTAAATTGCTAATCCCTGTGATACGAAGCAGCTATATGAAAAAAACCAAAAACAAAAGCTTCTTGATTAGCCAGCCATTTTTTTTGTGGGAATTTTCAACATTTTTCAAGAGTTGAGGAAAGTGATGAAAGATTATTACATCGGTGAAGAGTATTCCTGCAACACCGAGCATGGCGAAACGAGAGTGAACAAGCTCTGCTTGAACATACCATTTCAAGCTTTTCGGATCCTCTCCTAACCCAAGCGGGTCAAACCCGTAATCTCCAGCTAACCTTTTTTTTTTTTCAAGAAACAAAAAAAAAAAAGATTTGGTTTTTGGGAACCAAGAAAGCTTTTTTTTATGTGTAAAGAAGACAAAAACGGAAAACTCACTTTCCGTCGAGGTAAGGAGGAGGGTCGAGACCAGGTAGCCACGTGGCACGTTGTTCTACAGCAACCGTTGGATTGACGCTTCGTCCTGTTACGGCTCCAACAGATGAGATTCTTCGTCTGGTGATTACGGCTGAGGAGTCTCGGCGGCGACGGAGAAGAAATCCTCCGGCGATTCCTCCTCGTAAAACGACTGACATTTTCTCTTTTTTTTTTCCTCGGCTCTGACACTGTTATCTGCGATTGAAGCTGAAGCAGAACATTGTCCACATAAAATAATATATATATATATATATGTGTATAAGAGACAGTATATATACATATTTAAAACTGTAGAGAAAAACTCCGAAGAATGTGAATCGTTGGATTTAAGATCAGTTTGAATCTGTATGGTAACGGGTGATGCTTACTGAGTTGGCATATTGAATCTGAGGAAATGAATAAATTATGAGGAATTGATAGAGCTGGCTATCTTTACCTTGAATGTTGGAACGATCCTTTTCTCATTGAACATTGTATTGAGGATATTTTTTTGGTTCTTGAATTGCTAAGAAAATATTGGACTCTGAGTTCCTTCGTGAGATAAACACGGAACTCTCATATGTTCACTCTGAGTTGAGATCTTGTAGAGGTCAGTACAATGGCCAAGTTTATTATGGAGTGGTTAACAATGTGTCTGATGAGCAATCAAATCTCGGGACAAAAGATTATGTTCTTCAGATTGCATTATTTAAAGGCATTGTAAATCACACTTGTAGTTCGATTTATATGTGTGATGGGAGTGATCAGTATTTAGATTTGTCTCTTGCTACAAGTTTTATCACATTATCTGCTTTTTCATTCTCTATTCTTGCTATGTGTGCATTCAAAGTGGATATTTGTGGTACTTATTCATGGCATTGATGACTTTAACTTGTGGCAGATAGAAGAAATTGCACAAACTGAAGCTGCTCAAGGTTGCATATCGAGCTTTGATGCTTTCAATATCCGATTCGAGAATCAGGTCAATCATAGTCCCTGACTGTATATTTACCTCTTTATTTATTGGCAAAAGAAACCATCCATATCCATTTTTTTGATCATAGTGGTGACTTCAAAATTGCTACTATCTTACATAGTCGCTTGAAATTTTTTACTTACATAATCTGAAACAATAAATAACTTTGTCGCTTTTGGGTTTTTTTAATCAGATAATCATGCACTCTTGAGTTATATTCTTCGTGTGTTGTATCATATAAAATGTATCACCGCTGTTTATGTTTGTTGGATTATAATGAAAAATGAATCTCACATTTCTTAGCATTTTCTTTGTCTCTTTGGTAACAAATACCTATTCCTTTGTGGCCAAATTATTAGTATTCATTCATATGGTTGAACTATACAAATTCAGTCTCTTTGTTACGGTTGACAGATCTTGTGTTAATATCTTAGTTACAAAGTGAAGCCAGCAGCAGTCAGCAA
Source organism: Alliaria petiolata (assembly GCA_020283515.1). Taxonomy (NCBI): domain Eukaryota; kingdom Viridiplantae; phylum Streptophyta; class Magnoliopsida; order Brassicales; family Brassicaceae; genus Alliaria; species Alliaria petiolata. The sequence continues at coordinate 97,365,153 of JAHZTW010000002.1, forward strand.
GTCCCTCATGCATTCATGAACTTTTCAATGTCGCAAAAGGAGGACACACTCGAGGAACTTGTAAGGGACAAATGGATGTGCCACCCAAATAAGGGAAACATCAGACTTGGTATAAGAACTCTTCTTGATCTGCGCAGTTTTGGTTCAGGAACAATGATGTTCCTTCCTGCGAGGTTTGCAATGAATTTGGAGTAAAGGTTTGCATTCTGAAGAAACCTGATAGGGATTACGATTCACATTGTCATGATAATACTCGTTGATGCTTTGTTTTCTGACTCTTGTCTCCAGGCGGATTTGTGTCAAAACGAAGGTTGCACTGTCCGGATACACAAGTTGTTGAAGAAGCAGCGACTGATGGGAGATATCCTTGAATCCTTCAGCTGGTGAACCTGACTAGAAGGAGGCTGAACACACTCTTAAAAATCGGAAAATTCAGACGTTACACGATGATAAAGAGTACGAGATCTTTGGTCTAAGTAAACATCACTGCAATGAACAAATATGTAGGCCTCTTATGTTTATATATTTCTGTGAGTTCATTATTATAAGATATATTTCTTTGCTGTATATAGGTTTATTCGAAAGTTTACAAACGGAAACTGGGAATCTGAGGGGGTTGAGACCACATAGTATAAATATTTCACCGAAGTGTTGGGAATGAACCTGGTATATTCAGGTGACTTTCCTTGTCTAAATTCTGGCGGCTCTAACCATCCGATCAACTTACCGACTGAGGTGATTTAAATGGTTTTCAGATTGACTTGCCACATTTTCATGCACATATTATGAAAATTATTGTTGGTTTTTGCAGCTCTGTTTTCCTCTTTATCCTGTAATTGATTTTGTTACTGCAATCCAAAGTGTAGCAGATTTATCTGAAGTTGACTGGCACAAGGTAAAATATTAAATTTTATGCCTATAGAACTTTCAGTATTTTGAGTATTAACCATCTTACTTTTCTCATCAGGCTGAACTTGTTCTAAAAGGTTTGGAAGTTCGGGTAACCTCTGATCATAATCGAGTATACATGATCTGTGGACTAAGTGAACATACCTGTGAAAATCAAAAGTATACCAAAAATTTAACATTAACATAAGTTCATAAATTTCCCTTCCACATGTAAATTTTCTAACTTTCTTGATATTAGGTCACTTAAACGACTTTTTACAGTTAAAAACAATATTTTATAATTTTTTGTTGAATATTAATCGTTGAAGTTGAAACTTACAAATTTGATATGAAATTAGTTGAGATTACCGTCTACGAATATTACAATCTCCAAATGAATATTAAGCTTACTATCACGCATGGGAAGTACAAAAAAAAAAAAACAAAAATTCACGAGCACCTCCACGTCTTGTTCTAAAACCCGATCCTAAAAGAACAAGCAAGTGTATAATTCTTCTATGCTTAACCTGATTAAATATTTGATTCATAAAAAGTTTAACCTACCCATTAATTAAATCCTAATATTTGCAGAAATTCCCATTTCTTTATCACCTCTTAGGAACTTTTTATATATCCATAAAAAAAATAGCTAAAACTATCTCTTTGTAAACACAAACCCTCTCTTTGTACCCAAATTCTTCCTTTTCTTTGAAAACAAATTTATTCTCTGAAGATATTTAGTAATTTCTGGTTAGGGTCTTTTGGAGGGTTTGTGTACAAAGAGATCTTTGCCATTGTTAAAGCTCATTTTTTTTCTTCCTTTTTTTAAGATGCATTAGATGTGTGTGTTTCTGAAGATATTTAGTAATTTATGGTAAGGGTTTTTTGGAGGTTGTGTTTACAAAGAGATCTTCGCCATTGTTAAAGCTCATCTTTTTTCTTCCTTTTTGAGATGCGTTAGAAGTTTGGTGTTTCTTAAGATGTTTTGGTTTGTGATTATGGTTTTTTGGAGGGTTTGCGTTTACAAAGAGATCTAGGGTTTGCGTTTACAAAGAGATCTGCTGCTTTTTCGTGTGTGTTTATTGAGGAAAAAAAAATCCAAACTCTTGTTTTTATCGGTTATTTTTTATTTTTTTGGATTTCGCATTCTCTCCTTTGGCAGAGGACTAATAGTATAGAGATTGCTTCCACTAACATTGTAAAAATACTACTGGATTTTCAAAGAGAGGGTTTTAGCTATTTTTTATGGATATATGAAAAGTTCCCAAAAGGTGATAAAGAAACGAAAATTTCTGTAAATATTAGGATTTTATTAATGGGTAGGTTAAACATTTTATGAATCAAATATTTAACCAGGTTAAGCATAGAAGAATAATACACTTACTTGTTCTTTTAGGATCGGATTTTAGAACAAGACGTGGAGGTGCTCGTGAACTTGTCTTCTTTTTCTTGTATTTCCCATGTGTAATAGTAAGCTTAATATTCATTTGGAGATTGTAATATTTGTAGACGGTAGTCTCAACTAATTTCATATCAAATTTGAAGTTTCAGCTTCAACAATTAATATTCAACAAAACATCATAATATATCGTTTTCAACTGCACAAAAGTCGTTCAAGTGAACTAATATCAAGAAAGTTAGATAAATTTACATGTGGAAGCGATATTTATGAACTTGTGTTAAGGATTAATGACCCTAATTATCAATAAAACACTCTCAATAATTTTTTGGATTATTTGAGTGAATTGACTAAAATTTGTGACCACTTAAATAATGAAATTAAAGAATATATTGAAAATCTTATCTCATACCGATAGTCAAACTCGCAAGGAGAGAGGACATTCAGTTTTCTAGGAAGCTGTTCTATTTCCTGATGCAAAGAAGAATCTTGACACAAGGAGAAGACTTGTGGTTTGCATTTTCAGAACAGCCGATGAGGTTTTCTCTGAGAGAGTTTTTCTAATCACAAGATTGTGTTGTGAGCCAGAAGAAATCGACACCCAAGGAAAGCAACACACAAGCGGGTGAAAAGGCCATATCCACTACAAGAACAACAGCAAAATCTGACGGCCATTTTGGTCGAAAATCCGTCGGAAACGCTTGTTTCCGACGGATTTTCGACCAAAATAGTTCGTCGGTTACAGTTCGTCGGAAACTCAACTTTGGTCGGAAATCCATCGGAAATTTCCGACGGATAGGTGTCGTCGGTAATCCGTAAGAAATTTCCGACGGGTTACCGAGGGAAATAAACCGACAGATTTCCGACGGATACAAGTCGTCGAATAATTTCCGACGGCATTCCGACGACACAGTAGTCGGAAAAGTATCCGACGGATTTACGACGGATTAATTTCCGACGGATTTATGAGGGACACAAAACCGACGGATTTCCGACGGAATTGTGACGGATTCATTTCCGACGGATTTTGTGACGGATTCATTTCCGACGGATTTCCGACGGATTTATGACGGACATAAACCGACGGATTTCCGACGGATTTATAAAATTCGTTAAATTATTAAAAAAATTCATTTCCGACGGATTTCCGACGGATTAATTTCCGACGGATTTATGACGGACATAAACCGACGGATTTCCGACGGATTTATAAAATTCGTTAAATTATTAAAAAATTTAATATATTAAAAAATTTAATATAAATTATATTGAATTTAATTTTAAATTAAAACTAAAATTGTAGAAAAGAAAAATATATTATAAATTTGTCTTAGAGCAAAATAAAAGAAATTGTTTAAAACAAAAATAAAAAAGAAATTGTTTAAAACAAAAGAACTACTTTTTAAACAAATGTGGAAACGAAGTTTCCATTATTTCTTTCATCTGGCGTAGCTCTTCCCGTGTCGATTGGTGTTCGGACTCCAACCGTTCATGCTTCTTCCCCATTTCTTCGACGATCACATCACGCTCTTTAACTTCTTGGCTAAGGCGTTGGATCTCTTGTTGATATTGCGAAGGGTAACGAAAACTCGAAGAAGAAGAATCAGCTCCCTCGAATCTCGGAAGTGGGCCTAACCCTAAGGTTCGACCTTTTACTTGCCGAGTTTCCTAAACAAAACTATTAAGATATTAGATATCAAAAAATAAAATTAAAATTAAAATTAAATCTAAAATTAAAATAAAAATAAAAAAAAACTTACCGAGAGAACAATGTCGTTGATCTCATCTCGGGTTAGCTTGTTCGAAGAGGTCGAGTCATCTGGATTTTCTTGGGAGAGTTGGGTGAGGCGATCGAACTTCTTCTTCTTGCATTTCTCCACAACCTCCCGAACACCGACGTCTTGGACTTCACCGGTCTTTTTGTTGGTGTGCCTGGTCTCCATCACGTCGAGGTAATCGGGAACGACTCCACCCGATTCTATCGTCTTTCAAAAAAAAAATTATATAAGGTAAACTATTTAATAAATAAGAAAATTATGAAAAAATAAATTTACTTACCATTTCAGCCACTTGTCGTAAGGTCGATTTTGCACCTCCGTTGTGGACATAAATGCCCTTTCCTCCTCGGTCACTCTTCCGGTTCTTCGAGTTCTTTTCGGATTGTATCTTTGTGGCAGACCGACTCCAATACTCGCAAAAACCGTTCCAGACATTCTCCTCGAGATCCTTCGGCGGATCTTTTTCCTCGATGAACTTTTGTTTCCACTCGTACATGTGTCTCGTGTATTGGATGGCGGTGAACCTGTCGAACTCAGTGAGAACGGTTTTGGTTCTCCGCCAATCCCAAGTGAACTCTTGCTGTAAAAACAAATTACATAAGATATAATGAAATAAAAACTTTGTTTAAAAATTTGAAAATCTTTAAAAAAAACTTACGGCGAAAGATCGATGCCATGAATCTTTCACGTCAGGCGGCATCGATGAGTAGGTCTCATATGGGTGGTGCAACATGGTATGAAACATCCGCAATATGGTCTTGTTGATCTCAGGGTCCAACCCGAACCTGAAAAAATTGTAGATTAAAAAACTTGAGAAACATATTTAAATTTTACAATAATTAAAAGCCAAGAAATATTAAAAATTTTAGACAACAACTTACCATGTACCATCTTCGCACTCCGGGTCGAGTTTGGTGCAGTGCTTCCGGTTCGGCTGTTGAACAAGTTCTTCGATAGAAATCCGACTGC
>JAHZTW010000002.1:97374507-97388955 GCA_020283515.1 Alliaria petiolata
CGAAAATAATTATAAGGATCTGAAGAAGACATTTTTCAATATTTTAGATGAAATATTTTTTTCTTTTGGTGTTCTTCTAGTGAATGAGAGAAGGGGGACTTGCATTTATAGGAAAATATCAGCACATTTCCGACGGAATTCCCACGGATTTCCGACGGATTTCTGACATAATTCCAACGGCTACATAACGGCTATAATATTCAAACGGCTTTAAAATCCGTCGGAAACTTTTTACGAATTTCCGACGGAATCATATCCGTCGGAAATTACCGACGGATTTCCGACGGTCTCTTACTTTGTCACAATATGGTCGCAATTCCGTCGGAAATCCGTCGGAATTAGCCAACGGATATTTTCCATCGGAAATTCCCGACGAAATTCCGACGGAATCATATCCGTCGGAAATTACCGACGGATTTCCGACGGTCTCTTACTTTGTCACAATATGGTCGCAATTCCGTCGGAAATCCGTCGGAATTTGCCAACGGATATTTTCCGATCCGTCGGAAATTCCCGACGAAATTCCGACGGAATCTTGTCCGTCGAAAATTACCGACGGATTTCCGACGGTTTATTCCTTTGTCACAATTTCGTCGCAATTCCGTCGGAAATTTCCGACGGATAACATTCCGTCGGAACTTCCGTCGGAAATTGCCTTGTTTTCTTGTAGTGATCTTTGGATGCTGGGGAAAAAAAGATAAGTACACTGTGAAAGATTTTTTTGAGACTGGTGGAAACTAATGGAGAAGCTATGACAGTTAAGGAGAGGCTTTCTCTTGGAGCTGCAATCTTGACAAATGGGATAATAATCGCTGACAATCGAACACACAGAGTCCCGCGAGTGAGGTTGCAAAATTTTCTGAACTTTGATACTTACTCGTCGCATCTTTGGAGGAAGATAGGATTGAGGTCCTATCGACTAGTATACGTAGGATGAATGCAGATACATGGGCAAAAGGTTAGTATGAAGTAAAATGATTCGTATGGGCAATCACCTTGTGGGCTTTGTCTGCTGTGCCTTTTCTAGGTACTACATTTGCAACTTGTCTTGAAACAACTTGATCTGATGGACCTTTTTGTTTACATTAGAAATCAACCCGGGCTCCAAAGATTTCAGAAGTTTTACATGTGGATAAGCAATCGAATGTGAGTGTATTACGTATTATGGGATTTTTAATATTGTTTGCTACGGTTTAAAGCCTTTTAAATGGATTTGTTTTGCGTTTGTAGGTTTTGATCCATGCTTTTGTTGGAGATCCAGAAAAAGGAGATTTACAAAATCTCAATATGTATGATAAGTGATCTAACTAGCAACATGATATCAAACTTGGTGTATCATGGACAAACTACAACACACTCATGTCTAGTACATGTGGATGCCATTTCATAGAAATTATTGAATGGATAGCTACAATCACATCACAAATAACCAAGTTCCAGTTACTCCTCATCTCAAATTAGCACTCAACTCAGATTGTTATCCATTCTCCATCCATAAAACAGCTTGCACTCTTGTCCAACATCGTACATCCATATTTTACTGCGTTCATTACAACTTATCTACAAATCTTGTCATAACATCCAAACATATACCGCATGCATCCACACACTCTTGTCCACGATAAATAAAAAAAAATGTAACAAAATTTATTAAGGACAAATAAGTAAAAACACATGTCCAAAACACAAAAAAAATTTCAAAAAATATTTATGTTGCAGAAAATATCTTATTTTGTTATCAAACTCATAAAAATATATTTTTTTATGTAAATCACTCTTAAAAAAATCCATGATCATAATGAATTTCTAAATCAAAACGTAAAGGGCAAACAAAATGATGAGGCCCATTAGGCCCAAATAGAATCCAATCGCAGACTTCCTCTTCCATCCGCCCATTCTCTGGTCGCAAGCTTTCCACGGTACGCCTGCAAATGGATAATGTAACCGTTTATAGCTCTCTCTCTCTCTCTCTCCGCTTCCACTAAATCTTCCGGAATGAGCTTAGCTTCCGTTTCCCCGACGCCGTCAGTGGCGTCGCCGTGTTTCCGCTGCCGAGCTTACATCTTCTCCTTCTCTTCCTCACCTCTCAGTTTATATTTCCCGCGCGGTCGCGGTGACTCAGCGTCGCTCAGGCGTCGAGTTCGCTCCTTGCGAACGGAATCGGACGGCGCTAGGATCGGTAACACGGAGTCGTACGGCTCGGACTTGCTTCGCCGGCCGCGTATTTTGTCTGAGGAAGAGGAAAGCTCCGGAGAAGAGGAGGAGGATGAGAGCGGCGAAGGCGATGATTTTGTGGATTGGGAAGATAAAATCCTCGAGGTTACTGTTCCTCTTGTTGGCTTCGTCAGGATGATTCTTCACTCCGGAAAGTACGTCTTGCTCTTTTCGAAATCTCGTTATCTCATTGTTACCATCAAATCACTACAATTGTAAGCATTTAGGAAGCAATCGATTGCAGAAATTTCGTACTAGAATGGGGGAATTTAGCAATTGTTGGTGTTCTTGTTGTCTAATTGAGTGTTTTGATATGATCATGTATTGGTATGCAATGGAGTGTTTTGCTTCTGTAATCGATTGCTTGCTTCTGTAAGCATTTAGGAAGCAATCAATTGCAGAATTTCGTAGTAGAATGGGGAATTTTAACAATTGTTGGTGTTGTTGTTGTTGTCTAATCTTTGAGTTTTTATTGGTTGGTATGATCGAGATTCTCTCTGTAACTTGGAAATGGTTGTAGTTCTTTTGAAGCATTTCTTGATTTGCTCTATGGATGAGTTTGAAAGAGATTAGGTGCTTTCTTGTATGGATTAGATGTGAAAATGCCAAAACAGATATATGAATGTTGTGTTGTTGTTGCTGCTTCTTCTATGTTCATCTGTTTGATAAAGAGTCTCTTTTTGATTCATTTGGTAGCTCTACTTGGCATTTCAAATTTGTAGATACGCAAACCGAGATAGGCTAAGCCCGGAACACGAGAGAACAATCGTTGAGATGCTGCTTCCTTATCACCCTGAAGTTGAGAAGAAGATTGGATGTGGAATAGACTATATCATGGTATGTATCAAATGTTTTCTAGATTTGGAAACAACATGAGCCTTTTACTAAGTGAACCTATTGCTTCTGGAAATTTATTTGACATGGCTTTCCTTTAGATTGTTTGTCTGCACTTTCAATCTGTTCTTGTCTTCGCAAAGACTGCGTTTCTTGGTTTTAACTACCAACATTCTTTAGAGTGGAGACAAGTTATTAGAACAAGCTAATCCACAGCTTGATCAAATATAGAGACGACTTAGAGAGAAGAGATATGCTTTCCAAATGCACATAAAGTAGATTAGTATCTTGATTGATTTGGTTTGTGGTTGCAGGTCGGGCATCACCCGGAATTCGAGAGCTCTCGATGTATGTTTATAGTTCGAAAAGATGGAGAAGTCGTCGACTTTTCGTATTGGAAATGCATAAAAGGTCTAATTAAAAAGAAGTATCCTCTGTATGCAGACAGTTTCATCCTCAGACATTTTCGCAAACGTAGGCAGAACAGATGAAGAAAGAAAGCTTATGTAGATTCTCAAACTCAAACGCTGATCCTCGTCTCCTAAACTACATCCTACAAGCAAGGTTTTAAAGTTAGAACTCAGATCACAGAAGAGATCCATTCACTTTTTTTTTTCTTCTTTGAGTTGGAATTATGGATGGAACTTTTTCTAGAAGATATGGTTTTTCAAAGGAGGTGAGGAGGAATTAGACCATCAGAAGTTTCATATTTTCAACTGTTTACAAATCTTTAGCATTTTATATGATTTGAAACTTTTACAATGAACTTATGTGTAGATGTAGAGAAACGGTACACACTTGTGTGCAGTGTTTAAATATTCAGATGTCGTTTTCTTCTTTTTTAAGTGTTTTTCGTTTTCTTTTACATTTACTATTATTGTTGGTAGGACAAAGCATAGGCAAAGAAGACCAGTACCCACAGTTTTTGGAACATCTATTAGCATCGAAATAATTTATTTGTGGCTATCTGAAGATTCGTTACTTGAACTGAAATTGGTATTATGACTCTCTTTTTTGGTCAACTGGTATTATTACATTTCGATATATTTAACTGAAAAGTTGAACACTAATAATTTAAAAATTCATGACAATGTATTTGAGATATGTAGTAGAGTATTATGATTTGTGCTAGTGTCACGTTGTGTCACCTAGGCTGGCTCAAAAAATTTGTAGGTTTTAAAGACAAAGTTTTATTTTAGCTTTTTATATATGATTTTTGGGGGTTTCTTTTGCTATGGATAAAAAAAAATACATATCAGTAAAAAACTTTAAAAATCCAATTCAAAAGTTACAACTAATTGTCCACCAACAATAACTTGAACAAGCAAATCAATATCACCAATCGATACCTTCTATCGCAAATAAACCATCTACAAGTAACATTCAAAAACATGAAAAAATTAAAGATGAAGAAAAATATATCCGAATAATAAACAAAGTAAACTACGTACTAGAAGTAGTATACAAAATCACCTTATACATTGGCTACGATTTAGAAAAGCTAACAAATTGAAAAGCTAACAAATTATATAATTTTTTTGTATAAAAAAAGCTCCAACCTATAAAATCATAAGACACAAAAAATCAATAAACAATTGAAATGCTAACAAATTATATAAAAAAAATAGAAAAAGAAAGAAAAATTGTATACAAAATAGAAAAAGAAAGAAAAAATAGAAAATAAAAGAATGAATATAAGAAAATATACAAAATTTTAAAACATGATGAAAGACATATATAAAGAAAACCTCAAAATAATAAATTGAGAAAAGTTAGAAATTATATTTAAATGCAAGTGAAAAAAAAACAAATTATGAGACTAAATAAGTTAAAAAGTTAACTCCAGCCTATAAAATCATAAGATACAAAAAAATATTCAATAAACAATCGAAAAATAACAAATTAAATTAAAAAATAGAGAGAGGAAGAAAAAATAGAGAACAAAATAGATACAAAAATATACAAATTTTAAAAACATAAAAAAATGGATTCAATAAAAGATGTATATATATATATATATATATATATATAATTCAAAATGGTAATTTGAAAAAGTTAAAAAATATTATAATATTACATTTTAGATGAATGAAAAAATATGAAAATTGAAAAAAAAAAATATTAATGAAAAATATTATGAAGATCATAAAAAAAAATAGAAAATACAAATTTATGAAGAAGGAAAAAAAAATCTGCTAGAAAAGTAAATCTGCGCTATCTCCTAGAAAAGTTACTCCATACCGATTTGATATGATCCCTCCCTTGCTGTCCCTGATTATCCATCAAACTCCTACCGATTGTCCACTACTACGGAAGCTGCTTGCATTTGTAAGTGATATTAATTTTAATTATTTCTCGTGTCAAATTGCAATATTTACTATTCATTTCAGTTATTTCATTTTGTATTAGATCATAGGACAAGAAGAATGAGGGTGGCAACTGTTGGAGCTGGATTTAGCACCAAATCCGGCCCATCGTGAAGCCCATTAAGAAGTCACCTCAAGCAGCTTTGTATCTTCAACAACTTGTCGAGCTCTCGCCGTGTCGAGCTCCCGCCATGTTGAGCTCCCGTATTAAGAATATTCTTCAAGACTAAGTCAAGCATCTTAGGCGAGATCCCGAGATATCCGGCTCGAGCTACGACCTCCGAGATATCCGGCTCGAGCAACAACCGCCGAGATATCCGGAGCACGCACAACGAGCTCTGAGATTCGCGCAACAGTTGGAGTTCAAGGGAGGCTATAAAAGGAGCACGAGTCAAATATGGAGCTTAACTTTTACCTAATTCTCGACTTGTATTTACTACGAGCTCTCGTATTCTCATACTCTTGTATTCAAATACTTGTTCTTATCAATAAAATCCACTTATTCAATCTAAGCCTTATATTCGTTGGTTCATAAAGAGATTCTTACCCATCCTTTCTCCAATCTATTCAATTACTCTACAAATATCTGAGTGTGGGTTTTAGTGCCCACATTTTGGCGCCGTCTGTGGGGAAAGATAAAAGCAATCTCTAACACAGTTAGCCAGATCTAAGGCTCGTTAGAACGATAATGGATCCAAAAATCATTGAATCCAACAGATCGACCATGCACGTCATGGTCAACACCGAGGGAGCTAATCCCTTAAAGCAAAACGTAACTCTCGGCTCGAACGTCACAACGGCTCGAACCGAACCAGTGATCGTTGATATCGTCCGTCCAGCTGCCGCAGCCGGTTCAGGGATAAATCTCTTGAACCAAATCACCACCGCGGCTGGAAGGACAAACCAGCGAGAAACAGTTGGGGACGAGGGATGGATACTCGGATCTACAGATCCAATCCGACCTCCTCCTCTGCGTACTCTCGATAATAATCTGGATGACGCAGCTCGCAGCCCGATTGCTACAGCACCTCGGACCGAAATGGTAACCCAAAGCCATGTTATCCAAGCTCCCGGAGCTGGTTCATGGACATTTCCCTCGAATCAACACTCAAAGCCCTCCGGATGGTTAAATCCCTACGCCTGGATCCGAAACGAGGAGTACTGTTACACCCCGACCCGGATTTCCTAACCCGCGGCCGGACCACAGTAAATTTTCGCCTTTCTAACCGATATCCTAGATGAAGTCTAACACATTCCTTCCATCTAACAACTTAGCAAAGACCATCCCATGGTCTTACTCAATCACGGCTTAACTAGCTACGCATTAGAATCACAATATCAAGCGTCAGCTAAACCATACCTTGGCCACATCGCATGCTCCATGAACGTCCCATACCGTCCAGACCTCATCTACAACTTCAAACACGCTCTTGCTGACCCAGCCACTGTGCTGGCCAACCCACGAACACATCTCCCCCCCGTACTTAGTCACTCAACCAACCATCCCCACATGACCAAGTACAGAAGAGAGACGGCTTGGATCCTCGATCCCTTGCACGCCTAGACACGATCCACACTGATCGCTAGACACGATCCACACGATCGCCAGACACGATCCACACGATCGCCAGACACGATCCACACGGACCACCAGACACGATCTTACCGAAGAACAATACACGGCTTACAAGCCTTTTCACGGCACACAAGGCCTTTGGCACACAATGGCCCCGGTCACACAGACCCTTATCGGCACGCAATGGCCACGGTCTCCCAGACTTTTATCTCGGCTCCCAGCCTTACTACGCTTAACCAGCGTGTCTTTGCTTAACCAGCAGAGCAAAAAAATGCAAGCAATGCATCACAGAACTTATATGATCATCTATCCTAACTCTGACCCTAGTCTTACGGACTCGGTTCCGCACTAGCGTGAATCACACATCACCCAGGCAAGAGACACGACCCTGCCTTGATCACAAGTTAGTTAGACACCATGTATTCCCACGGTTACCACAACCGAACAACAATCACATAAATAGGCATGATCATCTGCCCTAACTCTGACCATCTAGTCTTATGGACTCGATTCCACACCAGCGTGAATAACACATCACCTAGGCAAAGAAAAAATCCTGCCTCGATCACGAGCTAGCTAGATACCATATCAGCCTCGGTAATTGCACATACCAACTTAATCTTATAACCAAATTCGAGTCATCATAGTCACGAATACCTCCGAGAAGTTTCTTGATCATCAAACAAGTATTTGGAGAGGACACATGACTCCCAATCTCTTGGTCTCTTTGATCACAACTCTCGAACCGCACTCATACTATATGATCACTTAATAAGCACATAAATAGTTTGGTCCTATGATCATCTCAACTACTTGTGAAGCCTCACAAGGCATCGGTTCTACTCCAAGCGAGAATCACACATACCCTTGAACAAGCAACTCGATCCAGACATTCACACAGCTAGTTAGATACCACGTTTTGACCACTCGGTACCTTGTACCATTCACATTCATTCTCAATCACAGAAACATATATGATCATCTAACCTAACTCGCGGACCATGACTTATGGACTCGGTTCTGCTTTAGCGTGAATCACACATCACCTAAGCATGATACTCGATCCGGCTATCCAAACGAGCTAGTTGACATCATGTACTCTCACGGGTCACACTTAACCAAATCACAATCACAGACACATTGACCTTGCTAAGCCGTAAACACTAACTTACACAAGCAATCAATGAGAACCAGATAACCTAGCAATCATACGATCCTAGATACCACCACTTAAGCAGATAAACATTTATTCCCTTTACCATTTTCCGCGTCTAAGTCATTCTAGACAAGCCCAATTCACATCAAGACTCTGTCCTAGAACCGACCACGCTCTGATACCACTTGTAACGCCCCGACCCGGATTTCCTAACCCGCGGCCGGACCACAGTAAATTTTTGCCTTTCTAACCGATATCCTAGATGAAGTTTAATACATTCCTTCCATCTAACAACTTAACAAAGTCCATTCTCATCGACTATCCAACAACCTACGCAGTCAGAATAATCAATACAAGTTTCGGCTTAGTAATTACCTTGGCCATTCGCAGACTTGGGTGCACTGACCCACGCTCCAATTGTCTCAGCCACAACGCTGGCCACCCACAAAGCACATCTTCCCCCCCGTACTTAGTCACTCAACCAACCATCCCCACATGACCAAGTACAGAAGAGAGACGGCCCGGATCCCCGATCCTTTGCACGCCCAGACACGATCCACACGATCGCCAGACACGATCCACACGATCGCCAGACACGATCCACACGGACCGCCAGACACGATCCACACGGACCGCCAGACACTCCAGTCACGATCAACCCTGATCGCCAGTCAGTCCAGTCACGATAAATCCTGATCGCCAGCCAGCCCAGTCATGATCTCCTTGACCATATCCACGTTTCTCATGACCACGGTCGTAGTCCTCTCGGCTATCTCTCGGATATAGCCGACTTCTCTTGACTATCTCTCGGTGAACCACTTTCTCTCGGTGAAACTCGACTAGAACAGAAATCTCTCGGTGAAAACTCGATCAGAACAGGAATCTCTCGGACGTAGTCACGCATCTCTCGGACGTAGTCACACATCTCTCGGATCCAGTCGACGCGTCTCGACAATCGCTCAAACATCGCCTTGCCCGATCAGAATCCCTCGACTATCTCTCGAGCCGGTCGGATTTCTTTGGCACACTCGATCATTCCCTCGATAAATCGGCTATTCCAAGTCGATTCTCACGGTCAGAATTCTCAGATCCAGAACGGAACACGCGATCTCTCGACGACTCTAGAAATCTCTCGGACGAACTCGGCTTTCTCTCGGCCGAAGCTCCTTTCTCTCGGATAACTCCCAGAAAACTCAGAATCTCTCGAGTAATATCTCGGATTACTCGAACAACCTTCGGAAACGGTGAGATCTCTCGGCTGTCTCACGGTGAAACCCCATTCCTCGGTCAATCTCTCGGTGGAACTTCTTTTCTCTCGGATGAACACGGATTTCTCTCGGCCACAGTCAGATTTCTCTCGGCTACGGTCAATCACGCTCGACTAACTCGTGAAACACTCAGGTTCTCTCGAGAAATCTCTCGGCCAAACTCTCTCTCTCGCTCTGTCTATGCAGAATAATGCGGCCCCCCGTGTGAAATCCCCAAAACTCACTTATAAACGCGAAACCCTAAGGATAAACCGCCTGGTCAAGTCTTATCCCACGCGGTTTACTTTTCTCTCGGTCCAAATTAAGTTTCTCTCGGCCAAACCGGCCAACTTTCCTTTTTCATTCGGCCAAACCTCAACCGCTCGGCCAAACACGGGATAAATCCTTTTCCACTAAGGATTAACCGATTTCCCTCGAGTAAAACCACAGCCCACGGCCTAGTACCCTTGTTTATCAACACTTAGACAATTTCCACAATATTTACTCGGTCCAACCACGGTACGGTCCTTAACCTCACAGACGCAGTCACGGTACATACATAATTACAGAAACGGACGAACCTCACTCGTACCAGAACGTATGTACAACGGCCATCCCATGACCCGCACGACCATACTCAGGATTTCTGGTCGCGGATGCTACAATTCTTTCCCACTCAGTTTGGATTTGTCCTCGAATCCGGTTCTTCCTCAGGAAGTTTATCAAATCATTTCGGGAACTTTGTACTCATCCTTGACTCTACTTCCCAAGTAGTTTGCTCGTCGCCATTACAGTCCCAGACAACTTTGATCATCTTGACCACTTTAACACGCTTAACCTTTTCTTTCCGGCCAACCACACAGATCGGTCTAGCTTACACGGTTAGATCATCTTGTAGCTCCGGAGGTGGTTCAGATATAACATTCTCACGTTCGGTTATGTGCTTTCTCAGCTGCGACACGTGGAACACATTGTGGTAAGCACTCATTTCTGACGGTAAGTCCAACTTATACGCCACTGCCCCAATCCTTTCCAGAAATCGGTACGGTCTCATGTACCTCGGACTCAACTCAGCATCAAACGTTGCTCGGCTTTTCCCTTTACAAGTCATAGCCTTCAAATAAACCAGATCGCCTACACTGAACTCTAAGTTCTTATGGCGCTTATCGACATAACTCTTTTGTCGGTCTTGAGCCTCTTTCAGCTTGACCATCAGAAATCGGATCTTTTCAGTAGTCGTCTCGACTCCTGCCAGTCACAATACACTCCCCCACTTGGGTTAAACATAACGGTGCTCTACACAACCCAGCCAAAGGTAGACAACTCTCCCAGTTACCACCCTAATCGAGCACTCTCGCTCTTATATGCCCTCCATTAGAACTTCGTGACGCCCCACGTTCTGTTCCAACGTTGACCCGGCCAAAGCCTTTATCCAGATTGTAACGCAACACTCTTCCTATCTAGTGTCGTTACCATATCCGAGTCCCCATCCTCGGACTCTAACCACTCTTAATTTAGTTGTACTAAACTATTTTCCCAATCGCAGCCTTCTCAAGACTCGATTCCAGATACTTGACCTTAGACCATCCTGGCCTTGGTCCAGATTTCCACCACTAATCAGAATTCATGTACGCCACATCTGGCCGAACACTAATCTACAGAACAGCCTACACAGCTTTACCACACAGATCCCTTGTCCGACCACTTCCAGATCGAACAACTCTTATCAGACATACTTCTCTTTCAACACTAGTCAACTCAAGACTTACCCCTTTTGTCTTCTCATCATGTTAAGCCCTTCCATTCTCTCGACAGTCTCTTGGTGTGCGTACATATCTTAGAAAACTTCTCAAGTTCCTAAGTATTTCCACTCGCCCCACCTCAACTTCCTTGTAATCAGAATGCTTAGCATAATCTGTTAGCTTTGGACTTCCTCCTAAAGCTCAGTCATCCATGATGATAGGTCATGCTTACGGTCAGTCCATCTTGGCCCGGCGACTTGCCTTAGCGAACTCTCGAGTTCCTAAGCGTTTGTCTCATCCTCGCCTCAACTACCGTGACAACCATCACAATTGTTAACCAGGATACACGGATCCTTATTAACACAACTAACGAATCTCTCTTGATTCCTTACTCGAGTCTCCAAAACTCTCTTAAGTTCCTCCTTAACTCTTCCCAGTTAGGAACACACACTCAAACATTCACAACAATCCCATTGTTTGAAGTTTGATATTTCGTTTGGTCATTATTTGACACCTTTGTCGGATTCTCATCCTCCTCTTAAGCCAGTCGGATCCTTGATAACAAATCAGCTTGATCCGCGGCTCCCGAACCCAACGGTTCCAACTCTTCAGTAAAGACATTTAACCCCCAATGTCCTTAGTAGATTTACCTTTCCATCTACATTGCCTCAGATTCTCGGATCACCCTTTGATACTCGGATCGCTCTTCGATCCTTGGATCACACATTGACCCTTACAGATATCATATTCTTGGTAAACTCACCTAGTTCCCAAGAACAATCTCACGGCCACGCCTTGGCTAACCTGTAGGTTCCTAGCTCACGGTTTCAGTCATGCGGTGATGTACTCTTTAGTCCTCACCCACGCAGTCCTAGGTTACTCAACAGTTATCTTACAACCATCATAGGTTACTCAACAATCATCTTGTAACCAGCACGCCACAGTCATGTCCTGTAGCACCCCCGACTCGGCCTAAGACCCCAGGCGAGCCGGGAGCGCCGCAGTTATGCTGGGGTTCGCCGACCGGCCGGCCCTCCCTCGGAACGGATCCAAGTCCAAGGCTGGCCCGCCGTGCTAGCCCGACCCTCTCGCCTAGAGCCTAAGGCTTGCCAACCCGTACCCTAGGCAAGAGTTGTGTTAACTCGGACCAAGTTAATATCATTTCAACACAAGGCTCTGACTTTCAACAAACTTCTTTATTATATATATATATCGAGTCATTATACAAAATCCGACTTATTCAAACTCTATATAAGCGGATCCTTACTACACAAACTGTACAACTAAACTGTACATATGTTTTACAGTAACATACCGCAATCTATCCCGGAATCCTAGTGTCCGCTGCGCCCGTCTACTTTCTACGGCTTCCTGCAAAATTTAATAAAATGAGGGATGAGTAATCTAGTATTACTCAGTGAATCCAGGACCCTCTATACAATTGTTAGAAGCCCAACCCAAACCCCAAAATAAAACAATGCATGCATGCTCACATCATGCAACAATATCAAAGCAATAACACAAGCGGAAGCTTAAACAATGGTGGCATGACCATAGTAACCTCCTCGTTACTATGCATGCCGGGGCTATAGCAACCTGCAGATTACTAAGCCCAACCGTGGAACACACACCCTAGCCCTTCATGGCTACCTGTGTTCCACACTCGACTAGACATTGAACCAGGACCTGAGCCCTTCATGACTATTCCTGTTCAATGCTAGCTACCTAACATGACCCTAGCCCTTCACGGCTATGCATGTTTCACTCCAAGCGGGTTGTCGAGGCCTCTAGGTGTATCGGTCCAAGACTCCATAACTTGAACACCTCCCTACTTACCACAGAGGACCGTAGGCGAGAACATCAATGCCGACATGTCCTTGCCTCGACAGTCGGTCCGTTATGTCCTTCATGACAATCGACGGCACTTGCATCGTCATGCATACTCGGCCGAGGGAGCGACCCAAGTACCCTCTGAGTCTTCCTTCCGTCATGAACCGAGGGTTTCTCGTATCCATTTGGGTCGGGAAAGCGGGCCGCCGCCGATACACCGCCCTAAATCACCATGAGTCTTCGTACCCATGTGATCCACACACCGTACTTAGCATATGGACTTTTACGCCCCACCATGCCTCGTACCACACCAATACATGTGGATATAACACACCACATGCATTCACACACTCAATAATTTTTAAAAATTCACCGGCAACCACTTTCACAATGTCACTTATTATGAAAGCTACTTCGGCAAAATTTCTCAATTAAAAAATTATTTATGCGGCATAACTCTTCGCAAAACTCCTCTTTTGTGAAAGTTAATGCGGTATACTTATAACAATTTCTGCGGCATAACTCTTCACAAAACTCCTCTTTTGTGAAAGTTAATGCGGCATACTTATAACAATTTCTGCGGCATAACTCTTCACAAAACTCCTCTTTTGTGAAAGTTAATGCGGCATACTTATAAAAATTTCTGCGGCATAACTCTTCACAAAACTCTCCTTTTTTGTGAAAGTTATCGCGCCAGAACCTCTCACACACAATAATAACTTAAGATGGACATCCCTAGTGTTCCATCCTTAAGTTAAAACCTGCACATGAATCCATTAGTATGCAATCTATACTACCCGGACTCACCTCTTTCCTTTGCTAGACTAGCTGGATCCTTTTCTCTAGATCGGCTAAGCTTAGACTTGACTTGAGCGTACTAGCTCCTTACTACTTTCACTCACTCACTCTTAGTGTTTAGCTTTACCTTACTTTGGGCGAGAATGGCTTGGAAGAATGGCATCACAGGGGTATTTATAGGCATTCTAAGCAACCAAGCACGCCGGTAGCTGAGTGTCGTCCACCGGGCAATCAAGCCATGCATGCTAACCACGAATCAAAGCTAGTCCATAGCCTTATCTCCTAGGCGTCCTAGCCTTCACCATTGCATCTTATCCCATCTTCTAGCCCCTAGGCTCTTGTGCTGACATACCATTGGCTCTGGACGGATAATGCTCCATAAAACCACTTTTCCTAAGATAAACCTCATCTTTGGGTTTCGTCTTGATACATGGGTGAGCCTTGCATGCTCTCCACGCCCCAGACCTAGGCCATAGCTTGTACCCTAGGCTGCTTAGCCTTATCTCCTTTGACCACTTTTTCAGGACGTGTGCTCTCTTGTGATTCGCTGAGGCTGTGGATCTTATCTTCTGGTAGGATGAGCTAGAGTCAAGAGACTTATCTTCTAGCTAGTAGCCCACGCCATCTCATGCTTAAAAACATGGTTCTTATCCCATAGATAACTCGTTCAAAGGTTATCCATGAC
>JAHZTW010000002.1:97415535-97499297 GCA_020283515.1 Alliaria petiolata
GATGACGAGATAACAGAGTTTGTGAAGCCATATGCCCAGATGCTTCCGTATCTAATCAAATCATTGGCTTCCCCAGCTGACCAATATGCGTTAAGTGTCGATGAATACACAGTTACAAGGTATTTCAGAATTCCACAGAACAAACAAACCGGTGATTGTGGGGTATACGCTATGAAGTATATCGAATGTCTTGCATTAGACATAGATATGAGTGGTGGACGACTATGTGATGAAAACATCGAGGATATCCGGAAAAAGTTTGCAACAGATATGTTTGGGGAAGCCAAACATACTCTTTAGGATTTTTAGATGCATTAACTTTGATTTTGGTTTTGAGATTAGGAACGTACTCTTTCTCATTATTTTTTTTTTCTTTCGATTTAGTTGTATTTTTCTAACTTTCGATTTGCCTTGTGGTTCTTCTAAGGATTTTTCTTCATTTTTTTTCCGATGATCTACATGTGAAACTCATCCCACCAGATCTGCGAACTATTGTCATTAGAATCAAAGAAAAGGCAGGAGTTTAAAACAAAGGAAAACATCAAATTCCAAATCAAAGTTCCACAATTGTGTCCAGCAGAAAATTAAAACAAAAGAAAATATCATATTCCAAAGTCACATCTTGCACGATTGTGTCCGGAACGATGACATCTTGAGCAAACTTGTTTTCGTTTTTTCTTCATATCTTGTTCTCCAAAACCTTGATATCTTCTTTTTACGGGTCTTCCTGGCTTTCTTCGAACATCCGGAGGTAGACATATCTGACGAACAATATCATAAGGTATTTCGCTCATTTCCAAAAGCTCATCAACGGGTCTAATACTCCCTGAATATGCAGCATACAAGTGTGTCTTTGAGTAGTAAGGATGTACTAATAACCCAGGATCTACGCCTTGACTCGATGCAGCCTTAGCAGCATGCTCACAAGGGATCTTATCAATGTTAAACACATGACATGTGCAAGTTATCCGTTCTGTATCAACCAAATAATTATGTGACCCATCACTTACTTGAAACTCATTCTGATTTATAGGTTGCACATCAAAAGTAGACGACAAATCACTCCTTTTATTGACCATCTTTTCAACTTTAGGTGTAAGAGAGGAAGTAAGTTTCCGAGCACTTTCTCAATGATCAAAAAACCATCGCGTGAGTTTATCTCTTATTGCTTCAATCAATGGCAGAATGGGTTGCTCACGAGGTTTTTTGAACACTGAATTTATTGATTCTGTCGAGTTGCTTGTAATAATGTCATACTTGTCTCCTGGAAAATAAGCACGTGACCACAATTGCACATTTGCTTCCTTCAAATAGACGCTCAGCTCCCGACTCTGACGACGGATTTCAGTAAAAATCACATTGAATTCTGCTGTTGTATAAGCTTTTGAGGCTGTCTTGACCAATTGAGCAATCTTTTTTCCTCCAGACTTACTAATGACATTCTTTAGTAGATGATAAGTGCAAATTCCACGATGAGCCAATGGGTACACCTTTCCAATTCCTTTAGCAATGGATAAATTTCTATCAGATATCATTACTAATCTAGGATCATCTGCTACAACAGACTTCAGCTTGGTGAAAAACCACTCCCACGATGCATCATTCTCAGAATCTACTATTCCAAATGCAAGAGGATAAACATGAGAATCGCCATCCTTAGCCGTTGCAACTAGCAAAACGCCCTTATATTTCCCTTTCAAGAAGGTCCCATCAACTACAACAACCTTTCTCATGAATTCGTAACCTTTGGCAGAAGCAGCAAACGAAATAAACAAGTACTTAAATCTTTGATGATCATCAACCTCGAGACATGCTATTGTGCCAGGATTAGCCTTCTTAATCTTGTGGATGTATACTGGGAGTTGAGAATAACAACTTTATGGAGAACCCATTAGCTCCTCACGAGCATGTTCTCTAGATTTCCATATCTTCCAATATTTTGAATCCAGACCATATCGTTTCTTCATAGCTGTACTGATCAGGTCTGGTTTCATATTTAGACCAGCATTTCCATAATTTTCCAAAATAAGCTTACCAATTACTTTGGAAGAAGCTTTCGGTCCACCAATGCTTCTAGAAAGACATGTATGCTTGTCGATGTACTTTGTTACCCAGAAATACTCACATGACGGATTATTCTTCGTAGCTCGAACCATCCATTTGCAGCTTTTGTCTACACACTTGACAACTAACAACTTGGTGTCTGACTTGCTAACACTAATTCTGAATTTGCGTTCAATCGAAAGCATCCGTATACTCCAAGACAGCTCTGCTTTGTTCTTGAACCATTGGCCCTTTTTAATGACCTTTCTATCATGAAAATTAGAAACTTCAACTTCTGTTTCATCATCACTATCTTTTCTATCAATATTCTCAGATGAATTCGCAGTCCTATTCTCCTTGCATTTTCCATAAACCAAAGCAATCTCATGAGAATTTAAAGCTTCATCTTCGTACTGCAGGTTTGCATTTTTGACTGAGATGCAAAGACGAACTGACATCGATTTACACATTTCGCACAAAGTATCCAATTGCCTATCATTAGTCACAAAGACAGGAGGAGTATCCTTGGGCATGTCTCTCAGCATTGTTTCAGGCAACACATAGCTAAGTTCTACCTCATGAACCAACCCATCTATACCAAAATCTTCATGAACCATGTGAACCATATCAGCAAACTTTAGACCTTCCTTAATGATGAATAATTTACCTCCTTTTTTTGTATTCACCACGAAATTCCATGAATTCTTATTGACCTTCCATCCTCCAAAAACTCCAGCTATACACAACATTTTTCTTCATACAAAATAAAAACAAAACCAATTTCAGAATATAAGAATAATCATGATATGGCAACATTGAAGCAAGGTTCATACGATACAATGATTAAGATGTCTTAAGAGAATTGATCACATCACACAAAAGGTTCGAGAAAATTGGTAATTAATTGGAGGAGAACCAAATCTCCGATAATTTTAATCAGATCAAATACATTGGTGTAAGCATATACAAAGAAGCAATCAAATAGATAATCTTTTCAATCAGATCCAGACGTTGGTGTACAAGATGATATCGTAAATTTTTTGCAATGATTTAAGAGGAATTGGAATTTACCTCGGTGTAGAAGACGAGGTGAAGAAGACAATATCTCTATTGATAAACTTTTCAATCAGACGAGCAGAACGAAATTGGAAAAGAAGAATTGCAAGGATTAAAGAGATGAATCGGAATGTGAAACTAAAAAGATGGCGGTGAAGAGCAGAGAAAGAAATGATTGCAAAATATGTAGAAGACGATGATATCGTAAGGTTTTTTGGTTTTTCTCTCGGCTTGCCAAAATTAATAACAAAATATTTTAATAGAATATTCAGTTTTAATTTATAAATAAAATGAATTCAAAATAGATATCATTCAGTTTTAAAAGATTTATTTTGTATTTATATAATAAAAATTAAAATTATTATAAACTCATAATAAGGTTAATTTAGTCATTTTATATATATGTAAATATAATTTTTTTTTAAATTTAAGAGTGGTGTAGTTTTCAAATTACAATTCTTAATTAGGGTATTTTCCCAAATTTTCTCTTAAAAAATCTATACACGGGCCGAGGGCTATATTGCGGATTGACTCGGACTTTGAGGTTTGACCGTGTGTTGACTGGTACTTCATGGGTTGATTTGCATTTTTCGAGAGTCGAGGGTAGAGTTGCAAAAAAAAAACACATTCGAGGGTTTATTTGCAGAAAACCCTTAATAATAACATTATATAAATATTTAATAATAAAAAATAATGAAAAATGTTACAGATTTTAATAAAAATTGAAGATAAAAAAACCATTAACCAGGATTTTAAAATACTTTTTTAGATAAAAATTATAAATATGATAACTAAATAAACTGAAAAATATTAAAAATATATAATAATTTATCTAAATTTTATGGTTGGCTTGCACATGCGTGCAAGTATAATTGTTTGTTTTTTTATAGACATAAATAGTTGTAATATTTAAATATTGATTAATTTTCTTATATATTATGTAAACGTTATATTTTTATACATATACAGTTTTAGTGTTTAACAATAATCACACAAATGTTTCATATCGTTTTGTGTCTTTTGAAACTGCTTTATTTTTTAAAATATTAATTTTTTTACCGTTTACAGTGACATATAATTGCAAATGTAAAAGTTATATTAAATAATAATTAAATTCTTGTAATATGTCTTGAATATTATTTATACTATGCTTTCTTTTTTCCTTACACAATATAATTTTGCCAATACATATATTTTAAGTATATATTTTTCTTTGATCTATTGCTAATTAAACCAAAATGACTTTTACAATTTTTACTTATCCTAAGAGCGGATAGATGGTTGGCCCGCACATTCGTGCGTACCAACCACATCACTGCTCTTATAGGACATATAGAGAATTAAAAAGATATATAAATTGTTAAATAACTAATATTAATTAAATTTGGACTGTATCGAGGTTAACAAAATGCATGCACGATAAGTTCGCATGCGACTTTGACTTTTGCATAATTAATATTTATATCCACACACATATTTGTGGAAAAACCGAAGTATATCTTTTATGTATTAAAAAAAAATAACAAAGTATATGTTTTGTAATATATATTTTTATAATGTATAGTTATATTTTAAAAAAAAAAATACGTATATTTATGCATATAAGTAGGAGATAAAATAAGTGAATTGTAATATTTAGGTGTTGTTGACTTTTTTTTTATATTCTCCGCAAACGTTATGTTTTTACATGATGCAGTTTTTTGCGTTTAAGAACAATCACGAAAACCTTTTCTATCGTTTTTTATTTAATCAAAATTGCTTATTTTCAGCATTTTATGATATATGGTTTCAAATTAAAATTTATATTAAATATTAACAAAAATTATAAAATTTGCTTTCTTAAGATTTTTAAATAATTCTGTGAAACAAAGCACAAGAGTGTTACGAAAAAACAAAACTGTAGAGATTTATTTTTATTTTTATTTCTACTTTTTATTCATATTTTTTATCTTATTATAATTTTATTTTTCATCCGGTTACATTTTATTTTATTTATGATCTCAAATTCTCGATCTACAATGAGACTGTAAATGAATATGATATAAACTTTTTATTTATTTAAAAAAGGATAAAAATGATATACTATCCTGTTTGATAATATATTATCATTTTTTATATAAAAATATAATATATATTGGTTGTAAAATTTTCGTAATCATATTTTATGCAATTTATTATGAATATATGTAAACCAAATTGAAATCATAGTAATTATTATTTTCTGTTAATTTAAATTTATTAATTTTAGTGTACTAATCTAGTGTATTCATGTTTTAATTTTATAATTTATTTCATTTTAATTCAACCAATCAAAACATTTCGTTTATTTAAGAAAATTTGACATGTCACATTTACATGTCATCATTAGAATGTACAAGTCAATATTTTCATTAAAAGTGATTCTCAAATAATAAGAAGTAGAATATTATACAAAATATGTAAAATATCACCATTTTATTTTTTGGTAATTTTCTTAGTTTTGCCACAATTCTGTATCATTTCACCTAATACCCTTTTGATTTATGATCAATACATTTTAAATATGTATAATTTTTAAAGAAAAATAAAAAAATAAAAACTTTTTAGAAATAAACTAAATAAGCAAAATAAATCTAACTTTATAATAAAATAAATAGAGAAATGGAATAATTATTCATATATACCATTACATAACTAACATTGGGGCTGTAATTATAAATTAAGTGACATATAGACTATTCCACTGCATATCCATAGTTACAGTTTAAAAAAAAATTATTTTGATTGTGATGGCTAGATAAAACAACAAAAACAGATTTGTTGAAAACTATCCCATTTCGAAAATGTTGAGGAATGCATAAGATTTATTATTCCATGAATAATATAGCATTTTATTTCACTTGATTTATTATCCTATTTATTTTTATTTTATTTATCCAACGAAGATTTTATCCTATAATTTCAAATTTATCTTTCTTTTTCAAAATAATGATTTTAATTTAATGTTTCTTCAATTTAATATTGAATCTATGCCTAATTGAGTCTTAAATTTGACTGAAAAATATGGCAACAATAAACATTCGGTTCATTCGGTCAAAGTACCAAAACAGCCATATTATTAACACTCACAGCTTCAATATATTTTCATATTTCCATATTTCTAGACAAAATCTGACATTAATTAAAATCTAAACTAAAAAAAAATAAAAGGAAAATGATTAAAAAAAAAAAAAATACGCAAAACAAAACAAAACAATAACCAACAAATAATCTTTTAAGAGGAAAATAGAGAGAGAGAGAGAGAGAAAGAGAGAGGCGTGCCCTCCACGCCCTAATGGTTTTGTTTGTTTTACTATTTTGAAATCTTTGTATGATGATGATTTTCTCTTCTGTCTCTTTTCTGAATTCTTTCTTCTCATTGTTCGTTTTTGTTTTCTGTCAATCGTAAAATATGATCTTCAACATAATCTAAAGATTAGGCTTCATTAATCTCTCTTCAAAGTAATTCTCCAGAAGATTCGTCTCGCATTTTGTTGCATTTTTTATGAAGGTACGGCGTCAAACTCCATCATCAAAAACTCGCGTTCTCATTCGTTATTTTGATTAGCGTTGTTCAGATTAATTACTCCTAAGATTTCGATTTAGCGAGAATCATCTTATTTGAATCTAATGATCTGAACATTAATTAGAATCTTGAATACATTTTTCTAATTAATTGCAGTTGCGTGACAATGACCGATGATGATAAAGTTTCCAATGACCTTTGTTTACTTCCTGATCTCAATGACGATTCCTCCTCTACGCCTATCAATAGTATCGAATTCGATTCATCCATTCTTGATCTCATAAACTTGGAAGATGGAGGAGAGACACCAAATCTCCTTCCAGAACACAATCCGTTTCTTGAATCTGTAAATGTACCTCAAGAAGAAGAAGAAGATCCACATTTTGTTGTTGAAGCAGAGTCACCAAAGGTGTATATTGCACCAAGAGTCATGATAAACCATCAAGACTCGTTTTCACTAGACTCTCGAACCGACTGCATCGAAGATGCGAGGATTAGTTTGCCAGACTCACCTAGAGGCATCCAAGATCTTGGTCTCCCTCGTCTTAGAGTTCCTGGCTCACCAAGAGCTTTTGTGCTTCCGAGAACATCTGGATCACCGCGTTTCGGGTCACCCACGAGTCCTGTTTTGATCGATACCGCCGCGCCGTTCGAATCGGTCAAGGAAGCAGTTTCCAAGTTTGGAGGGATCACAGATTGGAAAGCTCACAAAATTCAGACAATAGAGGTAAAAAAAAAAGCTTTTGGTTCTTGACTTTTTGCCACTCCATCCGTAGCCTTGACCCACACGGCACTACTCGAACGAACCATACCCTCTTGGATCTTTTGGTTAATTATTTTTCCTGTTCAATTTGCCATTTGTGATGGATTTTATGATTGTCTCCAGAGACGTAAGACGGTGGATCAAGAGCTTGAGAAGATACAGGAGGATATGCCTGAGTACAAGAAACAAGCGGTTGTAGCGGAAGAGGCGAAGCAGCAGGTGGTGATGGAGCTAGAGAGGACAAGGAGTGTCGTCGAAGAGCTAAAACTCGAGCTAGAAAAGGCCGAGAAAGAGGAGCAACAAGCGAAACAAGACTCTGATCTCGCGAAGCTGCGTGTTGAGGAAATGGAGCAAGGGATAGCCGACGAGGCGAGTGTCGCGGCCAAAACGCAGCTCGAGGTGGCTAAAGAGAGGCATTTGTCAGCGGTTTCTGAGCTAGGAAATGTAAGAGAAGAGATAGGAATGGTCTCTAGCGAGTATGAATCTTTGTTGAAGGAAAAAGATTCGGCTGCGAAGAAAGCAGAGGACTCTGTTTTGGAAGCTAAAGATGTAGAGAAACAGATGACAGGTTTGACGATAGAGGTGATTGCCACCAAGGAGTTATTGGAGTCAGCGCACGCCGCTCATCTTGAAGCCGAAGAAAAGAGACTTGAGGCAGCCGTGGCTCGGGAACAGGACGTTTATAACCGGGAGAAGGAACTGAAAATGGTGGAAGACGAGATCAAGAGGCTTAGACAAGAGATTCATGCGGCGGATGATGTGAAAATCAAACTAGAGACTGCTTCTATACTACAGCAAGATTTGAGGGCCGAAATAACGGCTTACAGAGACTCAAACGATATGGGAAAGAGAAACAACAGTGACATACAAGCAGCGGTTGATTCCGCGAGGAAGGAGCTTGAAGAAGTTAAATCCAACATCGAGAAAGCGATTTCCGAGGTGAAAATGTTGAAGATAATTGTCGGATCATTGCAGTCTGAACTTGAAAGAGAGAAGAAAGATCTATCAGAAACCAAACAGAGAGAAGCTCGTTCGATTCAGAGCAACAGCGAAGAAGCAAGAGAGGAGAGATGCGAAGAAATAGCCAAGAAGTTGCAAGAAGCGAGCAGGGAAGCAGAGGAGGCAAAGTCACTTGCCTTAGCTGCTCGAGAGGAGCTGAGAAAAGCGAAGGAAGAGTCAGATCAAGCGAAAACAGGAGTCTCTGCAATAGAAAGTCAGTTAATGGAGGCGAAAAAGGAAATGGAAGCCGCAAAAGCTTCTGAGAAGTTGGCCTTAGCTGCGATAAAAGCGTTGCAAGAGACACAAAGTGCTAATATGATTGAGGACATTAGTAGTTCACCAAGAAGCATAACAATTTCGGTGGAGGAATATTATGAGCTAAGCAAGCAGGCACATGAGGTAGAGGAGGCAGCCAACAGAAAACTAGCGGAGATCGTCTCTCAGATCGAGGTGGCCAAGGAAGAGGAATCAAGAATCTTGGAAAATCTTGAGGAAGTGAACAGAGAAACATCTTCTAGAAAGAAAGAGTTACAAGAAGCAATGAAGAAAGTCGAAAAGGCTAGAGATGGGAAGGTAGGTACGGATCCCGAGCTGCGAAAATGGAGCTCGGAAAACGGGAATAGGAGCCCCGAGGGAGGTAAAAAGGAGAATCATGACTTAAGCAAGTCGAAATCGGCTTTACATTCAGCAAGAACATTTGCATTAGGTGAACAAGGAAGCAGCAATGTTGGAGATAGTAGTAACGTGACACCTGAAACAAAGAAGAAGAAGAAGAGGTTTTCTTTGCTGCCTAAAGTCTTCATGTTCTTGTCAAGGAAGAAATCGAACAAGTGAATCCAGTTTCTTACAGGAAGGTATTATCATCCTTTTTTTTCGACATATTCAATTTGTTGTATCTCGTTATGAAAATGGAAAACAGAGTATCTGAATTTCATAAACTTTTGTTGGTTAGAATTGTTGTACTCTTAAATGAAATAAAAGGTGATTGATACATTTGCCTAAGAAGCAGAGGTGAAGAGGGTTTGAATGATGGTCGTATGCCACGGATTCGAGAGATGCTCGATAAGGTTATCGATAGGACCAGTGTGAGTCACAGAGGCTTGAACGAAGAATCCTAACATCGCCATCATCGCTAAACGACCTGTTTAAAAAACAATCAATGTCACACAAAGTCTATGAGTATGAGGTAAAATCAAAGTATAATTTACCGTTCTTGATCTCCTTAAGCTTCCAGTCATGAGCGTTTTCGATATCCTTCGCAAGGCCTATGGGATTCAGAAGCGGTCCTCCGGGATATCTAAGCCAAAATCAAGAACGGCAATGGCCAAAATCAAGAACGATAATAGCCAAAATCAAGAACGAAGTCCTTGAATTCTACACAATGTAGACACAGAGTAAAAAAGTAGGATCATAGAAGAAAAAACTACCCGGGCTCGAGCCCTTCGAGTGCTGCTTCAAGTCCAAAGAAAGTTCCTTCTTTAGCTTGAGAACCCGGAGAGACGAAATCCATATACCTTTTGGTCTCAGCAAACCTGTGAAACAACAAAAAACAGAATCATCTATTAACAATGGAGAGATTAAGATACATAGATGATGAGTTTTATAATACTTACCCCATAAGTAGAAACTGTACAACTATGAGAGTTTTTGTGCTGGCAAAATCGAATTTCATTGCTCCAGCTTCATACCAAACCGGTAAATTGCTAATCCCTGTGATACGAAGCAGCTATATGAAAAAAACCAAAAACAAAAGCTTCTTGATTAGCCATTTTCTTTGTGTGATTTTCAACATTTTTCAAGAATTGAGGAAAGTGATGAAAGATTATTACATCGGTGAAGAGTATTCCTGCAACACCGAGCATGGCGAAACGAGAGTGAACAAGCTCTGCTTGAACATACCATTTCAAGCTTTTCGGATCCTCTCCTAACCCAAGCGGGTCAAACCCGTAATCTCCAGCTAACCTTTTTTTTTTTTCAAGAAACAAAAAAAAAAAAGATTTGGTTTTTGGGAACCAAGAAAGCTTTTTTTTATGTGTAAAGAAGACAAAAACGGAAAACTCACTTTCCGTCGAGGTAAGGAGGAGGGTCGAGACCAGGTAGCCACGTGGCACGTTGTTCTACAGCAACCGTTGGATTGACGCTTCGTCCTGTTACGGCTCCAACAGATGAGATTCTTCGTCTGGTGATTACGGCTGAGGAGTCTCGGCGGCGACGGAGAAGAAATCCTCCGGCGATTCCTCCTCGTAAAACGACTGACATTTTCTCTTTTTTTTTTCCTCGGCTCTGACACTGTTATCTGCGATTGAAGCTGAAGCAGAACATTGTCCACATAAAATAATATATATATATATATATATATATATATATATATATATATACATATTTAAAACTGTAGAGAAAAACTCCGAAGAATGTGAATCGTTGGATTTAAGATCAGTTTGAATCTGTATGGTAACGGGTGATGCTTACTGAGTTGGCATATTGAATCTGAGGAATTGATACAGCTGGCTATCTTAATGTTGGAACGATCCTTTTCTCATTGAACATTGTATTGAGGATATTTTTTTGGTTCTTGAATTGCTAAGAAAATATTTGACTCTTGAGTTCCTTCGTGAGATAAACACGGAACTCTCATATGTTCACTCTGAGTTGAGATATTGTAGAGGTCAGTACAATGGCCAAGTTTATTAGGGAGTGGTTAACAATGTGTCTGATGAGCAATCAAATCTCGGGACAAAAGATTTGGCTTTTCAGATTGCATTATTTAAAGGCATTGTAAGTCACGTTTGTAGTTATTTATGTTCCTTGTTGATCAAATTTCTTTGTCTTCTTTATAAGGAGTTTAAATTAGAAAGTAAAAGTTCAATTTATGTGTGCTGTGAGTTATCAGTATTAGGATTTGTCTCAAACTACAAGTTTTATCACATTTTCTGCTTTTTCATTCTCTATTCTTGCTATATGTGCATTCAGATGATCAACAAGTTGTGTAAAGTGGATATTTATGGTACTTATTCATGACATTGATGACTTTAACTTGTGGCAGATTGAAGCGCAATCAAAACTCAAGACAAAATATTTGGTTCGTCATATTGCATTTTTAAAAGGCATTGTAAGTCACTCTTGGAGTTTTTTTGTACCTCGTTGACCAAATTTCTTTGTCTCTTTTAAGGAGTTTAGATTAGAAAGTAAAAGTTCGATTTATATGTGTGATGTGAGCTATCAGTATTTGGATTTGTCTCTTGCTACAAGTTTTATCAGATTATCTGCTTTTTCATTCTCTATTCTTGCTATGTGTGCATTCAAAGCGGATATTTGTGGTACTTATTCATGACATTGATAACTTTAACTTGTGGCAGATAGAAGAAAATACACAGGCTGAAGCTGCTCAAGGTTGCATATCGAGCTCTGATGCTTTCAATATCCGATTCGAGAATCAGGTCAATCATACTCTCTGACTTATGTATATTTACCTCTTTATTTATTGGCAAAAGGAACCATCCATATCCTTTTTTTTATCATAGTGGTGACTTCAAAATTGCTACTATCTTACATAGTCGTTTGAAATTTTTCAGTTCTGTATGAGACATAATCTGAAACAATAAATAACTTTGTCGCTTTTGGGTTTCTTAATCAGATAATCATGCACTCTTGAGTTATATTCTTCGTGTGTTGTATCATATAAAATGTATCACCGCTGTTTATGTTTGTTGGATTATAATGAAAAATGAATCTCAAATTTCTTAGCATTTTCTTTGTTTTTTTGTCTTGTTGGTAACGAATACCTATTCCTTTGTGGCCAAATTATTAGTATTCATACATATGGTTGAACTATACAAATTCAGTCTCTTTGTTACGGTTGACAGATCTTGTGTTAATTCCCGTTTCTTCATCACCTCTTAGGAACTTTTCATATATCCATAAAAAAATAGCTAAAACCCTCTCTTTGTAAACCCAAATTCTCCCTTTTTTTGAAAACAAATTCATTCTCTGAAGATATTTAGTAATTTCTAGTTAGGGTCTTTTGGAGAGTTTGTGTTTACAAGGAGATCTTCGCCATTGTTAAATCTCCTCTTTTTTTTTCCTTTTTTTAAGATGCGTTAGATGTGTGTGTTTCTGAAGATATTTAGTAATTTGTGGTAAGGGTTTTTTGGAGGTTGTGTTTACAAAGAGATCTTCGCCTTTGTTAAAGCTCATCATTTTTCTTCCTTTTTTGAGATGCGTTAGAAGTTTGGTGTTTCTTAAGATGTTTAGTGATTTGTGATTATGCTTTTTTGGAGGGTTTGCGCTTACAATGAGATATGCTGCTTTTTCGTGTGTGTTTATTGAGGAAAAAAAAATCCAAACTCTTGTTTTAATCGGTTTTTTTTGGGATTTTGCATTCTCTCATTTGGCAGAGGATAGTATAGAGATTGCTTCGACTAACATTGTAAAAATACTACTGGATTTTCAAAGAGAGGGTTTTAGCTATTTTTTTAATGGATATATGAAAAGTTCCCAAAAGGTGATAAAGAAACGAAAATTTCTGTAAATATTAGGATTTTATTAATGGGTAGGTTAAATATTTTATGAATCAAATATTTAACCAGGTTAAACATAGAAGAATAATACACTTACTTGTTCTTTTAGGATCGGATTTTAGAACAAGACGTGGAGGTACTCGTGAACTTGTCTTCTTTTTCTTGTATTTCCCATGCGTAATAGTAAGCTTAATATTCATTTGGAGATTGTAATATTTGTAAACGGTAGTAATTAATATGCCACGAGTAAGTATCAAAGTTTCAACTTTAACAATTAATATTAAACAAAACCTCATAATAATATATCGTTTTCAACTGCACAAAAGTCGTTCAAGTGACCTAGTATCAAGAAAGTTAGATAAATTTACATGTGGAAGCGATATTTATGAACTTACGTTAAGGATTAATGATCTTAATTATCAATAAAACAATCTCAATAATTTATTGGATTAATTGAGTGAATTGACTAAAATTTGTGATCACTTAAATAATGAAATTAAAGAATATCTTAAAACTCTTATCTCAGCCAAGGAGGGAGGACATTCAGTTTTCTGAGAAGTTGTTTTATTATTTATGATGCAAAGAAGAATCTTGACAGAAGAGAAAACTTATGGTTTGCATTTTCAGAACAGCCGATGAGGTTTTCTCTGTGAGAGTTTTTTTCTAGCCACAAAATTGTGTTGTGAGCCAGAAAAAAACGACACCCAAAGAGAAGCAACACACAAGCGGGTGAAAAAGCCATATCTTTGGATGTTGGGGAAAAAAGATAAGTACACTGTGAAAGATCTGTTGAAACTGCTGGAAACTAATGGAGAAGCTATGACAGTTGAAGAGAGGCTTTCTCTTGTAGCTGCAATCTTGACAGAGGGGATAATAATCGCTGACAATCCAACACACATAGTCCTGCGAGTGAGGTTGCAAAATTTTCTGAACTTTGATACTTACTCGTCGCATCTTTGGGGAAAGATAGGATATGAGGTCCTATCGATTAGTATACGCAGGATGAATGCATATACATGGGCAAAAAGTCAGTATGAAGTAAAAGGATTCATATGGGCAATCACCTTGTGGACTTTGTCTGATGTGCCTTTGCTAGGTACTACATTTGCAACTTGTCTTGAAACAACTTGGTCTGATGGACCTTTTTGTTTACATTAGAAATCAACCCGGGCTCCAAGGATTTCAGAAGTTTTACATGTGGATAAGCAATCGAATGTGAGAGATTTTTAATATTGTTTGCTACGGTTTAAAGCTTTTTAAATGGATTTGTTTTGCGTTTGCAGGTTTTGGTCCATGCTGTTGTTGGAGATCAAAAAAAATACAAACACTTGATTCCACCACCAAATCCTAACGACAAAGACTTTGAAGAGGTTGTGAAACTAGTGAATCAAGGCTATAGGTTGAGCAGAACCGACTGGATAAACAAAACGGTAGATGTTGTTATTGCATCTGAAAAATAGCTAGGGACACAACACGCAAGAAAGGCATAGCATATAACACCCCGTGAGACTTCTCCTATGACTGACAGTCAGAAACTTGACAAGGTAATCGAGATGATTGAGAGCTTGAAAAGCAAAGTGGAGGTCATAGAGGATGTTCTAGGGATTGAAGCAGACAAAGATGTGAATTACAGAGAAGAAGAGGTAAAAGGGCAACTATTAAACCCATCTAAAATTCATTAATCTTTGAGGCTTTGACAATACATTGTATGATTCTTTTTATAGACAAATCATCCTGGAGATGGTGCGCCTGTAGATGTTAGCAATGCAATATCTTAGTTCAAAAACACAACATCAAACAAAATTCATTCAATAATAATTATTGGATACAATATTAGGAGGGGTATTGAATGATGGGAAATATGAATGCTTAGCATTTTTTAACATGAAGATTGAACGTTAGAAGTAGTCACTATTAGCTGACACTGTTCAAGTGTTATTTGACGAGAGAACCCCTACATACACAGTCTACGTTATCGACAACGAAATCGAGAATGTCAAAATGTGGGGTCCTGAAATTAAAATAAATGTCAGAAAACAGATATTAATTAGATTTTATGGCAAAATGTAATAGTTTTTTAATAGGAGAGAGAACGAGAGTGGGCAAATGAAATGTCCCTCATTTAGGACAACCGAGAATATCTCTCAAAAAACGTGTTAGGGTCCATTTATTATAAACTGGCTAAAGAAGACGCCTCAGGCGACTGGAAGAAGAAAAACGAAGAGTGTAAAAAATCAAAAGTGCAGAGGTAAACTGTTTTTCAGTGCTTGCATCTTCGATAATTTTTTTTTGTAATTTGCAGTAAATTACAAAAGTCGTTGCTTATGATTAACTGCAACTTACCATGGGCGTTTCTCGTCGTAGATGGGAGATTTGGAGATTCCGCCGAGAATCCTCGCTGCTGGGCAAAAGAGTCAATATTTACCAAAAAATGACAATTATCAACGATATTAAAGAAGCTTTGAACGAAGATGAGCTTGGATTTATCAAAGAATCGTCTTTGGGAAAACTGCTGGATATTCCCTCTAAACTGGCGTGGTCTAGGAGTTTTGGGTTGTTTTTGCTATCTAGGCAGCTCGAAGTTGCGAGAGAGAACAAAATTTGGGTGTTGTTTTCTGGTACACCAATTAGATTCTCCCACATAGAATTCAAGATTGTTACCGGTCTTCCCTGTGGTAAGTATCCGGCCGGTGAGAAGAAGAAGAGAAAAGGTACATCGGACGTCAAACAACGTATTACGGCACCCTCTTTGGTTAGGAAGAACACGTGACATTGGAGAGGGTACTACAGTTACTCCAAAAGAAGACGGTCGGCGAGATGATGACGAGGATAAGCTACGCTTGACTCGCCCTGATTGATGGTATTTTGGTGCCTACCACCCACTATCCAAGGACCAAAATTATTAAGGAGCACGCAGAAGTGATTGAAGATCTCGACACCTTCTTATCGTACCCATGGGGGAGGGTATCATTCGAGATGATGATGACATCGATAAAAGAGAGGGACCTAGGGCAGTTAGCCACCGCTAATATTGTGGCTGTTCAAGGATTTTTCTACGCGTTTCATCTAGTAGTCTTTGAGGCAGTCCCGGAAATTGAGGAAGACAAGTCATCCGCAGATGAGGTTGAGGCTGACGGGGAGGAAGATGCAATTCCTAAACAAAAGCTCTGTGTTCAATTAAACCTGAATCATGCTAAAGTGCTTGCTGGTGATTGCGAGGTACATTAAATGTCAATCAGTAGTTTCATGTAAGATAATTATGTCTTTTTAAGATGCCAATTGTGAGGAATAATGCATATTTTTAGTCAAGTGTAGTTTTCATTTTAAGTAGATTGTTTATCATATGCAATCTATATGGTATTCCATGTCACTTAGCTACCAGGACAACGAAGTCACCATTGTTAGCTTCTTTCACTGTAAATAATTATCGTAGTCACCATTGTTAGCTTCTTTCACTGTAAATAATTATCGCCCCATACAAAAAAAAATTGTTATCGAAATCAGATTGGTTTAGATGCAATTGCATTGCCGAAGAAATGTAGCTGTTAACTTAGTTATGGTCGTAATATGGAGTATTTGAGGGCTTTGTTTAGATCTTTAACTTTGTTAGCATATAAAATCACATCATTTTGCAATGTTTACGTCATGTATACCATGTAAGTTATTTAACTTTGCCTCCACTATCGCTTTCTTGGCAGGTTCAGGTAGAGCCTATAATATGCCAGGGACTGGAATTTGATTTGGAGGTTGAGGACCCCTCGTGGTCAGACGAAGAAGAAGATGTGAAGGTGGACAACATGGTCAGACTAGTTAAGGAAGGGCTCAAGTTCATAAACGAAATGTTAGGCAAAGGGCATAAATTGACGGAAATGGTTGTTCAGGTGAAAAGAAAAAGAGGGGCTAAGTCCAAGACAACTCACAGAAGAAGAGGGTCTAACAAGTCAAGGAAGCCAGCAAGGACTATAAAATACAGGGACTCATAAAGATTCTCAAGATGTGGGCGAAAGTGGTGGTGTCAACATCGATCCCATGGGCGAGAAACTACAAAATCACCAAGAGTCATAAGATGTGGGTGGAAGTGCGGGTGTGAACATCGATCCTATGGCCTTCTCGAGGTGAAAGTAGGGATCGCCGTGGGTAAGTAGGAATTCAACGAGAGGCTTATCGCATATATTGGTGATTGGTTTCGCAAACACACAATCGTCGAGCAAACAACCATTGTTGGCGAAGATGAGGAGGCGGAAGATAGTGGGGATGAGGAGGGAACATAAGATAGCCAGGATGGTGACACTCATTTCCCAGAGGCCCCATCGAATGGTGCAACAAACATGTCAGATGTTGGACACGGCAGATCGCAGGAGACGCTGTTTGTGAACAAGATTGCACGTTCATATCTTCACCCAACTGATACGGTATGTCATTCAACCACTTTTCGAATTTATACATTCCCCTATTTTTTATAGCATAGTTAGTTGATTGTACCCTCATCACAACCAGGTTGCGAGTACCGTAATGGAGAAGGATGGCGGTCTTTCTCCCAAACGAACATATGCAGAGAGCGATAATGATGTATAGTTTTGTTCACTAAGTGGTTTAGCTGTCATTTGTTACTGCACAAACATAAAGAGATATAAACGACTGTTATTTTATGCTTTTGCAGGGTCCAAGCAATAACGACTCAACTTCCACCAGATGTCGAGTAACCGATAATCAGGCTGAGGATCTAATGAATAACGGAGTTGCTACCGAGACAACGATATTGTTTGATTAGAATATATTGGTAATCGTAATATCGATAACATAAGTGTTAGCGGCCTATATAGAAAAAAGATGTGGCAAACAAAGCAACTAAAGATGGAGGAGACGGAAGTCCCCAAAAGGATATGCCCTTACAAATGGGTTCGACTGAGATGGTAACACACGAACACTACTATTCTGTTTTAGTGTAGTCTATTATGGTGGTGTGATTTTGAATCTGCTGGTATTGGATTTTAGGAGCCATCCGATGGGGCTAAAAGCCTTGATCATGTATCAAATGTGAACGTTAACGTTAACGTTATATGACCTGGCCCAGGATTAACAAAGTCGTTATATTTTCAGGCAACATTTGGAAATGTTGACGAAGAAGAGGTGGGCGGTGTGAGATCCGAAAACCAGGTAACATATAAATTATAGAAGTAATGTTATTGTTAAAAGTAATCGTGGAACTAAATACTATAACAATGAAAGTGTTAGCGACATTCATTGAATGTTTTGAGATTGGATAACAATAATTGTTGCTTGTAACTTACATGTATCAGAGTTTCTATATTCTATTGGTCTAACCCAAAAACTACAGGTAGCCACTGAACCCTCGACCAATGAGGAGGGCCCATAAACTATTCTTCCAGTACCAACAAAACTTCTGACCTGGAAGAGCGAGTGCGCTATGACGGTTTCCTCCAGGCTGGATGACCGGATTTATTGTGCCAAACGCACAAAGTTGGGTAATATGGCTCATGCCCCAAAGACACTTGCAGAAGACAATGAAGTTGGTGGAGGGGTATGTTGATTTTTTAACTTAATTGGGTTCTAACTAAACTAAACATTTAATTCATACTCCTAATAGAATTCATGTATGTTTTGTTCTAGCCTTATTAAGATCGCCAATTCGATGTCACTGGCCGTGAAAGACATAACCGATTTACTTGGTAGACATAAATTTGTTTCAGGTTATGGACGCCTTCAACACGTTTGCCAGACACCGTCTCCGGTCTAATCATATTGGAGGGTAGCTAAACTCAGGGTTGAGGTTCTGGACACCAAATTTATATATCAGCTGAGTAGACAAACCCAAAGTTTACGAAAACTAATAATCGGGATGAGTTCCAGTTTACCAAAAGCGTTGTCGAAGCGGTAAAAGGGTGGGGTGATGATGACCGAGTACAGTTGTATGAGGAGGGGTATGTGCTTTAAATTCCATTCAATTTGGAGAAGATCCATTGGGTTATTCTGGTTATCGACCTGGTGCCTGCTAAGATCATGGTGCTTAACTGCAACATCAACCTCTGAGTCGATGCAACCTTGTTCATAGATCTTACCCAAATTGCAGGCATGCTGCCTTACATATTCAAGCAGGTAGCGGCTAATCCCATTATGAGCCAAGTAGAGAGCACCCAATTTTCTATTGAGATGGCGCGAGGTACACCCCAGGTTGTGTCAAGTCACAATGCAGGGTTAATGTCCATTTTCCTCTTACAAGCACACGCTGTTGGTAAAATTAAGGAATGCAGGAAGTTTGCTCCCGCATCGCTGATAGGGTTCAGGTTTTACCCTAATAAAACTACTGTAAGTGCACAGCAAATGCAATCGTAGTATAAGGGGTATCGAAATCCCAAGGGAAGTAGATGCTACTCTAAGGTTTCTAAATTCAGATTATGCTAGGTAAAAAGATTAAATTTAAAAGATAGAGGGCAATTTAAAAGACTTTGTAAATTCAGGAGACAAAACGCTAGGTTCAGGAAAATTCTCAGGTGATCTAAATTTCAGGTCTAGACAGAATGTTAGGAATAATGAAGATCTGTTCTTAAACTCGAAACACAACAATAAAATCAACCAACTCTCGCTGCGAAGACTTTCTATGTCTAAACCCTAGAATTACAAATCTATTTGCAAATTCTAACAATTCAAACAAGCATTAAAGTTCAGGTTTGATTGTTCACAAAATCCTTAAACCAAATCTCTTTGCGAATAGGTATTTTGCTCATCTAACATTAGTTCAGGCAATCAATAATACTCTCGCATCTATTAATTAACCTAAGATCAGATTCTAGGTCATGAAGCTAAAATAAGCATTAAACACAAATCCAGATGAAGAACTCTAATGATTTTATCCTAACAATTTAATTCGACCTAACAATTCATTGATCACCTTTGAAAGACCCTAAACCTAACAAGCAAACTACTCAGACATGATTAATGAAACAGAAATCATAATTTGAATAGAAAGCATGAAAGAAATCAATAAAAGAAGATAAAGGGGTTCAAAATCTCAAGAACAAAGTATAAGATCTCTCTCCCCAAAAACTCTCTAAAATCTCTCTCTAAAATTATTGTGTAGCCTAAACAATGGCTGAAAAACTATATTTATATGTAAACTCGCGTCAGGGGCAATCTTGTAAATAATGGAATCTTCAAGTGATTTCATTTTTCTGATGGAAGTCCGAAGAATGCGTCGGTTTCGTCTGGTGTCGATCGACACCTTGCGTGTGAATCCACTCTTTCGACTTCATCACTTCGGTTGCTTCTCCAAAATGCTCCAATTAGTTCCAGAATCTCCAACTTTGCTCCAAACGTAGTCTAACATGTAAAAGACTCAAATAGACTCGAAAATAGTATAAAGACTCTATAAAAACACTTATATCATGGTCCAAAAATGGGTAAAAACCATGATATATCAACTCCCCCAGACTTAGCCTTTGCTTGCCCTCAAGCAAAACAGAAACTAAATATAGAGTCGAAGTTTGAAAACCGAAATATCCAGCTAACCTTCAGAACGGCACAACTCGTTAACACTCTTGAATCCACATGCAGTAGAGCCAACCTTAGGTAATGTTTCAGTGTACTTACCACAAGCTTAGCAATCTCCCAGTTTGAATCTAGATCCTTTCCTTGATAATATTTTGAACTCTAACAGTGGTATTTCCACATAACTTTACAGATTCTTTGCCCTTCCTTAGTGCCTGAACAAGATATTCTTCATATAGCTCTCCTATTTTCTCTTCCCTTAGTCAACTTCTACCCATTTTCAGGGTGTTCTAAGATCTTTTCATTGACTCTTCTTTTTCTTATGAAACTTCTGGAAATAGTGCTACTCTCTACTTGTGTTCCTTGTGAGGAGACGAGTTCAAGAGCATCACTAATGTTGTTCCTTTGAGGAGACATGCTCATGACAAAGGCACTATTCCCAGACTTAAACTCTTTTTCTTTCTTTTCTCAAGGGAAGATCAAGGAGAGACTGCAATGGTCTATCTGTTCAGACTGAAAGAGGAATCAAGTTCTGCGCATACCCAGTTCTTATAAGGGGATCTGAACTCGCCCTGTTAGACTGATTCCACTTTCAGCTTTCTACTTAGTAAGACCTGCAATCAACTCTTATAGCAATGGTTCTTTCAAGTGTCAATATTCTGTGGTTAGTCCCTAGAAAAACTGAAAGTTCCAACTGATTTTGACTCAATAAAACAAATTTTTGAAAACTTTTTTGACTCTCAAAACAAAACACAAAGTCAGTAATCACCTCCACTAGAATTAAACAACATTGTCCCCAGTGTTATCAAGCCCGGAGTTGGTTAAAAGAAAGATTAGAAACAACTTAAAAGACCAGATAGAAGACTTACATTCGTCTGCGCGTGGTGTCTCTGAGTTGAGTCCAATGTCGCCTTTTTTAACTGACTGAAACTATGACTTAATTAAAAAAACAAAACGAAAATAAAAAGAAAAACGTACCTAACAGTGGGTTGCCTCGCACTCAGCGCTCGTTTTCAGTCATTAGCTTGACTGTGTCGGGGTTCAGACGTCTGGTGGATCAGAGGGTGACATCGAATGTTTCCCAGACGAATGTCTTCTCATCCAAGGTGGTGTATAGGCAGTAGGTGCATGAGAGCGACCAAGGAAATGAGGAACAGCAGCAGGGTGGGCTTTGAGTTCGGGTGGGACACTTCGTTTTCCTGCAGCATAATCAAAAGAAACACCAAGCCCTCTACGAGAATCTCGTGACTTGCATAAGTGTGAAACAGCTTTTGAACCTTTGGTATTCTTATTGACAAGATCAGGGGGTTTGGAATTGATTCCAGGGAATGCATACCTTTGCTTTCTGCGAGTTATTTGGGCTGTAGGATGTGGAGGCATCTGTTTGACCAAAGATGATGTATTTGCAGCATTGGAAACATCTTTTGGAGTGCTCCACATAGGGTGTCGATCGACGCTCTTGGTGTCGATCGACACCACATCCTCAGTTTGAATTTCTGCACTTTTTCTGCAATTGAGCTCCGCAATCCTTGCTTCCATGATGAAAACGTCTTCCTCCATCAACTTGGCATTGTTTAGACCTTCATCCTCGCCCAAAGTCCTGAAGATATGATCATTTCCACTCCAATCTTCAAGCTCCACATTTTTCTTAGAATTCTCAGCCAATGCCTCTTGAATAACCAGCTTGTCCTCTTGCTTTTCAGTATCAAGCTCCTTGACATACCCAGCAGTAATGGCATCCGAACTTTCCATGATTGGACCTTCATCTATGGACATCTCTACTGAAAAATCTTGACCATCAATGGTGGATGGTCCTCTTAATTTGTCCATGTCAAAGTTCATGACAACGTCACCCAAATCAAGCTCCATTTTCCCCTTCCTCACATCAATGATGGCACCAGCTGAAGCCAAGAATGATCTTCCCAGAATAAGAGGGTCTGCAGGTTCTTCATCATACTTCAAAACCACAAAGTCTGTGGGAATAATGCAGCCTTCAATCTTCAAAGGAACATCTTCTAGAACACCTTCTGGGATTCTCTTTGATCGATCAGCTAGGATAAGAGAGATTCTGCTTGGCTTGAAATCAGTCATTCCAAGTTTAACAGCAACTGAGTATGGTATCAAGTTGATACTTGAACCTAGATCGCAGAGAGAACGAGGAAACCTTCATGTTCAGATTGAGCAATCTAGCACAAAGTTCCCTGGATCGGGTAACTTCTCTGGAATCCTCCTCTGAATCACAGCACTGACTTGTTCAGAAACTCTCACCTTCTTCTTCTTCCTTGGAACTATGTTCAAGAGAATTGCATTCATGTCTCTGGTAAGCAATGCTCCTTCCTCAGGGCTTATACCATTGACTACCATTCTCTTGACATACCTTCTTAATGCAGGTGAAAGTTGGACTGCATCAACTAGAGGTAGCTCAACCATCAGCTTATTCATCATCTCCTTGCATCTGGCTTCCTCTCTCTCATGTTTAGATCTTCTAGGAGGCAGGGGATAGGGTATCTTAGGTTTATACACCTTTTCCTCTTCAAGTTTGGAAGGTTCAGATTGATTTGGTGAAGTCTGGGCAGGGTGTCGATCGACACCAGCCTTATGTCGATCGACACACGGGTTCGAGCTCTCGACTTTGCGATGTTCTTCGGGTGTCGATCGACACCCTTCTTCTGTGTCGATCGACACTGGATCTGCAGGGGCGTCTGGAGCTTCTTCTGTGATTTCCTCCAACTCCACAAGGTCTTCAGCACTTAGATTCTTCTTCTTCTCTGGTTCCAGCTTGCTTCTGCTCCTTGTTGTGATGGCATTGACATGGTGTCTGGGATTTGTATCAGTCTTCC
This sequence comes from Alliaria petiolata, assembly GCA_020283515.1. NCBI lineage: Eukaryota > Viridiplantae > Streptophyta > Magnoliopsida > Brassicales > Brassicaceae > Alliaria > Alliaria petiolata. The sequence goes on from JAHZTW010000002.1 coordinate 97,438,804, forward strand.
CAGGAAGGAAACCTTCTTGCCTACGAACAGATTCTGCAGTTTGAGCAACTTGAGTATCCAATTTCTTGACATGGTTGTTCAGAGATTCGAATTTCCCATTCAAGTCTTGGTACATGGCGTTCATCTTTCCAGTCATATCCTGATATAATGTGTCAATCTTCCTATTAAAGCTCACTGTCATCTTCTGTTGCCCTTCTAAAAGTTGTTCCATCATAGCCTCCATCTTATTGTCTTGTGTAGGAGGCTTCTGGTATGAAGAAGAACAATAGCTTCTCTGGAAGTTGTTGTTCTGAAAAGGCTTCTGGTAAGAAGAACCATAACCTTGCTGATTGTTGAATTTTTGTCCTTGAAAGCCACCTCCATTGATGTAATTGACTTCTTCTTGCTCTGGCTCAAAGGACTCTACTTCTGCAGCGAAGTGAACTTGCTTTTTTCCCATCAAGACGTCCAGCTTCCTGTTAACCTCAGCTATTTGGCTTCCTCCATTTGCACCAGCTTGTTGTCTCCTTTCAAAGTCCGCGTTCTTGGTGCTGTTACAAAAGGTCAAATTCTCTATAAGCACCACCGCGTCAGCTGGGTATCTGGTGTTGAAGTTGCCATTGCTTGCAGCGTCTAAAGCCATCTGATATCTCCAATCGATCCCTCGGTAAAAGATACCGATAAGCTGTGGGTCGCTGAATCCGTGGTGTGGGCAATCCCTCAGGTACGATCTGAATCTCACCCAAGAAGCTTTGTATGCTTCAGTGGGTCCTTGAGAAAATGCAGTGATCTTCATCCTCAGCTCTTCACTTCTTGCATCATCAAAGAAATTGCATAAGAATGCATTCTTTGTTTCTTCCCAAGTAGTTAAGGATCCTGGATCCAGCTGCTTCAGCCAATATGATGCGTCTCCAGCAAGCGAGTGAGGGAACAACTTGCAGAAAAGATAATCATAGGTCACTCCATTAGCCTTGATGCTTGATGCGAGGTCCTCAAATCTCTCAATGTGGTCCATCGGATGCTCATTAGGGAGACCATGGAAGGGATTCTGAGCCACCAATGTGAAGTAGGCATGCTTTAGCTCGAAGTCGTACCTCTGAAATACAGGAGGACGGATCGCAGCTCTATTAGCATAGAACTGGTCTGGGCGGTTGTACTCGCCAAGTGTTCTCATACGTCCAACTTCTGCAGGGGCGTCTTGTATCGCAAGTTCTATGATGACGGAGCCAACCTCATCAATTCTCTGGCCTTGGGCGTTCCTTCTATTGCCTTGTAGGTCAACAAGGTCGCCTGCCTCGTTGCGCATTAGGATCAGTGGTTCTGCCATCTCGATCTGCGTCTAGTGTCGATCGATACACGCAGTGTCGGTCGACACTAAGGTGGGGTGTCGATCGATAATCTCTGTGTCGATCGACACTAGTGCGGACTTGCGGTTCGTACGTTTGAGACGGCCTAGTTCCTGGTTCAATGCGATTAGTTCCTCTTCCTTGTTGCTTCTGGTACTGGGCATGCACCTGAAACAAAAGTTAGGAAACTAAATTAGTAACAAAAATAAAAAAGAAAACCTAGTCAAAATCCTAATACTAGATTCCGTAGGCAGCTATTACTTCCCCGACAACGGCGCCAAAAACTTGATAGGGCTCAGGTTTTACCCTAATAAAACTACTGCAAGTGCAAAGCAAATGCAATCGTAGTATAAGGGGTATCGAAATCCCAAGGGAAGTAGATGCTACTCTAAGGTTTCTAAATTCAGATTATGCTAGGTAAAAAGATTAAATTTAAAGACAGAGAGCAATTTAAAAGACTTTGTAAATTCAGGAGACAAAATGCTAGGTTCAGGGAAATTCTCAGGTGATCTAAATTTCAGGTCTAGACAGAATGTTAGGAATTATTAAGATCTGTTCTCGAACTCGAATCACTAATGTAAAATCAACCAACTCTCGCTGCGAAGATTATCTATGTCTAAACCCTAGAATTCCAAATCTCTTTGCAAATTCTAACAATTCAAACAAGCATTAAAGTTCAGGTTCAATTGTTCACAAAACCCTAAACCAAATCTCTTTGCGAATAGGTATTTTGCTCATCTAACATTAGTTCAGGCAATCAATAATACTCTCGCATCTATTAATTAACCTAAGATCAGATTCTAGGTCATGAAGCTAGAATAAGCATTAAACACAAATCCAGATGAAGAACTCTAATGATTTTATCCTAACAATTTAATTCGACCTAACAATTCATCAATCACCTTTGAAAAACCCTAAACCTAACTAGCAAACTACTCAGACATGATTAATGAAACAGAAATCATAATTTGAATAGAAAGCATGAAAGAAATCAATAAAAGAAGATAAAGGGGTTCAAAATCTCAAGAACAAATTATAAGATCTCTCTCCCCAAAAACTCTCTAAAATCTCTCTCTAAAATTATTGTGTAGCCTAAACAATGGCTGAAAAACTATATTTATAAGTAAACTCGCGTTAGGGGCAATCTTGTAAATAATGGAATCTTCAAGTGATTTCCTTTTTCTGATAAAAGTCTGAAGAATGCGTCGGTTTCGTCTGGTGTCGATCGACACTGATGGTGTCGATCGACACTGATGGTGTCGATCGACACCTTGCGTGTGAATCCACTCTTTCGACTTCATCACTTCGGTTGCTTCTCCAAAATGCTCTAATTAGTTACAGAATCTCCAACTTTGCTCCAAACGTAGTCTAACCTGTAAAAGACTCAAATAGACTCGAAAATAGTATAAAGACTCTATAAAAACACTTATATCATGGTCCAAAAATGGGTAAAAACCATGATATATCAATCGCTAGAGTTATGGATGAATAAATTTATTATAACTTTAATCAAGAATTACTCAAAATGAGGTAACTATTCGAACTTATCCAAAGCCATCACTCGGTTGTTTTCACGTACTTTGTTTTCGTATGTAACTCAGCCACCACACATCTACCTTATTCTATTATGTCTACTTTATGTAATTTACTTTTAAGGCGTTGCTTGCTATGGATGTTTTGAAAGTAGCTTAAGTTATTTAAGCCATTGCTTGTTATTATAAACATCTTGGTAGTGGCCATTGTCTGTATTTTGGAATACAATTAAGTATTTTGTTAGCGATGTAAGGAGTATTTTGGTAGCGAAGTAAGGTCTTTTGTTTTCACAATATAACAATGCAAGACGTCCGATAATATAAACAAAGCTAACTCTGGTGACAACACCAACGTTATTGCTAACTACAACAACATTACCGCTAACTACACCAACGTTACTACTACCTACACCAACAACACTCACGTTACCGCTACCAACACCCGATAACATATTCAGTAAACACGGTGATAGTAAAAGGTGGTCCAGTGACAACTGAAAAATGGTACTGTGTGTATTTTTTAAAGTCCAACAGATAACTTAGCATAAACAAGGATACAAAAAACGAGTTCACTGTATTTACAATATTTTTTAGGGCATAATCATTGAACACAAGGGCTTGAGAGGGTAAACCCCATACATTACAGCGTTTTGGGAATTAGTTGATTGATACCCGATATACACAGAGAAAAATATCAAGTCACCTACAAAATTACTGGACTGATACCCGCTATACACACATAAAAAGATCACGTCCTCTAGGTAATTACCGGACTAATACCCGATATACACACAAAAATATCAAATCTCTTATATATTTGACACATTCCATCTGTCATATCCTACATTATTTCAACGAAAACTCCATCTGATCCACCCAGTCGCCAAAAACTAATTTTCTGCTTACTCGAGATGCTTCAGTTGGGCGGACCCTATATGAAACGCTTATCCAATTAACACCAATATAACCAAAACTATTTACACAATAATCGATATTCTCATTGAAATATGCTTACCGGCAGGGCCATCTTACAAGTGGAACGGTTGTGTCCTCTCCTTGGCACCGTGTGCACCTCCTCTGCGAGACTCGCTAGCAATGATATATAGTTCATCATAACTAGTAAAAGTACCAAACGTTTAAAATGAATATTAGCGATCACTAAATGTACCTTAAATTCTCTTATTGACAGTATGTGTTGTGCCTGGGGACGTCTCGGAGGCCGACAGACGGCTGGTGGAGCGAGATTACCCCCTCCAACATCTCTGGAAGACGGTGCTAGAGTGTCCATGTCTGGGACTGGTTTAGTTATGCTGTTGTACCCTAGCTTCCGATACTCAACGGTATAATGCACACCAACCAAGCTCCTCTCACGTATCCCCTCTCATATGGCAGTTGCGATGGCATTACATCAGGAGATTTAAAGGATTTCAAACTCTCTGCAAGTGCAACTATCCTCCCATAGATGAATTGCATAAGCCACACCATGCTCATCTCTTACCTCGTATTGGCCATCTCCAATTTTCATGACTAAATAACATGAGGATTTCTCAAAGCTTTCGATCATCATCTCTTGCACTTTTGAATTTATGAAATCTTCGTCCGCTGCCGCTGCATCTCGGCGGATAGTAAACCAAGTAATCAGAGTCATCCGGATGGTCTCAAGTATGGAGATAACAGGAAAATCACGACCCATCGTTAAGACCTTGTTGAAGGATTCTGAGATATTGTTGGTCATGACATTGTAACGCTCACCAACGAAATGAGACCTCATCCAGTGCTCGAATCCAATTTTCGCAAGGTACTCAACGCATTTTGGTTCTGTAGCCTTGATCTCTGCAAATATTTTTTTCGAACTCTCTAACTCGATATGCACGGGCAGCATAAGAGACGAGGTAAACTAGCGAAGGAGTTTTGAAGATATACTTAATGTTCCTTTGGAGATGGACCACACATGCAGCGTGAGAAGACAGCGAGTAAACCTGCAAATTTAAACAACAAAGTTTAGTCTTTTACATTTGCAGGGCATCAATCTGGTAATATGTACTAACAATCGGAATAAGTGCTAACAAGAAGTTAAACCATTTAATCTACATAAATTAAAGATAACCGTGTTATCTGAGCGCTAACTATCGTGGTAATTGGTAATAAGAAGTATAAAGTATAACCATTTAATCTAAATAAATTAAAGGTAACCGTGTTAACCACTATTACATGTCTTATACTCTTGTAGATGGAGGTGTGACGGTCGCTAACGAATATCAAATCAGGCTCGTCAGGGACGATAGTGGTTAGTTTCCGAAGAAACCACTTCCATGCCCCATCGTTCTCACTACTGACGATTCTAATAGCCAGGGGAAACACTTGGAAGTTCCAGTCTTGTGCACTAGCGGTAACTAGACATCCGCCATAACGCCTGGTTAGATGGGTACCGTCAATGATTACAACCTTACGTATATAGCGATAACCACAGGCACATGCCTCTAGGGAGAAGAAAAGGTACTTGAAACGTTCATTGCCATTAGCAGCTACCTCTGTTTCCAATCCAACGACAGAGTTTGGATTAGACTTCAACAGAAGTCTAAAGTATGGTTCGATTAGAGCGTAACTACCCATCGCAGAACCCATTGCACTGTTCAATGCAATTTCCTGGGCTCTCCACGCCTTCCAGTAGCAGACGTGCATGATGTATTCCTGACAAAGCATACGATGCAATCCATATGCCCAATGACCTCTTCCCCCATGTTGTATTTTGCATGGATCATGTTGCCTATAACAGTGGTGGATGCTTGACGATGGAAGTTTTCCCTTGCATCCACACTACATGTGTGCCTCAGCTTTGCACTTCGTACCTCGTAACGATCACTCTCGTCCATTCTCACAGAGTAGACAAGCCATGGATAAGTAGAACCGACGCAGATTACAACAACCATATGAGGCCTCAAATGAACATAAAGGTAGTGTAACTTCCTATTAAACGCAAGAATTTCCAACCTCATTTGGCAGTCCTCTTTGTTTTTGAATATATGGCCCACAAAAATATCGTCACCCTCGTAATCGATATCCCTTAATGCCCTCTCCAACTCGTCTGTTACATAACAATTATGTTAACTTCATAATAATAACATGGTTGACATTCATAATTATCAAACAACAATTTAATTTTTAGAAATGACAAAGTACCTTCTCCGATGGGATCATCAAAATATGGTAGGGCGTCTCTGTCGTGCAACAATGGCTGCACAAGCTTTGTAAATCTGGATCAGATGAAAAGTCAGTGACAAAGGGAGTTAAGGCGGAAGCATTGAACTCTCCAGTCCCCCATTACAGTATCGCCCATGATACCCTTCCCCTTATCATCTGGATTAATAGTTCGTCTACTAATTTCATCCCGCAAACTCTCTCCACCGAATGCCCCTGGATATACTCTTGTTCGCATACCATCACTTGAACACTGTCCAGACTGCATTATAGTATCGCCCATGATACCCTTCCCCTTATCGGCTGGATTAATAGTTCGTCTACTAATTTCATCCCGCAAACTCTCCCCATCGAATACCTCTAGATATACTTTCGCTTGCATGCCATCAACTGAACAATAACCAGGTTATACAACCTGCACAGTAGCAAAACAATTATATTAACAACACTAATGTAGCTATCATACCTACAAACGAGATACATGTGTTGTTAGCAACCGGCTCCTCTGGAGAGCTCTCAAATTCTATAGGTAAGTTTAACATAGACCTCAGGGAAGAAGAACCCGAACTGAAAATCATGACATCCACAGGAGCTGAGTCAAAGTAAGCACCTCTCAAGGTGAGCTGCAAAGAGTGGTCAGTATCGGGCTGCATTTACCCAGGTTCGACCTCGCTGCTCCCGTACGTTTCTCTACGAACTCCTCTATCTACGTCCATCCTAAAGCCTATATCAACCCCATCACCCAAGTCATCAAATAATCCTATGTTTGCCTGAGAGGACCCCAAATCCAGGTTAAAATACCTCCATAGTTCGGATAAATTGCTAGAAAAAGGAGAAACTTCGGGGTTCGTTTCTCCCGTCCATGGCGGACCTGTACATGCCGAGGCAAAAGCTACATATCAAAGAAAATACACATAGCAAGCGACTAGAATTACGCTTATCAAATAACGGGTATAGTTAAAATTATCAATGTCGCTTTGTGAGGAGTTGCATATCTCCATTACTATGTGGTTTCCGCTGGGAAGCCTCCGCCTTACGCAGGTGTTATCGTCCCAACTGTGCTAACATGAGTATTACACCCACATCCGTTAACAGGGGTGCGTTGGTCGTCAACAACTTCATTAACATGCATCGGCGTCACTCCTGCGTCAACATCAAAAGTTCAGTAACAACATTGTTAGCGAATACCGAAGTGTAACAGATATAGCGAGTAACACTTACCGACAACATTGTTAGACGAGCTCCTGTTCTCCATTACTTGTTTCCCTAAATACGCGGTGCCCGGAGACTCCCTACTTTCTACGGGTGGTTGGTTGCTCAGTTGCATGATTGCAGGTTCTAGGATACCCAATTTATCTCTATCATCGGTAACGTCTGAGTTGCTCTGATAACTGTTAACGTTACCCTCATTGGCGGTGTTCCTCACACTCACCCGAAGAAACACCTCATCAAGATTTGCTATTATAGCCATGAATAACGACACATATTCGTCGTCATACACGTAGATCGGGTTTGATTTTTTTCCGCTCAGGTCCCAACATCCAATGAGGCCATTGGTAGCTCATGGTGATCTCTTCGTTAGGGTGAATCTTTAGTTTTCTTCGAACAGTTGCACCAGGGAGGCAAAGGTTACCCTTTCATATAACGTCATGGTGGAGTTGAAACGCAACAACTCCGGTTCGTGAACCCAGGAGCCGTCAGCCTTTCGTGACCATTTGCCACACACCACGTGAACTTCTATCGTCATTGGTTTTCCTAAAAAATCGCAAATGTTTAACAAGTTTAGGTATTGTTAACTGAGTTATCAGAGAAATAACTCTAACCCAATAATAAATGCTATTAATGTAATACCTTAAGAAATAAAAAAAACAGATTTTCTTGTTCTTCCTTCGTCAGATCTCAAAGTACCAGTAAATGCTCTCTCTAACTGTATATATCTGATGTTTTGTAGTAGGAAGAGTGTTGTTGCATAACAACATCCGTGTGTAGCAATAAATAGGGGTTAGATCAACCCCACAACTTAGGGGATCTAAAACAAGTGTCTTATAAATATAAGTGAATAAAAAGTTAATTTGAGTGTCTTAAACATAAGATTAGTATCTAATATTAGATACTTATTTTGAGTGTCTTAAACAAAAAACACATAAATATTATTATTTTATTATTAAGACACCCCCTATGAGTGTTACCATTAGAGAATAATACATTTTATTTCAGTTTCATCATAAAAATATCATCTAATTTTTATATTACAAAAAATCTGGACGAAAACTCTTTTGTCGGCGGCACAAAGTACGTCCACAATCTACTTTCTAAATCTTTTCAATTAATAATTGTCAGAAGCATTAAATGAAGCTTTGCATCAACTTGTTAGAAAGGCTACTAGGTACGTAGGGACACTTTGGTCAACAAAGTAGTGAGAGAACTCATGTTCGTTTATTATACCTCACCCACCTCAATTTGTAGTCTACTAGGATTTTCAACCTAAACAATCCTTAGATGATTGAATTTAAGATAATGCAAGTAAAATTAAAAGCAATTATAAAAGTTAAAAGCAATTGATTTTAAGGTAACTTAAAGTTTTTTTGTGATTTTAATTAGTTCTATCAAAATGATAACAAAAATATTAGAAATTGACTCTTTACATCTTTTCAGAATATATATTAAATTCTTTTCAAATGATAATACAATAAACATTATAGTAAAAATTGAATAACACTAATATTTAATAAAATTAAAAATTAATAACTTCAGTAACATTATAATTTAAAGTAAGACTACAAATACTTAATCTGTAAATTTTCTAGTCAAAAACCAAGATTGATAAATTTTCTGGTTAGAAACGAGAATCTAAATAAATTTCTTCCGGAAACAAAAATTGGAATGAAAACTGTATTTACATTTTATTGAACGAAATTGAACATATACGATTGTGGAAACGCCCCCGCCCCCCTATCCTTTTAATGCATTGATTGATTAAAAAGTTCATTAATGCTTTTACACCAACAGGTTTAATGTTCGATTCCCAGAGAATGTAATTTCTCCAGATTAATGGAAACACTTATAAGAAAATCTTCAGCATGGTGCAAGTGGAGCCGTTCATCGTAGTCCTGGATCCTTGTGGAGTGGGTATCATTGTAAGCTTACCTTTATTAATCTGAAAAAATTATATCTTTTAAGAATCGAATGTTGAACCTCCTGATGTAAAAGCATTAATGAATATTTTAGTCAACCATAAGACTAACGAGATTTCCACAAAAATACATCGCTTTAATTCTCTAAAATATTATGAAGGACTTGTTAAATTGAGTATTCCATTTATGGACAACTACGTTGTTTTATCGACTGTAAATCATAAATTATTTCTAAATTTGTAGGTTTTTTTTATAAATGATATACTATATTTGAAAGTTAATTTCCAAATTTAAAACTATAGTATAAGTTATTCACCAAAACTGAATATTCTACTTAGCAAAAGCATATTCAGGATCATAATGGATTTCTAAGCGTCTATTAATTTTATTAACCAAAACATAAAACATAATTGATACTATTGATTAGTATATCTGCGATTTTTCAACAAAAATAGAAATGTATAATTGAAACTGTTCTAAAGCATTTTGTGTGATGCAAATGGGGGTGTGTATTCTCTGAGATTGTCGGATCTCGGATCATAAGTTCGTCCTCTGGGGGATGAAGAGTACTTGGAAGGTGAGTCTTCCCTAGTCATCCGGACCTGAGAACTCGAACAAATAGGTTAGGAGACCTTCGGGAAGGACCAAAAGGAAGTTTACCTTCTGAAGGTTCTTCGACGCCCAAGTTAGCGATATTCAACTAGAAAAAATACTCGGGAGAGGAAGTTTGAGTGGGCTAAGTGAGGCAACACGTCCACAGATCGAGGAGCCAATATGTATATTTAATGTAAATGGGGAGTATTACTTATATGTTTCGAGAGTGGGTTGGAAGTCTCTCGGATCTGCTAAGGACATGAGATATGATTTGTACTTATCTAGATGAGCGACTAGATCAGATACACTATGTGCTGAGGAACGTGGCGAACCAAGCCGAGGGGTGAGGATATGTTGGAGATGCGCTAGTCCAGGTCGCTCTGAGCCTCTCCGGGGAGGAGCGTCCAAACGAATCCCTCTCTTTTTATCATCTTCTCTTTTATGCACCTCTGGCGGCTTCTCCAATTGGCTTCGCCAATTCCATTGGCTTCTCTCTTCTTCTCTTAAATCGATAAAACCTTGTATCGCCAGATCATTTTTATATCTTCGGCGAAACTCAAATAAGGTGTGACACCTACAGATAGACATCCTGTTTAGTGGGTCCTATTGTCGGTGTGGCGCTCCAGAATTGGTTTACTTAAAACCCATCCCAACATATATTTTTCATTCTACCATTATCAACCTATAATAACTATTTTTAGTCACGTCATTACATTTTGTTTATCAGGTTCAATAACAATCTAGTTTTGTACTTAAAAAAAAGATAATTGCAAAATAGAGCACTTTCTATATGTGTAATTACAAAATAAGGTTTTTTCATCAACAAAGTACTTTTGCCATGAGAAAAATCTATTATATCCAATGTATCAATTTATGGACAACTACCTGTGGATGAAGTGAGAGATTTGAACATCCATCGATGGACGGATTTTCATGGACAACTACGTGTGGATGAGTTGAGAGATTCAAATATGTATGATAAGTGATCTAATTAAGCAATGTTAGAAACTGTGTTCGTAATTAAAATTTAGGGCATCCACATTGCACAACTTATGAGAAGTTTTTAAGTTTAAAAGAAAAGGAAAAAGAAAAGGAAAATGACATGGCACAGTTTTGGGGAAGAATCGGATCTTCCCAGAGAGACGTAAACATCGGTTCTTCCTGTTTTCCAGGCAACGTGGAATCGGCTCTTAACTGCCACGTGTCAAAAAGAAACTTTCTTTCTCTCGCCCTCAGACTCCTTCGATTCTCTCGCCGTCTTCTTCTTCCGGTGGTCTGCTACTGCGGCGTCGGCGTCGACATCGAGATCGTCATCTTCTCCGGCGGCCGGTCCGAATCTTTAGACGCCGACCTACCGGTCATCATCTTCTCTTTTCTCAATTTATTCGAACTCGTTCACTGTACCGTCGTCTGCAATTCATGGCACTCCCACCAATCCAATCCCTAGCTTTTGCTCTTCCTCTCGTATTTGATTAGGGTTGAAATTTTAGACTTTGTTTCCTGACATGGTTTCATGATTCAATTCTTTCTTAGGTGGTACTCAGAACTCAATCAAAGTGGATTGAGATTTGAGAGACGTTGTTGTTTTGTTATCTTAATGATCTCTCTCCTTTGCTCCACAAAAGGATACAATGTGAGTTTTATGTTCCACTTGATCGATCATATTGTCTAGAATTTATCAATTTGGTAAGTCCCATAGAATGGAGCTATGAATCATGAGTAAAAATTCTTCAGGGTGTGCAGGAAACTGAATTCTTCTCAGAGTATGGAGAAGCAAACAGGTACCAGATTCAAGAAGTCGTTGGCAAAGGAAGCTATGGTGTTGTGGCTTCTGCTGTAGACTCTCACACTGGAGAGAGAGTTGCGATCAAGAAGATAAACGAAGTGTTTGGCATTGCCCTTTACGTGGATGGCATAATCAATATTTAAGGTAATATTCTTTGTAGTCATGCTGTCTCCTACTGAATACATTCAATGGCATTGCTCTTTAGGAAGTGGGTATCCAAACTTGATCTTGAATAAATATATGCGATTTTAAAGGTTTTTTCTACTACTATATTCAAAGATACCTCTGGTAATCTCTAATGTATGATCTCAACAGCATTGGCTGATTATTTTTAGAAACTCTGTGGATCGTTTTTCTCCAAAGTAAGATTCTTTTTCACTGAACTCAACTGCTATTGTTACCTCTCTGTTTCACAAGAAAAGGCTTCTCATTTTCGGTTTTGTAGATCATTGTTGTGTGGTTCTGTGTGTTGATGAGACCAATCCATCTCATCTTCGGTTTTTTTTAAGAACCCCTGCCTCTGCAAAAGTGTCTCGCTTTATGTTCTTGTTTTGGCACATACGATTCTCTATTTTGGTTGGTTTTTTTTTAAGAACCCCTAATGGATTCTACCATTGAAGCAATGAAACAAAATTATCTTAACAAAGGTTCTTAAAATAAGTTTTATAATTAAATATTAAGTAAGAACCCCATGAGGGGTTCTGGCATTGAACATGCTCTTACTGATGCTCTTATGGTTTTGTGGACTCGACATCATGGATATCATACTGTGGATGCTTTCAATTAAAAATATCGTATGTAAATTATATGTAGACAAAGTAACATGTAAAAGGTAGTGTAAACAATATATCATGGAGACAATCAATCAATATGATGAAAATTAAGATTTTAGATGGACTAATCATGTATATGTGGATATGTTTTTAACTTCATAAAATTGTAACTTTGATGTTTCTATACATTTGTCCACTCAACATGTATGATAAATGATCTAACTAGCAACGTGATATCAAACTTGGTGTACCATGGACACACTACTGATATCACGGACACACTACAACACACACTCATGTCTAGTACATGTGGATGTCATTTCATAGAAATTATTGAATGGATGGCTACAATCACATCACAAATAACCAAGTTCTCAGTTACTCCTCATCTCAAATTAGCACTACACTTAGATTATCCACCTATTCAGTTCCACGTTTTCCCATCCCTCACAACATTTTACACTTTAGAGTCATGCATTCATCTCAAAATCTCATCTTTCTCGAAATATGTTATCCATTTTCCATCCATAAAACAGCTTCCACCCTTGTCCAATATTGTACATCCATAGTTTACCGTGTTTATTAAAACTTATCCACAAATCTTGTCATAACATCCAAACATATACCGTCATGCATCCACACACTCTTGTCCACGATGAATAAAAAAAATTGTGATAAAATTTATTAAGGACAAATAAGTAAAAACACATATCCAAAACACAAAAAAAAATTCAAAACATATCCATGTTGCAAAAAATATCTTATTTTGTTATCAAACTCATAAAATGTTTTTTTAATGTAAATCACTCTAAAAAAATTCATGATCATAATGAATTTCTAAATCAAAAGGTTAAGGCAAACAAAATGATGAGGCCCATTAGGCCCAAATAGAATCCAATCGCAGACTTCCTCTTCCATCCGCCCATTCTCTGGTCGCAAGCTTTCCACGGTACGCCTGCAAATGGATAATGTAACCGTTTAGCTCTCTCTCTCTCTCCCTCTCTCTCTCTCTCCGCTTCCATTAAATCTTCCGGAATGAGCTTAGCTTCCGTTTCCTCGACGCCGTCAGTGGCTTCGCCGTGTTTCCGCTGCCGAGCTTACATCTTCTCCTTCGCTTCCTCACCTCTCTGTTTATATTTCCCGCGCGGTCGCGGTGACTCAGCGTCGCTCAGGCCCCGAGTTCGCTCCTTGCGAACGGAGTCGGACGGCGCTAGGATCGGTAACACGGAGTCGTACGGCTCGGACTTGCTTCGTCGGCCGCGAATTTCGTCTGAGGAAGAGGGAAGCTCCGAAGAAGAGGAGGAGGATGAGAGCGGCGAAGGCGATGATTTTGTGGATTGGGAAGATAAAATCCTCGAGGTTACTGTTCCTCTTGTTGGCTTCGTCAGGATGATTCTTCACTCCGGAAAGTACGTCTTGCTATTTTCGAATTTCTGTATCTCATTGTTACGATCAAAATCACTATAATTGTTTGCTATTGTAATCATTTAGGAAGCAATCGATTGCAGAAATTTCGTACTAGAATGGGGAATTTAGCAATTGTTGGTGTTCTTGTTTTCTAATGGAGTGTTTTACTGGTTGATATGATCATGTATTTGTATGAAATGGAGTGTTTTGCTTCTGTAATTGATTGCTTGCTTCTGTAAGCATTTAGGAAGCAATCAATTGCAGAATTTCGTAGTAGAATGGGGGAATTTTAACAATTGTTGGCGTTTTTATTGGTTGGTATGATCGAGATTCTCTCTGTAACTTGGAAATGGTTCTAGTTCTATTGAAGCATTTCTTGATTTGCTTTGTGGATGAGTCGAAAGAGAGTAGCTTCTTTCTTGTATGGATTAGATGTGAAATCAAATGCTAAAACATATATGTGAATGTTGTGTTGCTGTTACTGCTGCCTATATGTTCATCTGTTTGATAAAGAGTCTTTTTTTTTTTAATTCATTTGGTAGCTCTACTTGGCATTTCAAATTTGCAGATACGCAAACCAAGATAGGCTAAGTCCCGAGCACGAGAGAACAATCGTTGAGATGCTGCTTCCTTATCACCCAGAAGTAGAGAAGAAGATCGGATGTGGAATAGACTATATCATGGTATGTATCATGTTTTTCTAGATTTGGAAACAACATGAGCCTTTTACTAAGTGAACCTATTGCTTCTGAAAATTGATTTGACATTGCTTTCCTTTTGATTTTTTGTCTGCACTTTCAATCTGTTCTTGTCTTCGCAAAGACTGTGTTCTTGGTTTTAACTACCAACATTCTTTAGAGTGGAGACAAGTTATTTAGAACAAGCTAATGCACAGCTTGATCAAATAGAGAGATGAGTTAGAGAGAAGAGATATGCTTTCCAAATGCACATAAAGTAGAATGATATCTTGATTGATTTGGTTTGTGGTTGCAGGTCGGGCATCACCCGGAATTCGAGAGCTCTCGGTGTATGTTTATAGTTCGAAAAGATGGAGAAGTAGTCGACTTTTCATATTGGAAATGCATAAAAGGTCTAATAAAAAAGAAGTATCCTCTCTATGCAGACAGTTTCATCCTCAGACATTTTCGCAAACGTAGGCAGAACAGATGAAGAAGAAAGCTTTTATGTAGATTCTCAAACTCAGACGCTGATCCTCGTCTCCTAAACTACATCCTACAAGCAAGGTTTTGAAGTTAGAACTCAGATCACAGAAGAGATCCATTCACCTTTTTTTTCTTCTCTGAGTTGGAATTATGGATGGAACTTTTTCTAGAAGATATGGTTTTTCAAAGGATGTGAGGAGGAATTAGACCATCAGAAGTTTAATATTTTCAACTGTTTACAATCCTTAGCATTTTATATGATATGAAAACTTTTACATTGAACTTATGTGTAGATGTAGAGAAACGGTACACACTTGTGTGCAGGGTTTAAATATTCAGATGGAGTTTTCTTCTTTTTTTAAGTGTTTTTCGTTTTCTTTTACATTTACTATTATTGTTGGTAGGACAAACTGACAAAGCATAGGGCCATAGGCAAAGAAGACCAGTACCCACAGTTTTTGGAATATCTATTTTGGAATATCTATTAGCATCGGAATAATTTATTTGTGGCTATCTGAAATTGGTATTATTCCTTTTTTTTGTCAACTGGTATTATTATATCCACCATTCAAAAACGTAAACAATCCAGATTTCGATATATTTAACTTCAAATTTGAACACTAATAATTTAAAAATTCATGACAATGTGTATTTACAGTTTACAGAGTCCAAATTGAAAGATTTTTTTGCTTTTTGGAAGAAATTTTTTCTCCAACAAACATATATTCTCTCATGTCCACATTTACAGAGTCCAAATTGATAAGACTGCCTTGATAGAGTCTCAAATGTGCTTGGGCTTGGAACAACAACAAATCACCCATTTGTAAAGGCAAGATGAACAAGGTTTGACTCATTGTAACTTTGGGTCTCACATGTTCATCAAACACACAAATGACATTGGGAATGGAATTTTTATTATTCTCCCAGTAATTATCATTTATCTGAAGTAATGCAGTTACCGGTAGAACAAACAACAATGTATAAGTGGCACAAGGTATGTCTTGCACCCACTTAAACGTCCCATCATCAGGAAGTTGGTCCACAAAATTTAATGAGGCATTCCTCTTGAATTGTGATTCATCATCATTTTACACAACGGCCATGTCATATGATGTTGCCTCTCATCATTCTCACTTTCCCAACCAAACCTTTTACTTAAACATCAGTCTCACTTCACCATGCCTCTAATACAAATGAACCTCCACTTGACTTCTTGCAAGTGTCCTGTAGGATTCCTCCAAAGTTTATGTATGATGCTAAAAAATACAAATTGGAACTCACTTAGTTCTGGTCTCCAAATGCAGTTTTGTTTTTTCATATACTCACACCCTTACTCTTTAGTTGCTAATAACATCTTTGAGATATGGTTTGACTATAGTAACGTTGAGGTCGTACCATTTCTATGTTGCATTATTTGATGATGGTCATTTTGTTATACTAAACTTGTTATGATCTACTAAATTGTTCTCTTATGCTGCATTTATCTATGTTGATTCGAATTTGGATGTTCTTATACGTATTTTATGTGGGATCAGACCATGTTTGGTGTATGTTTATGTGGGATCAGACCATGTTTCGTGTAAAATATTTACCGTTTTGATACTTATCGATCACAAAAACGAAAATAATATCTATAACGAAAAAGGTATCACCATTTATCTTTTGATGCTTTTAACTATTCGGTTATCACTAATCATTCTTTATTTTTACTAAAAAAAAATCTTAGTCACCAATCACATCCATTACAATTGATTCATTTTACTTTCTTATAAAATATTTTGAAATTTTGGTATATTTTGTCTTTTTATTCATAACTAGAGAAACATAAAAATATTTGAAACCAAAACTAAATAAAAAAAAAACCCAAAAATCTAAAACAAAGAAAAGAAAGATACTGGCTATTGCACGACGACAAACACTAATCTCAAGATCAAATATTTCACCAAAACCAAGAAAGACTTCCTGTAGCAACGTATGATTGGAGTCTATCACACTCTAACCTATATCACAAAAGCTCCCTTATTAGTAGATAACATCTCAAAGTGCCATGAACCAACCATTAATACGACAGAAGACATAACAAAATCGGTTGCATACGCGAGCAAAAAAACAGGTCATAGCAAACTTTATCCACTACTTAATTTTTCAAGTTTTCCAATTATTAAATATGCAAATTAAATCTATAAAATAACGTTGATTTCACAAATTTAAACATAAAAAAAACTAACATTAAACGGTCAACGAGAATCGTTAAATTTAATTTTAGAAACTTATTTTTGTATTTTTTTTTTATTTTCAGAGAAACAGGTCATAGCAAAATTTATTCACTGACGAACTGAAAATGCTTCCTAAAGTAAACAAGATGCCAACAATAATAAATCACTTATTTGCACTTACTTCTTTAGAGTAGATTAAAAGTTAAAAATATAAAGAAAACAAAAGTATGTTGTAAGGTAAGCACGTGTCATTCTATCACTATCCATAACCAACGATAACAAGAAACGAACCAACCTCGATGAGACACATATGAAGCCAAATCTCAGCCGTTAAATGTCGCAGTAACGTGGACGGATGTTATTTCCTTTCACATCAGTGAGTCATCTTACCTCTTTTCATTGGTCCACGTCTCTGGTTACAAGCTGGGCCCACTTACCATTATCAGACCACCCACCCTATATTTTATGTGTTAGGAAAATAAATACAAGGACAATAATACGCTCAAGTCACTAATTAAGTAATTATAGCATTTTTCTTCTTGGAGTTTATCATTGACTCTACTAGTAGTATAATTTAATAAGTTCAGTTAATTCATTGGTGAAAAAGTAAGCAACTAAATAACTCTATTGTTTCAGTTATTTAGATAAATAGGCAAAATACAAAAATTATAACCAAATAAAAATTATTTTCTTGCACAATTTTACCAAAATGTCATTTGTATTCATGCACTGATGCACAACAATGTTATTGAAGTAAACAAAACGGTATCGGGTTAAATATCATAACTAAACTAGCTAGTAAACTACATACTATATTTTAGTACACGTATAAATTTGATGTTGTTCAGAAAACAAAAATCACATGAATGAAAATATAGTCTCTGCTGCATACATAAATAGTATGTATGTGAAACGCACGCAGAACCATTATCATCATGAAGAGTGTTGTGAATGTAATCTCATGAATGTTTGTCATCATGAAGAAAAAGAACCGTTATTTACCTAATTAACGGAAACAATTGAGTTATTTAGCATGAATCCTCTTATTAGTAAGAGTAAATACAAATGAAACAAAACTATTCACGATATGTTTTGAGTATCCATAATTTGCATTGTTTGTGGTTAGTTGGTAAACCTGAATGAGATGTGTTCTTTTATCGATTGTTATTGACTAGAGTTTTTTTTGTGATATATGTTATCTAATGCGGAGGAAACTCATCATCTTGCATTACAAAGTACGATTAAGACTTTTTTAAATGACGGTATGATGTTAAGTTTTTCGACTCTCAATCAAGTTATGACCATCTGATTGATCGAAAAAGATATAAAAACATTAAAAAAAACAAAAATTTTATTTTAAATTAAACTAGATGATAATCCGTAATTTTAATATAATGTGTGATAATATGATTTAAAGAGTAAAATGAGAAAATGAGTTATTCAATGAGTTATGAGATACTTCCGAGAGATGGTTGAGCATTCAGAAGTTCAAAACTAAATAAAAAAACTTAGATGAACGGCATACCATTCTAAGATGAAATGTGATAAACAATATGTAATTTTAAATATATATTTTGAATATCAAACGGATAAAATAAAATTTCTTTTGTAGAAAAGTAAAACACAACAAAATATAATTTTCTTAAGGTATATACAAAATTTTAATCGAAAAACATATGGAAAATATTTTGTTAAAACTCTATCCAAATTATTGAATAAAAAACATGAAACCCCCATACTTTAGGAGCTCCACAATTGACGCAAAAGAAAAACAACATGAAGTCAGAAAATATAAAACAATGCGTAAAAAACTAAAAAGTGATAGTGACGCCAAAATAAATAAAAAATATATAATATACGGTGAAATATTGCCAAATGTAGTATTTATTCGGATGGTTAGGAGACAGAGAGACACTTGGCTGAGCAGACAAACGAACCTTAATCACGCGAACGAACCATTCAGACATTTTTGGGCACGAAGCACACGGATTAATCCAAAAGGTTTAAGGTAATTAGATATTGCTAATCTCTTCTTCTTTAATTGTTTGCATTTATATCCACACTAATTTGGATAAATTACTAATTTAGCCTATATTTTCTCATAAACCAATTTCTATCCCGATTCGTTGAATCCGATTCTATCCGTTTAATCAAACTTTTGTGGAATCTGTTACTGTGTTGCTCTTTTTAAGGTTTTGCAAAAAATTTCTCGATCTTCTTTGTGTATCTGATCTGATTCTGTGAAATAACTAAACTTTTCACTAATTCGTATTCCAGATCCATAAGAAATTAGTGAAAAGCAGATTCTTGAGAAGTAACATGAATTTCAAGAACAGCAACTATTTGGCGAATGAGCCGCCACCTGGAGATGGAGGAGGAGCGTTGACCAGACCGGCGTTGACCAGACAAGGTTCGATATACTCGTTGACATTCGATGAGTTTCAGAGCAGTTTAGGTAAAGATTTTGGGTCAATGAACATGGATGAGCTGTTAAAGAACATATGGAGTGCTGAAGAAACACAAGCCATGGCTATGGCTGCTTCAACTAGTGATGTGGTTCCACTCCTCGGAGGCCAAGAGGGGTTGCAGCTGCAGAGGCAAGGCTCGTTGACTCTGCCTCGAACGCTTAGCACGAAAACCGTTGATCAAGTGTGGAAAGATCTCTCTAAAGATGGAATCAATGGAGGAACAAACTTGTCTCAGTCTCAGACTCAGAGTCAGAGTCAGAGTCAGAGTCAGAGGCAGAGGCAGAGGCAGCAAACGTTAGGTGAAGTTACTCTGGAGGAGTTCTTGGTACGTGCTGGTGTTGTGAGAGAGGAAGCTCAGATCGCTGCAAACGATAAAGGCGGTTACTTTGGCAACGATGCTAACTCGGGTTTCTCTGTTCAGGCTTCTCCGCGAGCTGTTCCCGGTTTAATGGAGAATCTTGGTGTAGAGACTGCGAATCATTTGCAGGTTCAAGGCTCTAGTTTGCCTCTGAATGTAAATGGAGCTAGATCAACTTACCAGCAACCGCAACAGCTGATTATGCCTAAGCAGTCCGGTTTTGGTTACGGGACACAAGTTGCAAGAGGTGGTCTTATGGGACATGGAGATCAGTCTCTAACGAACAATATGGGATTGGTCCAAGGTGCTGGAGCAATGGGAGTTGGTGCTGTGTCTCCTGTTACGCCATTGTCATCAGACGGGATAGGGAAGACTAATGGTGATTCTTCATCGCTCTCTCCCTCTCCTTACATGTTTAATGGTGGTGTGAGGGGTAGAAAGAGTGGGACTGTGGAGAAAGTTGTTGAGAGGAGGCAAAGGAGAATGATCAAGAACCGAGAATCAGCCGCGAGGTCACGGGCTAGGAAACAGGTAAAAATGTTTAATCTCTACAATCACGAATGATTCTGTTAGATGCCAAAAGACTTGTATAGTAATCTTGTAGTTAAGTACACAGAACTATTGGGAGTTGAAAGAGAATCTTGCATAAGTACTTGTGTTTCTTGGGGTTGAATGAGTCTTGGAAACAAATATGAACCTTGTGGTTTTGGTGTATATACATGTTGCCATACGCAGATGCTCACTGGCAGACCAGAACCATATACTGGAATGTAATTTGCTAATGTCCCGAGGTGGCTCAGAGGTTGTATTTTGAGGGTTCAAGTTCATCAAGAAGTTGTAGTGACCGAACTGTTTTGAGTTCTATATCTCCTAAGCTTCTCAATAGTGCTTGTTTTGGGTTTATAGGCTTATACCGTGGAGCTTGAAGCCGAGGTTGCAAAGTTAAAGGAAGAGAATGACGAGTTACAACGAAAACAGGTAATCACAAACCATATCTTAGCATCACATCTTCTTACCTTCATTTCTTTTAGTTTCTCACTGTATTCCTTGTGTTTTCTTGCAGGAAAAGATTATGGAAATGCAAAGGAATCAGGTAATCATTCTTATTCCATTTTAACATTAAACTCACAGCTTTGTTTGACACCATTTTAACTAGGCCTGTTCATTTTTGGATGGGAATCCTGTCCGTACTTGTCCCGAATTTCCTTTTGATTCACGTTCCCGTTCAAATAATTACCCGTTTGAAAATGTATAATTTAGTTAAACGGTTAAGGGAGCGGGTTGGGTGGGACAAAATACTCTAATTACCCGTTTGGGAATTCAACCTTTTTTCCCAAATTTCCCAAACCTGTTCCGTTACCCGAAATTCTCGTTCCATATTTTATCAGTAATGCTTTGGGTAATGATTTTCAATACCCAAATTATCCATTTTCGATCCTTATTCTCTAATCCCCGCCCTGATTCCCGAAATGGACATGCCTACTTGTTTTTAACATATAAACTTGTTGATGTGTATATGTATACAAAAGGAGATGGAGATGAGGAATCTTGTAGGAGGTGCAAAGAAAAGGCTGAGGAGGACAGAGTCAGGACCTTGGTGAATGAATCGTACTTAGTTTATGTAGATAAAATCATCCCCACTTAGGTGTTTAGTTTGAAGACTTAATAGCTAATAGAGAGGAGCTTTCATGGTTTATATTATAAGCTCTCTCCATATATGTGCTCTCATATACGTCGTTATACGTTATACATACACAGGATCGTCAGAATCTCTTTTACTTTAATTAGACCAAGATACTCTTTGATAAATTCCATGTATCATTTTGTTAGTTTCTTTCTCTACTTGTCGCAGTTACAATCTCAAAATGCAGTTCTTGATCTTGGAGATACTAATTTGACATAACACTGAAGTATTTTAGTATTGTTTGTTTCTCTGGGAGATAAACTGAAGAATTTAAGAAAAGATGACATGCCAACAAATAACAAGTCCGATGTGTGTGTATATTTTAATGCATGAACTCACAACAACAACACGTATATGTGATTGTAGATGTTAGACATATGTACTATATGTATGAAAATAAAAGTTGTATCACAGCGGAAAAATAAGTAAGAAGTGTGAGAAAAAAGCAAAAGAATCTCTGCGCTTTCATGAAAGTAGAAGAGATCACTACGCATTCGTATGTAGTAGAATTCAGATGTTATTAAAGAAAAAACAAAATCTATAGGAAGTTATTATCTTAAAAAATAATTTATAATTTAAAAGATATTAAACTTAAATTAATGAGTAAACTGAATATTGATTTGAAAACTTGCTTTCATTTTGGATAAGTTTCAAAATTGGAAGATAATAAATTTAATTTATTACATACAATTTATAAGTAAAAATAAATGAGAATTCATTTAGAATTAAAATCTCTTAATTTTAATAGATTATTTACTATTCTAATTTCAGAGAATTAAATATTTTATAATAGTTAATATATATCAAAATGTTAATAAAAAAGTTTTTATATAACTTTTTTCTGGGACAGCAATGTACTATAATTATTAGATAACAATAGATTATGGCTGTAAAAAAACAATAGATTATGTTTTGGTTAAAGTTATATTATTAAATATATTGGTTTCCAAATGTATTGCTTCCATTTGTTTCCATATATATATATATATATATATACTATGTCTAATGTATGTGTCTGTTACCATTACATTCATTACGTCATTTTGAAATTTGTATTTTCGGATTGTAGCATCAAAGATGACTAAAGCAACCGTTTTTGCTATATTCATGGCCATCCTCATTCTAGGTTATTTTAACACAAAATATGTTTTTTTTTCTTTTGAACATTTACTAACACAAAACATGTTTTGAACATTTTTCATGTATCTTCTCTTTTATTCATAGTAATTTGTTTAGGGTCAATTTGGTTAATAACCAAAACAAAACAAAAATTAACAAAATAACCAAATGGTTAGAGATAGATAGGAAGAGATAAAGAGAGAAAAAGAAGGATTTTGGTTAGTTTGTATATTTGAGTTTTTTTATGGTTATTGAGCAAAATTTTTCATTTGTTTATTACCTTTTTATTTTGTAACGAAAAATTGAGATTGTATATGTTAAATATAAGGGATGGTGACGAAGGAAACGCGAGCAGAACCATTTTGTCATGACTATATAGATGGAGCAGAGCCTTGTGAAGCTAAACTGTGTGCCTCTATGTGCACTTGGAAGCGGAAGGGAAAAGGCACGTGCGGGCCACCAATCAATCGATGTGAATGCATTTCTTATGATTATTGCGATATTTGATTTGTCATTGCCCTTTGATATCTATAAACTCCAATTATAATAATAAAAAGAGTGATACAGTGATTTAATGTATTTTTTTGAAATGTAATATGTTCATATGCCTATTCTATTATATAAAATATGATGTTTTAAATTTTTTAATTAACATGACCGCGACACGTGTTAAAGTCTATTGATCAAATAGATTTTGTTTGAGAATGTAAAAATTTTATTTGTATTTCTCACAACAAAATAAATATTTATTTTATTATATCAAAATTCTATCTAGAAATAGTAATAAATTTTAATTACAAAAAATATAAATATAAATAAATAAAGAAATATTATATTTCTTTTTAATTTTACTTTTCTTCACAAGTGATTAGATTTTATTTTCAAATAATTTGTTATGGGTTTAAAATATTTTATTCGAAACCCGCATATATGTGGATCATATTCTAGTTCTTTATAATTGTTTTAGTAACTAGTGTGTTTTATGAAAGTTAAAAAAAAATAGTGTGTTTTATGATCGACTTTTCTTTTGGACAATATGATTTTACCTTTTACAATATTATTGTAGTTGAAGCCATAAGACGAAACCATTATGTAAAGATGCTAACACACGCACACATAAGTTATAAAATCATCTGCTAAAACATCGTTGTTCCTAATTACTAATAGGCAAATGACTATTCTAGAATAAATGAAGATGAGTATATTATAATTAACCTTTTGATAACTTACAAGTAATACATATGATGCCGACGAAACCTAATATCAGAAACTCGGTAGTTAATCAAGGTTCAACAATAAGATCAAAAATAGATGAGGTTATAAATGAAGAATTCTGCTATGAGGAATTGAAGAAGAGAGGAATTTGCGTTGTTCCTTTATCGATGTTATCTAGCGTTATTGCTTGATGATTCTTTAAGTTTCATTTGTAATCATTATTTTTAATTCTTCTGATTCTTATATGTAAAATCTCTACTACTATTGACAAGTAAATGCATAGAACATCGAATTCATATAGAAAGTTAAACACTTTGCAAATGGGTATTTAATTTAGAATCAAAAGTGGGACAAAGCTTATGACAAGGCTATTTAAGACCGTTTTTTATTACAGTTTTGCTATCTACACTATTTCGGTGAACAATCAGAACTTTTAAGAAAAATTAAGAGAGAATCGAAATTGAGGCGAATATCATTTGTTTCAATGTTTATTTATAAACTTAAGAATAAATTGCAAACCCTTATATATCTCTCTCTACAAACATCATTTTAAACTAGTTTTTCCCTTTCCTAAGACCATCTCCTATGGTTAACTCTATTTTTAACTTCTAAACATAGAGAAGAGGTTTGTTCCAATGGTTACCAGTTACCACTATTTTTTACTTTTAAAAATATATATTTCAATTATATTCGATTTTTGTTTATTTAATAATTTTTTATGAAACTTTTTACTTTACAAATACATACAAATTTTACCCATTTATTTTATGTTTTAACAAAAATTAAATAAAATTATGATTTTATTAAAATTAAATATTGACCAAGAAAATAAAATTTTACTACAACACATAAATAAAAAAAAGTTATGTTAAGTTTTTTTTTAATGTTATGTCATATTATTATTTTTTTTTCAACTGATTTTATTATTAATTATTCCAAATTTGCATCATTTTTTACAAGACTCAACAGAAAATTAATACAACAAAGATACAGACGCCATTGACAACAATGTTAAGTCATATTATTAGATCACTAGAGTAAGTCATGTTTTGGTATTAATTATGTATTTCTAATTTATCGTTTGTCATGTTATTTTTAATGTACTATATTTCAATTTGTATTTTAATTAATTATATAATTAGTTATTGTTAATATAATTTTATTTAAATGTAAAAAAAAACATATAGTTTTTGTTTAGATATAAACTATAAACATATCAAAATTAAAGGATTACTTTGTAAATAAAAAAAATTTCTCTAAAAAATAGAGTTTAGAGACAAAAATAGAGTGTCATTGAAGATGCTCTAATAGGAATATAGCATACCATGCATGGTCCTTTCAAAATCACTTAATTTTTTCTATCACTTTGATAACGCTTACTATGGTGTGCACATGAAAATACGGAGAACTTAGAGCATCATTATTGGACAACCTCTTAGAGGTTCTTCAATTAAAAAAAAAAGAAAAAAAAAGTGGCAGAGAGAGAACATAATGGTTCTCTGCAGAGCCGCAAGAGACGATTCTTCCTCTCTTTCTGCCACGTGTTGTATCGTTATTAGTTAAAATTTATTTATTTTATTTTTTATCGAAAAATCATTTTAAAAAAAAAATAAAATTAAAGAGCTCCTAATGATGCTCTTAGGAAATGAGAACAGAGACGAGTTTCGGTTTCTCTGGTTCTCATTTCTTATCTGGAAGCTCCTTTAGCAGCCGGTGTCACCTCCTCGAAAAAATCTCCAACAAGTCCCTAATTAGCTACCTACACTTTCATAGCCAATTGATTGAGCATGGTTTGGTACTAACTTAGTTGACAAGAGAAGGTTCCATAAAATTCTTAGCTAAATTGTTTCTAACCATTCGATTGAAGCTTTTCAAGAGGATCTCATGGAAACAAAACACCAATGTCACGCACTATCAATCTTTTGGTGTGATTTCTTTTGCTCTTTTGTATATCTAGAGAACTTGGTGTTAGCATTAGAAAGATATGTCAATTGGAGAAATCAATAATTTTGCTTCTGAATTAGGCGCAGAGAAACTTTGAGATCTCAATTTCAAAACAATAAATTATTAGTCATGGCTTCTCAATTTCAAAACAAGAAGTCATGACTAGATTTTAATAGTTTGGTTTGGTTTAATTAAGTGTCGTTTATGTCCGGTTTATGATTTGAGAATATATATGGACCGATCGGTTTATAGGAATTGTGAATCATTTTTCTGCTTGGTCAATAAAAATTCCATTGAAAGTTCGATACGGCACATTCAAAGTTAGAGAGTAAGAAAATTGTAAATGCAATTACCTATTTGCATCTTTTCCAAAATGCAAATTATTGTATTACCGTATTAATATTTTTCTAAAATCAAAAATTGTCACTTATCATAAAAGTTAATATTCTGAAAATTTTAATGTTCTTGCAAGCAAATAAGAGGGACATGAAACATTAAAAAACAAAAATTTGAGATAATAAATACTGAATGATGTTTATTAATGAGACCTTTTTTTGATTAGTTTCTTTCAAATTACCTTAAAAAGGAACTGTTTTATTTCCAGCTCTCACCTGCAAAACCTGCAACATAGAGTTTCTTTATTCCACTTCACTTTCAAATCTTCAAACGTTAAACCAAAAGATTTCTTTTTTTAAAAGTTGAAAGAGAAAAAGAACAAATCTTTCTCATCTTCTCCAATCTCCATGAAAGATTCAACACCAACCGAATATATTGTTGAAGAGAGAGAAGAGCTCATGGTGCTTCCCTCAGAAAACAGCAAAAAATCCCATCTTTTAAAACCTTGTTTCACTATCTCCATTGATGGATCTGAAGCTGTTGTTCCTATTCAAAATATCTCAGCTTCTTCTCCTAGCCTAAAGGTTCTGTCTTTCAGTGTTTCCTTCAATGGGTGGAGATGGGGGAAAAGCAAATTCAAGTCTTGGGCTACAAAAATGGCTGCTTTGCACGAACCCACTTGGAGAAAAGCTGGGATCTTTGAAGCAGTTATGGCATCCACAGACAAAATCGTTAAAGACGCAGATCTAGTTCTGGGTATCGCTGAGAAATGGTGTCCCAACACCAAAACCTTCGTTTTCCCTTGGGGTGAAACAACCATAACGCTTGAGGACGTTACTGTGCTTTTGGGTTTCTCTGTTTTGGGCTCACCTGTTTTCGCTGCTCTTGACAGCTCAGGAGAGAAGATTAAGGAGAAACTGGAGAAAGAATGGGTCAAGATTAAAGATAAGATCAGTTTCGTAGCTCAAGCAACGTGGATGAGGAGATTCATGGACAGTGGTGATGATGAGCTTGAGCATGTGGCTTTCCTTGCTCTGTGGCTTAGCTATTTCGTGTTCCCATCACGCTATTATCATCTCTACGAAGCTGTTTTGCCTATTGCTGTTCATCTCTCATGTGGTACTAAAATCGCTCTTGCTCCACCTGTTCTTGCTCATTTGTATGCAGAGCTAAGTCTCTTGAAAACCCACATTAGAGATTTCACCAAATCCAAGGACACCGTCATGATTGATCTGAATGCCTTGTTTAAGCTGGTCCAAGTTTGGACATGGGAGAGATTCAGGGAGCTACAACCAGTACCTCTCCGGTTGCGAGAAGGTGAGCCAAGATTGGCTCGTTGGTATGGCCTGAAACAACTGAGAACCATCGATGTAAGGCGGGTTCTTGAAAGTTCGAAAGCCGAAAGCTTTGAGTGGCGTCCTTACACAAAACCTGTGGAGAATTGGGAATTCCCAAAGTTCTACCCTGAGAAAGCCATGTTGGTTCCTGTTGATACCAATCTTGATGATGAATTCATCTCCTTTGCTAGATGCATCAAGGTGTGTGAGCTTGTTGGAATTGACTCTGTGGAGCATTACTTTCCCAACCGAGTGGCTTCACAGTTTGGGATGGTTCAGGATATTCCTGTTACTGTTAGCTTTAATAGCCTCTCACGGGAAGCAGCTTGGGATGATTACGAGAAGCCTATTGATGATTTGACATTGTTCATCCCTTCCCGTTCTGCAACACCTCGTGTTACTCCAATGTTCTGCGAGTGGTGGAGAAAGGAGAAGAATGTTGTTGAATCAGCTGAAACATTGAAACCAAGAAACATCATAGGTCATGGTGATACGTTTAGTTTTGTTGCTTCAGGCTCTAAGATGAGCAGAACAAGAGGGGTTGGAATCAAGATAGCTGAGGATTCGACAAAAAAGAAACGAAAGTGCATAAAGCGAGCTCGTGACAAGAGACGCAAGTACATGAAGCGAGCTGGTGAGGATGGTAAGAATAACATAGGTTGTTGTCATACACAGATTACATCATACAATGATGAAGATGAATAAATGCTAATAACAGTTTTTGTTCCTACAGGCTCTAAGATGAAAAAAACAAGCGAGGATGGAGTGAAAATAGCTAAGGACTCGATAAAGAAGAGACGCAAGTACATGAAGAAGCGAGCTCGTGAGAACGGTGAGAGTACTATGGGGTGCTGTCAGACACAAGTTCCATCAGACAATGATGAGGAAGATGTTAGCATCACCATTGCTCAAATAATGAGAATTGCAAAGAAGAAGCCGCTTGGTAAAAAAAGTAGACTTGAGGCGGATAACAATGATTCAGGCCCTCATCAGAAGCCTACTTCTATACGTGCTTATGGGAATGAAGCTGTGGTACCACCAGAGTCAGAGCAAAGGAATCAAAAGAATACAACTTTTGATGAAAACAACTCTTCAGATCCTCCTCTTGGTTTTGATGAAGCAATTGACATTGTTGTGTCACCGCCAGAGACAAGGCACGTTGATGTAAATGAAAGCAATGTAGAGAAGATGACTATGACCGATGATGGCAGCAAGGAGCCAGAGTGTCTGTTCCATAAAGATGGTGCCATGGCTGGAGAAAAGGCGAGCTCAGAAGAGAAGGAAGATGATGTTGCTGATGATGACAGATTGATCCAGAAAAAACTTGCATTAAATGCAGACAACAATGAACCAAACACTCCTCAAAAGCTTGCATATGGAGGCCCTAATGGAGATGAAACATCTGATGGGTTAAACATTCACATCACTGTAGGTGATGGAACTCAGGGACATGATTGCTCTGTTCATGATACTGCCCTCGGAAGTGAAGAAACTATGAAATCCAGTGACCAGTTAGAGAATAATGACTCATTTGAAAAGAGTTTGCTTAATGTGAAGGTGATGGCATCGTCGATAGAGGAGCGTATTATCAAGGCTCAAAGAAATGTGGCATGGTTGAAAGAAAGAAGAGCAATAAAACAGAGGAAAATTGCAGCAGCTCGTTTGATTTAAGCATTGTTTTGTGCAGTCAAATGCAAGAATATCAAAGATCAATCCCACCTTTGTTTTGAACTCAGTTATGAGCTAATTAGCTTAAATGAAACTGTGAATGAAGAATTCTACTCGAAAGAGTCTCTTAAGCAAAAATGACAAGTGGAGCATTAAAGATGACAAGTTTGCTAGAGATATAATAAAGAACTGTTTTTGAGATAAATGTAAAAGATACATCAAATTCTTCAAAGAGAACTATACAGATTGAAACCTGAGGATACATGTACTTTGATCTACATACTAAAGTAAACAGAGATGATAAACTCAGCAACGTTACTGAACAGATACTAAATTGGAACCAGAGGGTTTCATGGGCATAATCTTCAGCTTCAAGAATTTATTCAGAGTTGTCTTAAACTGTGGAGGCTTTGATGGAAAAAACTTCAATTTCAGATTCTTCTTCCTCTCTGAAACAACATCCCTCGATTTCTTAGAAGCTCGTCTGATTCTCAGCTTTAACTTCAACAGAAACGAGTTTCTTCTCTCTTCAGCGATAATCTCATCCGTTTTCTTCTCTTCTTCTCCACGACGCAGAAACCGATGAAACAACAACTCATAAGCGCTTCCTCTCTGCTCAGGTTTCATTGAGAAACACTTTCGAATAAACTCCCTTGCATCGCAAGGAACACTCTCTGGAATCTCAGAAGCTTTACCATCAAGGAGACGAGTCTTGAGATCACTGAGTTTAACACCTTCCCAAGGAATCACGCCTGTGTACATCTCCAACACCAAGCACCCCACCGACCACAGATCTAGGGTCTTATTCGCGAAGCCGTCACGGAGAGACTCCGGCGGCATGTAATTCGGAGTCCCGACGAACGGAGAATCGATTCTCCAGTAATCAGGAACTTCTCCGACTTCCAACGAGTTTCCGAAATCAGAAATCTTCAGCTCGAACGATGAATTTGAACTCGACGGGAACACAAGGAGGTTGTCGGATTTGAGATCGCAGTGAACGTAGCCGTGGCCGTGAATCGAGACGAGACCTTCGAGAATCATACGCGTGAAGTCTCTGGTCATCGATTCGGGAAGCTTCCTGTCGGCGAAATTCTCCATGAAAGCGTTTAAACTGCCTTCGGGTGCGTACTCGAGAAGCAATTTGTGGACTTTGTTCCCGTAAGAGCTGAGACCTTGTTTGAGTTTGTCTCCGAAGCATTCGACGATTCTCGGATTTCCTCTGAGTTGGAGAAGGATCTGTAACTCTCTTTGAAGATTGTCGAAGTCGTCGTCTTCGTCAGGCGTAAGAGTTTTTCACGGCGGCGTGAAAGGAGGAGCCGTCGGGGTTAGTGTATTTGACGAGATGAACATAACCGTAAGAACCTTCGCCTAGAAATCTCACGAAATCTTCATTCGATTGCATCTTTTAGGGTTTATTTCGAATTCGAAATTGAATCGCAGCAAGAGAAAGTGGAAAAAACAAATTGTGGTAGAGAGTTTTATAGTTATAGAGAGTTAGGTTATCTGATTCGTTGGATTTTG
The DNA here is from genome assembly GCA_020283515.1 of Alliaria petiolata. Taxonomy (NCBI): domain Eukaryota; kingdom Viridiplantae; phylum Streptophyta; class Magnoliopsida; order Brassicales; family Brassicaceae; genus Alliaria; species Alliaria petiolata. Next base: position 97,469,582 of record JAHZTW010000002.1, read on the forward strand.
ATGACTAACTGAAAAAAAGAAATTTTGCAGCGAGAAGATATGCAAAAAAGGAAACTGTACCTATGGGTTAAGTCGGCGACGTTTTTTTCTAGTAGATTGTTTTTGTCCGCGAGTCAAATTATCTTCTTATTTTTCAAATCACATAAAGCCGAAAAACTTAAATGGGTTTAAAATAAGATAATGATTTGAAACAACACTACTAGCACTCGGTTTTTATGGTTCTAGACTTTATAGTGTATTAGAACAGGATCCGCATGTTTTTAATAAAATATTTTAAATCCGTAAAAATAAATTAAAAATAAAATCGAATAATATATAAAGAAAAAATAAAATTATGTTTATTTCTAATGCTTTATCTATTTATATATATATATTTATTTATTCTAAAATTTTGACGAAATAATTATCCTACTTTTATTATAACTAGGAGAATATCCACGCATACGCGCATGTTTTTTTTTCTATATATTTTTTCAAAGATGTCTTATTTATATATCTCAAACCTTCTATGTTCACAAGAATCAAAATTAATTATAATTTGATACATTCAACCATTATATATTTATATTAAAATAGTATACAATTTTTGTTTGCAAAGAATTTTGTTGGGCCATGGAAAAGCAAATATGGTGATACATTAAGTGTGGTTTGATTCTATAAGAAAGTTTAGTCCAAATTTAATAGGTATTAAAAGTATAAATTATTTTTAAAATAAACTAAAACTCACATGGACGGAATGTGAAAAGAATGAATACGCTAAAAGTCCTTCTGTCTTATTGTACAACTTGTTCCATTCCCACAAACTTCATAAAGTTAAGCAGTCATATTTATAACTTATATTTTATTCTTTTTAAATTTAGAATTTTGAAGTTTAATAAATGAGTTTTATCTTTATCCTTATATTAGTTTTGATTAATTTCAATTTATATAATTTTTTGGGATCAATTTTCACATACGATTGCAATTCGAATTCGCTATGTAGAATATTATAAACAAATATTAGACAATACACCTAAATAAAATTTGACGGGGATCTGTACATCCTCTCTGAGGCGCATATTAAACGATATTCATCAAACTTGTTAGAAGATGCAAAATTTTGATTCGACTCTTGAGTAAGATCACATTCTTGTGATTGGAAATCGATGAATGAAAAATGCTACCCCTTGTATCTATTTCATCCATGCGGGGTTTTTACCTATCCAATTCACAAGCACAAACACGACTGACTTCACGAGCACGTCTTGATAAATTGTAGAGGTTGTTCTTTTAGGAAAAATTAAAGAAATAAATGCGTAAAATATATTTGCCATATAATTAATTATGAACGGATCAAAACTAACATGAACATAATAAATAAAAATTTGTTATTTCACTAGCCAGAAATCTAAAATTTTGACTCAATTCAGAAATCTAAATTTACATATAAAACTATCAAATTTAAAGTCTAAATGTGATCATACAATGTATTTCCCATATAAGTGCTTCCAATTGTTTAAAAAAAATGCTTTGAATTTAATGTGTAAAACATAGAGACAATATCATAATTGTTTAGAGAGGATTGTCAAGTAGTACTCATAGCCTAATGGATAAAACAGTTGTCACGTGGGAGTGCCCTTCCTCTTTCATATAGTAGATTAGATTTATCATAATTAAAATCTAGATTAAGATCCACGTAAACTCGGATTTATAATAATACAATTTAAAAGTGTTTATTTTTTTTTAATAATTAAATAGAAAAAAAAATCTGATCACTAACTGAAAACAAATATATGAAAAACACAAAATCGAAACCTAAGAGTTATTTATTTATTTTAATTCTCATTTATTTTCAATTAAAATATCCAAAACACATAATCTGTTGCGGATCCTAAGCAATATTAACCCTACTTCTCATATAGTTCACACACTTTATCAACTATCTTTATCTGTTCCACTGCATTAAAAACTTGGATAAGCAATTCAAGTACGTTAATGATCTTTCCATTAACTCTCTTTAAGCAAATAAAGTCTCTCTTTCTCTTCACATACATCTTCCTTATATGATCTCGCTGCTCTCTAGGAAAGTTATGATTCTCAAGACTCGCATCAAAAGTCTCTCTACATGACTCTTGATATCCTCCTCCTCATTGAACTCATCATCGTCTAATGTCATATCATTAACATCTAGATTTTTTTTTAATTGAAATATATCCTAGTTAATCTAATTTACTTTTTGTTTTTAATATACTTTTTTTTGTTTCTCCCGTATATGATCTCTCTGCTCTATAGGGAAGTTATGCTTCTCAAGACTCGCATCAGAAGCTACTCTACATGATTCTTGCTATCCTCCTCCTCATTGAACTCATTATCGTATAATGTCATATCATTAACATCTATAATTTCCTTTTTTAATTGAAATATATCTTAGTTAATCCAATTTACTTTTTGTTTTTAATATACTTTTTTGTTTCTTCCGTATATGAACTCTCTGCTCTCTATAGAAGTTATGCTTCTCAAGACTCGCATCAAAGTTTCTCTTCATGATTCTTGATATCATCCTCCTCATTGAGCTCATCATCGTCTAATGTCATATTATTAACATCTATAATTGCTTTTTTTAATTGAAATATATTTTAGTTAATCTAATTTACTTTTTGTTTTTATTTTCCATTTCTTAAATTGAAATAGATCCTTTTCTTTTATTTTATTTTTCTGAAATTGAAATATATCATATTTAATTTTATTTTACTTTTATAATCTAAATCGATAAATTTTACACTTTTATTTTTTATTTTTTTCTTTTTTTGGAAATTCCAATTTTCTTTTAAAATAATATTTTACTGAGACATGTGTCAAAATCTAAATCGAAAAACTTGACACATGTCGAAATCCTATTGATTAACTTTCCACGTGTCACAATCATATTTATTACTAACTTTGACCGTTTTTTTCTTTTTAGTAAAATTAAAATATCTTATTTACTTTCGGTTTGATTTTTTTCCTTAATTGAAATATATATTTTAATTTCTACTTTTATTTTATTTATTTCTCTTTTAAAAATAATAGTATTTTTCTTATTCTTTTAGCATTATTATATTTTTATTTATAATATATTTTAATCAAAACATGTGTCGAAATCTTATCAATTAACTTGTCATGTGTCGCGATCATGTGAATTAGCAACTTTGATGCATCCAACTTTATATAATAAGATTTTTTGTTTTGTTAAATTATAGTGTATTAGATTAGGTTCCGCGTATACACGGATTTATAATAAGATATTTTAAAACTCGTAAAAATAAATTGAAAACAAAATCCAAATAATCGAGAAAAAAATATATTTTATTTTTATTTTCGTTTTTTCTAATTAAATATTATAACATATTTCTAATTTTGAGAATTTATATTCTTAAATGAATTATGTTTATTTCGAATGATTTTACTATTTATATATTTATTTATCCTAAAACTTTGATGAATTGATTATCATATTCTTATTGAAATTATATTTATTTTTTTAAATTTATATTTGACTTTCTTAATTAAAAAAGTTTATTACATATGTCAATATTTAATGGATTGACTCACATGCATCGCGATCATTTTAACTTAGATTGAGATCTACATACACTCTAGTTTATAATTAATTATTACATAACCACTAAAAAAAGAAACTAAACATGAAAAAATAAACAATAAAATTAGATCACTTTTGAATATAAAAAATTAAAATTGAGAACGCTTAGGCAAAACCACTCATAGTACAACATAGTTTATTTTTTTCTATTTTTTGTTTTAGTGTTTAATTAAATTTTATCTGCTGTCAAAAAAAAACTAAATTTTATCACATATTTTTAAGTATTTAGTTTTTTTTTTCAAATTGAATCATAATTACTTTTTTTATTTTTAAGTTAGTTATATATCTATTATTTAAATTTTTTTGAAAATTCGGTTCTTATACATTATTTCTATCTCAATTAGATTTATTTTTCTTTTTATCATATTTGACGATTTTTCTCTTTTAAATTTGTATACCATCTTTTTCTTATGAGAAATAAATTACTCAATTATACAATTTTCTTAATATAATTGGAAAGCATAAGAGATACTTATTTGCCTTTTTAATTTTTTAAAACCTTTTTTTAATTTTTTATTTACTTTTTTGTTTTTTAATTTTTTTTCCTTTTACTTTTAGTAATTGATTATACAATATCTTTATTCTAATTAGAAAACATAAAAGCCATGTTTTAAAAAAAATAATTAAAATTTGTCATATATTTTTAAATATTTTGTTTTTTATTTGTAATTGAATCATAATTACTTTTTTTTTTTATTTAGTTAATCATATATCTGTTTTATAAAAATACATTTTGACAAATTGGTTCTTATACACTATTTCTATCTTAATTAGATTTTTTTTTTATGCTTATGGGAATGAAGCTGTGGTACCACCAGAGATACAGCAAAGGAATCAAAAGAATACAGCTTTTGATGAAAACAACTCTTTAGATCCTCCTCTTGGTTTTGATGAAGCAATTGACATTGTTGTGTCACCGCCCGAGACAAGGCACGCTGATGTAAATGAAAGAAATGTAGAGAAGATGACTTTTACCGATGATGGCATCAAGGAGCCAGAGTGTCTGTTCCACGAAGATGGTGTCCTGGCGAGCTCGGATGAGAAGGAAGATGATGTTGTTGATGATGACAGTTTGATTCAGAAAAAGCTTGCATTAAATATTGCAGACAGCAATGAACCAACCCCTCCTCAAAAGCTTGCTAATAGAGATGAAACATATGATGAATTAAACATTCACATCACTGTAGGTGAGGGAACTCAGGGACATGATTGTTTTCTTCATGATACCATAAGAGGTGTGGGGCCTCGCTGGTAGGGGCGGTCGGGGTGTTACAGGGAACCAATGGATGGTTTCAAGTTTCAATATGTCACTTGGAGTCAAGTTAATAATATGACTATGATGGGTGACCTTCCGAGCAGTTCTCCGTCTGTCTCTTATACACATCTAGATGTGTATAAGAGACAGCATAAGAGGTGTGGGGCCTCGCTGGTAGGGGCGGTCGGGGTGTTACAGGGAACCAATGGATGGTTTCAAGTTTCAATATGTCACTTGGAGTCAAGTTAATAATATGACTATGATGGGTGACCTTCCGAGCAGTTCTCCGTGGAACCGTGTGAGTGAGGTCGAAGCACAGGAAAAGGTCACTTGGTGATTGCATGAACAAGTAAATCAGTCGGTCGGGCCATCGAGAAAAATAACGCACCGACCGCCGGACAGGGGCGGGGCCCACGAGCCCGACGGAGGGATGGGTGACTCGCCGGTAGGGGCGGTCGGGGTGTTACAAGTGGTATCAGAGCCAAGGGAAGTCAAATTGGTTATGTCCCATGAGACTGTCTTGGGGTTTGGGGTTAGGGTTCACACTGGCGGGATCAGAATTCGGGGACATATTCCCGTTGAGTGGGGGAGAATTGTAAGGACCCGGGCCCGGCCCATTTGAATAAGTTTAAATGAATTGATTTGGCTACCTATGTCATCAAAGTGCACTTACCTTTTCCGGTCACTTACCCTAAGAGAACTCCAGAGTTAAGCGTGCTTATGCTGGAGTAGGACTAGGATAGGTGACCTTCTGGGAAGTTCTCTGCGGAACCGTGTGAGTGAGTTCAAAACACGGGAAAATGTCACGTGGTGATTGCAGGGATAAATAAATCAGTCGGTCGGGCCATCGAGAAAAAATAACGCACTGACCGTCGGACAGAGGCGGGGCCCACGAGCCCGACGGAGGGATGGGTGACTCGCTGGTAGGAGCGGTCGGGGTGTTACAAGTAGTATCAGAGCGTAAGGTGCTACTCCGGTTCTGACCCGGAGAGCCGATTCTCGGGAGTTGGTCGGTTTTTTTATAAAAAAAAAAAAAAAAAAAAAAAAATTCAAAGACTTTTATAAGTATTTAAATCTTTGGGGAGGCACCACCACGATAGCTTGAATTGTGTCTTGTTTTCTGAAGTTTTTGTGTTGTTTTAAAGAGCGCGAGATCTGATTCGAATGTTGTCAATGCAGAATGCCGCCTAAGAGAGGAAACCGCAGGGTCGCTAGGAATGTTCGAGAGGAGGCAACGAGTGAGTCGACTGGGAGCATGGCTGGCGGAGGCCAAGAGCAGATGCCAGTGCCAGCAGGTGTACCGCAAGCAACATATGCTGCTGCGGTGAGTTCAGCTGTGCTGCAGGGTCTTCGGGAGTTGCTTGGCCCGTTGTTGCAACAAATTCCCGTACCAGAAGTGGCTGCAGCACAACAGCAAGCTCCAGGAGTTGTTTAGCCGCAAGGCCCGAATCTGCCTCCACCACCGCTGGGTGTACCGGAGCAGGAGCGTGAATGTGTGCGCGAGGAAGAGCGTGAACGTGTACGTGAGGATCGTGTGCGCGGGTTAGACCGGGTGAATGAGCGCATGCGGAGGCGCGATCAGATACCCACGTACTACCAAGCGCTGACCATGATGAGGGACTTGGGTACGGAAACATTCAGTGGTGGCACGAACGCAATCGCCGCAGACAACTGGAGGAAGCTGTTGGAAAAGAATTTTTTGACTATCAGGTGTCCGATGAAATATCGGAGAGAGGTGGCAGTGTAGTATCTGAGGGATGATGCACAAGCATGGTGGGAGGGCGTGGAAGATGAGACACCTCCGGACTACGACATCAGCTGGTTGGATTTCAGGGACAAATTCGGGAGAAAGTATTTTCCACAAGAGGCTGTGGAAAAGATGGAGCGCACATTTGCCCATTTGGTTCAAGGGTCTAAAACGGTGCGTGAGTATGATAAAGAGTTTCGTTGTTTAAGGTGGTTTGCTGGAAGGAACCTAAGTGAAAGGGATTTGATTGGTAAGTTCCTGAGGGGACTAAGGCTGGAGGTGAAGAATTGTTGCAGGGTGCGACCGTTCACTAGCATGAACGACTTGGTGGAGACGACATCTCTGATGGAACAAGGACTTGAGGAGGAGTCTAAGCAAACAAAGACAAGTCAAGCACAAGCAGCAAGAGTGGCTGAACCGCATGGACGTGTTATGGATAACGGCTACGCGGGACCAGCACGAGCAGGAGGGGCACTCCATTGTTACAAGTGTGGACGGAATGGGCACTCAAGGTAGAATTTTCCCAGCAGGGAGGATCTTTGCTACCTTTGCAGCAGTCATGGGCATAAGTCGAGGGAATGTCCCACAAGGCAGCAAGATAACAGAGACAGAGGAGCGGCGCCACCACCACCGAAGAGGCAAGCAGGAGGACCTTAGGTGTTCGCAGCAGACATTGAAGAGGACGTTGAGCTGATTACGGGCAAGTCGTTGTTTTATGTCGCTTCTTAAATGTTTGAAAGTACTTGAAGTGTTGCTGGTGTTCTTGCGATTCATTTAGAAATTTAATAAAAAAATTGTGTGGGGTTGGTCCATATGGGTGGGGCGTTAGCAAGTAGTCTTGTGTATGGATTGGCGGACACGCCACCAGGATGTATTAGACTGTGGCTTCTGGAAGGACAATTGAATTCGGGGACAAATTCTTTTTAAGTGGGGGAGAATTGTGACATCCCGGGTCCCGAATAAATTTAAAACCGTAAGCCCACGAAGCTACACTTTCGGATCGGAGCCGTTGCCGTGGAGAAGAGCCGCTGTCCTTGCTCGTTTTCAGATCCGGTTTAGGCGTGAACAGTGGACGTGCCGTTGCTGTCGTCGGATTTCGTCGCCGGAGACCGTCAGGGGAAGCCGCTGCAACTCGTCCGGGAAGGAGAGAGATCGAGGGAAGAAGAAGAAGAGGGAAGAAGAAGAAGAGGGGAGAGAAGAAGAAGAAGATTCTCGGGGAAGGGGGAGAGAGAAAGAAAAGAAAAAGAAAAGAAAAAGAAAAAGAAAAGGGTAAAAGAGAAGGGAGAGAGAAACGTGGGACCAGGGGAAAAAGGCATAAAAGTTAGTGGAAGAAAACATCACTTTCGGACAGGAGAGAGACAGTGACCAGAGAATTTTCTGATCATCTTTCAGTCTGTTTTTGCTAAGGTGAGGCGTGATCTGTGGATTTACAAACTGCATTTACGTTATTAATCATGTTTAAGGTTGATTCGGGAATAAAATCGTATGAATGATTTCGCTGTGGTTTTAGGTCGGTAGAAAATTATGTGTTTTATTTAATTAATTGTTAAATAAGTTATAAATGATAAATGGTGGTGATTGTATCATGAACTAGAATTCATGTTTGGTATTTGTACAATTTAGCGGGGTGCGCTAAGTTGTTGTGTGTTGAAGCTCGTTCTGGCGGTGGCGGGAACGAGTGGGTGTTTCGTCTTATTCCAGCGGTGGCGGGAATAGACATTTGCTTATTCCGGCGGTGGCGGGCTCGTTCTGGCGGTGGCGGGAACGAGTGGGTGTTTCGTCTTATTCCAGCGGTGGCGGGAATAGACATTTGCTTATTCCGGCGGTGGCGGGAATAGGCCGGTGTTTCGTCTTGTTCCGGCGGTGGCGGGGACAGACGAGAGCTTGTTCTGGCGGTGGCGAGGACAAGTGGGTGTTATCGTCTTGTTCCGGCGGTGGCGGGGACAGATGGTTGCTAATTTCGGCGGTGGCGGGAACGGGCACGTGTTATGTTCTTGTTCCGGTGGTGGCGGGGACAGATGGTTGCTTGTTCTGGCGGTGGCGGGAACGGGCATGGGTTGTCTTGTTTCTGCGGTGGCGGGGAACTGGCCGATTTTTTTCTATGTGCAACGGGTCTTAGCTCGGTGGAGTTAAGTGGTGGTTGTTTCGTGGAGTCAGTCATGCGTATTTTATTTCTTGGTTAAGTGTAACCATGGTTGGTTGCATAGGCGTATTTTGTGGATCACGTGGGCAGGCGTGATCGTCTCACTGAGTGACTTTGGTTGCTCAAGTCTCCTTTTATGGATGCAGGTGTGTTGGAGGAGTAGCGGTTCAAGTGATCTTCGGAGATGGTGTTGCGTTTTCAAGACTTTGAGCATTTGAGATTTTTATTTAAGTACAAAAAAATATTTTATTATTTAAAAGGATTTGCGTATTTATTTGGAGTTGTTTTATGACATTAATTATTTGAAACGCATTTAATATTTTAATGGAGTTTTTATGGATTTTTAACGTTGGCGGGTTAAATTTGAGGTTGTTATTGCGGTTGTGGTTTGAGCAATAAAATGGTGACACTTGGTATTATCTCGGCTAGTTAAGCGAGAAGGAGGTGACAGCATCGTCGATAGAGGAGCGTATTATCAAGGCTCAAAGAAACGTGGCATGGTTGAAAGAAAGAAGAGCAATAAAACAGAGCAAAATTGCAGCAGCTTGTTTGATTTAAGCATTGTTTTGTGCAGTCAAATGCAAGAATATCAAAGATCAATTCCACCTTTGTAGTCTTTTTTCATGCTTTAGTATCTTTTGAAGACTGGTTTGCTTTCAAGTGTTTCATTTTGTATGATTTGAACACAGCTATGAGCTAATAGCTTAAATGAAACTATGAATGTAGAATTTTTCTAGGGAAAATGGTATTTTTCCACCTGAACAAAGTGTACGGTGCCTTTTTCTACGCAAACAAAGACTTAATGCTTTTTCCTACATAAACGCCTTAAAAATTCAAAAATTCAACCCATATTTCGAGTTTTGTGCGTAAAACAAAGTTGACCTTAACAGCAGTTAGTCAACCGTAGGCCTGGGTATCGGGTTCGGATCGGGTCTATTCGGATTTTGGTTAATTCGGTTTTACGCTGTATGTCTCATTCAAGTATTTTTTATTTTTGGACCGGGTTCAATTCGGTTCATGTCGGGTCAGGATCGGTTCTGTATCGAGATTGAAGAACCGGATTTTATCCAAAAACCGATCGGTTATGGATCAGTTCAGATTTTTTAACCCAAAAGTAACCATACTTTTAATTCGGTTCGGATATTTTCAGGTATTTGTAATCAAATAAACCAAAAATATCTGAAATGTATCTGATTGAGTACCTAAAATAACTAAAATTAGTATACGAAAATACCCGATTTACCCAAAATACCTGAAAATATATAAATATTTGAAAACCTATAAACATAATTCATATATTCACTTTATAATTATAATATTTTATATTTTTATTATTGCAAATCTAAATATAACTAATATTTGTTTTGTATATAATTGTATTTTTGGTATTTTCGGATATCCGTTCGGTTCTCGGTTCGGATTCGGTGCCGATTCTTCGGATATGACAGTGTGGCTCCCATTCGGGTATTTACATCGGTTCGGGTTCGGGTTCGGTACCTAAAATTTTGGTTAATATATATTCGGTTCTTCGGGTCTAGTTTTTATGCCCAGACGTAGTCAACCATTAACTTTGTTGACTTAGCTAACACGCGTGGCATCAAAACGATAATGTGCCTTTTAAAAATTAAAAAAAATAATAAAAATCGAAAAAATTAAAAAGTCAAAAAAAATTAATATCAAAAAATTTAACATTATATAATTTAAAAAGCGGAAATTGGCAAAATAGCCTCATTAAGATTTAGACATTGAAAAATACCTTGGTTTTTTTTATTTTTTTGGTAATTACACTTATTGATATGTAATAAGACTATTTTGATCAGAATTTTAATTAGAATATTCATAAATAAAAATAAAAATCGAAAATTATAAATATTAAGATTTTAGGTGAAGATAAAGATATACAATTATTTAATATTTTAAATTTTATATTATTAGACAAATCTTAATATTTGAGAATTTATCTATACAAAAAAAAAGAAATTACCTCAAATAACACTATTTCAAGTTTTCAGTTTAATAATAGTCCCAAAAGTTTGGTTAATCAGTTTTAGCATTATTAGGAAGCTGTTATACAGTGTTAGACACTTTTAGAAAGATTTTCCTAACTCAAACTTAGAAATCTGTTAGATACATTTAGGAAGATTTTCCTAACTTTATTAAAAATTTAGGAAGTCGTAAGGAAGGCATTAGACATATTTAGGAATGCTTTTCTAGCTTTAATGAAGGCTATTTATGAACAAATGAACTTATGTGGCTAAATTTGATTAAGAAATTTTATTTTGTGCTTTTTAAGAAAATTACCTAACAAAAAATTAGTATTCTAAATTTTATTAATCTACTATATGAAAGAGGAAGGGCACTCTCCTGCTTCTGCTATGTCAGCATCTCAAAGTGTCACACGTGTCATTCATCATTTTATTTTCAAAAAATTATTTTATTTGTATTAAATCTGAACCAAATAAAATATTTTTATTTTCTTATTTGTAATCATGTGGATTCGAACCCATAACCCTCTCAATAAAAGACAATCACTTTTTCTATTATGACATAAATACTCTTTGACAACCCTCTCTAAAAACTTGTGATATTCTCCCTATGTTTTACATATTAAATTGGAAGCACTTTTATAAAAAAATTATATCTATATCAATTACATACTTCGTAAAATGCCCCAAATGCATAAATAAAAAAAATTCTCAAAATGATAAATTGAAAAAAGCAATTTTTTTTTTTTAAACAACAAGTAACAAAAAAATAATAACATATGTACAATTAAATATACATAAAAACCATTAAATTTGAATTCAACTATTTAAAAATTATTATAAGTAGAGGAAATTCAAATTTAATTCTAAAAATAATAAATAAATAAATTTATTATAATACATAATTTTAAATATATTATTCTGTTTTATTTATTATTAAACTTTGGTAAAAGTGAAAAACAATTATGATAATAAATAAATTGAGAAGTTAACACCAACCTATAAAATTTTGAGACACAACAAAATATTCAATAAAAAATTGAGAAGATAACAAATGATATAAAAAATATAGAGAAGAAACAAAAATGGATACACAAACATACTAAAATTTAAAACATGGACAAAGACAAGGATTCAATGCAAGATATGTAAAAAAATCCTTAAAGCGATAAATTGAAAATATAAAAAATTATTATAATATTAAGATTTAGACAAATTAAAAGAGTATGAAAACCGAATAATAAATAAAGATTTAGACAAATTTAAAGGTAAAATTCAAATAAAACTTGCGCATCGCGCATGTTCTCTCCTAGTATCAGATAAAGAGGACACGTACAAAAGTTGGAACATCATCGACATTAACTTTTTAAAAAAACAGAGCTTACTTCGAACTAATGTATTCTCTCTCTAGTCTTTAATTTTTTCTTTCAATTCTGTTTTTTTTTTCATTTAATCACGCTTTTGATCGATGTTAATGTTCAATGAATTACTGTTTAGCAAAATTCTGATTTTGAGTAATAGATGAAGATGTTCCTAAGTCAAAAATTTATAAAACTTAATATTAATATATGTGTCTGATTGTCTGATAGAGTAAATATAATTGGCTTTAGAAGATTGTATTGAAAAAGAGGAATTGGAGGGATTAAAAAGAATGAATTAGAATTTACTTCGAAACATTGCAATTGCTATGAAACTAAAAAGAAGGCGATATCATAAGTTTTTTGCGTTTTTTTCTCTGTTGGCCAAAAATATATATTTTAATAGAATATGTTTTAGATAAATATAAAACTAAGATTTATTATTTACAAATAAAATTAAATCAAAATAGATATCATTCGGTTTTAAAAGATTTATTTTTTAATTTTATAAAATAATTTTAACGCTAATCGAACGACATACGAAAAATCAGATTTTTATAAGCGAAGAGACGGTTGTAGAAGAAAGCGAGGTTCGTATTCGTCAATCCAATGTCGTTGATCGGATTATATTGTCCAGAGATTGATTTTTTTACTCCAAGTTACAAACTTTATAAACCAGAGTTGATTTTGGCATGCGATTGTTTTCTCGATGACATCTCTGTCTTTTTTACACGACTTCACGATTATGAAATGTCACAGAGATTGATTTTGTTACTCCAAATTACAAACTTTATAAACCAGAGATGATTTTACTTTAAAAAAAAATTGAATAATTTTGTGATTTTTGTAATTTTTGTGATTTTTGTGATTTTAATTTGTTTTTAATGCCACATCATCATTTTAATGCCATGCATGTCAGCTGAATCAGCAAACTTAACGGTTGATTAACCCCTATTACGATCAACTATATTTTTTACGCACAAAAGTCAGAATATGGGTTGGATTTTTGAACTTTTAAAGCGTTTATTTAGAAAAAGGCACTAAAACTTTGTTTGGGTGGAAAATACACCGTGCACTTTGTTTAGGTAGAAAAAGACTCATTTCCCAATTTTTCTCTGCAAAATTGAAGAAGAGAGAGGACTTTGTGTAGTTCCTCTATCGATGTTATCTAACTTTATTGCTTGATGATTCTTTTATAAGTTTTAACTGTGATTAGTACTTTTTATTCTTCTGATTCTTTGATGTAAACTATGTTACTATTATTGACAAGTAAATTTGCAGAAAATCGAAATTATATTGAAAGTTAAACACTTTGCGAAATTGCTTCTTATTGTTCTTCTTATATGAGAAAGATTCTTCAAACCGTTTTTATTACAGTTCGCCATGTATAGGTGAAACTAAGTAGTGATTTTCCCGTGGTATGTAATAAAATTAGGTGATTTTCAACATGCTTAATTTTAAATTAGGTGATTTTCAACATGCTTTTAAAACATGAAATTACAATTATATCTCTCAAATAAAGCATATAAAAAATAGATAGATTAAAATTATTTAAACTAGGATAGTACCCGAATGATTATTAAATAAAATTTGTATAATTTAGTTAAATGTTAATTTTGTTAAATGCAAATCTAATATATATATATATATATATATATATATATATATATTTAATTATTCTTATTGAATATCTTTTTTGTTTAGGTTTATTGTTAAGATTTTTTTAGTTACCTAAAATAGTGTTTGGTAATTAGTTTTAACATATATCAAGAAATTTAATGTTTGGCAATTAGTTTAGTGTAATAATTTAAATATATTTTAAAAAATTAAGAAAAGTTGTGGTGCTGACACATCGGTAAATTTTGCTTATAATTTTCTATGTTTAAAATCAGTTTGATATTTAAACATAAAATAATAAAAACTGTTTGGAAATAAGAAAAGTATGCAAAAATCAAAAATTTAGTTAACTATTTCCAAAAATTAAATTAATAAGAGGCTGAAATATGATAAAAGTTTAGGTATTACCTAAAATAGTGTTTGACTATAAAAATAGTAGTAGGAAAAAATAGAATTAATTAAATAGGAAAATTGTGAGAAATATTGTGGGAGTGACACTTCAGCAAAAGTGTTTTTCATTTAATATATAGTAGATAATTTTCAAAGAATTTTTAATTAATTAATTATTTAATTCAAAAGTGTGTAAATTTTATCAATAAGTTTTGCTCAATTTTTTTTTTATCATTGGCGTATATATCAAAATTATAAATGATGCAGAGCATCCTTATCAAGTTTTTCGAAGACCACGTCGTTTAGTGTTGGTGTTTTGCGTGGTCTTCAATTTAGTATTTCCTTTTCTTAGTTAAGTTAAATTTTCTTTTTAGTTATGTTTAATTTTCTTTTCTATTAAAATTTCTATTAGTTTGAGGGTTATGTCTTTGGCTATATAAAGGGATCCAAACTTTGTTTTAGAATCAGACTTTGATAATTAATAAAAGAAAAACCAAAAAAAGGAAACTCAAGTTTTCCAAAGAGCTTTGCCTTGCTTAGCACTGAGAGGAGTACTCTCGAAATCCTAGCCTTGTTCAATCTCTCAATCGATCAAGAACGATCCAAGTTGTTCCGAGAGTTCTCCTTCGAGTTCTCTTTGTTCAAATCTTTACTTAACTTCCGCTACTCCATCAATAAATTTATATGATTTTGTCTAAGTTTTACACACAAAAATGAGACAACCGTGTTAAAACTTTATAATTTTTTAGATTACTAGTTTTTTTGGGAACTAAAACTAATAAATATATGAATGATCAAAATAATCACACTATCATGTTACATATTTTCATAGAAACAAAATCACAAAATCAAATAACTCATTTGCAAAAACTCTCCTCTAATCCTTTTTAGTGATATATCATGGGTTTTACCCATTTTTGGACCATGATATAAGTGTTTTTATAGAGTCTTTTGCTATTTTTAGAGTCCTATTAGAGTCTTTGTAGGTTCAGGTACAATTGGAGCTAAATTGGAGATTTGAATACATTTTGGAGTTAAATGGAATGAAGTCACGAAGTGTTGAAGTCGGATTGAAGATGCATGATGAGTGTCGATCGACACCGCCTGTTGGTGTCGATCGACACCAGGTTTTCCTATTTTCAAAGACGTGAAGTTTCCAGATTTTGCAGAAAAGAAAAGTTCCAAGACTTTTCCTAATCTTCCAAGGAATTGAAGATTCGAACCTGAGCCTATAAATATAGTTTTCAAAGCCATTGTTTAGGCATTATCTCATATTTTAAGAATCATAGAAGTTTAGGTTTTTGGAGAAAAAAATCAGACTCCTATAGAGCAGATTTGGAACTCCTTTATTTCTTCTATTGATTTCTTTTATGCTTTCTATTCAAATAATGATTTCTGTTTCATTGATCATGTCTGAGTAGTTTGCTTGTTAGGTTTAGGGTTTTTCAAAGGTGATTGATGAATTGTTAGGTCGAATTGAATTGTTAGGATAAAATCATTAGAGTTCTTCATCTAGATTTGTGATTAATGCATATTCTAGCTTCATGACCTAGAATCTGATCTTAGGTTGATTAATAGATGCGAGAATATTATTAATTGCCTGAAATAATGTTAGATGAGAAAAATATCTATTCGCAAAGAGATTTGGTTTAGGGATTTTGTGAACAATCGAACCTGAACTTTAATGCTTGTTTAAATTATTAGAACTTGCAAAGATATTTGGGATTCTAGGGTTTAGACATAGATAATCTTCGCAGAGAGAGTTGATTGATTTTATTGTTGTGTTTCGAGTTCAAGAACAGTGCTTAATAATTCCTAACATTCTGTCTAGATCTGCAATTAGGATTAACCTGAGAATTTCAATGAACCTAGCGTTTCGTCTCCTGAATTTACTAAACGTTTAATTGCTTTCTGTCTTTTACATTTAAATCTTTGTTCTTAGCATAATTCGAACCTAGAAAACCATAGTGTAGCTTTCACTTCCCTTGGGATTCGATAACCCTTTATATTTCAACTGCTTTGCTGTGCACTTGCAGTATTGATTTATTTGGGTAAAACCTGAGCCCTATCAAGTTTTTGGCGCCGTTGCCGGGGAAGGAGATTAGTTACCTACGAAATCTAGTATTAGGATTTTGACTAGGTTTTGTTTTTGTTTTGCTTACTAATTTAGTTTCTTATTTTTGGTTTCTAGTGCATGCTTAATCGCAGTACCAGAAGCAACAAAGAAAAGGAGCTAATTGAACTCAACCAGGAGCTCGGTCGTCTCGAACGTACGAACCGAAAATCTGCACGAGTGTCGATCGACACCACATCGAGCATCGATCGACACCCTGCGCAGGAAACAATGGCGGAGCCTGTGCTTTTGATACGCGACGCAGAAGGCAACCTGTTCGACGGAGAAGGCAACAAAAGGAACGCCAGAGGACATAAACTTGATGATAATGGAGCTGTTATCATTGAGAAAGCAATACAAGCTGCAGAAGCTGGAAATGGAAGAACGCTTGACGAGTACAACCGACCAGACCAGTTCTATGCTAATAGAGATGTGATCCGTCCTCCTGCTTTCCAGAGGAATGAATTCGAGTTGAAGCCTGCATACTACACACTGGTGGCTCAGCATCCCTTCCATGGTCTTCCTCAAGAGCACCCCATGGACCACATTGAGAGATTTGAAGACTTGGCATGAAGCATTAAGGCCAATGGTGTGTCCAATGATTATATCTTCTGCAAGCTTTTCTCTTACTCGCTTGCTGCAGATGCATCATACTGGCTGAAGCAGTTGGATCCAGGATCCTTGACCACTTGGGAAGAAACAAAGAATGCATTCTTATGCAACTTCTTTGATGATGCAAGATCCGAAGAGCTGAGGACAAAGATCACTACATTCTCCCAAGGACCCACTGAAGCATTCAAAGCTTCTTGGGTGAGATTCAAAGCTTACCAAAGGGACTGTCCACATCATGGTTTCAGCGAGCCGTAGCTTCTCNTGCTTGTTAGGTTTAGGGTTTTTCAAAGGTGATTGATGAATTGCTAGGTTGAATTAAATTGTTAGGATAAAATCATTAGGGTTCTTCATATGGATTTGTGATTAATGCTTATTCTAGTTTCATGACCTAGAATCTGATCTTAGGTTAATTAATAGATGCGAGAGTATTATTGATTGCATGAACTAATATTAGAAGAGCAAAATACCTATTCGCAAAGAGATTTGGTTTATGGATTTTGTGAACAATTGGACCTATTATTAATGCTTCTCTGAATTGTTTGAATTTGCAAAGAGATTTGAAATTCTAGGGTTTAGACATAGATAATCTTCGCAGCGAGAGTTGGTTGATTTTACATTAGTGTTTCAAGTTCAAGAACAGTGCTTAATAATTCCTAACATTCTGTCTAGATCTGCAATTAGGATTCACCTGAGAATTTCTCTGAACCTAGCGTTTCGTCTCCTGAATTTACTAAACGTTTAATTGCTTTCTGTCTTTTAGTTTTACATTCTTACTTAGCTTAATTCGAAATTAAAAATTTGCTGTGTGACTATCCCTTTCCCTGTGGATTCGATCCCTAAATACTACATTGATCTCTTAATTTGAGAGAATAGCTCTAGGGTAAATTTGAGAGCATATCAATGTCCTCATGTTCAAGCTCTTCCTTTTTTCTGCCATCCATGATCACATCATCCACTCCCTCTTGAAAAAGATTTGACCTCAAATCTGGATCATCTGCAACGAATGGAACTAAGTCAGAAACATTAAAACTTGAACTAACATTATACTTACCGTGAAGATCAAGTTGGTAAGCATTGTCACTAATACGCTTGACAATCTTGAATGGACCATCGACTCTTGGCAAGAGTTTTGATTTTCTTTCAGCTGGAAATCGTTCATTTCTCAAGTTAACCCACACTTAATCTCCAACTTCAAAGATCAGCTTGCGCCTTCCTTTGTTGGCTTGTTTTTCATACTGCTTTGTCCTTGCTTCAATATTGAGTCGTGCCTTCTCATGAATCTGCTTAACAAGCTCAGCTTTCTTTTTTCCATCCATACTAACTCTTTCACTCAAAGGTAAATGTGTTAAATCCAAAGGAGTTAGAAGATTGAAACCATAAACGATCTGGAATGGTGAATACTTGGTAGCACAATGAACTGAATGATTATATGCAAACTCAACATGAGGCAAACAATCTTTCCAAGTTCTGATGTTCTTTTTAATGATTGCACGCAAGAGTGTAGACAAAGTTCTATTCACTACTTCAGTNTTCACTGTACCAAGACTTGAATGGGAAGATCGATTGCTTGAACTCTCATATGAAGCAATTGGATGTTCAAGTTGCTCAAACTGCTGGAGCCTTGAAGAGACAAGATGGGTTTCTTCCTGGAAAGACTGATACAAATCCCATACATCATGTCAATGCTATCATGGTAGGAAGTGCAGAAAATTTTGCGGATCTTGAGAAGTTCGAGGAGCTTGAAGAAGAAGATGATGCAGTTGCAGAGTTAGCGTCGATCGACACCACTGCTAAGTGTCGATCGACACCACTGCTAAGTGTCGATCGACACCACTAGAAAAGCCAGACGATTCGAGTTCTGGCGGACCGAAATCGACATGAGCATCGACAATCAGATACTAGTGTCGATCGACACCAGGAGAGTGTCGATCGACACCATGCCCAGACTTCGCTGGATCGACCTGAAGCTTTAATTACTGCAGAGGAAAAGGTGTACAAACCCAAAATACCCTATCCCATACCTCTTAGAAAGTCTAAACAAGAGATAGAAGAAGCCAGATGCAAGGAAATGATGGATAAGCTGATGGTTGAGATACCCCTAGTTGATGCAGTCAGACTTTCACCTGCATTAAAAAGATATGTCAAGAAAATGGTTGTCAATGGTGTGAGTCCTGAGGAAGGAGCATTGCTTACCAGAGACATGAATGCAATTCTCTTGAACATAGTTCCAAGGAAGAAGAAGAAGGTGTGGGTTTCTGAACAAGTCAATGATGTGATTCAGAGGAGGATTCCAGAGAAGTTATCTGATCCAAGAAACTCTGTGCTAGATTGCTCAATCTCAAAAGGAAGATTTCCTCGATCTCTCTGCGATCTAGGTTCAAGTATCAACTTGATACCATACTAAGTTGCTGTTAGACTTGAAATGACTGATTTCAAGGCAACCAGAATCTCCCTTGTCCTAGCTGATCGATCAAAGAGAATCCCAGAAGGTGTTCTGGAATATGTTCCCTTGAAGATTGAAGGTTGCATGATTCCCACAGACTTTGTGGTTTTGAAATATGATGAAGAACCTACGAATCCTCTTATTTTGGGAAGATCATTCTTGGCTTCAGCTGGTGCAATCATTGATGTGAGAAAAGGAAAAATAGAGCTTGATCTGGGTGATGGTGTCATGAGTTTTGACATGGAAAAGTTAAGGGGACCATCCACCATCGATGGTCAATCTTATTCAGTGGAGATTTCCATGGATAAATACTCAATCATGGAATGTTCAGATGACATTAATGCTGGGTATGACAAGGATCTGGATACTAAAGAGCAAGAGAACAAACTGGCTGTTCAAGAGGCATTAGCTGAAAATTCTGAGAAAGTTGTTGAGCTAGAATATTGGAGTGGAAACAATCATCTCTTCCGGACTATGGGCAAATATGAAGGTCTAATCAATGCTAAATTGATGGAAGAAGACGTTTTTGTCATGGAGACAAGGCTGAATTGCAGAAGGAGTGCAGAGATTCAAGCTGCTGGTTTGGTGTCGATCGACAGCACTCCTAGTGTCGACCAACACCCTTCGCGGATCACACCAGAAGCTGTTTCCAATACTGCAACTCCATCACATGCTGTCAAACAGACGACTCCACATCCAACTACCCAGAAACCTCGAAGAAAGCAAATGTATGTACTTCCTGGAAACAATTCCAAACCCCCCGATCTTATCAATAAGAATTTAAAAAGTTCAAAAGCTATTTCGCACTTATGCAAGCCACGAGATTCTTGTAGAGGGCTTGGTGTTTCTTTAAATGATTCTGCAGGAAAATGAAGTGTCCCACCCGAACTCAAGTCCCACCCTGCTGATGTTCCTCAATTCCTTGGTCGCTCTCATGCACCTACTGCCTATACACCACCATGGATGAGAAGATATTCGTCTGAGAAGCATTCGATGCCACCCTCTGATCCACCAGACGTCTGAACCCCGACACAGTCAAGCTAATGACTGAAAACGAGCGCTGAGTGGGAGGCACACGGTTAGGTAAGGTTTTCTTTATATTTTGTTTTGGTTTTATTAAGTCCTAGTTTCAGTCAGTTGAAAAAAGGAGACATTGGACTCAACACAGACCAGTGTCGATCGACACCACTATAGTGTCGAACGACATCACGCACAGACGAAGGTAAGTCTTCTTTCTGGTCTTTTATGTTGTTTCTAATCTTTCTTTTAGCCAACTTCGGGCTTGATAACACTGGGGAAAGTGTTGTTTAAGTCTGGGGGAGGTGATTACTTACTTTGTGTTTTGTTTTGAAAGTCAATCGAGTCAGTAAAAAAAATTGTTTTATTGAGTCAAAATCAGTGAAACTTTCAGCTTTTCAAAGGAACCAACCACAGAACATTGACACTTGAAGGACCATTGCCATAGTAGTTGATTGTAGGTCTTACTAAGTAGAAAGCTGCAAGTGGATCGGTCTAACAAAGAGAGTTCAGATTCTTGCTTAGAGGTTGGTATTCATTGGACTTGATTCCTCTTTCAGCACTTACAAGATAAGAACACTACAGTCTCTCCTTGATCCTCCCTTTAGAAAAGAAAGTAAAAAAAAAGAAAGGAGTCTAAGTTAAGGAATAGTGCAAAGATCCTCATGAGCCTGTCTCCTTACAAGGAACAATATTAGTGAGAGCTCATGAACCTGTCTCCTCACAAGGAACACAAATAAGAGTAGCACTATTCCAAGACTTCAAAAAGAATGAGAAAATTCAATGAAAAGATCTGTAGAACACCCTGAAAATGGGCAGCAGTTGACTAAGGGAATAGAAAATAGGAGAGCTGTAGAAGGAATGTCTTGTTCAGGCATAAGTCCTTTGGTCAATATCGTTTGTTTGAGTTCGAAATTTTGTGAAGAAAAGGATATGAACGTGATTTGGGAGATTGCTAAGCTTGTGGTAAGTATACTAAAATACTACCTAAGGTTGACTCTATGGTATGTGGATTCAAGAGTGTCGGTTCGATGTGGCGTTTTGAAGGTTAGCTGGATATTTCGGTTTCCAAACATCGACTATATACTTGGTTTCTGTTTTGCTTGAGGGCAAGCAAAAGCTAAGTCTGGAGGAGTTGATATATCATGGTTTTTACCCATTTTTGGACCATGATACAAGTGTTTTTATAGAGTTTTTTGCTATTTTTAGAGTCCTATTAGAGTCTTTGTAGGTTCAGGTACAATTGGAGCTAAATTGGAGATTTGGATACATTTTGGAGCTAAATGGAATGAAGTCACGAAGTGTTGAAGTCGGATTGAAGATGCAGGATGAGTGATATGCAGAGTTTTAACACTAAAATAGCTACTGCAAGTGCACAGCAATGTCGTAGTATTTAGGAATCGAATCCACAAGTTCCAAAGGTCACACTACGATTCTTTAGACCAAAATTAAGCTAAGACAAAGATATAGTTGTAGTTTGCAAGGTAAAACGAAAATAGCAAATAAAAACGGTTAAAGATCAATAAAACAAGCGTTAGGTCAAGGGCAATTCGCAGGAATTCAGAGATCACAAATCAGACAATTATTCAGGGAATGGATTATGAACCGTTCTAGAACTCAAAACACAATTGTATAATCAATCCACCGCCGTGGTATCAATTACTTTGTCTAACAACCTAAGTATCTAAACTGTCGTTTGAACTTAGAATTCTAAACAAGCATTAATTTTGAGTTTGATATGTTCACAAAACGCCTTAACATCAGCTTTCGTTGGCTAAGGACGTTTTGCTCATCTATTTTCTTTCAGGCTTTTAAACAAACACTTTTGATGCGTTAAACAACCTAAGATCAGAAACTAGGTAGCTAATCAAGTTTCAGCAATGAGATCAACAATAGATGAAGAAACCACAAGATAATTCCCTATTTATGTCTAATTCAATGATTCATAAATTCCCTTGAAAACCCTGAACCTAACTATGGATCTACTCAGACATGGAAGCAGAGAACAAGNGCGTCGCCCTTTTCAAAGCATATACCATTGTAGCCACGGGACCAATCTATAATTATTCTAAAAATCTTCCTTTTCATCCTAGATTTAAATTTGAATTGAACATTTTTTCAAATGCAAAAAATCTGCCATAGATATTATTAGTGAAGAAGACGATATCGTATATGTAGAACCAGTTTCTCATAATTTATTCAAACTATGCAAATTAGGAATTGGACAATTCACTTTATTCTTCTGCTCATATTCACAATATGAAATTATTTAATACATTTTTTCATGATAAAAACAATTAATAGAGAATACAAATTTACTTTAGCTGGTTGAAATTGATACATGATTTTGAATATATATGATGCTATATATATGTTTCTGGAGAGGATTAATTTGACAAAAGTCAGTTAAGATTTTTAAACAAAAGATATACTTGTCAAAGTTTGAAGTTTCTGACCGAAAAAATGTACAACTCATTAGATATTAATTCATACGGCTTAATTAATTAAAAAAGAAGAAGATGGAAGAGTAATATGGTGGGGGTTGGCTATGGAGTATGTGGCGGTATGTGAAATGAGTGTTAAAAGAAGAGTTTATAGGGCAAGGAGCCAAGGACCACTTCTTATAAATAGAGCTAGTAAACCTAAGCTTTACACTTAATTAACTCTTTTTAATGTCTACTTGCTTCTTTTCTCTATTCCATCCACAAGCACCATCACTTTTTAACCCTCTCCTTTCGCTAGAGTCTCTCTTCCTCATTCCTCATTTTCTGTTTTAATTAGTATTTTATTGATCTTCACCACGTACGGTTTATATTTTCTAAATATGAGAGACATGAAAAAAAAAACGCAGCCAAATACGAAGAGGCAATGATTTTCGCAGATTGATTTACCATTTTTGTCTATAAAGTTGATGGTTACATTATATTTGTAATTAATCAAACGGTGTTGCGTGGAAACAAAAATGATAAAATGGTGTTAATTAGTTGCTACACAGACAGTGGTTTGTCGATTAAGATGTGCATGTGGGGGATCGAAACAGTGATATTTCGGAGGTAAATGAATTAGGGTTTCTCTTCTTTTTTCGTTATACATATAATTTAATGTAGTCCATGATTTTTTTGGACATACGCTATTCGTGTTAATCAGATCTAGTATCATATGTTACATACCGCGACCATTATGGGAGAGGAAAAGGAAAGCAAAATAACAAAAGAGAAAAAAATATTATTTGACTGTATATAGATACGATAAGTCGCAATCAAAGAGGGTAGTGGTGAAATAAAAGGCGGACCATTTTATTTAATAATAATAATAATAAATAACCAAAAAAAATTGGAAGATAGATGGTGCGATAATGGCGACAACATGTTCCAACTGTCATTTGCCCCCCAGGGTCTAGGACTCTCTCTCTATCCCTAGCCAACCCTTTAGTCTATTTAATTTAATTAAATAGATAATTTAAACAAAATTATTTTAAGAACTTTACTTATAGTTATAGCATGGGTCTTCAAAAGTTTCATGGAGTTATATAGATTACAATATCTTACCTATGGTATATAATTCCGAAATGCTTTTGTTCCGATATCGAAAGCTTTATACGTTTCGAGCATTGATTTTTGTCCACATTATTCTCCGAATTGGCTTTGTATACTAGTTCTTTTCTCGACTTCAATTTGATTATTGCATCTCAGTGATAGCCACCAAGAATATTTGCATATATAGGAAACAAATCGACTAACGAGCTGATAAAATCATTAGAAATCTTATATTGAAAGGAAGATGAAACCTGATTTATAATATATATATATATATATATAAAACATTAGTTTTGACTCAGCTCATTGTCTCTTATCAATTCGTTTGGATATGAAGTTAGATTACATGATTTTTTACGTAATAGCATGACCTACTAAACTCAGAAGAGATATTTAATTCAAAAATAATAATTGGGTTTAATATGAAGAATAAGCACAACTACTATATATATAGTATTGGATGGATGGAACATCAAGCACTTTCACATATGACATTATTTAAACATGTAAATTGATGTTTATAACTAAAGCTTTATATAGTACTGACCTGATGATCATCTCTTGATCTCGACTTTTAGGGTTCGCACACATACGATGACCATATATGCCTATATTTATTTTTAAAAGTACATTTGGTGGTGTAGGTGTTATCAATTGACCTTAGAATAAAGATAAGAAAACAGATGGGATTAAAAAAACACAGCTGCAAAAAAATATACGAAGGTGGGGTAGGTTTAATTGTATGGGGAGAGGGGGATACAGAGGAATCAAACCCAAGTTAGCTGAAAGGGAAGATTCAATTGTATGCAAAATTGGATATGTCTTAACTATTATTTTCAAAATGAAACTTTTCTTGTTATTTATTATATATATCAAAATATTCTTGAGCATTATAACACGTGTAAGAACCTTCACATTTACTGTTCCATATTGTCATTACATATGTGACTTTGGCAATACATATACATACACTCCTTCAATATATGTATATATATGACCTCTGCAATGGCTGCAGAAGTCAGTTGCTCAAGATCCTAGCCTCTAGATATACACACATTACTCATTGACTGTTTCCAAAATTAACCGCATGTACATGTATATATGGGTGTGTTTACACGCACATGTCATAGCATAAGACATCTCAATCTATATGTAATGGCGGAGTAGGAAATTGGCAAATTATTTGTTAACATCAGATTATAATAAAATGTCGATGCCTATGTGATATTGACTGAAATGGTTGAATGTTCTAAATTTTATTTAAAAAGAAAATTATAAGTTCGGTAGAGCCTTCTACAACATAAAAATCTGATAAAATAAAAGTCAAAAATCAATTAATTGCAGTTTACCATAGTATTGAACGAAGTACGAGATATATCTCGTATTCACTTATGCACGATTTAGTTATTGTAAAATGTTGTTGAGACTTAAAATAGATTTTAATCTGGAAGATTGGGTTACACCGTTACACTACACATGAAAGATCTAATGAAGAGGAAGGTGAGAGGGTGGTCCAACCAAATAAAGACGATAGATAAAGATCAAAGAGACTCCATTGTCCCTTCAGAAATCTGATATATCTTTGTTTTATAGGTTTAGTCGCTTTCCTTTCTTCCACCAACATACCAACATTTTGTAACTGTTAATTATTTTTATATACCAATTCCATATACATTTACTTATAGTTATAAATATTACTTCTCTTAAAAGGCATTAATTAGGTCATACGACTACATATGAGTCTATTACATTCCGTTGTCGTATTCGTCTTCTATTTATAAGAAAAAGAGGAGGAAATTCATATCAAGAAAAGAAAAAGAACAAGAAAACAAAGAGATGTTTTATAGACTAGGCAAATGGGAAAAGTCGAATTAATATGGGCCAACATATAGCCCATTAGTGGCCTGTCACAAAAATCACATATTGGACCGTTTCGATGTTCTCACGTGTGATGCTAACTCCTCCGTTTGGTAGCGGTGATAGTCTCGATCTCTTCTTCCGCGGATCAATGGTTTTTCTAGCCTTGTTTCCAAACAGAATTAGGCCTAAAACTCCAATGGGCTTTGTTTGTGGCTGAGTTACGTGGCACTTTGACGTGAGTATTTTTAATTTCATGATAATAAGAGCTGGCCCCACTGATTGTGCCAGGTCAAAGGTGATGTGGCTTTAACAAACGATATATTTTTATTTTGTTTTTTTGTCAACAACAAACGATAGATTATCGATAACTATTCATTTAAATAAATTTTGTATCACATCCTTACAAAATAAATAATATTTGTATCCGTCATTCAAAATCACGAGGAAATTTTGCTATTGGTTACAATACATCTACATCTACATTTTATTTTGACATTAAAACAACGTGATAATGTCAAAAAAATATATCGGAGTAATATGAATCCGATGGCTTCTCTGGTGACATCTATTAGTAACAAATACGTTGACTGTTTTTTTTTTTTTTTTTTTATAACCCAGGTATCCGGATCCTTTGGATCCGACTAAACACCGAACATCAACCGGACACTAATTTACAAGATTTTGCGGGTCTTGTGTAGTGCGTAACGCCAGTCTAACGGCGGGTCCCGCGAGAATCTTGGAGGCCCGGAGAGACCATTTGAATGCCCCGGTGGCCAAATGGATTAAATGTTGCAATTCCGCTTCTGTGGGGAATCGATTTCTGGCCTAGACCAGCAGGATCGACTCTCACCCCAGGACCAACTGTTTTTTTTTCTGTGAATGAGCTGCTTAGTAAAGCGAAACCTACATATATTATAAGAGATAAAATCATAGAATCCAATTTTTGAATATAAAAAAACCATATTTTGAGCTCTCTATTGTTGAAACTACCAACTTATAGATTAATTAAAGAACTAAAAAAAAAAAATTAACAAATGTTTTGCTAGATTTGATCATATATACTAAAAAAATTGTAAAGGTAAGAATTAAATTTGATTATTGAAAAGGTAATATTCTGAGATATTTCCTAGGTCCTTTCCTCGTGGAATTTGGATCCAAGACGTCAATTTTTTTGAAGGTTTCTTCTGGACTACAAGTAAGAAACTCTTCGCTCATAAGCTAAAACCAAATCTCAATCTCCACACACAAAACAAAACAAAGAAGTAAAAAAAAAAAAAAAAAAAACAGAAAGAAAAAAAAACACAATAAGATGATTGCTTTACTGTATAATATTATATAAATCAATCACTTACATCGTCTCCTTTCGTTAACAAAAACAGTTCGTTGTTCTCTATATCCGCAAAATTTTGTTTCTGATTTTTCTTTGTTTTGTTTGCTCACTGTTCGTTCGTTCGTGAAAATCTGTGTCGTAGTAGAAGAAACAATGGAGGTTGATTCAACTAAGGATCCGAAAGTTTAAACGGGTCAAAACCCAAAACCCGGATGGACACGGCACGACTTGTGGGTGACTACGAACTTGGCCCGAAAATCGGGTCCGGTTCGTTCGCCGTGGTGTGGCTAGCGAAGCATCGATCCTCTGGTTTAGAAGTCGCCGTGAAAGAGATTGATAAGAAACTTCTTAGCCCTAAAGTCAGAGATAATCTTCTCAAGGAGATTTCGATCCTCAGCACCATCGATCATCCCAATATCATCCGTTTCTACGAAGCCATCGAGGTTTAATTTTATCTAGTCACTGTGAATTTTGGATAATTCCGCTGAAGTTGATATTGAAATTTGGGATTTTGGACTCGGATTTTGTAGACTGGAGATAGGATTTTCCTTGTATTGGAGTATTGTAGTGGAGGTGATCTTGCTGGGTACATCAATCTCCATGGAAAAGTATCAGAAGCTGTTGCTAAGCATTTCATGAGGCAATTGGGTAACGAAATTTATCTGCTTTCAGGTCTTTTCATGTTTGCAATTTGGAATTTTGTTGTTGTTGTTGTTGTTGATGTTTGAATCTCTGTTTTTGTTCTTGTGTTGTGTGTCTTGTAGCTTTAGGGTTGCAAGTACTTCAAGAGAAGCATTTTATCCACCGAGATTTAAAGCCTCAGGTAACTAAAAATCTCTATATGTTGTAGTTTGACGGCTTTGATAAAAGTCTAGTCATGGTTCTGTTGTTCTTCTTCAAACTTTTCAGAATTTACTGTTATCCTCTAAGGAAGTAACTCCATTGCTAAAGATAGGAGATTTTGGGTTTGCAAGGTAATGTTTACGTCTCATATCTCCAAAAACTTTTTCTTTTTTATGGCGAAGGTCTTAGTTTAGTAAGTAATGTTGGATTTTGGTAGGTCTCTAACACCGGAGAGCATGGCGGAAACATTTTGCGGTTCTCCATTGTATATGGCTCCAGAAATTATCCGGAACCAAAAGTATGATGCAAAGGTGAAGAAGAAACTTCATCGATTGGAGAAAAAGATTTGATATTTTTCTTCTTTTTTCTCGTTATATAATTGTGTAATGGATGTCTCAGGCTGACTTATGGAGTGCCGGTGCAATTTTGTTTCAACTTGTTACTGGGAAGCCACCTTTTGATGGGACAAATCACATCCAGGTTCGTTGGCCTGAACCGATGAAATGCCTCTGATTTGTGTAGTGGATGTTTAGTGAACTTATTGCCTTTATTATGCTTTGTGTTCTGATCTCTACAGCTTTTTCACAATATTGTGAGAGACACTAAGCTGAAATTTCCTGAAGATCCTTTGAATGAGATTCATCCAGATTGTGTTGATCTATGCAGAAGTCTTCTACGCCGAAACCCAAGTACTTGTTATAGGGATTCTTTGTTTGACTACTTGTCTTTATGATCAATCAAATTTTCATGGAAAAATACGTGTTTTTGACTGCAGTTGAACGCTTGACATTCCGAGAGTTCTTCAATCACAGGTTCCTTCAGGAGTCAAGGTAATGTCTTGAAATTTTGATTGACCATCAAATGTCTCGAGTTCTTCAATCACCCGTAACCTTCATCTTCTTTTGTTTAACCATCAAAACCTTTAAATTCTTCGCCTCGTCTTTCATACCTTATGTTGTCAGACAAATGCCGGGTGTTGCGCATTCTGATTCTACTACCTCTACGGTGAAATCATCGTTGCCCTCCGCACAACCGAATAGTACAAACCAATTCAAACCAAGTGCAGAGAATGTCTACAAACACGGGAATTCCTCTGGTGCCTCAACATCTAACATTTTAATGCCGCACGTCTCTTGTGAGAAGACTAGAAAAGACACTGAGGGACAATGTTCATCAAATCAATTTGGAGGTTTGTTATTCGCATTTTGTGTCTTATCTCTCTATTGCTTTTCTAAGCTCAATTCACTCAGAATCGCTTGCTATTGTCATTCGTGCAGCCTTTGACTCGCTTGAGCTCATAGAGAGAGAGTATGTTCTTGTAAACCGTCCTTCTGCCTCGCTGGAAGGTTCATCAGATTGTTTCGACACATCACTGCAAGATTCCGGGATTCCTAATTTCTTGCCAAGGAACGACAAAGGTTCATCAAGTTCACTTGAAGCACAGAGACCATTATCTGGTGGATCAGGTCCACGACCAGCAAGCGGATCATATCTGTTAACAGAAGTACAACGGTTAACTATCGTTCATCCTCCAACCAAGCTCCAACTTTTGCATCAGTATGCAGAAGCACTTGCAGAAGTAGCTCGTGAGATGGTAACTTCAACTCCTGGTTTCTCGGGTCTCAAATGATAACATCAGAGTTTCTAATACCGTTGCATACAGGGCAATGCAGGACAAGTAAAAGAATCTTTTGCTGTTACGCTGGTCGTTTTGGCTGTCTGGACAAAAGCTTTAGAGATATGCGATTCTTGGATAATGTCCGTTGGAGAGGATAGAGTGAACTCAGATCCAACCACAGCTCCTGGGACTTCAATTCCAGACTTAAATTCACCAGCACTGGCTAAAAC